>CM018686.1:1734535-2934535 GCA_009363875.1 Mikania micrantha
TGATTTTTTTTGTTTTTTATTTTAACTTTAGTTTCATTTGTTAAGTAAGGCAATTTTATTATTTTAACCATAATTTTATTATTTATTATCTATTAAGAGAAATACATTAATGAAAGAGAGAGAGACAAAAAATCATTTATTAATAAAAAGACATTAAAAGAGAGAGTAGCGGGAAAATCATAAGACATGTAGCGCATTAAGCTATTCTTTTATTATAATAAGATAAAGTCAATTACATATGTAAAGTCACTCATTGATAAATACAATTACTATAGTCTAATAAAAAGGAGCCCTTATCATCGGTTCTTAACTTTATTTTCTTTATTAATTTTTTATATTTTTTTATATAATTTTTAAGGTATTAGCATGTCTTAAATTCGGTTCGACCACTAAACCAGTAAAGAGGCCAGTTTAATGTCCGTTTCGGTTTTAAAACATTGATTTTAACATAATAGTATCCTCACCTTTAGATTTTTTTTTTATACTTTGTGAAATATTTAAGGACTCAATCAAACAAATAATCATTTAGTCTCCTAAAACAACTCAAGCATCCCATTCAAATATAGTTTTGGTTGGATGCGCAATTTTTTTTTGAACGGCAAAAAGTTTCAATCGTGTGAACCCACTGTTTTCAGGCCATGTCATCAAGGTCTAGTTACCTGGACCTCTCATGAGCCATCACAACCAACACAGGAGGAAACCCCACTGGAAAAAACCTCATGACTCTTCTCAGACCCCTTTTTCGCTGTGGGAGGGATTTTGGAGGTGGGGAATGAATATTGGAGAAATGCCCTTTTGCAAAGTAGCCTCACATTTTTAAGTTTTGAAATTTTAATCCAAAACTTTTTATTATACATAAAGAGTCATTTTGAACCTTTCACTAGATTTATTATTTCTGGCTATTCATACTATCATTGAGATCAAAGATTCGATCTCCCTTAAAACAGACTTATGTAAATTTATTATCATCAAAATTAGTAGTGAAGATTAATATAGTATATAAAAATATCTTAATATAAAAATCTATTGAACATATATAAATAATTAATTAAGTATAAAAGAATATCGTTTTTTAGATATTTATTTTTAAAACTTTGTAATTTAAAAATTTTGTACTAAAAACATGTTTTTCAAAAAATGAAATATTTTTCAAAATATCTCGTAATTTAAAAACTTTGATTTATAGTTACTTTTGTTATTGATTTTTTTTGAATATTTAGAAAGTTCATTGATTTAGAAAAAATTAATAATTTATAAATATATTATATTTCATAAAAGTTTGTTTTTCTAAAAAATGTGATATTTAGTATATTGAGAAATATGTATTTTATATGAAAAAAATATAAATAATAGTATATATTAATTTTGGGTTTTTTTTTTTTAAAAAATCTGCCTACAAAAGGTTTTTAGTAAGATTAGTTTGGTCAATATGTATATTGAACTTTCATGTCTTGGATCAAATGCGGTAATTGTAGTTGTGGTTATTATCGTAGGATGTGGCCACATTTTATTAAAATAAATTAACGATGCTCTTGTTTTATTTGGAAAACAAATTAGTATAAAATCATGTATACTAAATGAATGATAATGAAAAATTAAAATCCAATTTATGTAAAATATTATAGATATACAAACCAATATATCAGCAACAAATTCTTCAAGAGTCCTTTTTGTAGTTTTCTTGGCTCTATTTTTCAATTTATTGTGTATTCCAGTTATTCTTCACTGTAATATGGATTAAATGTGTTGATGATTGTGGCGGAGTCACAATTCAACAAGCTTACCTTAAAACAAATTTTGCACATTATCTCAAGACGATGATGTATGTCTGTCAGGGTACAATAATCGAAACGGTTTGTGTACTTCTAAGAATGTTCACACACCCGAGGTATCATCGAATATATAATATGTTTTAGAATTGATAGGAAATATATGAATTTTACACAGCTTGGTTCAAAATCAATGCAGAAAAGTGGTCAACATAACGACTTTAGGTTATGTACAAACAGTATTGGAATTATTTAATTGTTTCATTATTTTTGAAAACCATATAAAATCAACCGATAATCGGTTTGAGATGTGTAATATGTTGTTGGAAAGCTTACTGAGTTCATTTTCAATTAATTTTTAGAATAGAAAAGATAAAGATGATAGGTATACAAAAACTTTATTTCAAAACAGCTTCAAGTGTAGCATAAATGCTGAATTTTTAGTTAAATGATGAATCTAACATGTTCTTTGAAAAATCATATAAAAATCTAGAGAAAATGTCCATATATGGATGGAAATCTCTTAAGTCTAATGCAATCCATATTTGAGCATCAAAGGTTGAAAAAATTGTAAAGTTATCAAATTAGACAATTATAATAGCAACTTAGAATTTCACTGCACTAAAGTGAAACTTTTCTGAAAAGTGATAAGTATGTATTTTTATGACATAATTTGATCTTAGTTTCAGAATACGAGAGATATGGGAGATGTTAGACATTGGATTTATTTACCCAGACGGTTTAACCATAATTTGAAGCTAGAGTAATTAAATTTCTTAATGCTTCATTTGTAAGGCGGCTAAAGAATCCCAAATATGTTGTCCTTGCAAACGCTGTAAGAACTGTTACTAGCATCAAAGAGATTAAGTATCTGATATTTTGAAATGACATGAATTTGTAGAAGACTACTATAGGGGCGGTTCGGTTTGCAGTTTTAAACGGTTTATTCGGTTCGGTTTAAATGGTTTTTGAAATTTTTTTAGCCCAACCGTAAACCGAACCGAACTGTGACACCCATGTCACTTAATGTCCCATCCATACATTTTAAAACATTATTTAATCAACTGCATTTAGGTCCAGCAAAACTTTCGTGTTTTACACATCTATAAACATAGTACTTGCTAACACATTTTAAACAAAGTTTAAGTATGTTTACAAACTCCACAAAACATTTATTACACAAAAGTTCACACAAGTTTGGTGTAACATCACTGTATTTCAGGTTGTCCGTACATGTACGACTCACTGTTACAACCTGATATGATAATTATTAATGATAATAAATTATTGGATGTTATTACTGATATTGGTATACATAGTGAGAACATATTATTATATGCATAAACCATGGGAAGTTTAGTGGAAACCCAACTAAACAAAACCAGAGAGTTTATCGCAGCTGAATTCACGAATTTATGGATTGTGGTTTGGAATGGAAATGAATTAGGAGTTTGTTATTGTTGGGATATTAAACATAGTCAAGACACATGACCATGGTTTATCGAAATAGCGGTGGGACGGTGTTGGGGAGGTTGCGACCTACCCCTGCATATGCCCTATACATATGCATATTTCGTCTATCATGAATGTGTCAGTGATATGGTTTAGTGGGATTTGCTTGGGAATTATAATAATAATATAATAAATAATGGAAACAATGTTGGAAATGAACACGCGTTTGTGAGATTACGAACATAAATTAAACGCGAATATTATTCAGAATTATTAACCTAATAATGTATTCGCGTGAGTGACGATTCACACGAATATAATTATTAGGAATAATATTCTGAAACGATATTCCATAAATCGTAAATCGAATCGAAATACGATACGACGTTAGATTCGGAAAGGTGACGATCTTTACGAATACTTACGTAAGTGTTTACGAATACTTACGTAAGTAACGTGTTACGACGAATAACGAAATAATATTTAACGATATTAAATTAAGAATAACAAATTAATAACGTTTATTAGGAATTACAATCTAAAACAAATGCGAACAAATCGTTTTATTTAACAAATAATTTAACGAGAACTAAAACGAAATCATTTTACGAGATCATTTAATTAAAAACATTATTATTTAAACGTAATTCAATTGGTTCAAACGTTTTATGTTTTAAATATATTATACGATAAAAACCGAGCATTTATAATATAATGACGCGACGAGACCGGGCACGCGGGGATCGATCAGGGTATAAAAACCCACTTTCCTCTCTTCTTTCTCATTTGAAAGAACCCACTCTCTCTCTAAACAACAAAATTCGTCCATCTTCTCTCTCTCTACCTTCTCTCTAGTTTTCCTTTCTCGTCTCTCAACGGAATTGCAAGATATTGGTGTCTACGCGTTCGGTGAATCGAGGAGAACGAGAAGATACGAAGAAATCCGGATTTTCATCACGATTTGAAAGTAGACTATCTATTTACTTTATGGTTTTGTAAGAACAATGCCCGATTAGATTCTTGTGATGGAACTAGAGTACTTCGAGTATGTATGAGATAGAATCGATGGGGTGACCACCTGCAACAGCTAGCACTTGATGGTGATGACGATGAATGGTAAATATGTAGCTACCTATGAAGCAGATGGGCCTCACGAACCTGTATTGGGCGGGAACTGAGGGTGGCCGAACCTTTCCTCTTATTGACGAGCCTTGTAACATCGGGCTCCCTTAGCCAAACCTCATGGCAACATGCAGGAGCCGAACCTGGATGCTCAACCCCGAACCATACAATGGCAAACCCTAATTAGTTGGGCGAACCTTAGACCATCAAGAAACCTGAGCCACGAACCCCTACAGCTCGACAAACCTATTGCAGCCAACCTGGACGAACCTTCGATCACCTAACCAGGGTAGATGGGCCGAACCTTGGCCTAGGCGAACCCTATCCTTGGCCGAACCTAGGTTCTCTTGGCCGAACCCTACACAAGGGCCGAACCTTAATCCAACGAACCATCATGGCTGAAGCTACCTTGGCCGAACCTCACCATGCAACCTTTGCCATGCGAACCTTCTGTCTCGGCCTAACCTTAGTCATGCAAGCAGTGTCTTGGACGAACCATGGGCCTGCAAATTAAGGAGCTACGAATCCAATGGTGCTAAGAACCTTGCTGACTGAACCCATTGGGGCGAAGCTAGACCATCTAGCCGAACCATTCTTCTTGGTCGAACCTAGGGCTATTTCACCTATTTTTAGGCAGCGAACCTAAGGGGTTGAATGAGCCATGTATTAGCCAAGATTAAGGAATAAAACCCTAGGGAACGAACCTAAGTTACTTGGACTAAAGCTATGAGCAGAAGGGGGGGGGGGGCGATTAACACTTATATTTGAATATCCATGCATGCATGAATAACTCAAGTCAATATTTTTTTTTAAAATAAAATAACATAAGTTTGAATTATGGGATTTACATGGTATTTACATTCTATGTAAATGAACCACGTACCATTGTCTTAAATTTAAATTGAATTTTTATAACTTAGATTATGGGGGGTGGATCTAATTAATCATGCAGCATGTATACAAAAGTGTACACAGAGTATAAGGTTAATACCTTTACAATGTCGTAGACTTTTGAGGTATTATTTGAAAACCATCATATATATTGGACAATTTAAAACTAACGAGTTTAAAGCACAATTGTATGATGATTATCGATAAACCATAGGTATTACAAACTAACTTAGGGTAAATAAACTAAGTTAATAAATATCTAACTAACTTAAAAGTAACACTCATGAACACTTTATCAAAATGAAACGCATATACTTATGAATAGGAATCACACGATAATTACAGGTTGTTGAGTTGTGTTAAATTCTCTTACGTGAGCGCACATTTCACAAGAACACTGATTCTAAGGACTCAGGTGAGTTCTCATAACCTCCCTTTTTAATCCTTTTGTTTTTAAACTCGAAGGTGAAACATGTATACCAATTTAAATATTATTTTGATAACACATGGATGACACCTGTTTATCTTTATGATATTCATATTATGAGACTTTCATTATTTATGGATTATCACGGATTATCTCTATTCCATGAGTCATTGTGGTTGACTTTGGTCATCCGCAATGATTGCATGTATTGCCACTTGGATGATCACAAACTCTATGAGACATTGCTGTTGACTTCGGTCATCCTCAATGATCACATGTATTGTCACGTGGGTTACCACAATTCCGTGTGTCTTGTTGTTGACTTCAGTCAATTACAATGATTACATGTATTGTCACTTATATTAATTGAAGATATTGATGATTGAGATTGATTGATTGAATATGTGATTGATTATCTATGATTTATTGATATATGTGATTGTGTGGTTGTGATTATGTGTTTGGATTAGGTGTTGGATTATCTCGCAGATGCTTATGTGGATTATCTCAGAAAACTATAAACTTTTATAATCATTTTGTAAAACATTTTTAAATATAAAAACTTATGATTACTCACCAACTACTTCGTAGTTGACACTTGATTTTTATATGTTTCAGGGAACGAGGAGAAAGGTTAGAGCAGGATAGCTCTACATCTTTTGGACAATCATCACTTAGCGTCTCGGACTTAGCTAAAATTAACTGGATTACTGAAAACTAGTATTTAGTTAATTTAGCCAATCTTTTGTGTAATTGATTGTAATTAAATCATGACGAACATGATTTTTCTGTAAACAATTATTTGATTTGATTGATATGTAATGACTTGATTAGATGCGACGAGCTTATGAACAATCTACACATCCCTCGTGGCATCCCGACATTTCCGCCATCGGTCGGGGTGTTACATTTGGTTATTAAGTTTAAAACCATCATACGAGCCTTCATGTTCAATTCCGATCATCATCACCGCTCACCCAACTCTTTAGTACCTATAAACACCACAATTAAATTCACCATTAGTTCATTAGAACTAAGTAAATTACCCCGCTATTTCCTTAAGTGTATTCCATAACACCATATGGATACACTAATGATGTTTCAAATATATTTGATAACATTATTCAATTGCATACAACACGATTTACTAACGGGTCGTTTTCACCCCAACATCCTGTGAATCTCTCATTCATGCATAATCATTTTAATTTACACAACACATATGTGCACACAAAACTCCAATTGTGCATCATATTTTCCAAAAGTCAAACTTAAACAATTGACTCTTGAAATTAGATGTCTACATTCTTGTAAATCATCTTTTGTTCACACACCCTTGTGAATCTATTACATTAAATTTGCAAGTCTTATGTTCACACATCTTGTGAATCAAAGCATGCATATTACCAATTTAATGTCTACACTCTTGTAGATCATAACCTCCAAATTATGATGGTTGTTTACACTCTTGTAAATCAACTCAATCATTATTACTAGTTGAATGTTCACACCCCTTGTAAATCATTCAACTACAATAACCGCACTAACCATAACCATTTATATTAATTTCACTCAAAACAACAAATCACATATATGCTGAATGCACAAATACTTGTAGCATGGACTCACCCAATCCTACAACTACAAGTTCAATCAAATAGGTAACTTACCTCTATCTGCAAAGGATCCTGCTTGATTATCCTCTCGATTAAAATCTCGTTTTCCTGTTAAACTCTATACGGTCAATATATGTTTATATCCATTTAACCTTATGTTCGAAATGTTTATATAAACATTTGTATGAATATATACACACACATATATGTATATATCTATATATATATATATATATATATATATATTTTTCACATACTATACATATCCGACCCATTTTAATTTGTTTAACATATTTATCATATTTTGTATGATTTCTTATACTGATCACTTTTCATCCAACCTTCAGATTTCAATCTTTCTAGGATAATCTTTATACTAATTTGATCAAATTAACCCATTTTACTCGTTTAGGTTAAACTCATATTAATCTCATCTTATGACTTTTTAACAACTACTACATCTCAGTCTCATCTCTATACTTAATTTCATATTTAGACAATAACAAAATCATATAGTTTTTCTTAATCACCCCAAATGAGTTATTTTTCTCATCTCACTCTTATGAACCCTAACTTAGGTTATTTGTAAACATCATGATCCATACAACAAGGGATGTTTAAAACATACCAAAACAACTATACACGAATTTAGGATCCAATAACTACTCAAAACTCAACCCAATTTCACGTTTCCAGAACCCCTAGTTCATAACCCCATCAAATCCTTCAATGATGATTCAAAGATGAGAAAACATGATTACCTCAAGTGGTTCACGACCTAGACTCGCGATCTAAGCTCGAGGTTACGGGTCGTTGCTCGGATTTTCCTCCCTCTTCTTTCTTTCTTTCTTCGTTCTCCTTCTCTGTTCTTCTTTTTTTTTCCTTCTGTATTTGGTCGAATGACCTTATCCCCCTCCTTTTTGACTTTTGTTCCACCGCCTCGCTCAAAATATCTTTATGTATGTATTTTTTTGTTGGATATTACCTCCACGTAAACATACACACATATATATGATGACTTTATTTTATTTTATTTTTTCAATTATTTCCCACCACACATTGCACACACACACTTAGATATTTATATAAATATATATGTATTAAGATGTTACAAATCTACCCTCCTTATTTAGGGTTTCGTCCTCGAAACCGCTAGATTAAGTAAAAAGGTAAGGGTAGAATTTCTTCATCTCATCCGACGATTCCCAAGTATTTCTGACCCTCTCCTATGCTTCCACCTTACTTTTACTTGATCAATGTTTTGTTACGAAGCAGTTTCACTTTATGATCAAGAATTTCAACCGGATTTTCTATATAATTAAGTTTCTCATCTACTTCAATGTCTTCTAATGGAACGTATGTATTCATCAGCTAAACACTTTCGTATCTATGAAACATGAAAAGTGTTATGAATTAACTTCAGCTCTTCTGGTAGCTCTAAACGATAAGCAACATTGCCCACACGAGCTATGATTTTAAACGGTCCAATAAATGTGGACTTAATTTCTCTCGCTTACGAAAACGAATCACACCCTTCCACGGGGAAACCTTTAATAACACAAAATCTCCTATTTGAAACTCAATCGGTCGTCTTCGTTTATCTGCATACGACTTTTGACGGTCTTGTGCCGCCTTTAAGTGAGCTCGTATCTGATCAATTCGTTGGTTTGTAACTTTAAGTATCTCTTTATTTTCGAGCTCTCGCGGGCCAACTTCTCCCCAACAAACGGGAGTACGACACCGCTTCCTATATAACATTTCATATGGACACATTTCCAACCCGGAATGACAACTGTTGTTATACGAAAATTCCGCTAGAGGTAGATAGTCATCCCAACTACCTCCAAAATCAATAATACAATACACGAACATATCCTCCAGTGAATGGTCCGTTCACTTTGACCATCAGTCTGAGGATGATACGCCGTGCTCAACATAGTTTCGTGCCTAATTCCTCTTGAAAATTCTTCCAGAAATGAGAAGTGAATCGTGTGTCTCGATCAGACACAATCCTCACTGGTATCCCGTGACGCGACACTATTTCTTTTACATACACTTCCGCCATTTTCTCAGAAGAATACGATTCACGAATAGGAATAAAATGAGCACTTTTAGTCAACCGATCCACAATGACCCAAATCGTATCATACCCCTTTCGGGTTTTCGGGAGTTTAGTAATTAGATCCATTGTGATGTGTTCCCATTTCCACATAGGAATCTCCAAAGGCTGTAATTTGCCATAAGGCTTTTGATGTTCAGCCTTAACTTGTAAACAAGTTAAACACTTTTCAACATATTTAACAATATCTCGTTTCATACCTGGCCACCAATAATTTACCCAAAGGTCTCGATACATTTTAATGGCTCCCGGATGAATTGAGTATTTTGATTTATGAGCCTCTTCCATTAAATCAGTTTTCAAAGAACAAGTGGGAGGTATCCACACCCTACCCCATCTTGTCTTTAACCCGCGACCATCTTCATCCAGATTATGAGGTTGCCCCTTTATTCGGTCTATTTTCCAATTTTCTTCTTTTAAAGCTTCAACATGAGTTTCTTTAATTTGATCCACCAAATCAGAGGAAATCATAATCTTCATTGCTGTAACCCGAATGCGTTCATGTTCTTCTTTCCTACTCAAGGCATCCGCCACCACATTGGCTTATCCAGGATGATAAAGGATTTCACAATCATAATCCTTGAGTAGTTCTATCCAACGTCTTTGCCTCATATTTAATTCCTTCAGTGTGAAGAAATATTTCAGGCTCTTGTGATCAGTGTAAATTGTGCATTTCACACCATACAAGTAATGCCTCCAAATTTTTAAGGCAAACACCACCGTTGCTAATTCTAGATCATGAATAGGATAGTTTACTTCATAAACTTTCAGTTGCCTCGATGCATAGGCAATCACTTTGCCCCTTTGCATAAGGACACAACCAAGTCCAAGATAAGATGCATCAGAGTACACCACGAAATCATCAGGTACATCTGGTAGGGTGGTAGGGTTAATTCCGGTGCCTGAGTTAGCTTCAACTTGAGTTCATTGTATTCTTTTTCTTGGTCATCACCCCAAATAAATTTCACATCTTTCCTTGTCAATTTAGTCAAGGGAGATGCAATTCTTGCAAAATCTTGTATGAATCGCCGATAGTAACCGGCTAGACCAAGAAAACTTCTACTTCTAATTTCAGTAGGAGTTTTAGGAGAACTCCACTTCATCACCGCCTGGAATTTTGAAGGATTGAGAAGTATGCCATCAGCACACACCACATGTCCCAAAAACTGGACTTCACGCAACCAAAAAGCGCATTTGGAGAATTTGGCATATAGTTTCTCCTTCCGTAAAGTTTCGAGTACTTCACGCAAATGACATGCGTGATCACCCTCATTTTTAGAATAAATAAGAATGTCATCGATAAAGACAATGACAGATCGATCCAACATTGGGCGACACACCCGGTTCATCAAATCCATGAACGCACCGCCGTGCATTTGTCAACCCAAACGACATCACAAGAAATTCATAATGACCGTAACGAGTACGAAAAGCAGTTTTGGGAATATCTTCCTCTTTAACCTTGAGTTGATGATAGCCTGAGCGAAGATCGATTTTAGAAACCACGACGCTCCTTGCAACTGCTCAAAAAGATCATCAATTCTAGGTAGAGGATATCGGTTTTTCACAGTCACTTTGTTCAACTCTCTATAGTCGATACACATTCTAAGGCTTCCGTTTTTCTTTTTAACAAAATATTGGTGCACCCCACGGGGAGATACTCGGACTGATGAAGCCCTTATCTAAAAGATCTTGCAACTGTGTCATTAATTCTTTCGTTTCAGATGGTGCCAAACGATATGGAGCTTTAGCTATGGGCTTAGCCCTAGGAATAAGATCAATCTTAAATTCAACATTCCTATCCAAAGGAACTCGCAGTAATCACTAGAACATCGTTAAGTTACTTTATCTCCTTTTGTGCATCAAGAACATAAGCTAAGAATGACTGACCCCCGTGGTTCATGTAATTCATAGCTTTAGCTAGAGAGCACAATATGGTTCCACCTCTTCTCTCTCCTTGAATGCATACTTCATAACCACCCAGAGATATTAATTGAATAACCTTTCGGCTACATACAATGTTAGCTCCATATTTAGACAACCAATCCATTCCAATTACAACATCAAATTCTCCCAAGATCATTGGAATCAAATCAACCTCATAATCCTCACCATCAATGGTGAGTTTTACATCTATGATAGATGCCATACACTAAGAAACTCTTAGAGTCAGCTATTTCTACCTCTAATGGATAAGGTAGTTTAGCTAATACAAACGAATCATGATTCACAAACTTTACAGATATAAAAGAGCGACTAGCTCCAGAATCAAACAATATATAAGCAGGAAAGGAATTTATATGAAAAGTACGTGTCACCACGTCTGAAGTGACTTTGGCCTCTTCTGCTGTAATTTTGAAGGCTCTACCCTTTGGTGTGGGTATTTCAACCTTCTTGCCACTACCTTGAGCCTTAAAAGGCCCACCACCAGTACCTCCTTGACCTGCCCCTTTTAACTCTGGACACTCACTTCTTTGGTTTCCCGGTTTGTAACAATTGTAGCACAGATTGAGTGCACTAGCACATTGAGAGGCAAGATGCCCCGACTTGCCACATTTATAACACACTACTGATTTGAAATAACATTCCCCAGCATGTTTCTTCCCACAAGTTAAACAATGTCTAGCTTCTTTCAAAGAACTAGACTTTTTGAGTGGACTAACAAATTTCCCCTTTTTAGAGGAACCCACATCCCTTTCCACCTTTCGCTTTTCCCCAAGGTCTTCTTGTCTTTTTAACTCCAACTCCTGTTCACGAGCACAATCAATCAATTCAGAAATGTTTCAAACTTGGATGGTATGAGGAACTCCCGGTACTTAGCATTCAATATGCTATGGTACCTATCAATCCACATTCGTTCAGTTCTAAGAAGATCAGGACAAAATTTGGCTTTATCAAAGAACACTGCAGTAATATTGTCTATATCTTCCTCCTTGTGCCTCATATTTAGGAACTCCTCAGTAATTCTATCAATAGAAGCCTGAGGACAAAATCGTTTAAGGAAAACTCCTTAAATGCTCCTCAAGTCAAATCCTTAATACCTTGCTCGATCTTTTAATTGGTTCCCAGCAAACATCACCTCATCAGACGGATCAAAATGACATGTTTCAAACGTGCTTTCCATGTCAGCTATCCACCTTTGACTCAACAGTGGATCCACCTCACCTTTAAATTCAGCTGGCTTACAAGCCACAAACTCTTTATAAGTAACCTTTTTAGAAGGTTTCTCCCCACCTATTTCATCTTTAAGAGTTGCATACTCTTCACATATCAAATTTTTCAATGAAGCTTGCATTCCATCTAGATGAGTTGGTAAGGTAGCTTCAAATGCTTTAGCTACTTCCTCCCTCACCATCACTTGTAGTTCGACGAGATGTTCTTCTTCATGATATAACCCTCCTGAGTTATGTTCCTCAGTCATTTTATGACTGAAATAGTTTAAACACGTCATTAGTTTTACATATATACTAACATATATGCAAACCACATACTCATCCTTAACGGATTTATACACTACATATTTATGTGTCTTTATTAAATATTCACACTTTTGTGAATTACTCAATTATTTAACTAATAATGACACAAGTGGTTCACGACCTAGACTCGCGATCTAAGCTCGAGGTTACGGGGCGTTGCTCGCTCGGATTTCCTCCATCTTCTTTCTTTCTTCGTTCTCCTTCTCTGTTCTTTTTTTTTCCTTCTGTATTTGGTCGAATGACCTTATCCCCCCCCTTTTTGACTTTTGTTCCACCGCCTCTCTCAAAATATCTTTATGTATGTATTTTTTTTTGTTGGATATTACCTCCATGTAAACATACACACACATATATGTTGACTTTATTTTATTATTTTTTTTCAACTATTTCCCACCACACATTGCACACACACACTTAGATATTTATATAATATATATGTATTAGGATGTTACATGAACCGTATTTGAAATAACGTAAACCGAACCGAATTCAACCGTATTCAATTCGGTTCGGATTCGGTTAAGAACGAACAAACTGTATTAACCCGATTTCAACCATATTCAATCAAAATGCCTTTTTCCCATATTTTTGTTTCCTGTTTCTTGTATTAGAATTATTTTTGTTCCAAACCACTTAAATAACACGAAATTAAGCATATCAAACACACACAAAAAGTTCATAGTTCAAACATAAACCAACATACAAAATAAGTTCAAAGTTCAAACAAAAGTCTAAAAGATAAATATTAGATGCCACCATCAAAGCATAAATAAGGAACATTGGTTTTTTCCAGCTCTTCTTCAGCCTTTACTCGATAGGTGTCTTTCTCATCTCTACAATAAACAAATCAACAAATAAATATACTATTAGATATAAAGCTTGTAAGATAATGTAATTATTTTTGATAAAGAAACATATGAAACATGAGTTAAGCAAAAAGATGAATTCACAATAGGCAAGTGTACCTATCGTATAGTAATATAGCTAATGGCAAGAATCGGATATCAATCCATGGACATGATATCTCCCAATACTAAACCTCGGTCAATGTTTAGCAAAAACATGAAAAGTTGGGTTTCTAAATTTTAAAATAATACTAAATAAGGAGATTTTTAAAATAATGTAAAGTCTAAGAAAATTGCCTATATTATGAATTCACTTAGTCTAGTGATGTGATTATATGAATTGTTAAATCAAATGTTGACTAGATTCCAGTAAAAGATATCTAATCCTATAATCTTTTGGAAAATTAAAATGATAAACACATTCTAATCACCTAGGATTATTCTATGAAGCCTAATGTCAAGGTCTATGTCAAGATTTAATCAAGAATTAGTCATCCGTCAAGAATCTTAATTCTACAACTTAAGGAAAACTAATATGACTTATACATACTAATCACCCTAAGTTGCATAAATTCAACGAAATAACAATTTCTTCCAACTTACAATCTATGAACACAATCATGCAAATGAGGTCATTTGGCCATAATTTCCTAACTTACATGTTAATCATATTCAACAAATCATAATATCACCATGGTTTTTCCAAACTTTAGTGAAAGAAAGTATACTTATGCAAGTTTCATAACATTCAAGTAACAAATTATCATTCCTAATCTCATGGCATAATCTTAAAAACAAGTTGTAAGATTATAAACAATGTTTGATCATGGTTTTCCAACAAAATATGACTGAACATTCATCATTCTTGAACACTAATCAACCTACACAAATATACAACATCATTGGAATACAATCATAACTTCATCTTGAATATTGACACAAACCATTTTAACCAATTCATAAAATCAACATCACATGAACATATGTTCATCATAATCTAGACAATGGAGTGATTAGCCCATTGGCTTACAAGAACAAAAATAAAGTGTGCAAAGTTAACAAGAAACATGGTAGAAACAACAAATTCAAACTACTAGCAAGCAAGGATTGGAAAACAAAATGGTGTTGGATGCTTCTTAGATTTTCAAGACCTTCAAAATCTCCCTTGGAAGCTTGGAAAATTCTGATCAGTAGGTATTTTTGCTCCAAAAAGTCGCAAGATCGTGCGCGTGTCAAAATGGTCTGTAGTATCTCCCCTTGGCCCGGCACTGGCTTGTTTTGGCCCGACACTGGCTAGCTGCACGGTCGTGCAAGGTTCATGCACAGTCGTGCATGTGTCAGCACTACCATGCTTGGCCCGGCACTACCTGGTTGCACGGTCATGCAAGTGTCAAGCACGGTCGTGCAAGTGTCAGCAATGCCATGCAAAGCCTTGGCACTGCCTGTTTTGGGTCCGGAGTAGGGCTGCACTTCAAATGCAAGATTTGACATAGTAGTGCGCATCTAGAGATTTGCTCAGAAATTGCTGAAATTCCGTATAAGGCTTGATTTTCTTCCGAGCAAGGTCGTTTTCCAGCAAATTCACAAAAACAATAAATAGGACTATTTGTGAATGAATTTTCTCGTTATTAATGTTAAAACCGGGGGATATGATGTCGAATAATATGTATATTTTAATGTATATTAAACATCATTTGAACGAATCCAATATTGACAACAAATTAAAGCTTCAAGAGCTTGAGGAGTTAAAGAACTCCTAAATGAGTCCAACACTCTACCTCCGGTGCTAAATGTAGATTCAAAAGCAACTGTTGATATCAGGATGACTAAAATATCACGTGCAACAAGTGACAATATAGGAAATGCTTGACTTCTCTTTCTCCACTAACCCAAAACAGTGACATCTTAACTTTCAAACCAAACATCATCTCCTTCAATCTCCTCCTTTAGATACCTATCCAATTCAGTGTTTAATCTTCGGTCACACCCAATTTTGCTTTTTGTCTTTTAACCTCAGTCGTCTTTCTCTCTATAAGTGCTTTAAACGTATCATCAACGTTGCCAAATAAACTGAAACCTTTAGTACTTGAAGTATCCTCATTCATGGTGTTTGATGAAGATGACGAAGCCTTGTTCGAATGCACATCCGAGTGAATTCTTTTGTAAAAATTGAATATTTCTAGCAATGCATTTTCACACAATTGAACAACTTTATCCCTAGTTTCAGTTCCATACATACCACGTAGACCTTAAGATATGCCAGTTTGGTCCTCGAATCAAAAAGAGAAGCTATAAACACAAGTAAGTTGAATTTCTTGAGATCGCCCCAATACTTGTTAAATTTCAATGTCATTGACAAGGCCATATTCACCAACTGGTCATCTTTTCTTGATGTACATTGTTTCAAAACACTATCCATGAAACGAATGGGGTCCAAATATGTATTTTAAGTAATGTAATTTTTCCTTAATTAAAAAAAATGAGCTAATAAAAAATAAACAAATAAGTATGAAGATTATTATTATAAAAAATAGTTAGTACCCGAAACTCTAAGGGTAAGCTCATAAAAAATGTTGAAGAAACCCTCCTAATCTTCTTGCATTTTCTCAATCCGTTGATTCTAGCACTCTACACCCATCTTGAAGATCACGTGAAAACACATAGTCCTCCTGTATAAATCTTTTAAATGCTCTTTCATACTCACATGCAACACTCAACATCAAATAAGTTGAGTTCCTACAAGTAGGCACATCTAAAACTAGAGACTTTGACATTCAACCTTTTCAAACAAAGCAAACTCCTTAAATTTTTTCAATCTTGCTAGTGATAATCTAACCCATCGAACTACATCCCTAATGCTGTCAACAGAAGTTCCCAACTCCTTGATCCCCTCTTGCATGATTAGATTTACAATATGTGCAATACACCTAACACGTGTCCATTTCCCTTTAAGAATGCACCTATCACCCTAGTTCACCATTTTTCCCACTGAATACTCAATAGCAACATCATTGCTACTTGCATTATCAACAGTAATGGTCATAACATTTTGCAATCCCCAATCAACCAAACAATTCTCAATTGCTCATCCAATATCATTTCCTCGATGGCTTGAAATAGGACAAAAGTTTATCGCCTTTTTTTGCAAATTTTTATTTTCATCAATATAATGTGTAGTGAGACACATGCATATAATTGATTCTTTGCAAAGATGTCCATGTATCGGTTGTCAAACAAACTCTAAGAACTGATTTTTTTCATTTGAGTTTTAAGCTTGACCTTTTCATCCATATGCAACTGATAGCAATCCCTTCTTATAGTGCTTCACGATGGAATGAGAAGGGTCGGCTGACAAATCCGCATACAACGTCTAAACCCCTCATTTTCTACAAACTTGAAAGGCAACTCATCAACAACCAACATCTCAGCTATTGCTCTCCTACCTTTTTTTTGTCAAACTTAAATGATTTAAGTTAACTTTACTATCTCCAGTTTTCGCATCCTCTTTAATGCTAAATGCAAGATTTGACTAATTATTGGAACTACTGGTAGGATTACCCTTGCATACCAAAATATGATTTCGCATATTTGATGTACCATAATGTTTTGATTGAGCACCATAATTTGCACTACAATAATTACATTTTGACCTTTGTTTTCCATGTTCATCCACATACTTGGTGAAATAATTCCATACATTTGATCTTGGGGTATAACTCTTTCTTTGTTTCTTTGATTCAACCGTATTCAAATTACTTGGATTAGAATCATCTTCCATTGACATTATCAAATATTTAACAATCTGCATAACACACAATGACACACATTAAGGTTCCATATGTAATAAAGAATATAACAATTAGATGATGCTAAAGAAGAACGATTCAAGTTTTGATGCATCAATCATAGATATTCAAAACCAAAATACCATGTAACAATAATTAAGTGACTTGATTCAAGTTTTTGTACAAACTCTAATCAACTTACTAATCATTCCAAACACTTTTTTGATGAGCATGCCATGAACTAATAATAGGTTTATAACACCAAAGGCGATATATGGGAAAGCATTATAACAACCGACAAGACATATAACAAAAAAAATCTTAAATTTGATGCTAAATTCATTACAACAAACATTTTATTAAGCCTTGAGAATTCAAAGAGTTCATTATAACAAACATTTTTAACACTAGTTTTATTCAAAAAAACTTGAAATTGGTGCTTAAATTCATTACAACTCCGAATGCATTTTCAAAGTTCATTACAACAAACATTCATTCATAATTTATTAACAGTTGAGAATTGTGACTCAAAAATGGTGCTAAATTCTAACAATTAAACGTGAAACTGTTAAAGATCAATTGACCGAGTGTCCAAGTGTAGATTGGAACGGAGATCGAATGACTAAGTGTAGATCGATTGACTGTGAAGTACCTGATGTAGATCGACCAAGAACAGATCGACCTGTTGCAGATCGACGTCGATCGGTTTAAAGCAGAACTATGGAAAGCAGATCAACCTGATGGAATTATAGAATGCAGATAGAAGGACTTACAAAGTTCGCATTTTTGAGAATGGAGATCTGAAGATTAGAGAATGGAGATAAATGTTGGGAACGGGTGAAGTGGCGAACAACGTTTTTTTTTCTCTATTTAGGATTTAGGGTATCACTCAAGATAAAAAAAATAATATATGTAAATACTAATTCGGTTTAAACCGCATAAGCCGGATTAAAAAAAACTAAAACCGTAAACCGATCTGAAAACCGAATTCACAATTCAGTTTGGTTGATTTTGGTTATGGATATGGTTTGGATAACGATTTTAAATGGTTTTCGGTTATTCTGAACACCACTAGACTACTATGTATGGGTCCTTCATAGAGAAACCTCGCAAACAAGACATACTAGAAATGGTATGCATGAAAATTTTGATGAATTAATGCATGATAGGTTTAAAGAAACTATAGAGGAAACAAGTATAAAAAATAGATGTGTAAATGAAGAAGTTCAAATAATTGTATAAGCTAATAGAAGATGGAAAGCATGAGTTGTTACCCGGGTGCAAGAGTTTCTCGAAGCTATTTTTTAATGTTGTACTTCTTTTATATGAGAACCTTCATGGCTTAGTAATATGACATTCAATGATCTTCTACTACTTCTAAAAAAGATGATTCCAGATGCAAAATTTCCAATTAGATTTATAGATGCCAGGAAAATCGTAAAAGATTTAGGCCTTGATTATAAAAGATTATTGTACGTTCGAATGATTGTATGCTTTCCAGGAAAGAGGATGATCATATTGAAGTGTGCCACATTCGCAAAACATCTAAGTGGAAACAAATAAGAAGAAAATTATTTTAAAAAAATTATGGATGGAATAAAGTAGAATATAAAAAAAAACGGTTTTGGGGGAGGCTGGCAAGGATTGAACCCGGGGCACCACGCCCCAATCCAAGCATGTTACAATTGAGCTAGGCTTAAGTGCCTTGCTAGACGTGGTAAATAATCGCTTTAATCAATGCGTAATTATGTGATATTAGTGAATTTTGGCCCGAAACACGTTTACTTTGAGTATGTTTATGAATTTCAGGTGTGAAGAGTTTAAAGACGTGTTTGAGAACAATTTGGAGGGTTAGAAGAGGCGTCGAGTGCTAAAGAGTGGAAGAACATGGGTTTTGGGAAGACAAAACTTCGGGGGCGCATAACTGGAGCTAGGAGAAGAGTTACGGGGCACATAATATATGAAAACTGAGTTTCTCGACGAGACGAAGCCATAGGTGAGGTCACTCTGGGCGTATGATACACCCAGCCCGACGTTTCATACGGCCAGCGTACCATGCGCCCAGTTTTGAGCGTAGGCAGAATCTGGCCAGCGTAGGGCACCAGTTTGGGCGTATCATACGCCCAGGCCCGGCGTATGATACGTCGGAGGCTGGAAAAATTGATTTTTCAGCAGATTCTTCCCATATTTAAGGCATTATCCTAGGGTTTCGAAAGTAACTCTTTTCTGGACGAATTGGAGTCGAAAAAGTGACGATTTTGGGCATCTAAACTCTTCCGAATCCATTCGTAATCATGGAATCATCACCCGAATCAAGAATCAGCAAGTGCTAATGAAGATGCGTGGCTAGTTTTCTTTTGTAATTGCTTCCGGGCAATTAGGTTAGTGAATGAACTTTGGTTGAATGTTTAAACTTAGGTTTTTGGATTGTTTTCGGTTTGATAACTTGAATTCAATTGTGGTTTGATTGATTTACACGATTTATTTGTGTTTAAACATTTACGTTTTGCCATCAGTGATTCGGTTTCCTTGCATCATTTACTCATTGGTATTGGTGTGTTGCTTTGCATATCTAAATTGATAATTGTGTGAATAAGCAACTCTTAAACGTTTGTTCCATTGTTGTCACTTTGATCAAACCAATTAACAAAATCATGTCTATGTGATTTCCAACTAAGTTTAACCTAAAATCATTGTGATTTCATTAACCTAAACCCGGAAGTGATTACCTTTTTTCTCAATTGTTTTCAAATTCATTAATCATAATTGTTGCTTTGAACATTTCGTTAATTCAATTTCAATTCAAGTTTACATTTTTCTTTGTTTAATCAAGTAATAACTTAAAGCATAGCACTTTCCACTGATTCCCTGTGGAGACGACCTTACTTACCCGTGCTATAGTCATAGGTAGCTAAGTCCTTAGTTTTATATTGTTTTTGATTGACCTGCGACACCTCGATCAAGTCCTTGCCGTATAAATCTTTGCCAAACGACTCCCTGAAGTTTCATTTTTTTTTCAATTGTGTCCCTGTCGTCTAATTTCGTCAAATGGTTATTATATTTTTCTCATCGAACGGTTTTTCGGTTTTATAGCTGGTTTCGGTTCGGCTATTCGGTGATTCAGTTCTGTTTGTAAGCCTATTTTTTCAAGTTCGAACCAAAGGACATTATGGGAATTTTAAGTGTAGGCAACCTACTTTAAGCATTAATTTTGATAAATGATTTTGGTTCATTCTTTTCATCAATTGGTTTTTGGTTTTATAAACACTTTCGGTTCGGCTATTAAGTAATTCAATTTTATTTAGATTTTATCATTTCGTTTACTACTAGTGAATCTTCCAATTATTTCTTATGCATTTATGTTATTAACAAAGATATAAATATATTAGTAAAACTGTTATATAATATCAGGATAAAAACATTTAGGTTATTTTGTACAAAAGTTAAAACATCAATGTTTGTTACCTATTGAATGAAAAGTTTTAAAAAAGTCTCACATTTCTTTCATCACTTTACGTTTTGTTCTACGATTCTCGAAATTTGCTCATGTTCACTTGAAAAATGCTCGGATCGGAAATACGCTCGTTTTATTTTGGGTCGGATGAAAAGCGCTCGGTTTTGTTTGATTTGTGACAATTGTGTTTGATGATTACGTCTTTATCGATGAGAGCACATATCATCGTCCTGGAAATCCACGTTGATTTAGCAATCTCAATTGTTACAGGTTGAAAGTATGCGAGAAATTGTGATCGTGGAAGAAAACCGTACGCGAAACGGAGTTTCGGATTCTCCGGAATCGTAAAACGAAGAAAATTACAATAATATCATATTTTGGGGAGCTGCGCGGTACGCCTAGCCCCAAGCAGCCACGCCAGGCGATACAAGCGGACTCAAAAATATCTAATACTCAATGGTTTCGCGTGCTACGCCTCACCCCAAACGGCCACGTCAGGCGATACGCGAGCCTTGTGGCGACTTGACATATCAGATTAGAAGATCAGATTGCATGTAAATGCTTTCATTTTTCATCCTCTCCAACATACTTCATTTCCAGACGATCAAAGTCGAACTTTTACAATCAAAACTCAGATTTTAAGCCACCAAAACCCACGGATCGCACCAAGGAACTTGTCTACAACATCAGATCATCGTATTACAACCAGAAATCCGTCCGATCGGGTAATGATTCGTTTTAACCTACTAGTTTAATAATGATTTGATTAGATCTTGTGTTTGAACGTAATGCAATAGTTAGGATTGTTGATTATTGCCTAGATGATGGCTAGGAATGATTATTATCGAATAACTTGATATGTTAACGGGTAAATCTTTGTTTTGATCCGTTGTAATGCCCGGTTATCATGAAACTATACCCATGATTATAATGGTTTAAACCATTTGATTGTGACAATGTATATGATTATCATGATTAATCTTTGACATGGCAGGTTAAATCCAAGTGTTTCAAACTAATCACAATCATTAAGATAATCATTGGAATAATTATCTGATGTTTATGATAACAGTCAGATTAGTACGCTGAACATGGTTATTAAACCTATTCCAATGTCACATTATGATGTTTCATGATATCTGAATAATCAATAGCAAGGATTGATCGTTCCTAAGCCATAAATCCATCTAGAAAATGTTTCAGTACTATAATCAACAATAGTACCTATTTGGTTAATTTGAGATTATTCAGATTAATCAAACGTATCATCAACCTTGTATTAGGAACCTGAATCAGTATAGGTTCCTACATTGTCATACATTGTATGATATCATATTAAATTAACTAATTAAGTATATGATATCGGTTTGATGACTTTCAATGCAATGTCTATGACATTGAACGTTCAGAAAGATCTAATCAGTAAGTTAAAACATAAATAACTTATTAAACCTAAACTAATGCAAAATTTAGCTACCAATATTCTTCTGCATGTGATTTCACTACCCTTGTGACTTAAGGTGAGTTTCGTACAACCCCTTTTTCTTTTTAATGTTTTATAGAAAACCTAGATACTACTGTGGAAACTTTCTCGATCATATGATATAAATCAATGTTATCTGTGTGATTTCTTGTGAACTTGTGGATTTCATGGGATTTTGCCTGCAGAACAGAGCACTATCACAGTATCTAAAAGTCCTAGTTCCTTGAACTGTATCTAGTGAACCCATGTGGGGGCGAACGAAAAACAATGATAGTACTATCAGCTGACAACCCATTTGCTGGAAACTTGCAACTCCACTTGGTGTAAATGTTTGTTACTTGTTTTCAGATCTTCTTAATGTTGTGATAGACATTAAGATAATGAGGCATAAAGATATTACCGACGGGTAGTATCTTCGTAGGATAGAACGGAGTAGTCTGAAAGGAACTAGATATGGGTCCCATGGTTATTTTGAACTGTATATATCGAACATTTGCCTATCATATCATACTGTTTAACTAGAACATTACGAACTCACCAGCTTTGTGCTGACCTTTCCAAACTTAAAACTTTTGAAGGTAGAGAGTGACATCGGGTGAGATTGCACTGCGAGCACTTGTAATCAAATAATTTAGTTATGTAATAAGTTAGTTGTAAACTGTAATGTTGGTTGTGATGACGAAATCTTGTAATGTATTTACTTTAAGTTAATTTGTGTGTTGTGATACCGGATCAAGTAAGTCACACCTCATCTCTGAGACATCACCACTATGCTTCCGCAACCTTCCCAGTGACATCATCAATAGGTGGCAAGAGGTGGGGGTGTGACATGATTCGATTTGTAAACGAACCAAACACGAGCATAGTGCTCAGTTCGGTTCAGATAATGAACAACCCTATTCTGAAGTAATCAGAATGAATCCTTGAGGGTACAAACATCATTTTCCCTTATGGCCAAACGAACGCCAGACAAAATCAAACTGTAGGAACACAATTGGCAAAAAATTGAAACTTCAAGGAGCTGGCCATATGACAAGATCACGACGACGACATGGACTCAAGTTGATGTTTTGAGTAAACCTCGATGATATGAATTAAAGTTTACACAAAAATATATTAAGAAAATACATGATTTAATGAATATCAACGTTAAATAACTTTACAACTTTCATCTTAAAAGGCTATCTATATGGTTGATAATTTTAAGACTTTATAAACGTTTGACTTCACTAAAATTGACTAGGCATTTAATATAAAGTTGTTTTCGATGTCTATTAATCTACTATGTTATAAATACGTGTATTACACTGATTAATTATAAAATATTAAATACTTAATAATGAAATTTAGAATTATTAAATGATTAATTTTACTATAACTAATAAAAAAATAATTAAAAACTTCAACTAAAGAAATAATACATGATCTTCTTGATTTGCACCAATTGATATCAGTGAACTAATTAATGTTAAAACTTCAGTTCTTATTATGTCAAAAACTAATTTTTGTAAAACAAAAATATGAGATATAATTTATGTAATTACTAAAGTTAAGTGAACCAATATGAAAATATCATAACATAAAAGACAAAAAATGCAACTTTTTTAAAATTTTATTACTTCGGGTTTAGAAAATATTCAAACACCTGCCTAAATATCACATTTTATTAAAACACTGGTTTAAAGTTTAATTTATCTTCCAAAAAAAATTCCTTTTTCAAGAAAACATGTTTTTTAAAAACTTTTATTTTATAAAAATAACATATTTCTGATATTTAAATGTTTTGATTTTAATTTATTTTATATTTTATACACTTTTTTTAGTTTTGCTTTCTAATTAAAAGATTTGTTTTTACATTTTTTAAAACTATTTTTTATACAAAAAATACAAAAAAGGTAAATAATATTATTTGTCACTAGTATTATTATTATTTAATATAAGAGAGAGCATAATTATTTAATAAAGGAGATAATGTAATAGGTTGATAGAAAAGTAACACGTGGTAATATTTGTATGAAAATATGACAAGTGCCAAAATAAATGTTTGTTTATTATAATAGTAAGATCATGAGCTTGCGAAATTTACATTGAAAACATAATGATTTGAAATTTTATTATAAATATTCTAACTATGCTTTAAAAAATAATTCAAATATTCCTAAAGGAGATCAACGAACTCATGGTCTTATTATTGTGATAATTGATTGTTAGTATTCCAACAATTTGATATAATGGTCAATATTAGTGTATATACACATGGTAAAAAAGTAACTCATTTACTATCTTCATGGTCAAAAAGGTAACTCATTTATTATCTAATATAAAAGATGAGGTACTTTTTACACGACACAATTGCAATATAAATAGCTCTAAGTCAGAGCTAATTTCAAACATAACTATTAAATTCTTAGGATGACTCAAAACATGTCGTCTTTTGTTACTTCTAGCTTCTCACTTCATATATATAACACAATTTTGATAATATTTCAAATTCTATGTAGCACATCTCATGCGTTTAACAATTCCTCAATGTTACTTAATCGTAACAATAACATGGAAAATGATAGTAGGGATGTATCATTTGATGTTATTGGACCATCGCTCTCATATCGTGCAGGTATCGTATTTATAATTATGAACGATTCATATATATACGTGTGTACGCGCGTGCGTGTGTACACATATTTTTTTATGTTGTTGATGTCATATAGTTTTTTAAGAGATGGGATGTTTTTAAGGAAAATTTGTGAGTGTTCATTTCAACTTATTAACAAATATATTAAAAAATTTTGTTGATGTTTACAAATAATTATAACAAATAAAGTCCTTAGCGACGACAAAAGTCGTGGCTATAGGTTGCCAAAATCATCATTATACACTTTTGCGACGCGATGTTATAGTGGTCGTCACTATTAATAATATTTTTTTATCATTTATTTTTATTTATAATAAAAGAAAATCAATTAAAAAATAAATTTATCTATTGAGATAAATGCGTCGTCGCTATAAGGTTTCTTAGAATCATGAAATATTCACGCATTGTTGTCATACCTATTACGATGACATGTCGGTGATTCGTGCTGTCACCATACCTTTCGCCTCTATAACTTTCTTATTCTTATTCGTGTAGTGAATTTATCAACTTGGCTATTATACCTTCCATTAAACTTGCTAGCACCAAAAAACGTTTTGTGGTGATTAAACTCTCCGCAAAATTACATGAAAACTCCATCTTAATTTTGAGCCAATTGGCCTAAAATTCAATGTTTTGAAAACTGGACCGGACGGTTGGACCGGGAACCGGTGGTCGGACCGGTCCGGTTAAGGGTTCTGGATCGTTTTTGGGTGAACCGGCCGATCGAACCGGAAAACAGGTGGTTGAACCGTTTTTTATATTTTTATATTTTTTTTTATTTTTTATATATATATTTATAAAATGTATATAAAATCATCCGGTTCTTAAATCCGGTTCGACCGGTCGGACCTCTGACCAGTAAGGAAACCGGTTCGATGTTCGGTCCGGTTATGAAAACATTGCTAAAATTTCATTATCTTTAGGCACACGACTTAATTAATTTGATTTGAAATAATAATTTAAAACAATAAAATTTAAAAATTAATTTGATTTGATATAATAATTTGTAAGAATAAAATTTAAAAAAGCAATTGATATTTGGTCCAGCAAGCTTAGTATAAGGACTCTAGATCTTGTACAAACAAATATTGCGTACAACACACAAAGTGGTAAGCATATATGCAATCTTATAGTTGCGATACACACACATACATGCATACATGAATCCATATATGCACATATGCATGCATGATTACGTTAGACAAACATACACATTAATACATACAAACACATACACCCGTACATGCATGCATACATACATTTATACATCGATTTATCCATACACTGATACAAACATGTACATGTATAGACACGCCCACACACATACATTATGGTTTAAATTTTAATTACTAGAATACAAATATCATTTGTTTTTTTTCTCTATATAATGTGTATAAAATCTAAAGATTTTGTCAAATAGCTAGCTAGTCAATAAGACATGCAATATTTAATTATCAGTTGTTGAAATATAATTGTCCATTAACTTCTTTACAACTAAATTTAAAATATTAAATTTATAAACTATATATAAACTTATGCATAGATATCAACTTTGGAAATGGAGCAATTGATCTTGGAGGATTAGAAGTGTATCATGCTTTGCATTTCAAGAAAATTTGGGAAACTCACAAAGGTGGTCCAACGGGTCGTGGTGCATCATTTTACGAACCAATTTCCATCCCAACCGGGTTCAGTTTGATTGGTCACTATTGCAAACCCAACTCTATGCCCATTTTTGCATCAGTTCTTACTGCTAAAGACAACACAGGTGACCCGTCACATGGTGTCCTAAAGAATCCCATAGATTACATACTTATATGGACAAGTAAAGGATTGAATGTAAGCCAACAAGAAGATGGTTATATATGGCTCCCGGTCTCACCTGATGGTTATAAACCCATGGGTCACATTGTCACAACTTCACCTGAAAAACCCTCTCTTGATAAGGTTAAGTGTGTTAGATCCGACTTGACAGATTTAACCAAGGTGGACAAATGGATATGGGGACATAAGATGGATGGGAGCTCAAGTATGGTCAATTTGCATGTTACAAAGCCAAAAACTAGAGAACTAAGTGTTCCCACGGGTTTGTTTTTGGCACGAAATGGTTCGAATACACATGAGCTAGCGTGTTTAAAGATGGTCAAGAATGATCCTTATTCTGCTATGCCTAATTCAGAACAAATTAGAGCAATGATCAACGCTTATGCTCCATGGGTCTATTTCCATCCAGATGAGCAATACCTTCCATCATCGGTTTTGTGGTTTTTTCAAAATGGGGCTGAGTTACATCAAAATGGTCAGAGTTCAAGGAGGGTGGTTAACGATGGCGATAACCTTCCAAGCTATGGTGGAGCAGATGATGCTTTTCTAGACCTCCCATCGGGTAAACAAGACAAAGAAAGGGTAAAGAAAGGGTTTTTATCCGACGCGGTGAATTACATACATGTGAAACCATCACTGGGCGGAACATGCACAGATATTGTCATATGGTTGTATTACCCTTTCAATGGGGGAGGTAAGTTTCAATTGGGACCTTTCACCATAAATTTAGGAAGTATAGGTGAGCATGTTGGTGATTGGGAACATATAACGTTAAGGATCGATAACTTTCGAGGGAGTCTAATGGAGGTCTATCTTTCTCAACATGCTAAGGGAACATGGCTAACACCTAATCAATTTGAACTCATGAATGGAACTAGACCCGTCGTGTACGCATCGTTGCATGGTCATTCCCATTACTCTACTCCAACTTCTCATGTCCATTTGGCAGGCAAACTTAATCCAAATGACTTAAGAATGCTACATGATGAGTTTCATAAGATGAATAGTTCAATCAACTCATGGGATAACTTTATTGGGTTTGGTGTTAGAGATGATGCAGCAAAAAGCAACAATGTGATGGATGTTGCATCAACATATAATGTTATTTGTATAGATTACAAGGATTTTGGTATGGAACCATGGGTTAAGTATACAGGCAGATGGGGTCCTAAGATTACTTATGATTTTGTAAAAGAGATAATGAAGATAACTGATAATTTGCCATCTTTGGTGAAGAAACTTGTTATTAAGCTTTTGAAAAAGCTTCCTGCAGAGTTACTTGGACAGGAAGGGCCACAAGGCCCTAAGATGAAAGAAAGTTGGTCTGGAGATGAACGAGTTTTATAGTTTCTAAACATAAACTTTAACTAGTGTAATACCATATAATCATATAAATTCTCGTAAAGTTTAATGATCAAGCATGTAGTTATTTATATATTATTAGTTTAGTTCTTTGTGACGTAAAACCATAAGATATAAAAAGATATAAATTAAAAATGATGAAACATGTCATTTATCCAAGCATGGCTATATGGCCGGGTTGGATAACAGGTCATATCAGGTTCGGGTCAGGATCGGTGCGGGTTAAAACGAGTTTTAAGCAAAATTAGTATGCGTCAAAATGGATTGGTTTTTGTTGGAATTTTTAATAATAATTTTATTATTATTATTATTCGTATATATTACGAATATGATTATTATAGATTATGTTTTGTTCTATGACGTGGACCAAAACTGAGACAATTAATAAAATATCGATGCTCGAAATTGTGTTGTGTAAAACATTAAAAAGAAAAGGAAAAAGAAAAATAAAAAATAAAAGTTAATGAGCATGACTTGCTTAGTAAATAAGCCATGATAAGCTTATAATGGTCATGATGACAACTTTTGAAATAACATTACTACATGTATAAATATAGACATTTGTTCTCTTGTTTTCTTTGCTAGTTTTTGAAATCTCTACACAAAATCACAAATTGAGACATAGACACACAAGTTTCAAAGGTTCTCAACACAAGCATATACTTTGTTGAGTTCTCAACAATCTACAAGATCGATTCCTCGTGTTAAACACTCTTGTTTCAGGTAACGTTTCAGGTTTTCGGTTAACTTCGGCAGTACATACTGCTTCGGCTGTTGTACCATAGGAAACAGTCGAGTTCACCTGGGTGACCCGAAATCTGTTTTAACAGACCTTTGATGAACAGAAATCCTCAGCTACCGAACTCATTTAAAATCATTTCATCTTGTTTTAGACTTCTTTCTTGTAATTTAAATTTAGCATTTTTATATTTTTTGTAGTACTTTATTTTATATTTGTATTTATCTAAATTGTAATTCGAGTAAGTTGAATAATAAAAGTATTTGTTAATTTTGTGAATGGTGTTCCTACATGCTTAAAACAGATTTTAAAATCACTGTTTATAAGTTTGTGTTTTTAAAAATTATCAGATTACAAAACAGAAATATAAACTATTTGGTTTCGTACAAATATTTGTTTATCAAGAAATTTAATATGTGTTTTTAAATTCAATTTGTTTTTGTGTAAACCAAAAGTTTATCAATATAAACTATTTTGATGATTGTTAACAACGTTTGGTTTTATATAATTCAATTTGTTTTTGTGTAAACCAAAAGTTTTATAAATCATTTTATTAAAGTTTATTTAATGAACATATATGAATTAGTTTTTTTTTGAACTACGAGTTTTATAAACCATAGTTATAATCGTTTATTTCTAACGAGCGTGTTAGAAAAAGGTTTATGGTATAAAAACTGAATATAAAACGTTTGATGCTTTAAAAAATAATTCGATTTTGTGGTCGATTTTATGTAAACCATAATCCCACAAATAAGTGTCAAATTTGAGTAAAATTTGATTTTGGTTTTGTGTAAACTATACTGTTTTTATATAAACCACGAAATATTTAAAAAATTAAGCTCGTGTAAGTTTAATTTTTAAGTGACGGACTTGTAGTAACTGTAAGGGTGGACATCCTTATATGAGTTTTCTGTCTAGGAAAGCAACTCGCATATATCCCAAACAGCTGAGAGACATGTCTTGCTTTCCTTGGTATTCTTAGAGAGCGTGTCTTAACCTATTAGGTCAAAACAAGTCATGTAAACGTTAAATGAACTCAAATAATGTCACACCCCGGGCTCTCGACGACCCGGGCGCTGTGACCCGAATTGGTTTCATGGTTAATACAGTCTCGGTCAGAGTTTATTATTCTTTTTCATATGTGTAAAGCGGAAGCGTTGTTTCATGAATTCATAATTTTACGCAACGAAAATCGTTAGTTTTCAAACTTCATAAATAATTCACATGCATAGATGTGAAAACCGTTTTCATGATTTATAAATAGCTCATACATGTGGGTATGAAAAACCATATTTTCATCGTTTCTTAATGATTCATACGCATAGGTATGAAAAACCACATTTCGTTATTTGTAAATAACTCTTCAAAAATAACTTTCTAGGATTTCATAAAATTTCATACGCATGGGTATGAACACCATCATTTCCTATTATTGTAAACCGGATTTTCACAAACACATAATTTCAATTCATTTTATAATATCCGGTTTATACATGACTTTGGAGGCATAGCTCCAATAGCTCCATGGTCTCATCACAAGATCCTATTCAAGGCATCATTGGCCAAGAATCTCTAATCTTGCTTCTCTTTTACATTTCATTATTACCTGAAAAGTTTTTTTTTTTTGAAAATAAAACGTCAACATAATGTTGGTGAATACAAATAACAGACTCGATATGTAAGCATAGCATGTTCGGTCCTTTAACCATAATTATTATTGGCCATACTACACATTTAGCAGGTTATTTCACTGATCGATACAACTACTGCATACACTGGTTTATAACTGTCACTGGTTAGAAACTACAGCGCAGCGCGTCTTACGTTTTGTTCCCTCCAGCCCACAGCTGGTCATTGGTTAGGTTGCCTGCGGAGTACGTCTTACGTTTACCCTTCCAGCCCACCTGTACCAGCCACATATGGGAATTTCACCTACATGCGGATACGATTTGCAAATCATACGTATACTAATAGCCTAAATGCTGGTCACGTAGTATCCCTTTATGGGTCAAAGTTTAAACATACTAAGCTCAAAAATTCATTTATAAATTTAAAAAGAAGTTAAATGTATTCACCTGGATTTTTGATTGGCTGGGTAACAGCTTAGAACTTCTTAATATAATCCGGCAGCGTTTCTGCTTAATCTATCCTTATAACTATTTTCAAGGATGAATCCTGATGCGTTTATTTTCAGTTCCTAAAATAAATCATAATTTTAACATAACATTCGGATATATGGGGTCGGATCTTAACTCTAACTCTATAAGTTAATAATATGCAAAATAAGATTGAAATATATACCTCAGTGTTACCGATCTCTTAATCTTGAAAGATTTTAGAAAGTATCTTGTAATAAAATTGAATTCCTTGTCCATGCGTTCAACAGAAGTATTATGTTTCATTCAATTCTTCTTCTTGCGGAAGTATGTTTTGTTTGTGAAGTTTTTTTTTTTTTATAATATATATATGTGTGTACAGACAAGATAAGTTAACACTTATCTTATGTATTTATTTATTTTTTCCTTTGACAACTCACAAACACACGTGCACCTTTCCAAAATTTTCTTTTAATAATTATTTTTTTTAATAATTATTGTATTATAATTAATTTAACTTCAGTTTTGTTTTTCTATTATAACTGCTAAAATATCACGTTTTATAAACTTATAAATATACGGTTATGACCTACTCATTTTTCTCTACATTTCGACCTAAGTTTCGTTTAAAACGGATTAAGATCAAATATAATATTATATATATATAGATATATATATATATATATTATTTGGACGATCAAAATTAACGTTCATTTAGACCTCAATTATTTCGAATAATTGTTTCTTCCTACCTATTTGTTTAAATAGGTGAAATAAATCTTAAACGATAATTTCTAATATTAAATCCTCAAATAGTCGTATTTTATAAACTAAACTACTTTAATTATTAGACGGCAATTTATAATTCAAATAACCGTTTCTATTTTTTTTTAAATAATATTTTAATTATAAACAAGAGCATTTATATTCACAAAACGGGATGTTACAAATAACTTTGTTTGAGTTAAAAAAATGTTTAGTTTAAACTTTGGTTTTGTGTAAACCTTATTTCTGAAAATTTGACTTGCTTTGTTTGTATTTCCACTTTTGTTTGAGAAATGACAACTGTATGTGCTCAAACTTCAAAATCTGTGGGACCATTAGGTGACACCCATGTTGCCCAAGCTGTGGATATGACTCTTAGTGAGACATTTCAATTTGTTTCCATGATTGAAAAGTTTCCTCTAAGTTGGGTGGATTTTAAAAACTACCTAAAACATAAGCGAAAGAAAATGTCGGTAAAGGACCTTCTGGTTTGTCTTCGAATTGAGGAAGACAATGGGTTGGCTCTTAAAATAACAAAACAAAAATTTGCTCCAAAAGCCATTATGGTGGAGCATGGTCAATCTTCTCGTGGGTACAAAAAGAAAATTGACAACTACAAGGGCAAAGGCAAAAGCAAAGACAAAGGAAAATATGTGGACCTTGGGCCGAAAAAAGGTGGCGTGAAGAAGCAGGTTATCCCATTTAAAGGGAAATGCTACAATTGCGGTGAACATGGTCACCGTGCTGATAAGTGCAAGGTTCCTAAACAGGGTCGTGCACATATGATGGAGGATGATATGCCTCTTGTTTCTATGGTCTCTGACTTCACTACTATGATGAAGGAGATCAACTTGGTGTCAAATGACACTAAGGGGTAGTGGGTTGACACTGGTGTACCCGCCATGTGTGTCTTAATCGGGCCCTATTTAATACGTTTAAAGAGATGGTGGGTGACTCGAAGCTCTATATGAGGAATGCAGCAACTGCCGATGTCAAGGGTGAAGGTAGTGTGATCTTAAAGTGGACTTCGGGGAAGGAGTTCACTTTGAGCAATGTGCTCTATGTTCCTGACATACGCAAGAGCCTCATGTCAGGATGGTTGCTTAACAAACATGGTTTTCGGTTAGTCTTTGAATCTGATAAATTTGTTTTAACTAAGTGTGGAATGTTTGTTGGTAAGGGTTATGCCCAAAATGGAATGCTTAAACTCAATGTAATAGCTAAGGTTGAGAACATGAATGAAAATGCTTCTACTTCTGCTTATTTGATTGAGTCATCTAATGTTTGGCATGGTCGTTTAGGTCATGTTAATTTTAATTCAATGCATCATTTGATTAAATTAGATTGCATTCCAAAATTTTGCATTGATTCAAAATATAAATGTACAACATGTGTTGAAGCAAAACAAACAAAATAATCTTTTAAGTCGGTTGAAAGAATAACTGATCCCCTTGACATAATTCACACTGATGTGTGTCATTTAAAATCAATTCCTACTAGAGGTGGAAATAAGTATTTCATCAGATTTATTGATGATTGTACACGGTATTGCTATGTCTACTTACTTAAAAGTAGGGATAAAACAATCGACAAATTTGTCTTGTATAAAACTGAAGTTGAGAAACAACTAATTAAATAAAAAGATAAAAGTTCTAAGGAGTGATAGAGGCGGAGAATATGTTTCACCATTTTTTGATATTTGTGCACAAAATGGAATTATCCATGAGTGTACCGCTCCTTATTCCCACAACAAAATGGTATTGCCTAGCAAAAGAACCGTACATTGAAAGGGATGATGAATCTATGTTAATTAGTTCTGGAATGAGCCAGGACATGTGCGGGAAGCTATTTTGTCGGTTACTTATCTTTTAAACAAAATTTCTTTCAAGAAAAAGGATGTAACTCCTTATGAGTTATGGATGGGAAGAAAGTTATCTTACAAATACTTGAAAGTGTGGAGGTGCCTAGCAAAAATGGTGGCTCCACTACCAAAGGTTCAAAGAATAGGACCCAAAACCGTGGATTTTGTATTCATTGGTTATGTTCATCATAGCTGTGCATAACGGTTTCTTGTTCACTATTCAAAGAATCTTGAAATACACAAGAATACTATAATGGAGTCAAGGAATGCATCATTCTTTGAAGAAGTGTTTCCTTGCTTGAAAAAGGAACTCCCATGTTCATCAACTTATATGGCTGAGGGAGAGCCCCAAACCTATCGTGAAGCAGTCACCTCTTAGGAAGAACCTCAATGGAAAGAAGCGATCAACAATGAAATTGATTCGATCTTACAAAACCATACTTGAGAGCTAGTAGATCTTCAAACAGAGTGTAAACCACTTGGATATCGATAGATATTCAAGAGGAAGATGAAAGCTGATGGTTCCATTGATAAGTACGAGGCAAGGTTAGTGATCAAAGGGTTTAGACAAAATTAAAAGAAGGAGTAGATTACTTTGATACTTACTTGCTTGTGACTAGAATAACCTCGATAAGGTTGGTCTTGCAATAACGGCTTTAAGAAATTTGGAAGTCCACCAAATGGATGTTAAAATTGCTTTTCTAAATGGGGATTTAGAAGAAGAGATTTACATGGAGTAACCTGAGGGTTTCTCAGCTCCAGGCCAAGAGAAAGTGTGTAAATTAGTCAAAGTTATTGTATGGCTTGAAGCATGCTCCAAAACAATGGAATCAAAACTTTGACCAAGTTATGCTTAACAAAGGTTTCAAAATTAATGAATGCGACAAGTGTGTTTATGTGAAAAACACAACGAGAGGTTATGTGATATTATGTTCGTGGGGAGTGATGATAAGATGATCAAATCTACTAAATACATGTTAAAAGTGAGATTTGACATGAATTACATGGGTCTAGCTTATGTGATTCTTGGTATAAAGATCATGTAACATCAGTGCCGGAAGCGTTACCGGAACAATGATCTCAACAGTAACTTGCACAGTAACTCAGGTACACACTACGTGAAACTATGTATATGCTATTGACATTTAATGCTTGACATTAAACTATTATGCTATTGTTCTGAAATCTGATTTAAACCTCATAGTTTAACAGTCAGAAACACATGTGATAACACTGAACAGATACACAAATGCTTGATTTAATGCTATTATGTATAAACGTATGCGAGGTTAAACAGAACAAAACCATAACGGTTGTTGGAATAGAATGCTAAACCGACGAGTTATTCGTATAGGTGACGATCTGTACGAATAAATCTGAAAGTTAACATTCTGAAATGATGACTTAAAAGTAGAAAACAAGAGTCAGAAAGTGAAACCAACGTCGTGTTCGTTCGGGTGACGATTCGAATGAATACGCGCGATGGTGACACGTTCTGACGAAACGAAAACGAAAAACGAAACAAACGATAATAATTTAAGAAAATTAAATGTTTAACATTTATTAGGAATCACAATCTTTCAAAAACTTTAAAAATAAAGTCATTTTATTTAAAATACATAGAATACGCGAAATAGTGACGCGAGCTAACGAAACGCTTAAAATAATTAATTACGATAAATAATTCAAGAAATGTTAAATTTAAAAGATTTACGAGAAATAACCACCTTCCAAACATATGAAAATAAATTCTTTTTATTTAATTTACAAAACACGCGCGTAACGTGCCGGAAACACGACGAAAACGAGAACCGAGCAACCGAAACGAACCCGAACACTCACGGGGTTTATGAACCCTAAATGAACCCATTTTCTTCATTTATTACACTCTCCATCTCTCTAAACCACCTCCACCGTTTCCCTTTCCCTCTCTAAAATTATCAACCTCAAATCACAAGATCTCACTCGTTTGTGGACGAAATCAAGCAATCTTGGTGTCTAAACAAAGATCACGATCTCCTCTACCAAAAAGTACAACTGATCTGAACGTTTGTCCATCCGATTTCGAGGTAATGAAGCTTGAATCACACGAAACTTAGGGTTTTCACTTACCTTTTTGTTTCACTTAACCCTAATCGGTCAACTCTCTTCCACCATGAATCCCATGACAATGAGAGAGACCACTTTAGTGTAACACCACCAGGAAGGCCACTTTACAACAAAGGGTGATCGGGGAAGATGATGGTGATATGTGGCAACTCACGAAGGGACCAGGTCGGCAAACTTACGTAGAGCCGAACCTTCTTGTCATCGGCCGAAGCATTGAAGCCGACGAATCTGTGCATGAGTGAATCAAGGAGTTACGAACCTGTGCATGAGCCACGAACCTATGGGCAGCGAACCACCACTAGCCGAACCTACATTGTCCCGAACCTCTTGCATGGCGAACCTTCCCTTCATGCGAACCTTCCTCTTTGGCGAACCCGAACCTATCTGAACGAACCTTATGGTGGGGGTTAACAGGTTCGCTGACCCAATAGTGACCGAACCCCTAGCCTTTTTATCATTCAACTATCACACCATCTCAATCAATACAAGGCTCACCCCCTTGGCCCACATGTTATTCGGTCCAAACAGCTCACTTGGCCCAAGTATATGCGACCCCTAGTTCAGCCCAATAACATCATCTACTCGGCCCACATGGGTAATGGGATACTTAACACACCAAATTAATGATCACAAGTAACTTGCATGGATATGTATATATATTCATTCTAAAATTTATTACAAAGGGCGTGGGTTTGATTAAAGGAATTTCACAGACTTAAAACACTATATTTTTAATAAGAATAGTACATGGTTGTTTATGACCATGCAACTAGTTGTCTCCTATGATGTCTTAGAAGAACTAAATGGTAATGGGTGACTCACAAATAATACAAAGAAGAATAAAATTTGCAAGTAGACAACAACTGGAGTTTTAAATAGTTTAAAAGTCTAAGTTTTATACTTTGAAACTATTAGGGGTTTCAAACCTTCACCACTTAATATAGTGATGATACAAGCTAAAACATACAACATAAAGGTGAGTCATGATAACAACCTAAGTGGTTAAGTGTGGGAACCACTAGCAAATAGGGCCGAATGAAGACCGAGACTCACAAGTGTTAGCCAACTCTAGGGCTAACACGAACACGCACATGATTCACTACAACTTATACTTATAAGGTACAACAACTTGAAATCAATACAGGACCGTGAACCTAACAACAAATACTACAACGAGCGCGTGCATTCTAATTAAGCTAAGTCAACCACTTCAACAATAAAGTGAGTTCATTTGTCCCTTTTCAAACATATTTGTTTTTACCTCGGGACTGAGGAGCATGTTATACATTTTAAACAAGTATTGAAATGTTATTAAATGCTTTTACACTTACTCATGATGCTTATACTAATGCTTAAGCTTGTAATTCTTATTCTGGAAGCTAGAGACTAAGACTTAAACTTAAATGCTAATGCTATAAACTTTATGCTTAAACTATATGTTCAATGCTAATGCTATAAACTCTATGCTTAAACTATATGCTCAATGCTAATGCTATAAATTCTATGCTTAAACTATATGCTCAATGCTAATGCTATAAACTCTATGCTTAAACTATATGCTAAATGCTAATGCTATAAACTCTATGCTTAAACTATATGCTAAATGCTAATGCTATAAACTCTATGCTTAAACTATATGCACAATGCTAATGCTACAGACTATATGCTCAAACTATATGCTAATACTAGATGCTACATGCTACAAGCTATGATTATGTGCTAAATGCTAAGCTTGTATCTATGCATGAGATACGTGAATGCCAAATTATGCTATTGCAAGCTGGTATCTATGCATTAGATACGTGAAAGCTAAGCTATGCGAATGCTAAGCTTTTATCTATATATGAGATACGTAATTGCCAAACTATGCTAGAGCAAGGCTTGTATCAGCATATATGAGATATGTAAATGCTAAATTATGTGTGTGCACAGCTTGTGTCTATATATGAGATACGTAAATGCCAAGCTATGCTAGAGCAAGGCTTGTATCTGCATATATGAGATACGTAAACGCTAAACTATTCGGATGCTAAGCTGAAACCAATTCATGAGATACGTAATGGCTAAACTATGCTAGAGCAAAGCTTGTATCTGGTCGTGGGCTACGTAAATGCTAAACTATGCTAGAGCAAAGCTTGTACCCATGCATGAGATTGGTGAAAGCTAAACTATGATTTGTGAAACAATTATCTTGGTGCAACATACTTTAAAGCTAATCTACGTGATTGCTACAAACTTGTAAACTTTTAAAACAGTATGCAAAAGCTATGACGAAGACGGGATTTGGATTGTAGGTAAAACGCCTAATTATCATTAACAACAATGTCATATGTGATTTAGTATGTGGTGGGATGTTGGCTGGGCGGGCGGTAAGTTCGACCCTACATATGCCCTATATATAAGCATACCGAATTGGATATTACAGGTGATGTTAATGAGATTAAGGTTGTTACCGAAAGAGGTTTGCTAAAGCTATTTTTAAACTATTAAACTACATGAACTCACCAACCATTGTGTTGACTTTGTTTTCTTACATGCTTTCTCAGGTGACGCACATGATTAAGCTAAGGCTCGGGATTGCATACTAGGATGCCCAGTTAGAGGACCTAGTAGACTTTTGGGAAGCACATATTTTGTTATTGACGCGAATCGCTTTTGTTATCTTGTACAGATACAAGATAGAAACATTTGATTCTTTTGATAGGTTTACTTAGTTAAATTTTCAAACATTGATATTGTAATTTAACTTTGTAATCCTAGTTTAATGGTTTATTGTGCTTTAGTTATTCTCAATATTGATGCTATGTAAACAATATGATCATCACGATTATCACCCACGATATCGCGCCCCGAGAACCTTCCGCCCGGCGGGGAAGTCGATCCGTCCCGCCGGCTCGGGGTGTGACAGATCAATAGAACCCAACATGGTCTTGTGTTGAGTCAATCTCACTATGTGGACAAAATCCTTGAAAAGTTCAATGCGAGGGATACGAGTGTGGCTCAAACTCCAGTAGATACCACCCAACATCTATCAAAAAATAGAGGCGAGGGTGTTGCTTAGTTGGAGTATCCAAGGATTATTGGCAGTCTGATGTATTTGATTACATGTACACGGCCAGACTTATCATATGTTGTGAGCAGGCTAAGTATATATACTAGTAATCCAAGCTCTGAACATTGGAAGAGCATGACATGATTACTAAGGTACTTAAGATACAGAAGGAACTATGGACTACAATATGGCCGAGATCCAGCTGTTATAGAAGGATACAATGATGCAAACTGGATATCCGATATGAAAGATTCCAAATTCACAAGTGGTTATGTGTTCACCCTTGGTGGAGAAGCTATAGCTTGGAATTCGTCCAAGCAAACTCTTAAAGCTAGATCCACAATGGAATCTGAGTTTATCGCGTTAGATAAAGCTCGAGAAGAAGCATAATGGCCACGTCAATTTGTGGAAGACGTTCCAAGATGGCCAAAGCCTATGTCGGCTATTTGCATACATTGTGATTACGAATCGGCTATTGGTATAGCACAAAGTACAATGTATAATGGAAAATCAAGGCACATTCGACGTAGACACAATACGATACGACAACTACTCTCAATGGGAGTTATCTCAATTGACTATGTGAAGTCAAAAGATAACATAGTGGATCCATTTACAAAAGGCTTAAGTAGAGAGTTAGTGCACAAGTCATCAAGAGTAATGAGACTCAAGCCCTTCGAACAAGTTTGTACGTCGTCAAGAGGAATGGGACTAAACCCCTTCGAACAAGTTTGTACAAAGGAAAACCTATCCTACATGATTGGAGATGCCATGACCTAGGCTCAATAAGAAAACCTAATTGTATGAATTAAGGTCACTGTAGGGGAGTACCTCAAATATAAAAAGGGAGTTGAATACTTCATAGTTCATTCATTTATCAAATTAGTGATAGCAATGGAGGATAAGTATACGACTGTTAATGATTTGTGTGAAATCACCTATGTGAGAGAGAAGTGGGGTCGCTTCGAATGGATTTGTGGGGGGCGCAAATCCTAGAGCTCTTGCAGAACCAGGCTAGTTTTCCATGACCAAAACGAACACGACAATGAGAGGTTAACCATACCAGGAAGAGTATTGTGTGACATGTAATAACGTCTACGTAAACGGGGATTGGTTCAAGGACATCGCGTCTACTAATCGCTAGGAAACAAAGCACATATCACAAAGGAGGGTTCAAAGAGAACCCCTACTTCTCTTGCAATACTCACCGCTGAAATTTTATCGTGACACTTGAGTGTAAGGATAGATTTCTATTAATGTGAGCGTTTGTTGGAATTTTTAATAATAAATTTGTTTTATTATTATTATTATTATTATTATTATTATTATTATTATTATTATTATTATTATTATTATTATTATTATTCATATATGTTACGAATATGATTATTGTAGATTATGTTTTGTTCAATGACGTGGACCAAAACTGAGCTAAGATGAATGAGATATCAATGCTTGAAATTGTGTTGTGTAAAACATTAAAAAGAAAAGGAAAAATAAAAACTTTTCATATACCAAAGTTAATGACCATGTCTTACTTAGTAAATAAGTCATGAATAAGCTTATAATGGTCATGATAACAACCTTTGAAATGCCATTACTACATGTATAAATAGAGACATTTGGTCTCTTGTTTTCTTTGCTAGTTTTTGAAATCACTACACAAATTGAGACATAGACACACAAGTTTCAAAGGTTCTCAACAAAAGCGCATACTTTGTTGTGTTCTCAACAACCTAAAAGATTGATTCCTCGTGTTAAACACTCTTGTTTCAGGTAACATTTTAGATTTTTAGTTAACTCTGGCAGGACATACTGCTTCGGCTGTTGTACCCTGGGAAACAGTCGGGTTCACCTGAGTGGTCCGAAATTTGTTTTAAGGGACCTTTGTTGAACAGAAATCGTCAGCCACCGAACTCATTTAAAATCATTTCATCTTGTTTTATACGTCTTTCTTGAAATTTAAATTTAGCATTTTTTATGTTTCTTATTGTACTTTATTTTATATTTTGGATTTCTCTGAATTGTAGTTCGAGTAAGTTGAATAATAAAAGTATTTGATTATTTTGTGAACAGTATTCCTACAGTTTTAAAAAACATCATTTTTTTTAAATCAAAATGTGTTGGAACTAAACAAATAGTCAATCCATTAGGATAATTTTTAGTGATTTTCTCATCAAATATGTTATTAATCATTTATAAACGTTTGAATCCCTTGAATTCACATAGTTTTTAGATTACCCACATTGTGTTAAAGAGTTAAACATCTCCACCCATTTAATTTTATGATGTTATTCATTTGAACTAATTATAAAATAGTTGTTCACCCAAACCAACTCATTTATTTTGGTTTCTGTGAAGATTGACACCTCTACATTTATCTCATATTAACATTAACATATGCTACCATTGCCGATCATGATTACAACAAACTATGTAATTGAAAAGTGAAAAATACACTCTAAAATGTTTTGAATTCATTTGATAAACCACATACAAGCATACACACAATCATGTGTTTTCAAACTTAACCATTAAGTTTATATACACAATAAGAATACATTAGGATGAAGCCACATCTTAACCTTGGCAGTTTTCTTCCAGAACGTCATACCGCTAATTTGCTGCATGTGATCTTCAACTTCTATATTCTGTGGCCCAACAAATAGTCAACTTAATTATATGTATATATGTTAAGAAGCAAAACATTCTCCCCTCACAGAATCACTGTTCACTTGCTACTATTTTCTATGCCCTTGGTACAATTCGTTGAAGCCTTCCTGCACCAACTTCGTTCTTCACTTCCTTTCTTCCTTTGTGTTCTCAGAACACAAGCAATCACACCCTCCGGCCACCCCCTCTTCCACCATTTGTCCGCTTCGTAGACGTAAACCCCATCAAACGTTCGCCGTTCTCCGAATACCGCAGCCTCCTTACCTACTTCTCTCCGTTCAGTCTAGGGTTTCTGTTCCTCCAACAATGATCGATGGTGAAGGTGGTGACGCATGATGGCGACGGTGGCTAGCCGGAGGTACATGAGTGAAGGTGTTGGAGGGTTGTCGGTTGAGGGAGAGGGTGACCCTCCGATGGGTCATTTCCCTTGCTACGATGGCGATAGGATATGGTGTTGGGTTGCGAATGAGTAAACTATATTCTTTCCTTTTCATTTGGGTTTTTTCTTTCCTTTTCATTTGCATGTGTAAGGTTTCTTGAGGTAATTTTTTTAATCCTTGCTTCCACTGTCGACTTTGAATAACTCTTTCAATTGCTTTATGGTCAATTAGGTTTGCTGTTGCTGGATTGGTTTAGAATTAGTGTTATGTGCAACTTTCTTTGCTTATTCATCATGAATTTGGATGATTATTTTTACTTCTTACTAAGGTGTGTGATCTTTAATGTTGAATTGAAAAAAACCTATTTTAAGCTCTGTTTGGATTGCACAAATCGCCTTAGGTTGCTAATTTTTCTAGATTAGGATCTTTTTAAAAAGCATATGATGTGTTTCAAAATTTACTAAATCTTAGGGATTTCAAATAATACTTTTTTAGATGTATTTGAGATTCTTGATCTAATTGAAGTGTGTAGCAATTGAAATTCCTATTTTAAGCTGTGTTAGAGTTGTATAGATCATCTTGGTTACAAATCATCCATTTTCTTGTGCTTTATAAGAAATTAATCAACTATCTTTTTAGAAAATGAGAAAACCTAGGAAAAAATTGGTAGCCGCAAATGGCTAATGCTAATGAATTCATATTGTTTGATGTTGTAAGCTCATCAATATGTAGTATAGTTGAAGTTAAATGTAGTTTTCTTCTCCTCTATGCTTCTACTTTGGGATTTTTACCATATGTATTTAGATATCTGCAGAAGATAGAAAAGAATCAAGGAATGGGCGTATCAAATATGGCTTATGTTTAGGTTCAACCAATGACTTAATTTTGCTGCCAAATATGCAATATTGTTGGCTTAGTTTTGAGGCACTTTTAAGTCGGGGATCTTTTTAGAAGCATCCTCTTTGTCCTATTAGGATAGTGGTAAGGTTTGAATTCACCCCACATCTCCCAGACCGTACTGATATTTACCTGTTGAAAACAAAAATACATACATAACATTCCGGATTTCAAACCTTTATTAACTAAAATTTATTATTGGGAAAGGAAAGTTTATGGCCCTCACATTCTATCTCTCTTCTTTATTGCCACCATCAGCTTTCATCATGACCACCAGCCTACAACACCACCATTATTCCATCACCATACCCTAACCGTCGGCGTCAACCTGACTACACACAACCCACGATTACCATCCTAAAAGCCAAGGAACCTCGCCGTTAAAACCAATGAGCACCACGACACAATCACTACTACCACCATACAATCACCACCATCCCATTAGTCGGATCACCACCGCTTTCATTAGTTATTATCCATGACACAGATTAAAAGAAATATATGTGAAGAGAGATGCGACTTCTCTCTACTATCTCTCTAGAACAGGTATGATCGTCCCTTCTTCCCTTTATATCAGCCACCACTGTAACCGTGGGTACGAAGAGAGAACCCTATGTGAAGAAGATCAGTGGGAGGATACGAAGCGTGGGAGGAGGTACCACCAGAGAAAGAGAGGACATACGGTGGAAAGGCGGTGAAGAAGATGTAAGAAGTGTGATAATAGGTTGGAGGAATGAGGGATAGAGACATGTGTATGTATCTAATTCATAAGCATTAAGCGCTTGTACTATAGGCATAATATATGGTAAGAAGTGAACAGTCAATTATGTGAGAAGCGGAGATTCATCACAGTATACAGTTGAATTAGGTCATTCTTTCGTCTATATGTTACTATTTTCAGCTGCTTGCAGCTTCACTAAGTTTTTACCCTAATACCCTACTTTAGTATAGGTTAATTGCCATCTTTCTATTGAACAATTGCAGGTATTCTGTGACTTGATTAACTCTTTGCCGCACAGAAGATCTGTAGGATTGTTTAATTATATGAACCCCAATATGATCCAAATAAACAAGTTTCCATTTGTTGATTTTAGGAATTATTGTTGTGACTTGAACAATATTATATTAGTTACGATTATCCAAATCTAATGATGTATAATATAAATCATTTGTTTTTTTTTTTTTTACAATTTTGGATCTACCATTGTTCTGCTGTAGTACTTGAACAACAATTGGCTATGAAATTTGTTTTTAGATGTATACTGGTGGGGTTTAGTTCAAAAGATATTAAGTAGGGTTTCATGAATAATTGGTGTTGATTCTTTTGTTTTAGAGTGATAATTTTTGACGTATGCACCTAAAAGTTAAAACTGAAGCTGATTTGTATAAAACAATAAAATTATTCAATACCTAAATTGTTTACTTTTGTTTTCTTCCTTTATCATACTTTTGTTTTTCTTCCAAATAAAATAAATGAGTTTTGATTTGAAGTCTCTCTAAACCTGTAAGTGTTCAAAGATTAATGGCATTGTACTTAAGAGTTGATGTAGATGATGAATATGATGCATTTACACAAGGAGTTGGTGCAGGATATGAGGTGTAATGGTTCAATACTTCAATACCTACAACAAATTATTGTAGTTTGCAATTCTCAGTAAGTGTCAACATACTCTCTGTTTCCTTTCTCAATTACTAAAAATAAAAGAAAATATTTTAAAGAAACCACAACATAAGCATGGACCATATACGTATATATTAAACAATGTAAATTGATTATAGCATATAACAATGAATATTTTCCCAAGTAAATTAATTGTGCGTAAGTGATATGAAATCATGCAAACCAAACAAACTAATAACCTTACAAAATTCAGAAGCTAACCACTTAAGAAATCAATAATTCGGATTTGCCATAGATTAGCAACATCAAAATACCTTATTGTTAAATTGATTCAAATATCTCAAAATCATGCATAAGCATGGGGAAAACAAACCAGAAATCAAGCGTTCAACCTCGACATCTGTTTATCAATTCGTTTGATTTGGAGCCAAAAAGATAGTAGGCGATCCCTAATGTCGACAAAACGAAGAAGCAAAATTCCTAATTAATTAACTTACCGTCCACAAAGTCTCAATCAACACCCATTTCTCAAATATTCAAATTGAACAGATCTGCGAGCAACTTGTTGTATTGAGAAAGGAGGTGAGTCGATGCTCCGGTTGCTGGAAAAAAATTGACTGGATTACATTGCCGGTGTGACGATTTAGTCTACGCAGAGCATCGATACTCAGAGTAGTACAACGACAAAACTTATGTCCTTTGAATTTATGACTAGAAATGGTTCTTTTAGTTTTACTAAAATAACTTGTCACTTAATATAATGAGTTTATTAACTTCCTTCTTAGACACAAATTTTTATAGTTCAATGTTATTGTGGCCATGTTGGTTTTTAAACAGTTACCAGGAGTACACCGCGCTTTGCAGCGGTATCTCCGTTATGAATAGAAAAAAAATAGTATCTACTCAATGAAAATGTGACAAAGAAAATATTAATTCATACTACTTTGCCAATATGGATATATGTATTTGAACACGAAGACGGTAACAATATCATGAATATTAAATACAAAACCTGATATCAATCATTACGGTAAGCACAATGTGGAGAATCATACAACAAAAACATGTGTTAACGGTCATAAATTGTAATTTTTTAATTAGTATCGTTATTTAATTTAAAAATTATTAATGCTATTTTTTAATTAGTATTGTTATTTAATTAAGAATTATTCATGTTTAATTATTTATTTTTGTGCTGAAAATTTTCATTCCATCTCGGCCAATATTAACTATCAAATTGGCCATTATTCTATGATTGACATTAGATTACAAATAGTTGATGTCTTGATGACAAAGGACTGGTACTTAATGCTTAAGAAGTTGTAGAAAATGAATAGTATTTTCTCTCTCACTATAATACTATTCACATTTTTATGTTTGTCATGCTTAGTGTACAACCTATTGAAGCATAAAGCTATACATACATTATACATATACACTACATATATCTACAACCATTTATCCCTGGCTAAAAAGAATCGATCCCAGCATACGTGAAGAAGAAGAGAACCAGGTACCTTTCTTCACTCTTCACTCTTTACTCTTCTTTTGTCTTTCATCTTCATCACTTTCTTTGTTTTCCTTTTCCTCTTAGAGTACTTTCTTTCTTCCAACAAACTTTTTCTGTCATTATCTTCTCTTTAACGTCATGTTTCTTACATTTAGGGTTTTTTAGGGGTTTTAGCATTTGCGTTCTTGAAACCTTTTCTCTGTTAAATTTAGTGTGTCTATTTCGTTTGTTGATGGAAGGTGAAGAATTTGTGGAATTTTGATGGTGTGTGAAAAGCATGACTGAGGTTCGATCGAAACCCGAACAAGATTTCACAAAACCCTCAATTTCCTTCGATTCAACAACAATTAATCACTTTCATTCATCAAATCACAGCATATCACTCTTCGATCGATCTCTGCAACCCAGCCGTAACCATGTTTCGGCAACTATGATGTTAAAATGCATAGAATTCCAAACCTTTATTTTCTTAAGAAGTTCGAATCCTGTAATCCCAGGCATAGAATAATCTGTCATGATCAACTTCACCTTCAAACCCGAACCGTCATCGAATCGGGTTGAATTCTTATCGTCTTCTAAACCTAAACATTCTAAAGCTCTGCCACCGCCATTGCTACATTTCCTCATGTACCTGATCGATTCATCTCCAATGACCTTAAACTCTTTTTCTCTTCCCGGGCTGAACATAATCTTATCTGGTCCATGAGTTTTGTAGTAAGACAACACCCCGTCCTCCAATGTAAACCATCTTGATCTCCATCCTTTACCGTAATTCATCCATTTATACAAAATCCCGGCCACAACATCACCATTTCCACAGAAAACCATCGGTTTTGAAATCATATAATCCTTTTCCCTCACTTCCATGTCGCAGTCCTCAGCTTCATGAATCATGTTTTCCAATTCAGTACCGACAGATGATAGCTGCACTGAAAAACTCGCCGGTCTCACGCTCCTCGCCGAACTCTCAAACCCTAGCTGACACTCAGACTCACGTTTCTCAACTCCGGACAACGGTGAACCAGTCCGATCCTTCTCAATCGACACCGGAGCGATACAACACAACGGATTCATCGTTTCCCCAACCTAATTTCAACACATTAAAAAAACTATCAACATTCGGAACATGAAAACCGAATAAAAACCCAAAAATCCCACCTTTAAAGGACGAAACCTTGAGAAGCTTGTCGATGACTTTCCGATCGATGTTGCTGTCGTCAACGGCGATAACATGTAAATATGTAATTGATTGGAGTTTGAGGACGCAATTTGATCGCAACAGATGTTCTTCATCGTCTCCATTGGCGATTGAAATGAGAAATAGGAGACATGTATCTGAAATTGGTGAACAAGATGTAGGAATTTGTGTGGGTATATATATGGGGATGGGATTGGGGAAAGAAGAGAGGAAGAAATAAACGATCTTGGAAGATTTTGAGATCTTGGAAAATCTATTTGGTATAATCACACGTCTCCTTTGTCAGAGTGTGACTCACCATCTTTTAATTATAGAGTTTTCTTATTGAATTCACTCACACATCTTGACTTGTAACCGGCAACCGTCCAACTTTTTTTTTTCCTTAAATGTGAAATAAATTGACTGTAGGTCATTAAATGTGAAATAAATTAATAAATTGACTTTAAAATTTAAAACCACGTAAATAACAAATATGAGTTCAGTACGGTCTGGGAGATGTGGGGTGAATTCAAACCTTACCACTATCCCAATAGGACAAAGAGGATGCTTCTAAAAAGATCCCCGACTTAAAAGTGCCTCAAAACTAAGCCAACAATATTGCATATTTGGCAGCAAAATTAAGTCATTGGTTGAACCTAAACATAAGCCATATTTGATACGCCCATTCCTTGATTCTTTTCTATCTTCTGCAGATATCTAAATACATATGGTAAAAATCCCAAAGTAGAAGCATAGAGGAGAAGAAAACTACATTTAACTTCAACTATACTACATATTGATGAGCTTACAACATCAAACAATATGAATTCATTAGCATTAGCCATTTGCGGCTACCAATTTTTTCCTAGGTTTTCTCATTTTCTAAAAAGATAGTTGATTAATTTCTTATAAAGCACAAGAAAATGGATGATTTGTAACCAAGATGATCTATACAACTCTAACACAGCTTAAAATAGGAATTTCAATTGCTACACACTTCAATTAGATCAAGAATCTCAAATACATCTAAAAAAGTATTATTTGAAATCCCTAAGATTTAGTAAATTTTGAAACACATCATATGCTTTTTAAAAAGATCCTAATCTAGAAAAATTAGCAACCTAAGGCGATTTGTGCAATCCAAACAGAGCTTAAAATAGGTTTTTTTCAATTCAACATTAAAGATCACACACCTTAGTAAGAAGTAAAAATAATCATCCAAATTCATGATGAATAAGCAAAGAAAGTTGCACATAACACTAATTCTAAACCAATCCAGCAATAGCAAACCTAATTGACCATAAAGCAATTGAAAGAGTTATTCAAAGTCGACAGTGGAAGCAAGGATTAAAAAAATTACCTCAAGAAACCTTACACATGCAAATGAAAAGGAAAGAAAAAACCCAAATGAAAAGGAAAGAATATAGTTTACTCATTCGCAACCCAACACCATATCCTATCGCCATCGTAGCAAGGGAAATGACCCATCGGAGGGTCACCCTCTCCCTCAACCGACAACCCTCCAACACCTTCACTCATGTACCTCCGGCTAGCCACTGTCGCCATCATGCGTCACCACCTTCACCATCGATCATTGTTGGAGGAACAGAAACCCTAGACTGAACGGAGAGAAGTAGGTAAGGAGGCTGCGGTATTCGGAGAACGGCGAACGTTTGATGGGGTTTACGTCTACGAAGCGGACAAATGGTGGAAGAGGGGGTGGCCGGAGGGTGTGATTGCTTGTGTTCTGAGAACACAAAGGAAGAAAGGAAGTGAAGAACGAAGTTGGTGCAGGAAGGCTTCAACGAATTGTAACAAGGGCATAGAAAATAGTAGCAAGTGAACAGTGATTCTGTGAGGGGAGAATGTTTTGCTTCTTAACATATATACATATAATGACTAGGTTTTTTTTAGTTTGGTTAGGTATCGAAATAAGAGTCATTTCTTGGCTCCATTAAGGAACCTGTGGGAACTTCATTAGGAACTATACATCATGTGTTGTCTGCATTAGCTTCTATTGTTAGACCCTGTGAAAAAGATCCAGAAGAGTACTTTCTATCACCCACATGAAAACCGCACTCAAGTGTAGGGCATTTTCCTTTAAAATATATCTCTTCTCACCATCCCTATTGTGTATGAGACAAATGCATGCATTTTGATTCGAGTCATATTTAATGGTTACGATTCTACCATATACGTCTTTTTCATCAAATAAATAGGTTGAAATTGATTTACGGATAATTTGTAATTAAGTGTATCTTCATTAAGATATCATTTTAAAGGAAATAGTTTTTTTGTAACTGCTATTATGTCATTGAAGTGATTTAGGAATAAATGTTTGTTTGATTTAGATTTAGATTTTTCATGTCTCATTTTTAGATCCATTTAGTTACATATAAATCTTTTCATCAAGGAAACATTTCATAATTTCTTTGGTCACATTTGAATATCAACCTTCTGCATACTCTAATATTTACCAAATTTGATCCAAAATTACAGCCTGCTGCATACCTTAATTTTGTCCTGTTGCATACTCTAATTTGGACAAATTTTGACCCAAAAGTATGTTAAGACCCTGATGCGTTTTCCAACTAGCTTTGCCCCCTGTGGCACATTTTTTTAAGACCAAGTTCTTTCAGTCTAATTTGCAACATCACACTTTTAGGCTAGAGGTACTAAAGATTTTTCTCATGGATGACTACAGATTGGAAGAAGTTAATTAATTGGATGATTTTTTTATCAGTTGTACTACATTACTAGACACTAAGTATATGATCTACTTTTTCTGTCAAATTCAAATTATTATTTTGATCAATTTTTTTTGCAGATTAGAAGAGTCCACAGAGCTGGCCTTGATGTTCATTATTGATAAAACGCACAATAAATAAAAAATGACAGAGATCAGGACAGAAGTGGAGGAATATGATGATTTCTTGCTTTTGGATATTGAAGAGAAGTGTAGTAATCTACCGTACAAAACATTAGTCTTAATGACAGTGGTATTAAAGCTAATTAAACTCACCATCTGAAATTTATTCTATTTTTTCTGTTTGTTACAGGTTGGCTTTCTTCAAAGATGCCTATGCACTATTTTGATTCTGATTTTTATGTTAAAGCTGATGATGATATATATTTGTGACCAAGTCATGGAAGAATCAATTTATTATGACATAATCTACAGTATAAGACTATAAGTTGCTCTATAGTATTATTGGCTTTTTGTTTCACTGAATGCTAGACTGGCTTTCTCTGCTTTTGGCCAAACAACGGCCTCAAACACAAACATATATTGGAAATATCCTTTACTAAAAGAGAAAGTTGTACTTCGTCATATGTGTACTAATCAGCTTGGTTATGTTATCCTTTATAGATTTCCTTTGATGTTTCTTTGTTTTTGGAAGTCTGTTTTAAGGATTATGAGGAGAGGGTGAGAGGTGGAACTGTTGAAGTTGATTTTCAGTTTGAATAATCAGCTGTCAACATTATGACTTTTGTCTACCTAAGTCGTTATTTTTGTTATACTAAGTTGACTTACTTGCTTAATAGATTTTTTTTAAACCGCAGAAGGTCTTCATGTGCTAGCCACCGGGAACTGGGTGATACAGCCAAGATTGATTATTCAAAATTTTTATAGCATATTGTTATACCTGAAAAAAATTTAGTCTTATAATTCGGAATAATTCAGGATACAGAATATTTCAGGATAAGTAGGAATATTTGATTATAACTTTCTTTTGACTGACGATGTAATAAATAAATAATGATGTTATATTAATTATTATTATTATTTATTTATTTTAACATGTGCTGCTAAAGTTTAAATTCAGTCAACAGGTTAGTAAAAACCGCTCTTCCTATTTTGCCTAGATAAAGAGAAAAACGTGGACAATGTGATGAACCCATCAGCGGTCGTGTGGAATAATGGGCGCATGATCTGGAAGTGGAGCGCATAATGTGGAACAACATTGAAATACCGTTCTAATATTTTTATGTTATATATTGATACAATATCGATCTACGAACACACACAACTCACTCAGCTTACTATCGCTTATATCTCGATTATATTTGCAAGATTTGAAGTTCTTAACACTTAGTGATCGATTAATTGCGCTCTTGTATTGTAATAGCATAAGCATCAAGCATCCAGTTTAAGCTTCATGTTTGTAGCATAAGCACCAAGCGTATAGTTTAAGCATCATGTTTGTAGCATAAGCATCAAGCATATAGTTAAGCATCATGAGTATGTGTAAAAGCATTTAATAAACATTTCAATAATTTCTTAAAATGTATAACATGCATGCTTCTCAGTCCCGAGGTAAAAATAAATATGTTTGAAAAGGGACAAATGAACTCACCTTGTGTTTGAAGTGGTTGACTATGTAAAAACAAGAATGCGCACGCTCGTTGTAGTATTTGTTGTGTTCATGATCCTGTATTGATTTCATGTTGTTGTAACTTATAAGTATAAGCTTTAAAGATTTAGGTGCGTGTATGTGTTAACCCTAGCTTGGTTATCACCCGTGAGTCTCGGTCTTGGTATGCATTCGGCCTTGATTCACTTGTTTTTAGATTATAACCACACTTAACCCAAATAAAGTTAAGGTTAGTACCCTTTGTTATTGACTTTATGACATAACAAGTTGTGTAAATTTTGTACTTTACAAGTAGTTCATAAGTATTCTTAGGTTTTTATTCCACCATTGACATATAACCTTTGAAACTCATTATTGATATGTTTAAAAGGTAATGTTTTAGGTCTTTACTTGTTTTCTTTAACCAAATTGTTACCACTTTTGTAGTAGTTTTCCATCAATCCCATACCCATGCATGTTGTCAAGTGAGTTTATTTAAGTGGATTTTTTCTCCCATTTTAGTGATGTGGGCCGAATGACAATTATTGGGCCGGATAATTATGGACAAATTAAGTGGGCCGAATGTATACCATTTGCCCAAGGAATTTAACTGACATATTAACTTCATGGGCTAAACAAGGTTTGCTGTTTGGGCTCTAACAAGGGAGGTGGGCCAACTAACTCAAGATGTGGCCGCTTGTAATTCAGTTCTGCCCAGCGAACCTTAGGGTTCGTGGGGTTGTATGGTGCAGCCAAGGTTCATGGCCCTGCATGCTTCGGTTGTGATGGTTCTTTAGACTCCTAGGTTCGGTAACAGAAGGGAGTGCATGGTAGGAAAGGTTCGCTGCCAAGATGGTTCGGTGATGCTAGGTTCGTGGCTAGATAGCTTCGGCTAGGGTTTGTATCACAGGTTCGCGACCAAACAGAAGGTTCGGCCATGTGAAGGTTAGCTGCCCATAGGCTCGTGGCTCATGCGCAGGTTCTTCAGAGGTCATAGGTTCGGTGGTAAGTGGTGTATAGCAGGGTTCGGTGTGCGGGTTGGTGACCATGCAGAACAGGTTCGGCAAGCAAGTGGGCTAACAGGTTCGGCCAGCATGTGGCTACCAGGTTCGGCCAGCAACTGAGCGAACCCTGGTTCGACCTTATCATCTTCATCCTCGAATCTGGGAGTTGTAAGCTGTTTCATGGTCGTGTTATATGCTAGAGGTTTGATAAAGGTGTAAGGTTAAAGTGTGTGAGTCCTAGGCCGGTTGAGTGCGTGGGTCGAACTAAAAGGGTTTAGAAAACCCTATTTTCGTGGTTTTCTCATGATCATACCTCGTTTTTGGCCGGTAAAACTCCAGATAAGGTTTACTTCCTTCTAGAGGAGGTCGAGAGCTTCGAGTGGACACCAAGAACGTCCGATTTCGTCCACAAACGAGTGAGATATCGCGATTTGAAGTTGGTTTCTAGAGTGAGAGAGAAAGGTTCGTGAGTTGTGTTTTAGAGAGAGAGGATGATGAAATAAATGAGGTAGTTGGATTCATTTGGTGTTTATATACCCCGTGGGTATCCGGGTTCGTTTCGGTTGCTCGTTTTTCGTCTTTGTTGCGTTTCCGGCACGCTACGCGCGGGTTTTTGTAACTTAAATAAAATGACTTTATTTTAAATGCTTGGAAGGTGGTTATTTCTAGTAAATATTTTAATATCACTTTTCTTGAATTATTTATCGTAATTTATTATTTCACGCCTTTCGTTATCTCTTTCGCGTATTTTACTTATTTAATTTAAAATGGATTTAATATTAATTATTTAGATGAGTTTCAAAATTGTAAAACAGGAAATATTATATTTACTTAAATTTATTATCGTTCGTATCGTTTTAGTTTTCGTTTCGTCAGAACGCGTCAACATCGCGCGTATTAGTTCGAATCGTCATTCGAACGAACACGACGATGTTTTGGCTTTCTGATTCTTGTTTTCTACTTTCTAGTCATCATTTCAGAACTTTAAACTTTCAGATGTATTCGTACAGATCGTCACCTATATGAATAATTCGTCGGTTCAGCATTCTGTAACAACAACCGTTACAGTTTTACTCTGTTTAACCTCACATACATTTATACATAGTATCATCAAATCAAGCATCTGTGTGTCAGTTCTGTGTTGTCTGATGTGTTTCTGACTGTTAAACCGTGAGGTTTAAAGCAGATTTCAGACCAATAGCATAATAGTTTAGTGTCAAGCATTAAATGTCAATACATATAGATAGTTTCACGTAGTGTGTACCTGAGTTACTGTACGAGTTACTGTAGAGATCACTGTTCTGGCGACGTGTCCGGCACTGATGTTACAGTAGCCAACCACCTTGGAAAGTTTACTTCTCTAATCATCTTGGCTTTAAGAAGCTTTTCCATTTCTTCTTGGATGATTACATTTCTTTCGGGAGCAAATTTTCTCCTTTTTTGGTGGATGGGCTTGTAGCTTCTATCTATTCCTAGCTTATGTGTGATTACATCTGAGGATATCCCTGTCATATCCTCATGCTTCCAAGCGAAGGTAGAAATTCTTGATTTCAAGAAAGAAATCAATTTCTCCTCAATATCCTTGGGGATATCGGTTCCGATGAGAACTTTGGTTTCGGGATCCTCGAGATTAACTAGTATTATCCCCAAGGTTGTTCTTTGATTGCTATGTTGAAGGTGATTTCGTCGTCGTCTTCATCGAGGACGAATAACACTCTTTAGCTTCCTGTTGGTCGCTATCAATCCTCACAACTCCCTATGGTGTAGGTATTTTAACGCATTGTTGATATGTTGAGGGAACTACCTTCATATCGTGTATCCAAGGTCTACCTAATATGATATTATAACAAGATAAAGAATCTATAATACAAAAGCGTTGCATAGAATTTACTCCCTCGATATATACTGGTAATTTAATTTCTCCAATGGTAGCTTTGGCTTCTCCACTGAATCCAACCAAGACCAAAGAGTTGATAGTTATTTCGGATTTAGGGATATTCATCCTCTTGAGTGTCTCTAAATGGATGATGTTTACTGAACTCCCTCCATCAATGAGTATCCTGCGCACATAAGGGTTAGCAACATATAAAGTAATCACTAACCCATCGTGATGAGGATCTATGATGTTTTCTCGATCTTGTTCTTCGAAGGATATCACAGTATCCTTGGTTATTGTCGAAGTTTTTGTGGGTCTTTCTCCGTTCTCCATTTTAGCTTCTTTAGCATGTCTTCTGGCTACAGAATAGGAAGTACCACATATGTCAGATACACCAGAGATAAAGTTTATTACCTTGGCATCCTTTGGAGGGGATGCAGCTCTTTTTGGGAATCCGTCGGGATCCTGTCTCCTTTCTTTCTTTTTACCGAGCAATTCCTTAAGATGGCCTTTGCTAAGTAAGTAGCTTATTTCTTTTCTCAAGGCAATGCAATCTTCGGTTATATGTCCAAAGTCTTCATGAAATGCACACCATTTGGACTTGTCTTTCGCGGCGAACTTTTTATCCTTGGGAGGCCATCTAGCCTTTTCACCTAAATCCTGCATAGTACACATTAGTTCGGGGATATCTACAGAAAAACAGTAATCAGATATCCTGGGATAGTCTTCATCATCCTCGTCGTCATCCACAGAATTGATCTTGTGGTTGTCAGACTTGTAGTATGGCTTGGGTTTGAATGACTTGTTGGTGGGTGAATCGAACTTCCTTTTGCCTTGGTCATTGGGAGGAGTTGTAGTAATTCTCCTTTGGATCTCTTTGTCATCTTCCAATCTTATGAAACTTAATGCTCGATTTCGGACTTCGTCCATGGTCCTGCAAGGATTCATAACCAAATCATCATAAAAGGGTGAGTTTTTCTGCAATCCCATCTTGAATGCTTGAACAGCCGTAGTGATATCAAGGTTAGGGATATCTAAGGATTCTCTGCCAAACTTGTTGACATAACTCCTTAGAGTCTCATCTGATCCCTGAGTTATCCTGTAGAGATCACTGGTTAACCTTTCAAATGTCCTGCTACATGAAAATTGATTATTAAATAAGTTAATCAAATGAGCGAATGAAGTTATCGAGTAAGGAGGAACATTGAGTAGCCATTTTAAAGCTGCTCCTATCAAAGTTGAGCCGAATCCTTTGCATAAGCAAGCTTCCTTCAAATGTGGGGGAATAGGATTTGTCTCCATTCTTTCCCTATATTGGGCTACATGCTCTTCGGGATCCGTGGTCCCATCATACAACTTCATGGTGGGAGTTTGGAATCTCTTTGGAATTTCAGCATCACATATCGTTGGAGCGAATCTGGATATCCTGTGGGTGATTGCTGGTACTTCCAGGATAGGCTTGATAATTCCTGGTACACTTGAGATCATATCCTGAAGTTTTTGGATTTCCTTGGCCACTTGAGGAGATATTCCTGTTTCCTATGACGAACCAAGGTTATTAGTGTCTGATGGAGAATAATTATAAGTGTTACCAGTAAAGGGTGTAGGGAGTGATGTTCTAGGGATAAGGATATTATCCGGGGATATTCCCAGATCTTGGGATCCTGAGGAGGTTCCGATAGTGGTTTGCATAGGGATAAAGTCTACAGAATGATTCCCGGATATCCCTGATGTCCCAAAATCAAGGATCCTCGGAGCTATTGGTGTAGTAACTTCAACTTGCTTGTTCTTCTCAGCCTTCAAGCTTTCCATTTCCCTGAGAAGTCTTTGATTCATTCATTGTTGATCTATTATCTGCTGCTGTACCTGTTGAAACATGCTCAAGATATCATTGTTAGAAACAAGTATAGGAGCAGTAGTTGTCATTTTTGTCGATGGAACACTTTCAGCCACAAAAGTAGTCTTTTTTTCAGGATTCTCGGGTTTCTTGGTGAAGACAGGAATCTGAGAAGGCACATTAGTAGTAGTAGCAGAAATAGTAGAAGAATTGAAGTGGATCTCGGTTGTGAAGCCATTTTTTGATATATTCTTTTTGAAAACGCCTTTAAACAAGGTTTTAATTATAAAAAACACAAGTTTGCCCCAGGGTGGGTGCCAAATTGTTTCGGGTAAAAATTAACAAGCTTAACTTTTAGCAAAACCGAATTAGAAAAGTGGGGTATTGTGTTTTACAAGCAAATATGTCAAGTATACTGAATGTATGTTCAGGATATCCCCGAATATCCCTGAGGATATTTGAATATATCAAACAGAAAAATAGCAATACACACGAGATTTATACGAGGAAAAGCCCTTAATCCCTTAGGATTGCCGGCATAAAAACCTCGGGAGGTGACAATCGTCACTCCTCCTAGTTTTATTAATAATCAAAATGAATAAATACAAACAAAGAGCGCAATATGATCGATTCTAAAATGCTAGACAAGCTTCAGTGAGTTTTGTGTGTGTTCTCCAAGTAACCAGTGTCCTATATCGATCAATAGCCTCGGTATTTATACAAAAGAAAATACAAGTGAACGTTTAAAAACGTTCATATGGTAGCTCCTATTATTCCGGCACTTTCCAAATCATGGAAGACTCATTCAAATCATTCGCATAGATTTCTCTTAGATTCCACGTTTTAGTTGAAGTAATTGCTGCGTGTCTCCGTGATATTAGGGCCACTCGTAGGACAACCTGTCAATCCCTGAAATCTCGCAAATAATGTTAAGCAACAGAGATAATTGTTAGTATATATATATATATTCCTAAAATATCCCTGATCCCGAAATATCCCGGATCCTGAAATATCCCGAGTGAGAATATTTTGCGCCTAACATAAATCTAGTACAAATAAAGGAAAACAAATTAGTAAACAATTTGTATATATATATATAATATTTAATTAACAATTGATTTATGAACTTTTAAATCTTGAATGGAGCTATTACATATTTAAAAGTCATTTTATTTTATACCTAGGTTATTCCTTTAAACAAATAAAGTTTGTTTTTATAAACTATAAAAATCAAAACGATTTTTAAATAGTTATTATAACAAATAATCTTAACATTTATTTACTTATTTATTTAAGTAACAATATTAAAGTTTAATCTGAATCACTAAAATTTACATAAAATAATTTTAATTAATTATCCCAAAACAAAGGTTCATTACTTATAACAAGTATTTAAAATTTTCATTTACTTAATTCATAGATTATTTGAAAATTAATTCTTTCAAATAAATTTCATAAACTTTATTATTAAACCATAAAACATGTTAATCAAAAGCATATGAATGGAAGAATAGTGTTGAAATATTAGATGTTATTCAAATGAAAATAGGAATATATATTTAAACAAATAAATATTCCAAATAATCCATTCAAACCTAGATATCCTATTATAGGACTTCCATAGATGCCATAGACTCCAAGACATCAAAACTTAAACTTTAGGATAGTAAGACTCTCTACCACTCAAACCTTAGGATGATTGACCTCTGCTTTTTCAAACATTACTCAAGGGCTTTGAGGACTAGCTTCTAAGAAATTCAGGTGAGTTTCACTCATACTCCTTCTTTTACTTTTGTAGTTAGGGATGTTACGTATGTCTTATCAAACCACGTCATTCTAGAGTCAACAATCAAAATTTAGATGCAAACTACTTGTCTAAGTTTTTTGACGTATGTGCTTAGTATGCCTACTTGTTTATATTCAATGTATCATCTTGTTATTCAATGTGTAGTCAATGTAACTAGTAGGCCTTGCAATATAACTTAGGTTATTATATATTGCAAAGGTGAAAGCGTTGATAATCAATGTAACTAGTAGCCTTTGCACAAATAGCTTTGGTTATTGTAAAATGCAAAGGTTAAAGAGCCAATATTCAATTGTTGTAACTAGTAGCCTTTCATTAATGGCTTATGTCATTAATTTAGTATAGGTGAAAGAGTCAAAGAATTCATATTAAACTTGGAGTATACTTGCGTTAGGTCTTATTGATTTAGACTTCAGATGCATTTAAGTTTTCAAAAATATTCTTATATATATTAAATTGTATGGGAAACTCACCAACTATTCATATAGTTGACCCAAATTTATTATACATATGTAATAGGTTAAGATGAAGACATGGTGAAGCCATAGGAATAGGATTAGTAGACCTAGTTAATTCTTTAAACAATGTTTAGAATTTCATTTGTAATTGTTGTTTATTATATTCTTGTAATGTAACTTGAGTTTAATGAATGAAATGTTTGCATTGTTAATAATGAACTCTTTAATTATTCAAATGTATTAATAGCACCATGAGCTAATAAACAGTCAGCATCGCGCCCTGACGTCTTCTGCCGTCGGTTGGGGTGTGACAGTTATTCATGTTTGTTAATGTTGGACTTATTAAATTACATAATGTGGTGTCTTGTAGAAGTTGTTTTTTGTTATGTGGTGTATGCATGATATATGTTGGTGTCAATGTATGCTAGAGGATAATTGACACATAATTTGGGTGATGATCCACACTCGTGTGAAATTGGATGTAAGACCACAAATTGGTGGCATTAATGGTGATGATCCACATTTGTGTGGAAGAATATGTAAGTCCATACTCATATGGAAAAGGGGATGATCCACTTGCATGTGTAAGTTGATGTAGAAGCATTGTTGAGTGGCATTGGAGAGGATGAGCATTCGTGTGGAAGAAAATGGCTTGGTTGTAATTAAATGGGTAATTTTGACATATAAACAATACTTACTAGTTTTCCACACTATTGTATGGATTTTACATAACTCTATAGCTACTCATGTCCCATAACCAAGAGTTTAACACAAGGCTTATAATAACTAGTAACTTGATTATCAAATCACACCATAATCATAATTTCATGTAATCACTTAGTTTCAGTTTTTGAGCAAGAACTCAACTAACTTCCTTCATGAACCCATGAGAAGGATCAAGAGAGGCTAAAGGAACACTTACTAGTTGTAAGAATCACCAAAGAAGGTGATTTAATACACCAATTTCGGATTTAGCATGCAAAAGCCACGAATTTGAGCTAGGGTTCTTGAGCTTTTCTTTTCTTCCTCTCATCGTACGAATGAAGCATCTAGACAATGCTTTGGGTTCTGACCATAGCTTGGTCTTATCCCATGACTTATCAAGTTTGGCCAAATTACGTTATCAACCCCTCAACTTTATAATTGGTTAACCCATTTAATTAGCTTAATCCCGTTAGTTACTAGTTAACTTTAACACATCAAAGTTATAAAAATAACATAATTTAAAATCATAGAAACATTCATATTATTTTATTACAAAACATATATGACCGTGGAGATCGGTCGTTACAGCTTTCCTTAAGGCAAGCAACACATTTGTCTGCACATTTAAACTCTTTTGATGGTAAACCTATTACAAGTTGATTTTTAACAAGTTTGTTCTTATTTTTGTAGTTTACGTGGAAGAGTCTCCTATGCCAAAGAGATGATTCCTCAAGTCAGACTTTTGGTATAAAGTAACTTATATTGCTCAATGGTGAAGCTGCGTTCATGTCTAGCATGTACATGTTATTCTTCATGTGAGCTCTGAGTAGAATTTGGTCATTTGAAACAACAAACCTAGGTTTTACGGCAACCCCTTCATGCTTAGTGAATAAGATGTTATACTTCTAATCTCGCCCATTTGTGATTGCCCCCCCTGCCGGTGATGTAACCATCCACTGGATCACTTCCAAGTGCAACAGATGCTCCATCAGAATGGTTAAAATTTATGTAGGTGGGTCCTTTTGTCTGTCATGTGCCTAGAGTAGCCACTATCAACTATACATAGTATACTTTTAGATTCCTGCTGCTCCTGATCATAAAAGAAATTTGCTTAGTGTATGATGGGAATCAAAGCCAATGTGGTCTTGGTAGGGGTGTAAACGAGCCGAGCCGATCCCGAGCTCGTTAAGGCTTGAGCTCGGCTCGTTAAGGGTTTTATTTACGAGGCTCGAGCTCGGCTCGTTAAAAAATTTTTAGGCTCGAGCTCGGCTCGGCTCGGCTCGTTTAGGTTTTAATTATTTATTTTATTTACTTTAATTACTAATTTAATTAGATTTATAATTATATTTTCCAAATTTAACATAAAATATTTTATTTAAATATATTTATCATAATTTTATATATAAAAATAATTAATTTTATAAATAAATACTTAATATAATAAATAAAAGTTATATAAAGAAAAAACTCGTTAAGGCTCGGCTCGTTCGAGCTTTTTAATGATCCGATCCCGAGTATTTCACGAGCTGCCTTGGTTCGTTTACACCCCTAGGTCTTGGGCTTGCCATCTTCATCATTGTATTGAAATTTCTTTAATTTCAACTTTGTTGTAGCAAATGATGCATTCATTGGCTGATGAATTTGATGCTCGTTCAGAATCCTTTCTCCTCCAAACCATCTGGGTCTTCTTGATTGATTTGGAGGGTTGCTTCTTTATTACTAATGCATTAATTCTATATTTGATTTTTTTGAGCTTCACAAATTTATCATCAGAAGTAACACATTGTTTTTCGATAACATAGTCAAATTAGATTTCGACTGAAGCCATTGGTTTTTGTAAAATTCCTTTTGAACCATCTTCTTCCAATGTAGGAAGATTTATTGTTTTTTTCTTAATCGGAAGAACTTCTCATTTTTGCTTCTAATTCTTTGTTCACTTCATATGTTGTCTTATTGCTGCTTGTTCTTCTTCTGTCAGAAGTGTTGATTGCTTCTGATTCTTACTTTTGATGCTTTGGATTTTTTCTGTTGGAAGTACACTTGTGTCTTTCCGATGATAAAGATTAATTACTGCTTGAAGACTTTAGAGGTCGTGTACTTCCTTTTTTGTTGTGGTGGGTCTTGCTTCTGCTTCTTGAATTATAGACGCAATCAACTGGTAGATGATCAAACCCTCCACATATGAGACACTCAACCTGAACTTTTCTTTGAGCTTCAATTTTGCAAACATATGAGCTCATTTTCTGCTGCATCTTCTTTGATTCTACCTCGAGATCTTGCTTCCTAGTAGGAGTTGGTATGGCTTTGGATTTGGATGTTCCAACACAACAACTTCTTGTGTGGAGATCTTGTTTGCATTTTTGATTATGGGGATTTTGCCCTATGTGACTTGTCAGATGGACAAGTCACATATTCATGAGAAGAGGTTATGCATGATGTTTCAGTGGTGAATTTAAAAAAAAATAGTTTTGTTCTATGAGTTTTTGTAGTTTCTTTTTAAAGTTTGATTCAATTTCCTTTCATGCAACATACAAAGTTCCATCTTTTGATGACTTTCCATTTAGACGGGGGCAACAATAAGATGAGTCAGTCTCAATGGCCAGCTTGAGTATGTAAAGCTCCTCATCATACACATGTTTCACTTTGGTGGTGTAAAAGTTGGAGGTTCCACCTCATGAAAACACAAACCAACCTTTTTTTTGTTATACATAGTTTGTGAGTCCTCAATCATTTTGAGAATTTTCTTAACTTGTCACCTTGATCGAGGAATTTGTCTCGGTAGGATTGAGCCAATACTAGTTCAATTTTAACAAATGTTAATCTTTCAAGAGGATTGTTGATTTGACACTTGTAGTTTGTCTCTTCATGTTTGAGACTTTGAAACAATTTTCTCAAGTACTTCAATGGTTTCTTTATAAGTCTTTTCTACTTTATAAAATTTAGCTTTAATTACATGTATTTACTCAATTTCCTCACAAACTTATGCATTGAACCTTCTATATGCATTCAATTTTTCAAGACATTCAGGTGTACACATATCATCAATTACCTTGAAATAAGAGCTTAAATCATTTTCCATGAATGCATTATTTGAGGTAGACTATTCTTCTGCTTGAAAACTCTAATATGATATATCACATGCTGAGCAACATTTGCATTATTGAACTAGTTTGTAGCTTTTGGTTGCTTACTTGTTGGCTGGATAGCTGTTGATGGCTGTTTCTTTGGTGATTTGCATTCTCCTATAAAATAACCGAGCTACTAGCAGTTGAAGCATTTCAGCTTGATTATGTCCCAGCCAAAACATGTCTTCATATTATGTTTCTTGAATTGCCTGCCAGTTCCCTAGTAAAACTTCTTTGCTCGGTAAAAAATCATAGTTATCTGGTAGTTGATATTCATTTCTACCAAATCATCAGCTGGAATTCCATCCAGATCCTCCTAGAACAGCTGGAAGTAGTTTGATTCTTCATCTAGGAAAGCTCCTTGACAAGAGGTGATCAAGGGTACCAGATTTGCAAATGTAGTGAAAAGTGAGGTGGATGGTGTAGGGGTTTCTAGATAAGTGATGATTGATGATGAAGAGAATGACTTTGCTTCTTGTTAAGAGTCAATCTCCAATTGGTAGGCACTTGGTATACCAAAGAGTTCTCCAAGCTTCAAGTTTTTGAGATTTTAAGTTCTTCTAATGGCATCAGAATAAATATTCTACACTTGTGGAAGAGACCTCAAAAATTTTCTGATTACATCTTGATTCTCTAGCTTCACACCTGCAGTAGTTAGTTCAACAACAAATTGGATATACCTCAGATATTGAGAAGCCATGTTCTCATTGTTTACTTGACAAAAGTTCTCTAACTTCTGCTTGAGCATATCATTCTTGTTTTCTTTTACGTCATAACATCCCTCATACATTTGCTGAAGAGAGTTCCACAACTTTTAGCAGAATTGCACTTATTGAATGCATGTATGATATAGTTTGATATCTGAATCAGCCACATTGCCTTCGAATCAACTTCTATCTTCTTATAATCTTCATATGAATAAAGAGATGGATCTTTTGGCACAACAGCTCCACCAGCTCCAGCAACACCCACAATTGGAATGTAAGGACCCTCCAGTATTGGTTTACAGAGTTTGAAGTCTTGGTTTCTGATGAGTCCTTCCATTATAACCTTCTAGGTATCATAGTCTTCAAGAGTGAACATGGGTGGCTTGTTGAGGGTGCCATTCTCTATGCAGTGTTTAGTAAGTGCAACCATTTGAAAAGACACAAAAATACAAGCTTGAGAAGTGAGATGATAGAATAAAGACAACTTGTAACTTAAGGATGGTTAATCACTTAAGTTGAAGAGCCAAAGCCCTAATACCACTTATTGAATTAGGTTATGAGTTTATCACATCACTTAAGAAGATTTCTTTTACAGAGTAGATAGATATGGAATACTCTATCAACTCAATCTCAAACAAACTAGTAAAAGGAACAAGATTGAGCATTCAAATAATTCAAGCTTAATTTTATATTTCTTTCACAAGCAATGTATACAAGAATCTTAGCAAAAATCTCTTCCATGCTAAGTTACAAGTGAAAGTTATATACTTCAAGCTACAGTAGTATACTCATAGGGATACAAGGCTGGAAAAACACTAGAAACAAACTAATGCGAAATCTATTATTCTATCATGACTTGACATGCCAAGCCATATTAATTACAATTGTTACAAATGAATTCATTAACTTTTACATTAGTTAGCTATAATACAAAAGAAATTAATGAAGATATCTTTAGAGTATCTTCTACTAATCTGATAGTTGTTTTTTGTTTCTGACTAACAAGAATGTATTCTGATCTAGTTCTGATGAGAGAAAGCAACTCTAGATATTTCTTCAATAGGAAAACAACATCAACAGTTGGAAGTCTTTGGAAGTCTTTGTGTCGAAAGCTGTTGACCATTCTTGTCACACCCTGCGCCGCGTGCGGAATCCACGGCGCGTGACGTAATGAATTCATAGCCATAGTTCAAGAATAACCCAAGAGTTACTAATGTTTCATAGTTATTAGGTAGATTAGCACAAAACACACAATATTATACATCAGAGTATACACATAATGATAATATTACAAAACGTCTAGTTTGTTTCTTGTTTCTAGGTCACCCTAAACATTCATGGCATCATGACCTAGCTGATTTCCCTGATCTTGATTACCTGAAACATGTAAAGAAAACTTGGATCAACCACACGTGGTTGAGTGAGAAACATATATTTTAAATTAACATGTTTTGTATAACTTGAGTAGAAATTATAGCACAAGCTCATCATACAAATGTAATGAAATACAAACCCAATGAACATGCAAATATCAAACCTATTGCAATAGCTTTCCATGTGCAGTACACCACGTGTACCCAGTTCGTGTGGTGTCCAACCCGCAGTTGGAGCACGCGTTTTTGTGTTCGCGGTTTCCCACATATGGACCATATCAGTACTACCGGAGGCTTGACGAATCAAGTTAATGATATTGCATAAGAATAGCATCATTCAGCATTTGTATAACCAAAACATGTAAATGATTTGCATTGTATCAATAGTTTGCTTCCACAATTGTTTAAAATGTTTGAGTTATCAATAGTTTACATGTTCCACCCCGCGGTTTTAGCAAAAGAAAAGAAAAGGGGTTATGAGTCTCACAATAGTTGATAAAATATGTTTTGAAAATGTATCTACATGTTCCACCCCGAGTTTTGGTAAACATTTAAAGGGAGAAGAGAAGGGGCTATGATCTCACCTGATTATCGAAGTGTTTTGATAGTGAAGTTTCACGCAGAATACGAAAAGGATTCTGCAATTCATTAATGTTTTATGAGTTCCTCGTATTTGAATTGAATTATCAGAATATTCCTTGACTTTTGATAACAAGGAATAACAGCTCGGATTATCAAGCTGATCTTAATTCTTAATCAATCTCCTTAAGTTTATATTGCACAAAGTGCGATAAACAGGAACCTATAATAATTTAGGCTCCTATTAAGGAGTTAATGACTAACTGGATTAATCACGACATTTTCGGATTAATCAAATAGATATTGTTGTTGATTATTCACTTGAAACAATTCCTAGATGAATTTCTGGCTTAGGAATAGTCAATCCTTGTTATTGATCATTTAGGTATCATGAAACATGAGAATGCGATATTAGAATAGGTTTAATAACCATTCTCAATGTACTAATCTGACTGTTATCATAAACATCAGATCATTATTCCGGTGATTATCTATGCTTGTCATTAGTTTGAAACACTTGGATTTAACCTAGCATTTCAAGAAATGATCAAGACAATCACAATCATTGTTACAATCAAATGGTTTAAACCATTATAACCATTATTATGGTTTCATGAAAACCGGGCATTACAACAGCTCAAAACAAGGATTTAACCGTTAACATATCGTGTTCTTCGTTTATAATCAATCCTAGCCATCATCTAGGCAATAATCAACAACCCTAACTATCTCATTATGTTCAAACACAAGATCTAATCAATAAAAATCAAGCTAGAAGGTTAAAACGAACCGTTACCTAATCTGACGGATTTCTGCGGCTAAAACAGCGATCAGGACTTGTAGATACGATCCGTGGTGCAATCCAAGCGATTAGAAGGATTCAAATGAAGTTTGATAGCTGAAATTTTGAGTTATAAACGTCTGGAAGTCGTTTTTGGGCGAAATAGAAGAAGAAAATACGTTCTGGAAGCCATCTCATTGATTTAAGCAACTTTTGCCGACATAGCACCTCAGGCACTACGCCCCAACTGGGATGTCCATTTGGGGCGTACCGCGCGGATGTAGTGATTACAGATATTTTGGTTTTCTTCGTTTCGCGATTCCGGGAGCATACGAACTCCGTTTTGCGCACGGTTTTCGCCTACGTTCACGATTTTTCGAGCTCTTTCCAATGGTTATAAATTCAAGACTTAAAGAGTTCAAAATATTTGACCTCCTATTTAACGCTATATTCGATTCGGTGTATCTTGAAATCGGAGCCTCGTTTTGCGATTTCGCTTACACTCATTTTCTTCATTTCCGAGTTATGATTCTAGACATGAAATCGGTTGGTCATCTATTTGAATAAGCATCATGTGATGAATGTTTCTTTGAGATCTACTAACACCATATTCCTGAGTAACTACAAGTCATGAACTGATATAATATGATATGATCCTTCTGACACATACGTAATAATGAATGTGAATTTCAAACACGACCAAATGTGTTCACATCATTAATGACGTAATTCTCGAATACAATTGTCACAGTCTCCCCCTGTTATTGGAATTTCGTCCCGAAATTCAATTTGCGCTCTTCTATGATTGTCTGTTTATGAAAACAAGTGAGGATATTTCTCTTTCATACGATCCTCACGTTCCCAAGTGAACTCAGGTCCACGCTTGGAATTCCATCTAATCTTCACGATAGGTATCCGACTGCGTTTTAATTTCTTGACTTCTCGATCCATAACCTCAACAGGTTCCTCAACAAACTGAAGATTATCTTTAACTCGAATTTCTTCAATAGGAAGGACTTGTGATTCATCTGATAAACACTTTTTAAGGTTGCATACATGAAATACATCATGTATATTGCTGAGTTCGGAAGGTAATTCCAATCGATATGCTACTGGTCCAATCCTTTCGATGATCTTAAAAGGACCAACATATCTAGATGCTAGTTTACTTTGTTTCTCGAATCTGACTATGCCTTTCCATGGAGAAACTTTTAACATAACTTTGTCACCGACTTGAAATTCCAAAGGCTTTCTTCGAGTATCGGCGTAACTCTTTTGACGATCCTGTGCAGCTTTGATTCGATCTCGTATAACGGCAATCTTATCAGTTGTTTCTTGTATAAGTTCTGGACCTGTGAATTGGGTTTCACCTATTTCAGCCCAGCAAACAGGAGACCTACATTTTCGTCCATACAAAGTTTCAAATGGTGCACACTTGATACTTGTGTGATAGCTGTTGTTGTAGGAAAATTCAACAAGAGGAAGGTGAGTGTCCCAGCTACCACCAAAATCAATAACACAACATCTTAACATATCTTCTAAAACTTGAATGGTTCGTTCGGTTTGGCCATCAGTTTGAGGATGCTAAGCTGTGCTAAGATTAAGCTGCGAACCTAAAGCTTTTTGAAACGTTCGCCAAACCCTTGAAGTAAATCTGCTATCTCTATCAGAAATAATTGAAATTGGCACTCCGTGTCGGCTCACAATTTCATCGAGATATAGTTTGGCTAACCGGTTAGTATTGTAGTCTTCTCGAATGGCTAAGAAGTGTGCTGACTTAGTCAATCGATCAACAACTACCCATATTGCATCATGACCCCTAGGCGTTTTAGGCAACTTGGTTATGAAGTCCATAGAGATTTGTTCCCATTTCCATACTGGGATCTCCAATGGCTGTAGTAACCCAGAGGGTCTTTGATGTTCAGCTTTTACTTTTAAACATGTGAGGCATTTACCAACGTATGCAGCAATGTCTTTCTTCATCCCAGGCCACCAATAAAATTCACGAAGGTCTTGATACATCTTGTCTGCGCCTGGGTGAATCGAATATTGAGATTTATGGGCTTCGTCCATAATTAGTTTCCTTAGATTGCCAAAAGAAGGTACCCATATTCGATTTAAGAAATAGTATATCCCATCTGATTTGGTTTCAAATCGTTGATTTAAATCTTGTAGAGCTTCGTCACAGACATGAATCTCAGTAAGTGCCTCTTGTTGTGCTTCACAGATTTGGGATAGAAGACTAGTCTGAATGGTCATCTCCAATGCTCGTATTCTTATGGGTTTAACTCTGTCTTTTCGACTCAACGCATCTGCCACCACATTAGCCTTGCCTGGGTGATAGCGGATTTCGCAGTCATAATCATTGAGCAATTCTATCCAACGTCTTTGTCGCATATTAAGTTCCTTTTGATCAAAGATGTGTTGAAGACTTTTATGGTCTGTGTAAACAACACATTTGGTACCATAAAGGTAATGTCTCCAAATTTTCAAAGCAAATATTACAGCACCTAACTCAAGATCATGTGTGGTATAGTTTTTCTCATGGATCTTAAGTTGTCTTGATGCATAAGCAATGACTTTGTCTCGTTGCATTAGCACACAACCAAGACCGAGGTTTGAGGCATCACAATAGACTGTAAAATCATGGTTACCTTCTGGTAGACTAAGAATAGGAGAATTGCATAGCTTGTGTTTAAGCAATTGGAATGCATCTTCTTGTGCTTCGCTCCAAACGAATGGTTGATTCTTCTGGGTGAGAGTAGTAAGTGGAACAGCTATCTTGGAGAAATTTGCAATAAATCGCCGATAGTACCCGGCTAATCCTAGGAAAGAACGAATTTCCGATGGTGTCTTGGGTGCTTTCCAGTCTTTTATAGCTTCAATTTTGGCTGGGTCTACATGAATACCTTGCTGATCCACAACATGACCTAAAAATTGAACTTCTTTCATCCAAAACTCGCATTTCGAGAACTTGGCGTAAAGTTGTTCTTTCTTTAGAAGTTCCAAAATTAGCCTGAGATGAGTTTCATGATCATTCTCAGTCTTAGAGTAAATCAATATGTCGTCAATGAAGACAATGACAAATTGATCTAAATATGGTCTACATACTCTGTTCATAAGATCCATGAACACTGCAGGGGCATTGGTTAGTCCGAAGGGCATAACCAAAAACTCATAGTGTCCATAGCGTGTTCTGAACGCTGTTTTGGAAATATCATCATCATGGACTCTCAACTGATGATAGCCAGATCGAAGATCAATCTTTGAAAAACAAATGGCTCCCTGTAATTGATCGAATAAGTCATCAATCCGGGGCAAAGGATAACAATTCTTGATGGTCAGCTTGTTAAGTTCTCGATAGTCAATACACATCCTGAAAGAACCGTCTTTCTTTTTAACGAAAAGGACCGGAGCTCCCCAGGGTGAAAAACTTGGTCTGATAAAGCCCTTGTCCAACAACTCTTGCAACTGACTGGACAATTCTTGCATCTCAGAGGGTGCAAGACGATAAGGTGATTTTGCAACTGGATTTGCTCCAGGTATGAGATCTATTCTGAATTCGACTTGACGAATCGGTGGAAGTCCGGGTAATTCATCGGGGAATACTTCAGGAAAATCATGTATAACAGGAATTTCATGGATGGTTTTCTTTATAGAATCCTTCTCCACAATATGAGCTAAGAAAGCAGGATATTGTTTCCTAAGATAACTACGAGCCTTCATACATGATACTATTTTCAAGGTACGACAAGGTTTGTCTCCATGGATACTTAGAATATCACCGGCCGGCAACGGGATTTGAATAAGTTTATTTGAGCATATGATTTCAGCATGGTGACGGGATAGCCAATCCATTCCCACGACAACATCAAAACTCCCAAGATTCATAGGGATAAGATCAATAGAGAATACATGATCGTTGAGTGTCATTTTACACCCAGGATAATTGTATGAACATGAATTAATTTACCATCTGCTATTTCAATAGTATATGGGGGTTCTAATGCAGTCGGATGTATTCCAAGTAATGATGTAAAAGCAGTGGAAACAAAACTCTTGTCGGCACCAGTATCGAAGAGTATTGATGCATAATGATTATTGACAATGAACGTACCCGTAACGACTGTTGGTTCCTCACGAGCTTCCAGTGCATTGATAGCAAAAGCGCGAGCAGGTGCACCTCGAGTGTTGTTGTTGTTGAGCCTGGGACATTTGTTCCTGAAGTGACCGACCACTCCACACTCGTAAGAAGCCCTGTCAGTTGGCTTGGCCGGTACCAAGGTTGTTGTTGTAGTTGTCTTTTCAATGGTTCGACAATAAGCTTCCAGGTGGCCAAGTTTTCCGCACTTTGTACACTGGAGACATGGACGTCTCAGAGAGTGATGGTATTGGCATTTATTGCACAACGGATGTGGCCCTTCATATGGTTTCTTAGTAAAGGTTTGTGAAGAGGAGGAGGAAGGAGCCTGGTTGAGGGGAACAGCAGGCGTGACTAGCGCAAAGTTTTTGTTGGTCTTCTGTTTCTTCTTGGGTGGTTCAGATTTCTTTCCCTCATTAGCTTTAGTTGGACCATCTTCAGTTCGGGTAAGCTGGCCTGCTTTAACATATTCATCAGTGAGAGCTGCCCCTAGATGAATAGCCGATTCAAGAGTAACAGGATTGCTTCCCATAACAGTGCTTCGGATCTTGAGTGGTAAACCCCCAATGTATTTATCAATCTTTCGGGTTAGAGGGGTAACAATGTGAGGAACTAAGACACTCAATTCATGGAATCGAGTTGTGTAGGTTCTATTGTTCCCTCCGACTTGAGCAAGAGTCCACATCTCGTCTTCAAGATTCTTTATTTCATGCTTTGGGCAGAAATGATCAATCAACAAAGCTTTGAAATCAACCCAAGAGAGACCCAAAGCAGCATCCCGACCACGGTTCCTCTTTTCTGTGTTCCACCAAGTAAGTGCTTCTTTTTGAAAAGCACTTGCTGCCATTTTAACTTTCTGGTCTTCTGGACAATTGGTATAATCGAGAGTATCTTCTATAGATTCAAACCATTGCAATAATCCAGTCGCGCCTTCTGTGCCAGAGAAAACCCGAGGTCTGGCATCATTAAATTGCTTAAAGGTGAAAGTTTTTATATTTTCACCGGTATTGTTGTGAGGATGATCTTGAGAATTGTTTGATGAGTTATTAAGGCTATTATGGAGTTGAGTAACCATATTTGGTAAAACCAGTGATATCTGTTGAGTGATGATGTTTGCCAAACGCTCGTCATTATTATCAGCCATTCTAAATAAAGAATGACAACAATGATTTAGCACGATAAGAATTTAAGAGTCAAAAGATGTAGAAAGTTTAAATAGAATATTTGCACATAAGGGACACTTAGGTTGTAGTCTAGGTATTCCATTATGGGTTTATCCTAGTTCTCTACAACCATGGCTCTGATACCACTCTTGTCACACCCTGCGCCGCGTGCGGAATCCACGGCGCGTGACGTAATGAATTCATAGCCATAGTTCAAGAATAACCCAAGAGTTACTAATGTTTCATAGTTATTAGGTAGATTAGCACAAAACACACAATATTATACATCAGAGTATACACATAATGATAATATTACAAAACGTCTAGTTTGTTTCTTGTTTCTAGGTCACCCTAAACATTCATGGCATCATGACCTAGCTGATTTCTGTAACATCACTGTACTTTCGGTTGTCCGTACATCCGTACATCCGTACGATTGTACTGTACGACCGGAGATTTATGAATATTATTGATTATGATATTATTGTTTGACTTTGCTGATATTGTCACTGTTACTGGTATGCATGATTTTATAATATATATTATACACGTAAACCTTGGGAAGTTTAGTTGAAATTTAACCGAACAGACCCATAGAGTTATCGCAGTGTTATTACTGATAATTATGGATTAATGGTTTGAGAATGGTTTTGGGATGGAATTGGGAGTTTGTTAAGTTATGGTTGCTAAACGTAGTCAAGGACACATGGTCATGGTTTATCGAAATAGCGGTGGGACGGTGTAGGGGAGGTTGCGATCTACCTCTGCATATGCCCTATACATATGCATATTTCGGTCTATCATGGATGTGTCAGTGACTTGGTTTAGTGGGTTTTGGTTTGGGAATATAATATTTAAGTTAATAAATAATGAGAATAATAAATACGCGAGGTGAGGTTACGGTCATTATTTAAACGCGAATATTAATTCAGAAATGTTAACTTAATAAATGTATTCGCGTGGGTGACGATTCACACGAATATAATTATTAAGAAGTATTTTCTGAAACAATGTTCTATGAATTGTAAATCAAATCGAAATACGATACGAACGTCGTATTCGGAAAGGTGACGATCTTTACGAATACGTACGCGAGTAACGCGTTTCGATGAGATTAATTAAATAATATCAAATAATATTAAATTAATAAATAAATCTTAAAATATTTATTAGAAATCGCAACCTAAATTAAACTGGAATGATTTAATTTATCAAATAATTATTTAGAAATAATGTAACGAAAGCGATTTACGACATAATCTATTTAGAACTTATCTTATTAAACAAAATCGATTTATTTAAAATAAATAGATTATTTAAATATGTTATGTTAGAAAACCGAGCGTATTATTACATCTCACGGGTATTAACTAGATCACTTTACGAGACGAGGATTATATAAGTAAATCAATTAAATCAATAAAATCATATTATTTAAACAATTTATGTTTAAATACGTTTAACGAGTAAAACCGAACTATATTTTACTATCGCGATAAAGACGAGACCGAACACGCGGGAACGGATAGTTACAAATGGTGGAAGACTCCACCATTTTCTTTCATTCTCACCATCTTCTCTCTCTCTCTAAAAACACCCATACACTTTTCTCTCTACCTTCTCTCTAGCCTACCGAGCTCGTTTCTTGACGGATCTTCGAACTTTCGGTGGCTACGCGTTCGTGAGAACAAGAGGAACACGAAGATACCAAGAAAGCTATCATTTGCACACGATTTAAAGGTAAGAGACCCGGTTTTCTTTTCGGTTTTCGGTTTGAAAACCCTAATCGAGTTTAACCATCATGTAGTATAATAATCTTTAGTTGCAATGTATTAACCGAGTTGTTGTTGAGTCGAAGTAAGCTAGGGATGACCGTAGACCACTAAGATGCGGCTAGGATGATGATGAACAGTGCTCCGGTGACACAGCAGGTGGGGGCCGAACCTTAAGGGCCTCACGAACCCTGTTGGGCGGGAACTAGGGTGGCGAACCCTAGTTTCAGCCGAGCCTTCCTCTTACAGCCTGCAACGAACCCTGTATGGGTCACGAACCCTGCATGGGTCACGAACCCTAAAAGGGCTGGACGAACCTTGTGCAGGCCGCCAACCCCGAACCTTGGTCATCCTTAGGCCACGAACCCTGGGCTTCACCGAACCCTGAGGTGTTTCAGCCCAACGAACCCTAGCTATGAATTGGTCAACATGCACGAACCTCTTCTAGTTGCTTGGCCAGCCGAACCCTGCGTGGGCAGCCACTGGCCGAACCCTCCCCTTTTTCACTGAAGCCGAACCATAACTATATTAGGCCGAACCTACTATGTTTGGACTAGAGGGTTCGCTGCCCTCATGGGTGGCCGGACCAAAACTCATTCAAACAAGTAGGATTAAGAGTAATTGGAAACAAGCACATACACGTACACTTATCTATACTAACATGCATGCATGGGTGATGGAATTGTTACCACTTTTTCTTGATAAAATGAACTTTATAAATATAAAGTCCTCATGATGGAAATAGTTTATGAAAAAGGCATGGACATAATCTTTATAACGTGAAATGGGTATTACAACCACATCAAGATGGGCAATCAAATTAGTCATGCATGTATGTTACAAAGTGGCCACCTTTATTTAAAGATGTAAGCTTCAAGTAAGTATCAACTTTATGTGATAGAAATTAACAAGTTTAATTCACATGTTACAAATAATCATCTATACGCCTTAGGTGTTGCAAGTTAACTTAGAGTAAACAAACTAAGTAACTAAACACGTAAGGATTTAAATGGGCACTAAGTTGAAATAAAGCCATACACTTATGAATATTTAATTAAGTTAAGGCACGGATACTTACAAGCACGATCATAAATAAATTACAGATCTGTGATTTGACTTGAGTTATATACGCGAGCGCGCATACTTCTAAAACATTGAATCTCAGGACTTCAGGTGAGTTCTCATAACCTCCCTTTCTTTAAACTATTTTGTTTCAAAATTCGGAGGTGAAGCATGTATACCAAATTCAAATGTTGTTTTGATAACTCAAGGATAATACCTGTTTATCAATATGATATTCACAATATAAATTTATCATTTATTATGGATTATCTCTTATCATTTATTATCCATGTAAACATTGTTATTGACTTCGGTCAATAACAAAGATTACAAGTATTGTCACAAACCCCGAGAATCATTGCTCTTAACTTCGGTTAATTGCTTTGACATCGTGTATTGTCACGTGGATGATTTCCACATCTGTGAAGCATTGAAATTGATTTCGGTTAATTGCCTTGGCTTCATGTATTGTCACGTGGTTAGCGACCACTCCATGAATCATGTATTTAACTTATGTTAATTACATAATGATCATGTATAGTCACGAACATTGATTGAGAATATGATTGATTGAGTTTGGTTGATTTGTTGTGGATTGATTGCCTATATTTGATTAGGATTATTTGTGATTGGCTATGATTTATTTGGTTATGTGGTTGTGTATGTATTTGGCTGTTGAATTGATGGATGTGTGTTGGATTATCTCATACAGGTATTCATATGGATTTTCTCAAGAAGATCATAAGTTTTATAACCGTTTTAAACAAAGCATTTTATAAAACCATTTTAAGCATGAACTTTCAAACGCATTTTTCTAAAACATTTTTAAATATAAAAACTTATGATTACTCACCAACTACTTTTGTAGTTGACACTTGATTTTCTTACATGTTTCAGGTGATGGAGACAAGTAGGATGAAGAGGATGATCTCTTCTATTTTGGACATCATCATCATATAGGATTCTTGGACTTAGTTAATTAACTAAATTTCTGGCGATTAGAGTTTAGTTAGTTTAACTAAATCTTTTGTGTATTTGATGTATTTGATTCATGATGAACATGATTTTTGTGTAATTATTGTGGTTGCTTAAATGATATATGATGACTTGATTTAGATGCCCATGAGCTTTTGAACAATCTACACATCCCTCGTGGCATCCCGATGATTCCGCCGTCGGTCGGGGTGTTACAGATTGGTATCAGAGCCTGGGTTATAGGGAATTAGGTTACTAGAAATGGTTGACCTAGTCTATAACCGTAGGATACCCTAGTATGAATTAATTTCATACACTAGTTAGTATATTCAGGATTTCATGCTTATGTGTTTACTACATGTTAACTGAACTCCTGTTATACATCTGAATTATAAATACTGCTTACTTGTTCTACTTGTGCCCTAATGATTCGATAAGGACATACACGTGGTGTATCGTAAAGGTGGTGGGACGGTGGTTTGGGCGGTTGCGACCGACCCTTATCATATGCCCTATATATATACCATTTACGGTACATTAGGTGGATGTCAGTATTGAAGAATGTGGGAACTACCCGTTTGGGAAATTATTTGTTTAGGAAAATTAATTGCTTAGGAATTTAATTGCTTTAGGAATTATCTGTTAGATCTATTGATCACCAGACAAGGACACACTCGTGGTATACTACAAAGGTGGTGGGACGGTGTAAGGGAGGTTGCGACCTACTCTTGCATATGCCCTATACATATACCATTTGAAGTATATCGGGGGTCTGTCAGTGTCAGGAACTTAGGATATTATTAGGACCTTACTAGGAGGGTTTGAGAGGATATGATTGTGGACAGTTGATGATATGTTTGAAGGATTGACTGGGATTGACTCATTGATGATCACACTTGATGAACACTTATAAATTCCCTTATAAAAACATACGGATTGGACACGTAGGGTGCATAGGATTAATGAACGATAATGAGCGATTAGTGATGTGATATGGACTTGGGTGACGGTATAGACACTTGATGATAATATAAACGCATAGTGATGATACTAACACTTAGTGATGGTATGGACACTTGATGAGAATAAACTATAGGGAGGATATGAACACTTAGTGACAATAAGGGCACTTTGTGATGATATGAACCCTTATTAAAGATTATTGACATCGGGAATGACATGGATTTTAGTGAACTTAGACAATTGGGGGAAACTTAATGTCAGGTGAACTTAGACATTAGGTGAACTTAGAAATAGGCAAGCCTACATGTCAGGTGAACTTAGACATTAGGTAAACCTAATTGTCCAAGGGAACTAGAGATCACTTCACTCAAAATTATCCTACTAAGGATAAGGTTTGTGAAGTGAGAATTATGGTGAAATACATGACACACTCTACACACTAGCAATGGCATAATCGTGGTGCAATGGAACGGTGGTGGGACGGTGTAGGGGAGATTGCGATCTACCTCTGCATATGCCCTATATATAAGCTTGTTGCATTGCATTGGGAGATTGTCAGTGTTAGTATAGAGTGAGGAATGTATAAGACCTAGGAAATAGTTAGTTAACACTAGTTATGACCAACTAGGACACTTAGAATAATAATAGGAAATTATAAGCCTTTTTGAGTCAATGACTGATAGGAGAGAAATATAGTTCCTATATGTAATCCTAATTGTCTAATGGACTCATTTAAACATTGTTTGTATGACTTACGTTGTAAACGGTAGTAACATGTTTCTATTTCCTTCAGAAACATGCCGCCTCGCCGTCACAACGAAGATGACTCGAACAATGGGGAAGCTAACAACAGTAATGCCAACTCCGGCATACAAGAGTTAGCCACACTTATTTCTGGATTGGTGAGCCAACTAACTCAGGCTAACCAGAATGCTAACCAGAACAGAGGTGGTGCAAACCAGACAACTTGCACATTCAAGCACTTCAATTCCTGTAATCCTCTGAAATTTACGGGTGCTGAATCAGCCACTGGTCTGCTGCAGTGGTTTGAGAGTATGGAGAACACCTTCATCAACAGCGAATGCCCTGAGAATCTGAAAGTTCGCTATGCCACCAGTGTTTTCCAAAAGAGAGCACTGACTTGGTGGAATGGGGAAAAGCGAACTAGGGGAGTGGATGCTGCCTTAGCACTGACATGGACAGAGGTCAAGACTCTGATGACCACTGAATTCTGTCCTAGAAGCGAGATGAGGAAACTGGAGGCTGAGTTCTGGGAACTCAAGCAGGATAGCGGAGAGAATGTCATCTACAATACTCAGTTTCATGAGTATAGCTTGCTGGTACCTCACTTGGTGACACCCTTGGAGAGGGCGATTGAGAAGTATATCGGCGGGCTGCCGGTGCAGATTCAGGATACAGTCTATGGGAGCAATCCCAAAACACTGGAGGCTGCTATCCGTCTATCTGCAACTCTTACTGATAACCACGTGAAGAATGGAACTCTTACTCGCAAGGGATATAAGAAGACTGACACCAAGACTGCTGCAAAAGAAGTCAAAGCTGAAGTCAAGTCTGAAGCTGCTAGCTCGTCTAAAAGCAGCAACAAGAAGAGAAAGAATAGGAACTTCATGGTAACTGTACCTGCTGCTAAGTCTGCGCAGCAATCATCAAACAATTCTGCTGCAAGAAGTTACACTGGGAACACTCCCCAATGTAACACTTGCAGATATCATCACGCCCCTAACTTGCCGTGTCGCGTTTGCAACAACTGTGGCAAGTTCGGGCACTATGCAAACGTTTGTCGGAGTGCACCGCAAGCACAAAGGATGCAACAAGCACCGCTTGCACTACCAGCTCCTCAAACTCAACCTATTCCGGCTGTACCCATTCGCCAGGTACCTCAAGCACAGGCAAGAGCCTGTTATGAATGTGGTGAAGTGGGTCACTTCAGGAATCAATGCCCAAAGTTGACCGGGAATAATCAAAGGGTGGCAAGAGGCCGGGCTTTTCAACTGAATGCTCCAGCTGCTCAAGCCAACCAGGATGTGGTCAACGGTACATTTCTGATCAACAACTCTTATGCATCTGTCTTATTTGATTCTGGTGCCGATAGGAGTTTTGTTTCATATGATTTTGAATGCTTGCTTGGTAGAACACGTACATACTTAGATAAACCGTTTAACGTGGAAGTGGCTGACGGAAACACTATTGATATTGACACTATTATCATTGGATGTACTGTGAACTTAAATGATCACGTTTTCCCAATTGATCTTATACCTATGCATCTTGGTAGCTTCGATGTTATCATAGGCATGGATTGGTTAGCCACCCACAGAGCGGAGATTGTTTGTCATGAGAAATATATTCGTATTCCTTTACCTTCGGGTGAAACCTTGAGAATATTTGGAGAAACTGCTAGTAAAGGTCTTAAGCTGATGTCTTGCACTAAAGCACATAAGTACCTTAGGAAGAAATGTATAGCCTTCTTAGCACACATTGTGGTGAAGAAAGAGAAAGAAAAGAGAATTGCAGATGTTCCGGTGATACGAGATTTTCCAGAAGTTTTTCCAGACGATTTACCGGGTCTTCCACCAGAACGTCAAGTTGAGTTTCGGATCGACTTAGTACCTGGTGCGAACCCAGTCGCCAAAGCTCCTTATAGACTTGCGCCTTCGGAGTTGCAAGAATTGGCGAGCCAGCTACAAGAGCTGACTGACAAAGGATTCATTCGCCCGAGCCATTCGCCATGGGGTGCACCGGTCCTGTTTGTCAAGAAAAAGGACGGGTCATTCCGGATGTGCATCGATTATCGCGAATTGAACAAGTTGACTATCAAGAATCGATATCCACTGCCGCGCATTGATGATCTCTTCGATCAGCTTCAAGGCTCGGCATGGTTTTCAAAGATCGATCTGAGGTCTGGGTATCATCAGCTTCGCGTACATGATGATGATATTCCCAAGACAGCCTTCAGAACAAGATATGGCCACTATGAATTTCTGGTAATGCCTTTCGGCCTTACCAATGCACCTGCGGTTTTCATGGACCTCATGAACCGTGTTTGCAGGCCATACTTGGATAAATTTGTGATTGTATTCATTGATGATATTCTGATCTACTCAAAGACTAAGGAAGAACACGAGAAACACCTTAAGTTGGTTTTGGAGATCCTAAGAGAGGAGCGGCTGTATGCCAAATTCTCTAAATGTGAATTTTGGCTTAAAGAAGTTCAATTCTTGGGACACATAGTCAACGAATACGGTGTTCACGTGGACCCTGCGAAGATTGATGCTGTGAAGAATTGGAGTACACCGAAGACACCGACGGAGATTCGATCGTTCCTTGGACTTGCCGGTTACTATCGGCGGTTTATCTCGAATTTCTCCAGGATTGCTGTCCCTCTCACTGCGTTGACTCAGAAGAATAGGCCGTATGAATGGGGACCAAAGCAAGAAGAGGCATTTCAGACTCTGAAGCAGAAACTTTGTGATGCTCCTGTCTTGACACTGCCTGATGGAAATGATGATTTTGTAGTCTATTGTGATGCATCCAACTTAGGCCTCGGTTGTGTTCTCATGCAACGGGGAAAGGTTGTAGCTTATGCATCAAGACAATTGAAGATTCATGAGAAGAACTACACTACGCACGACTTGGAACTTGGTGCAGTCGTGTTTGCTTTGAAGATATGGAGACATTATCTTTATGGCACCAAGTGTGTAGTCTTTACTGATCATAAAAGTTTGCAACATATTCTAAATCAGAAAGAGCTCAATATGAGACAACGGAGATGGGTTGAACTGTTGAATGATTATGACTGTGAAATTCGCTACCATCCTGGTAAGGCGAATGTAGTAGCAGACGCGCTTAGTCGCAAGAGTCAAGTTCAAATCCATAGTGTTCGAGTGCACAATAACCTCCGTAATGATGTTCTCACAGCCCAACAACACTCATTAGCTCAAGATAATTTGAAGAATGAGATGTCTTGCGGGGCTGAAATCTTATTGGAAACTAAGGATGACGGGTTGATGTATTATTTGAATCGGTTGTGGATACCGAACAGGGGTGATCTTAGAATGATGATTATGGATGAAGCTCATAAATCTCGATATTCAATCCATCCGGGTGCTGACAAGATGTATCAAGACCTTAGAGGCTTGTACTGGTGGCCTGGAATGAAGAAGGATATTGCTGAATATGTGTCTAAGTGCCTTAACTGTGCCAAAGTCAAGGCCGAACATCAGCGACCTTCGGGATTGTTATTACAACCAGAGATACCGATGTGGAAGTGGGAGAATATTTCCATGGATTTCATTACTAAACTCCCACGGACCGCGAACGGTAAGGATAGTATCTGGGTAATTGTTGACAGATTGACCAAGTCGGCTCATTTCTTACCGATACGCGAAACTTACCCGGTGCGGAAGTTAGCTCGTATCTACATTGATGAGATCATTAGCCGACATGGCATTCCCTTAAGCATAATATCGGACCGTGATGCTCGTTTCACGGCACGATTTTGGGAATCACTTCATGAAGCATTTGGAACAAGACTGGATCTTAGCACTGCTTATCATCCTCAAACGGATGGTCAAACGGAGCGAACGATTCAGACATTGGAAGACATGTTGAGAGCTTGTGTCATCGATTTCGGTGGCAACTGGGATAGCCATCTACCATTGGTTGAGTTCTCGTATAACAATAGTTATCACGCGAGCATTGGTATGGCACCGTTTGAAGCTCTTTATGGCAGGAAATGTCGGTCACCTATTTGTTGGACCGAAGTCGGCGATTCGCAGATCACTGGTCCCGAGATCATTCAAGAAACGACTGACAAGATCCGCCAGATCCGTGACAATCTGTTAGCTGCTCGCAGTCGACAGAAGAGTTACGCAGATAAACGAAGAAAACCTTTGGAATTTGAAGTGGGGGATATGGTATTACTTAAAGTGTCGCCTTGGAAGGGCGTTGTTCGATTCGGCAAGAAGGGGAAGCTTGCTCCACGTTACGTTGGCCCTTTTAAGATCCTTGAACGGATCGGAAAGGTTGCCTACAAGTTGGAACTTCCTCCTGAACTTAGTAATGTGCATCCGACGTTTCACGTGTCCAATCTAAGAAAGTGCTTAGCTGATCAGGATCTTCAGGTGCCACTCGATGACATCCGCATCGATGATACCATGCACTTTGTTGAAAAACCAGTGGAGATAATGGATCGGGAGATTAAACAACTCAAACGCAGTAGAATTCCAATTGTCAAAGTACGTTGGGAATCGAAGCGGGGTCCAGAATTCACATGGGAGCGGGAAGATCAGATGAAGCTTAAATACCCACATTTATTTACTACGGTCACTCCAAGTTGAATTTCGGGACGAAATTCCTTTAACTAGGGGAGACTGTAACATCACTGTACTTTCGGTTGTCCGTACATCCGTACATCCGTACGATTGTACTGTACGACCGGAGATTTATGAATATTATTGATTATGATATTATTGTTTGACTTTGCTGATATTGTCACTGTTACTGGTATGCATGATTTTATAATATATATTATACACGTAAACCTTGGGAAGTTTAGTTGAAATTTAACCGAACAGACCCATAGAGTTATCGCAGTGTTATTACTGATAATTATGGATTAATGGTTTGAGAATGGTTTTGGGATGGAATTGGGAGTTTGTTAAGTTATGGTTGCTAAACGTAGTCAAGGACACATGGTCATGGTTTATCGAAATAGCGGTGGGACGGTGTAGGGGAGGTTGCGATCTACCTCTGCATATGCCCTATACATATGCATATTTCGGTCTATCATGGATGTGTCAGTGACTTGGTTTAGTGGGTTTTGGTTTGGGAATATAATATTTAAGTTAATAAATAATGAGAATAATAAATACGCGAGGTGAGGTTACGGTCATTATTTAAACGCGAATATTAATTCAGAAATGTTAACTTAATAAATGTATTCGCGTGGGTGACGATTCACACGAATATAATTATTAAGAAGTATTTTCTGAAACAATGTTCTATGAATTGTAAATCAAATCGAAATACGATACGAACGTCGTATTCGGAAAGGTGACGATCTTTACGAATACGTACGCGAGTAACGCGTTTCGATGAGATTAATTAAATAATATCAAATAATATTAAATTAATAAATAAATCTTAAAATATTTATTAGAAATCGCAACCTAAATTAAACTGGAATGATTTAATTTATCAAATAATTATTTAGAAATAATGTAACGAAAGCGATTTACGACATAATCTATTTAGAACTTATCTTATTAAACAAAATCGATTTATTTAAAATAAATAGATTATTTAAATATGTTATGTTAGAAAACCGAGCGTATTATTACATCTCACGGGTATTAACTAGATCACTTTACGAGACGAGGATTATATAAGTAAATCAATTAAATCAATAAAATCATATTATTTAAACAATTTATGTTTAAATACGTTTAACGAGTAAAACCGAACTATATTTTACTATCGCGATAAAGACGAGACCGAACACGCGGGAACGGATAGTTACAAATGGTGGAAGACTCCACCATTTTCTTTCATTCTCACCATCTTCTCTCTCTCTCTAAAAACACCCATACACTTTTCTCTCTACCTTCTCTCTAGCCTACCGAGCTCGTTTCTTGACGGATCTTCGAACTTTCGGTGGCTACGCGTTCGTGAGAACAAGAGGAACACGAAGATACCAAGAAAGCTATCATTTGCACACGATTTAAAGGTAAGAGACCCGGTTTTCTTTTCGGTTTTCGGTTTGAAAACCCTAATCGAGTTTAACCATCATGTAGTATAATAATCTTTAGTTGCAATGTATTAACCGAGTTGTTGTTGAGTCGAAGTAAGCTAGGGATGACCGTAGACCACTAAGATGCGGCTAGGATGATGATGAACAGTGCTCCGGCGACACAGCAGGTGGGGGCCGAACCTTAAGGGCCTCACGAACCCTGTTGGGCGGGAACTAGGGTGGCGAACCCTAGTTTCAGCCGAGCCTTCCTCTTACAGCCTGCAACGAACCCTGTATGGGTCACGAACCCTGCATGGGTCACGAACCCTAAAAGGGCTGGACGAACCTTGTGCAGGCCGCCAACCCCGAACCTTGGTCATCCTTAGGCCACGAACCCTGGGCTTCACCGAACCCTGAGGTGTTTCAGCCCAACGAACCCTAGCTATGAATTGGTCAACATGCACGAACCTCTTCTAGTTGCTTGGCCAGCCGAACCCTGCGTGGGCAGCCACTGGCCGAACCCTCCCCTTTTTCACTGAAGCCGAACCATAACTATATTAGCCGAACCTACTATGTTTGGACTAGAGGGTTCGCTGCCCTCATGGGTGGCCGGACCAAAACTCATTCAAACAAGTAGGATTAAGAGTAATTGGAAACAAGCACATACACGTACACTTATCTATACTAACATGCATGCATGGGTGATGGAATTGTTACCACTTTTTCTTGATAAAATGAACTTTATAAATATAAAGTCCTCATGATGGAAATAGTTTATGAAAAAGGCATGGACATAATCTTTTATAACGTGAAATGGGTATTACAACCACATCAAGATGGGCAATCAAATTAGTCATGCATGTATGTTACAAAGTGGCCACCTTTATTTAAAGATGTAAGCTTCAAGTAAGTATCAACTTTATGTGATAGAAATTAACAAGTTTAATTCACATGTTACAAATAATCATCTATACGCCTTAGGTGTTGCAAGTTAACTTAGAGTAAACAAACTAAGTAACTAAACACGTAAGGATTTAAATGGGCACTAAGTTGAAATAAAGCCATACACTTATGAATATTTAATTAAGTTAAGGCACGGATACTTACAAGCACGATCATAAATAAATTACAGATCTGTGATTTGACTTGAGTTATATACGCGAGCGCGCATACTTCTAAAACATTGAATCTCAGGACTTCAGGTGAGTTCTCATAACCTCCCTTTCTTTAAACTATTTTGTTTCAAAATTCGGAGGTGAAGCATGTATACCAAATTCAAATGTTGTTTTGATAACTCAAGGATAATACCTGTTTATCAATATGATATTCACAATATAAATTTATCATTTATTATGGATTATCTCTTATCATTTATTATCCATGTAAACATTGTTATTGACTTCGGTCAATAACAAAGATTACAAGTATTGTCACAAACCCCGAGAATCATTGCTCTTAACTTCGGTTAATTGCTTTGACATCGTGTATTGTCACGTGGATGATTTCCACATCTGTGAAGCATTGAAATTGATTTCGGTTAATTGCCTTGGCTTCATGTATTGTCACGTGGTTAGCGACCACTCCATGAATCATGTATTTAACTTATGTTAATTACATAATGATCATGTATAGTCACGAACATTGATTGAGAATATGATTGATTGAGTTTGGTTGATTTGTTGTGGATTGATTGCCTATATTTGATTAGGATTATTTGTGATTGGCTATGATTTATTTGGTTATGTGGTTGTGTATGTATTTGGCTGTTGAATTGATGGATGTGTGTTGGATTATCTCATACAGGTATTCATATGGATTTTCTCAAGAAGATCATAAGTTTTATAACCGTTTTAAACAAAGCATTTTATAAAACCATTTTAAGCATGAACTTTCAAACGCATTTTTCTAAAACATTTTTAAATATAAAAACTTATGATTACTCACCAACTACTTTTGTAGTTGACACTTGATTTTCTTACATGTTTCAGGTGATGGAGACAAGTAGGATGAAGAGGATGATCTCTTCTATTTTGGACATCATCATCATATAGGATTCTTGGACTTAGTTAATTAACTAAATTTCTGGCGATTAGAGTTTAGTTAGTTTAACTAAATCTTTTGTGTATTTGATGTATTTGATTCATGATGAACATGATTTTTGTGTAATTATTGTGGTTGCTTAAATGATATATGATGACTTGATTTAGATGCCCATGAGCTTTTGAACAATCTACACATCCCTCGTGGCATCCCGATGATTCCGCCGTCGGTCGGGGTGTTACAATTTCCCTGATCTTGATTACCTGAAACATGTAAAGAAAACTTGGATCAACCACACGTGGTTGAGTGAGAAACATATATTTTAAATTAACATGTTTTGTATAACTTGAGTAGAAATTATAGCACAAGCTCATCATACAAATGTAATGAAATACAAACCCAATGAACATGCAAATATCAAACCTATTGCAATAGCTTTCCATGTGCAGTACACCACGTGTACCCAGTTCGTGTGGTGTCCAACCCGCAGTTGGAGCACGCGTTTTTGTGTTCGCGGTTTCCCACATATGGACCATATCAGTACTACCGGAGGCTTGACGAATCAAGTTAATGATATTGCATAAGAATAGCATCATTCAGCATTTGTATAACCAAAACATGTAAATGATTTGCATTGTATCAATAGTTTGCTTCCACAATTGTTTAAAATGTTTGAGTTATCAATAGTTTACATGTTCCACCCCGCGGTTTTAGCAAAAGAAAAGAAAAGGGGTTATGAGTCTCACAATAGTTGATAAAATATGTTTTGAAAATGTATCTACATGTTCCACCCCGAGTTTTGGTAAACATTTAAAGGGAGAAGAGAAGGGGCTATGATCTCACCTGATTATCGAAGTGTTTTGATAGTGAAGTTTCACGCAGAATACGAAAAGGATTCTGCAATTCATTAATGTTTTATGAGTTCCTCGTATTTGAATTGAATTATCAGAATATTCCTTGACTTTTGATAACAAGGAATAACAGCTCGGATTATCAAGCTGATCTTAATTCTTAATCAATCTCCTTAAGTTTATATTGCACAAAGTGCGATAAACAGGAACCTATAATAATTTAGGCTCCTATTAAGGAGTTAATGACTAACTGGATTAATCACGACATTTTCGGATTAATCAAATAGATATTGTTGTTGATTATTCACTTGAAACAATTCCTAGATGAATTTCTGGCTTAGGAATAGTCAATCCTTGTTATTGATCATTTAGGTATCATGAAACATGAGAATGCGATATTAGAATAGGTTTAATAACCATTCTCAATGTACTAATCTGACTGTTATCATAAACATCAGATCATTATTCCGGTGATTATCTATGCTTGTCATTAGTTTGAAACACTTGGATTTAACCTAGCATTTCAAGAAATGATCAAGACAATCACAATCATTGTTACAATCAAATGGTTTAAACCATTATAACCATTATTATGGTTTCATGAAAACCGGGCATTACAACAGCTCAAAACAAGGATTTAACCGTTAACATATCGTGTTCTTCGTTTATAATCAATCCTAGCCATCATCTAGGCAATAATCAACAACCCTAACTATCTCATTATGTTCAAACACAAGATCTAATCAATAAAAATCAAGCTAGAAGGTTAAAACGAACCGTTACCTAATCTGACGGATTTCTGCGGCTAAAACAGCGATCAGGACTTGTAGATACGATCCGTGGTGCAATCCAAGCGATTAGAAGGCTTCAAATGAAGTTTGATAGCTGAAATTTTGAGTTATAAACGTCTGGAAGTCGTTTTTGGGCGAAATAGAAGAAGAAAATACGTTCTGGAAGCCATCTCATTGATTTAAGCAACTTTTGCCGACATAGCACCTCAGGCACTACGCCCCAACTGGGATGTCCATTTGGGGCGTACCGCGCGGATGTAGTGATTACAGATATTTTGGTTTTCTTCGTTTCGCGATTCCGGGAGCATACGAACTCCGTTTTGCGCACGGTTTTCGCCTACGTTCACGATTTTCGAGCTCTTTCCAATGGTTATAAATTCAAGACTTAAAGAGTTCAAAATATTTGACCTCCTATTTAACGCTATATTCGATTCGGTGTATCTTGAAATCGGAGCCTCGTTTTGCGATTTCGCTTACACTCATTTTCTTCATTTCCGAGTTATGATTCTAGACATGAAATCGGTTGGTCATCTATTTGAATAAGCATCATGTGATGAATGTTTCTTTGAGATCTACTAACACCATATTCCTGAGTAACTACAAGTCATGAACTGATATAATATGATATGATCCTTCTGACACATACGTAATAATGAATGTGAATTTCAAACACGACCAAATGTGTTCACATCATTAATGACGTAATTATCGAATACAATTGTCACAATTCTCCACATTTATAGGATATTAATCATCCACATCATTGAGGCTTTTAACATAATCTGATCTTCGAAATCTTTGTCTTCTATCCTCGGAAGGCTTAGTCAAACATTGATTATTCATATCATAGAGGCCTACAATATAATGTGATCTTCGGAAGACCTTTATCAGATACTGATAATTCAGATCATTGAGGACTATAATATGTTACCATATTTGGAAGCTTTTTCTTTTTGTTTTGTAATCACAAGGATAGAGTTATCCACTGGAATTATTCAGTCTTTCTATGGTTAATTATACCTTCCGAAGACTCATGACTTCCAAAGGATAACTTTCTCCTTCCGATGTCTTCTTTTGGACTTGTGGGATTGGTGAGGCCAAGGATTTAGTGTTTTTGATAAGCACCAACCTTTTTGATCTTACATGGGTTTTACTTAGTTAAGAAATTGATTTAGAATTTTCTTTAGGTAAACTCCATTCCAAACTCGCATGCGCACAAACGATCCTTAGATGATTGGAATTCAAATTGATTAGGCATAATACCTAATATCACTCTTAGATAATATAGGAATTATAACATTGATTTTAAGATATTGCTAGAGTTAAGTTTGTGAGGTGAATATGTATTAACTTGAAGAGTGTAGTATCCTGTCTAGGAAAGTTATTCATATAAATTCCTGAGGTATTATGGGATTTGTCTAGCTTTCTTGGGGACTTCTGATGAGAGTATGACCACTTATAGGCCAAAGCATATCACACCAAACACCTTACAAACTAGATGATTCTAATGTCACCTGGTAATCAGTTCTGAATACCATTCATTATGTCTTCAAACAAGTTCAAATGATTTTCTTATGTGTGATTTTACTAACCGCGCATTCAATATTGATTTATAACCTCATTACAATTAAGTTTGTTAAGGGAGACATGTACTAACTGCAATGGTGAATACCAGTAGTTAAGACTCTTTTCTAGGAAATTGATTCGTATAATTCATGACGAGGGACTAGTCTAGATTGGAGATTGCTCAACAGCTTCCAATACAAAAACTTCCGAAGACTTTCAACTATTGATAATGCTTTCCTATTGAAGAAATATCCAGAGTTGCTTCATACCATCTGAAGCAGACCAGAAGACATTCATGTGTTAGTCGACAACAAGGTACAACACTAACAACACATGTTCCGAAGATATCCTCGTTAATGCCTTTTGTAGTATAGGAAATTCATGTAAAAGTCAATCAAGTGATTTGTATTAATTGTAGTTAATATAGTTTGGCTTGTCAAGTCATAATAGAATAATAGATTTAACATTAATTTGTTTAGAGTATTTTGTTCAACCTTGTATTCCTACGAGGATATAGCTGTAGCTTGTAGTACATAACATTTCACTTGTAACTCAACTCAAGAGTGACTTTGGTCAAGAGTTTTGTACACTTGGCTTGTGAAAGAAATATACAATTGAGTTTGAAGTATTTCGGTGTTAAATCTTCTTTATTTTACCAGGGTGGTGGAGATAAAGTTGATTGAGTATTACACATCTATCAACTTTGTAGGAGAAATCCTAATAAATGTTGTGATAAGCTCATAGCCCAATCCAAAAATCATCTCTGATTTTAATGTAGGATGATACTAACAAATTAGATTAGTGAAAATTCCTATTATGTCTATAAATATTTCAATTTTAAACAACATATTAATTATAATCATGCCATTATTTTTTTATAACCTTTGATGATAACACATTAAATGTTCATATCATTTTATTAATTTTTATAAAATTGAATGCCGGATTTTAAAACTTGTTTAGAATAAGGTGATGTTATAAAAATATTTTTTATTGTCGTCGTTCGAAAATAGGTAATGTTATTAGTGCATTAGTTTTGAAAATTCTACTTCGTTGTTTCGCACTCCTAATGTTATCAAACAGCACCATTTATTATTACTATACTTTTAAAATTTTTGTTCACATCATAATATCATTATTTGGATTAAATATTTTTCTAATAATATGCCCATTTATATAAAGTAATAATGCAGGCAACTTACATTAGTTAAAATTGATTATGTTACTAAATTTAACCTAATTTTGGAAAATGTAAATAGAAAAGGGAAAATTACCAAATTAGTCAAAGTTGACCACTTTTTTACCAAAATAATTACTCAAATTCCGGCCCCTTAGACGCCTCTTTATACGCCCTTTTTCTGTACTATTTTGTAAACATAGGGCCCACATGTCTTAAGACCCCCTTTTCTACCAGCGTCTTAGACGCCGTTTTAGATGCCACTTTACCAGATTTGACAGAAAAAGGGCATCTAAAGTGGTGTCTAAGACGCCGATAGAAAAGGGGTCCTAAGACACCCATTTAGACCCCGACAAAGCCGCCGACTTGTGGTCCCGCATGTTTACAAAAAGTACAGAAAAATGGCGTCTAAAGTGGCGTCTTAGATGCCGGAATTTGAGTGATTAGTTTGGTAAAAAGGTAGTCAACTTTGACTAATTTGGTAATTTTCCCGATAGAAAAAGATTAATGTATATTGTTATACATGTAATTAAAGAAATTGAATTGTGAAAACGAACCGAAATTATTATTAATTTATGTTCTCATAAGGAAAGCATAAATCGTTTGAAACAATGTATAAGACAGCTGGACAGGTTTAGAAGACATCATGTGAAAAAATATATAGGTAGGGGTGTTTGTATATTATTTGGTTTCAAATTAGTTCAGTTAATCATAAGCCAAATCAAACGGTTAAAAAAAATCATGAAATTAACTAAATTTAAACAGTACGTAGTTTTGAAATTTCTATTGCATGTGTTTAGACATAGGTATTCCACTAATCTAGTTAAATTTCTTTTACACCTATCATGAATTTGCAAAATTTACATTTGAAAGCTTAACGATTTGAAATTTTATATATATAATATACTATATAATAAAAGAATAATAACACATGGTGTCATGCTAGCCTATCTATATCATATTTGGTATGTGTTATGTTTGACAAATTTAAAAATTAATATCACTTAATTAAATCAAGTCCAAGTATCAAATTTAAAAAAATAATAATGTTTATTTTCTTTACATATTAATAAAAATTTCATCATTTCAAGCTTTCTATTTTCAATAAATAATGTTGAAATTCAAAATTTTTAAATCTTATTTATATTATTTAAAGAAGTATTTATAGATGTATAAAATGTACTTTCTTTATTTTTTTTAAATGTTAAAAATTATACATTATACATTATCTGAGTATCTATTTTTCATCTGTGATTGTTTTGTAATATTTATTTTTGTATAGTTCTAAGTAATAAACATGTCAATAGACTAGTTTATTATAAACTCTAATTATGTTTTAAAAAATAATTCAAATAATTGTAAAAGAGATCAACGGACTTATGTTCTTATTATTGTGATAATTAATTGTTAATAATTTGAAATTGTAGTCAATACTAGCATTTATATGTACGTACATGGTAAAAAACTAACGGATGAACAACTTTTCTACATGACATAATTGTGATATAAATAATTTTGAATTCATTCATTTTTTTTGCAAAATCTTAAGATGACTCAAAAAAAGTCGTCTCTTCTTGCTTCTAGCTTCTCACTTCATATGTATAAAACAATTTTGATGACATTTCAAATTCTATGTAATTACACATCTCATGCGTTTAACAATTCCTCAATATTGATTGATCGTATCAATAACATGGAAAAGGGTATATCATCTGAAGTTATTGGACCATCGCTCTCATATCGTGCCGGTATCTTGATTATTAATTCTTATGATTGATTTTTATTATTCTTTTATATATATATATATATATATATATAGAGGAAGGTTCATGAAAAAACCACTATTTTCTAAGAAAACTAAGAAAACTTAATTCAACCAATCATATAATTTTAAAATATTTTCTATTTATTTTATTTAAAGGATATTTTAGTAAATGTCTACTCACTATTTTAGGAAGCTATTATCAAATAACTTTTTTGATTTGTTGTTTTATAAATAAACTTTTTCATTAATTTTAAAAGTTATCATTTCGATTTCTTGTTTTAAATATTGCTTCAGATATTGTTTAATTATTAGTTTTATTTCATAATGATTTTCATCTGGTTTAAGTGATTTCAAAAAATCATTCCCAAGTTGTTAAGTTTTACCATAAAGATGTTTGTTATTTTAACCCCATCATAATATCTTAAATAATCACTTTCAATAATATTTTCATTGTTTCTTAATAATTTGCCACATTGTTAAACGTTCTTACGTTTGCTCTGTAGTAATTCAAGGTGTATTCCAAATTTTGGTAACGAAGAACATAAAAAGCAAATTTATTTAGGAGCCATGTGTGTAAATCAAGTGTATTGACGAAACACGATTAACATGCCAGACTATAGAGCTACATATACGTAAACCGGTTTGATTAAATATATGTATGTCTTGATATGAAGGGTGTTTTGCACACTTTTACATGCAAGCAAGTTTATTTTTAAGAAAAATATATGTAATCTAAATATATGATTTGTTCTTTTTTTATTTTCTTATTAGATGATATACATGTATGATTGCATGTGATTATACATACCAAATTACGTGTTCACAATGTGACCGAATTTGCATGTGAATATAGAAAATCAAATATATATAATGTAGTAACATATATGTAACTTGGGTTCATGTATGATTATGAGCGTGATTGATATTTTTGATTACATTTAAGGACCTGATATTTAATGAATTGCCCAATGAGCCATCAAATGTGAACAAGGACGTTTTAATACCACATGGAATAAGGAAAAAAAGGATGTGGCGTTAACATGTGTTTAATTGGTCCTAGTTAGAAGGTTATCACAAGTTCTAAGATTTTTTGAAATCCAATTACAATGCAAAAAATATATAATACATAACTTTAGTTGATGAATCTACGTCTTTTATCTTAGAGATAATGTATAGTATGATTACACATGTACATATGTAATAACCTACGTTGATCTCCAAGAATTAAAACTCTCGTTGAAATTAGTGACAAATGAACCTCTTTTTTATCTAAAAACAAGTACTTCTGAATTTCTGATTACATATATGTAAGCATGTTTAAATGTATGTATGTTTCGAGTAAACTTTCAAGTTTATTTGTTTGATTACATATGTGTAATTATGTTTACACTATCACAATCTTGTTCATTATTTTTCTTTTTTGTTGAAAAAAAAAGAATTCTTACATATGTCTTTTTTCTTGAATACTTACATGTATGTAATCAAGTTTGTTTATATGATTATGTATATGTAAGCATGTTCACATGTATGTAACTTGATCGAACTAATCTATTTGTATGCTTACATATATGTAATCACTAATCATGTTTACATATGTAAATAGTTAGGTCAATTACATATATGTAATCAGATAGTATTGTTGAAAAAAATTCAAATAGTTTGTATGAGAAAATTCTGATTGTTTGAATTCAAATTTATGAGTGAAAAAATTGATCAAACTAATCAATTTGTATGATTACGTATATGTAAATAGTTGGGTTGTTTATATATATGTATATTATGTGTGTGTAACCAGTTTTTTTTCTTAATTGATTAAATATATCTTTTTTCTTGAATGCTTACATACATGTAATCAAATTTACTTGTACAGTGGCATATATGTAATTAGATTGTTTTGTTAAAAAATTCAGATTTTTTTAATCAAAAAATTCAAATTGTTTGTATACAAATTTTTAAGTGAAATTCTTTTTAAATAAATGCATCATAATACGAATCACTGTTATCGTATTCGTTGAATAGTACCAGGGAATTTTAAAAAATTCAAGAATATTTTACGACTTGTATTGGCAAACTTAGTATAATAAAATTATTGTTACTTTTGTAGTATTTGTATACCAATGAAACAAGGTCATCTACAAAAGCACCAAAAATATATTTATTGTTACTTATTTGTAGTATTTTTGAAAACCCCCTGGAATCATGGTATAACTTGAGGGAAAGTCAAAGAAGGTAACTAATTAGGCAAGAATTGATTTGTTTTGATTACTTTCTAAAACGTAGCAAAAAACTTTTTACCCAAAATGCCCTTTAGATTTATATTTATTTATTCTTGAATAATAATATTTACAAACTGCCATTATTAAATTACAACCATTGATTGTTTTGATGAATGGTTAGATTAAGGTTCTTTTAGTTTTCTTAAAAATTGGAGTTTTTTGATGAACCTCCCCCTATATATATATATATGTATGTATGTATGTATGTATGTATGTATGTATGTATGTATGTATGTATGTATGTATGTATGTATGTATGTATGTATGTATGTATGTATGTATGTATGTATGTATGTATGTATGTATGTATGTATGTATGTATAGGGTATATATAATTTGAAAACCCATTCTCAATGTGAAAACCATGAAAACCATGTAAAAATCATGTAAAAAAACGTTTTTTTTTGAATTTTTTTACTGGTTTGTAACATTATTTGGCACATTTTTTATAAAAAAATAAAAAAAAACGCGAGAAAATATTTTTAAAAAAATATTTTATAAACCCACGTAAAACAGACGTAACATCTGGACACAGTGTTACGTATGTTTTACGTGGGTTTATAAAATGTTTTTTTTAAATATTTTTAGGCGCTTTTTTTATTTTTTTTATAAAAGTGTGCCAAATAATGTTACAAACCTGTAAAAAAACAAAAAAAAACGTTTTTTACATGATTTTTACATGGTTTTCTTATTGAGATTGGGTTTTCATTTTATCTTTCTCGTGTGTGTGTGTGTTTTTAAGGAAAATTAATGAGAGTTCATTTCATGTTATTAACAAAACATATTAAAGGAAATATTAAATTGTCAAGATGATGCATGTATTATGTTACTATTTTACTCTTGGTTCATAGGTCTCATAAATTACGTATATTGTACAAAATATTAAACATTGTAACACATACGGTTCTTAATTTTGCTTAGGACACCAAATTACACTCACCTAATGGCTGTATATGTTACAAATATTTAAAATTTGAGGACTTATGAATAATATATAAAACCTAGATACCAATAGTGAAATATAAGCAAATCAAAGTAATAATCTCTATAAAATTATTCTTAAAAAATATTGATATTTTTAAATTTATTGACTTGATTATTATACTTTTTTTCATGACAACAAAAATCAGAGCGAACTTAATGGGTAGCACCTTACATTAAACAAGGTAAGATTTTTACTTACTAGCAGAGAAAGATATTCTGTGTTGATTAATTTGATTTGATATAACATATATAACAATAAAATATAAAAAAAACAATTGATATTTGGGCCAGCAAGTTTAGGGCTATTACTATGATTTTTCTTTTTTATTCTTTTTAATTTTTTTTTCATTTATTGTTAAAAACTAAATGTATATTAGGAGAACAATGGAAGAAAGTGGTCAACATAACGACTCTAGATTTTGTACAAACAAATATTGTGTACATGCATATACGCATATAGTTGCAATACAAACACACATACATTTAAGTATGCACATGGGGATTCTATCTTTGATAACTTAATCTTCAAAAGTTAACGTTAAGCCACATATACACATATACATGAATACATACATACATATACACATGTAAATGTATAGACACATCTATATGAATATATTATGATTTGAATCTTAATATATCACAATAACCAATGTTGTAATAATCGATCGGACTTGGCGGCCAATTAATTGGCGCCTATGCGCTAGTCGGTCATCGGCTGCTTCGATTTTGGCTAATCGGCTAATAAATCAGCTAGACAAAAAAACGACCTAGGCGACCAAATAGGCAAAATTTTGGCGATTATTCCAACGAATTTTTAAATTCTAATAAAAATTGCAATGATTTTTCAAATTTTGCTAAAAATTTCAACAACCTTTAAAATTCCAGTGATTTTCTAGCAACTTTTGTAAATGTGACAAAATTCAGGCGAAAATATGAAATTACATGTACTTTTTTATATATAAGTTCATAACACTAAACTTTTTTAGTATAAATTATATAGAAAAATTGGTTATATATATATAATTATAAAAATTACGTATAAATAATTTAAATCCAATTAATCTTGATTAATCCGTAGTTCCTATCTTAACACTTGACTAGCACCTGGTGATTTTTCAACTCTAATTCTAATATCAAGCTTTACTTTTTTTCTATACACATGAAATGTTTAATTACCAGTTTTTGAAATTTAAGATTATATTAATTGTGTTACAATTAATTTTAAAATATTGAATCTATAAACTAAATATAAACTTGTGCGCAGATATCGACTTTGGAAATGGGACAATTGATCTGGGTGGATTAGAAGTGTATCAAGCTTTGTATTTCAAAAAAATCTGGGAAACACACAACGGTGGACCAAAGGGCCTTGGTGCAACTTTTTACGAACCAACTTCCATTCCAATCGGGTTCAGTTTAATCGGTCACTATTGCAAACCCAACTCTATGGCCATGTTCGCATCGGTTCTTACAGCTAAAGACAACACAGGTGACCCATCACATGGTGCTCTAAAGAATCCCACAGACTACATACTTATATGGACAAGTAAAGGATTGAATGTAAGCCAACATGAAGATGGTTATATATGGCTCCCAGTCTCACCTGATGGTTACAAACCCATGGGTCACATTGTCACCACTTCACCTGAAAAACCCTCACTTGATAAGGTTAAGTGTGTCAGATCCGACTTCACGGATTTGACTAAGGTGGACAAATGGATTTGGGGGCATAAGATGGATGGGAGCTCAAGTATGGTCAATTTGCATTCTACAAAGCCAAAAACTATAGAGCTAAGTGTTCCCACAGGTTTGTTTTTGGCACGAAATGGTTCGAATACACATGAGCTAGCTTGTCTAAAGATGGCCAACAATGATCCTTATACTGCTATGCCTAATTTCGACCAAATTATAGCATTGATCGACGTTTATGCTCCATTGGTCTATTTCCATCCAGACGAGCAATACTTTCCATCACCAGTTTTTTGGTTTTTTCAAAATGGGGTTGAGCTATATCAAGCTGGCCAGATTCCAAGTAGTGTTAACTATGATGGTAGTAACCTTCCAAGCGACGGTGGAGTAGATGATGCGTTTCTAGACCTCCCATCGGGTGAAGAAGACAAAGAAAGGGTAAAGAAAGGGTTTTTGCCCATCGCGCTAAACTACGTGCATGTGAAACCAGCACTAGGTGGAACATGCACGGATCTTGCCATGTGGTTGTTCTACCCTTTCAATGGGGGAGGGAAGTTTCAATTGGGACCTTTCACCATAAATTTAGGAAAGATAGGTGAGCATGTTGGTGATTGGGAACATATAACATTAAGGATCAATAACTTTCATGGGAATCTAATGGAGGTCTATCTTTCACAACATGCTAAGGGAAAATGGTTAACACCTAATGAATTTGAACTCATCAATGGAACTAGACCAGTCGTGTACGCGTCGTTGCATGGTCATTCCCATTACTCCACTCCTATCTCTCATGTGCATTTGACAGGTAAACTTAATTTAAGCGACGTACGAATGCTACACGATGAGTTTCAGAAGATGAACATTTCAAGCAAATCATGGGAAAACTTTTTCGGGTTTGGTGTTAGAGATGATGCTGCAAAAAGCAACAATGTGATGGATCTTGCATCAACTCGTAGTCTTATTTGTATAGATTACATGGATTTTGGTATGGAACCATGGTTGAATTATACAGGAAGATGGGGTCCCAAGATTACTTATGATTTAATAGCAGAAATAGTGGAGATAACCCATAGTTTGCCTGATATAGTGAAAAAGCTTGGTATGAAACTTTTACAAATGCTTCCTGCAGAGTTAATTGGACAGGAAGGGCCTCAAGGCCCCATGATGAAAGAAAGTTGGGCCGGTGATGAACGGGTCTGATAGTTTATAAATACAAATAAGTAAACGTAAAGTTCGGTGATCAATCACATGGTTATTTATATCTTGTTAGCTTAGTACTACTCTGATGCAACACCACAGTACATTAAAAATACATATAATCGAGAACAATGAAACAATCTATTAAACAACAAACAAACAAACGTACACGGTTAAATCCCATTTTTAAGTAGGGTCTGGGAGGAGTGAGATGAAAACAAACATTACCCCTACCCTAAGAAGAGGTAGAGAGGCTGCTTCAAAAGAAACCCCCAGCTCAAATCCCTGGTTTGACATATTAACATAAATTCCATAAATCCATTAACATAAATTCCATGGTTTTTCAAACATAAAAGTATTGTTGCAGATGAGTTTGGATGAACAACTTTATGTTTGGAGGGTTAAATCCCTACCAATTTTGAATGAACAATTTGTTTTTAACCAAGTTTGGATAAAAAAAACTTCGAGTTTGGGAGTTTTAAGCCTTGTCAAGTTTTGATGAACAATTTATGTTTGGAGGTGTAACATCCATCAACAAACTAAGGTCATATGTAAAGTACTTATTCTTGCTCATTTCATAATAAAACTTTTCATGTACTAAAAGGATGAAAAAAAAGTGGTTAAACATATGGGTGATGAATTAAACATGTTCAGGAATTAAATCCTATCAAATAAACTGTATGTTAACGGTCAACTGTGCGGAACGAACTCGTAACAAAGTGGAATTTTTTTACGAGGTTAATGCATATTAGCGTAAAAAAATGAGACGATCGGACCTCAAATTCTAATAAAATCCGGTCATTTAAGCCAATGAATACTAAAAATATTTGAGTATAATGAGAGTGAATTTTAACTATTACAAGAAAGTTGAGGGTGGAAAATGTAACTTTCTATTAGTTTGGCACTTTTATAATAACATGATGCTAGTAAATTCACTAGACAATAATCATTGAACATCGAAATCGATCAGTTCTCATGAGCCGATAACCGAACTTAGACGACCACAAGAAAAATTATAAATTAATGCCTTTAATTCTTTTTCTCCAATCACAGGTGAGTAAACTACAATCGTCTTCGTCACCAAACTTGATTAACCTATCACCATAAAAAGTACTATGTATTAACTTTTAGACCACCACCATACCAGGCTAGTTTAAGCCAAGTTCGAAGAATCCTTCTGCCTATCAAGTTATAAGTGTGACACCTCGTAAATTCCGGGTCAGCATTTATTTTATTTTAATAATAATGTGTATTATTATTACATACGTGGCACTAGAATTATTAATATTTAGTGTGACACATGGCACAACAGTCCAAACACACTTATAATTCGAGAAATTATCTTAAAACGCCCACGCGTGTCTTGAGTAATGAACGTTGGTGAATTAAACAAACCACAGTCCACTTTCACAACATTTAGATTCTAGGTAACCTAAAATACATGGAACGATGTTAATATGTCCAGAAACGATGATCATGATTGAGAAATACGCGAAAATCGGTTCGAAACAACAAAATTGGGCCTATTGGTCTCCTCTGAGACCCATCGCGGTACGCTAAGGGCCTCTGGTTGGGCCTTGGCGATACGCGAAGCATAGGCGAGGAAATTTGAATTCTACGAAAGTCTTCGCGGTACGCGACGACCGATCAACTTCCACCTTCGCGGTACGCGGCGTGTTTTGGGAAACAAACAATATAATCATTACGGTACGCCGAGAGGCACTTTTGCCTGTCTCGGCGGTACGCGACGACACTCAACATGCAAAATCTTTATTTAGCCAAGAACAAATCATTACAACCGCCCCTATACTCAAACTCTCGAACTCCAGAAGACTGATCTTCATCATCACCACCTGCAAATCACTTTCTAACCCTCTGGAAGCCATTAGCATCAATTGGGAAGCACCATTAAAGCCTTTGAAGAGTGGAGGTGAGCTAGGAAGCATCATACACCAACCTACATGTCTTGAAGATGTTGTGGAAGTAATCTTAGGTCTCCTTGAAGCTATTTGGATCTCTTCTAGGGACATTCACGCTCCAAAGAAAGCTCTTGGAGGTAGTTCCTAGTACCACTTTGCTTAAAATCACTCTCACACACACATGCAAGCCAATATGGCTACATGCATCATCAAGACAAGCACACAGACGAAATTTCATGTTATAGATCTGTTATTTGATGGGATTGTTATTGATTTAATGATTTTAGAATGATCTATGGTGATGTTGATGGTATTTGATGATTATTTGGTGTGACAACTAGTACCAGACCGGTCGGCAAGTCCGTACGGTGCGTGTACTTTCAACAGTAACTACGTATGATTTCATGTGTATACACAGTATTTGTACTAACAGAATTCAGAAATACAAGAAATCGTTGTATGTATTTTCGTGTAAACTTAAATACAGTAAGTGCAACGTACATTTGAAACACTAGTTGTGTGTATTTAAGTGAAAACCTAAGTACAGTTAACACAACTAATCATGAGAAACAATGATGTTCAAGCGAATGACAAAAACAAATCGGTTGCGATCTGATATCCATATATGACAGGAATCAGATGGCCGACAATTCAATGTGAAAACAATGTGATATCAGGGTGTTTAGTTGAGTCCGACAGTGAGGAAACACAATTCAAACATAAATTGCAGTGTCGTTTCAGAATAACGAACTGACAGTGTGTTTGCGTGGGTGACGATTCACACAAACATATCTATGAGTTTAACGTTCTGAAATGATGACTGGAAGTAGAAAACAAAAGTCAGAAAGCCAAACCATCGACGTTTTCGTTCGAATGACGATTCGAACGAATACGCGCGATGGCGACGCGATTCGACGAAACGAAAACGAAAACGAAACACGACACGAAACAATAATAAATTTAATAAAATAAAATAAATAACATTTTACTATTTTGAAACTTATCAAAATAATTTAAACAATATTCTTTTATTTGTTACAATTAAATTACGCGTAATTTTCCGGATACGCGACGAAATTACAAACCGAGCAACCGAAACGAACCCGAAATCATCCGGGGTATAAATACCCTAAATGAACACCATTTATTCATTTCACCAACCTCCAACCTCTCTCCTCACCAAATTTCCGGCTACACCTCCTCACCACCATTAAACACCTTCAAAACCCCATAACTTGCTCATTTCTCAATGGATTTGAGTGATTCTTGAACCCACGCGAAGCCCTTGACGAGCTCTACATGAAAGTACAACGGATCGGAAAGTTTACCCATTGGAATTCGAGGTATGATGCAATGAAGATCCGAAAATATAGGGTTTTCTATGGTTTTCTACACACACATGTACAACCGGTTTCTCTACTCCTCTTTCGAAGCTCACACACCTTCAAGGGTTGGTTCTGGATCACCATGGTGCGTAGATGGTTCTGGAACATGGGAGTTGATAGAGACGGTGATAGATGCAGATCAGGTTCGTTGGGGAGGGATGAATACGCGTTGGTCGAACCTTCTTGAGCTCCTCCGGCGAACCCTGCTGCATCTCAGACTCACGAACCATGTGCACGAACCTGTGACCAGTGGCGAACCCCACCATGTGTCCCGAACCCTACTGGACCAACGAACCTACATGCATCCATGCCGAACCCTAGGACCTTAGACGAACCTTGCATGGCTTCCCGAACCCTTTTCATGGCGAACCTAAACTAGGCACGAACCCTTGGGTTCGTTAATATCCAGACAGAGCCGAATCTTTAGCCACCCGAACCATGAAACGCCGAACCAGGAGCGAACCCCACTCAGTCAGCCTTGCACGAACCCTTTTTCTTCCGTGGGTCACGAACCTTAGTTCCACTAGGTTCGCTGGTTTCATGTGCAGATCCCGGTTGATGAATTATGTATCCCTGGTTTTTTTCTCTTTAGTTCAGCCCAAATAGATACAAGGAGACCATTAACTAGGCCCATATGCAGCCCATTGAAATTCTTGGCCTAGGACCCATGTATCGGCCCTATACAAATTCATTAACCCAAGGCCATTGACGGCCCATGTGTTTTTATGCAGGCCCAAAGGGCTACATCGGCCCAGCATCAATGGAATTCGGTCCACAGTTACAAACGACTGGCCCAAATTCTTGTGTATTCGGCCCATTACCTTTTTCATTAGCCCATGTTAAACCACGGCCCACACCATCCTAAGTGGCCCAAACAACCTAGTCGGCCCAATTGGGGCAGCCCACCATTTCGGCCCGTGATGTTCAATTCGATCCATGTGAAATACGACCCACACGACTCACATTCGGCCCAATGAGATTAAAAGTAACCCAAATGGTGAAACAAATAACTCAAGATGACAATTAGTAGAATTATAATTCCGGTTTAATTAAAAGATGTTAAACACTTGTGGTGAAACGATTAGTGATAGTTAAGGCATTGAATTTCTACAAAAAGAACCAAGTTAAAGGCAAGGTGAAGTCATAAGGATCAAGTCTTTAATTGTAATTAATAATTACACATTACGTTCTACTAAACTAACAAAGTGTCAATAAGGTATACTTGAATTGAATTGGGCCGAATAATGACCGAGATCACGAAAGGATGATCAAGATAAGGTCAACACTTGCACATGCTCAAATCAATTAGAACCTATACTTATAAGTTACAACAACGTGTAAACAATATAGGATCGTGAAATCAACATCAAAGAACAATCAAGAGCGTGTGTCTTCTTTCTTTTAAGCTAAGTCAACCCTACTACTACAAGGTGAGTTCATATGCCCCTTTTACTTTAATCTTCACTGATTTTAAACTCTCGGGGCTGAGAAACATGCTTTAGTTTTATTTACTTAAAAGTTTTGCTTACATATTGTTAATACTTTGATTAAATGATATTAAATTACTTATTATCATATATCATTGTATGCATGCTTGTATGATTACATGATGACAGGGAAAGATAAGATGATGATGATATTATAATATCATAAATCATTAATACAATAGAATAACATAGTTGTAGGATTAACTCTTACAACACTTAGTTATTCTTACAATAAATAACATAGAAACAATTACAAGGAACATGATGACAGGATGACAAGAACAGAACATAAGAATGATATGAAGATAACACATCTTCATTACATCTTTCGATACAAGAGTTAAGTAAGTGTAATAAGACTAGTTCTTATAACACTTAACTTTACGATTCAACACATATTACAAGAGAATAAGGAACATAGAATGATAATCATGATAATGTAATTTCATGATAACAACATCATTCACTCAATTAATTAACATAATGTAATAAGACAAGTTCTTATTTAACTTTGTTAATATCATGGAGAACATATGACAATGAGAACAATAATAAAAGTGAAGACAATTAAAATTAGTTACTATTGACCTGTTGCATTATATCACTTCAATCATGTGCCAAATTGTACAAGTTGATCATGTAAGCCCCTTTAATTCGCTGACCAGTTAGTTTGACGTGACTAAACCGACGATAGCATAGTGGTACCATAGGTTTGACAAACCTCTAGCTTGTAGGGCTAGTATGTTGATCGTATTGATTCATTGGCCGGTAACGTATGACCGGTGACAGGGCTACCTCAAGTCAGGTTCTGGAAAGCGACACATGGTGATATTAATCTGTAGTGATAAGTAATTAATCCAGCAGAAATCCTATTGACTAGTAGGTTGAGAAAGTGATCTTCTCTCATGTTACACTACTAGTAATAGATTTCGTTGAGGACACTAGACATACAAGGTGGTAGAGGTAAATCGGATGCATTGATATCTGATTGCGTGAGGATTTCAATGGATTCCTTTTAGGCTCTACGCACTATGGTTCAAGAACAAGTTGCAAGTGGTTAACTAACACTCTTAATATTTAAAAGTGTAACAACAATTAACCCCACGATTATAGAATAATACAAGGAACAGATTTGATAAATCTAGTATCCTTAACATATGATGGTTGTATGACTTCGGTCTGACAACTACAATTACATCATTATATTATTCTATTCAAGTTATCACAGGTGATTCAAGAATGACATGGGTATGTGAATTGGGAATGGAAATCAATAGTTGTATCGCAAGTTGTGTGGAGTTCTAGTAGTGATGTGGTGGGATGTTGGCTAGGGCTTAGTTCCCTTACATATGCCCTATATATAAGCATCATTACTAGGACGACATATTACTTGTAAATATAACTATTGAGTAGCCATTGGGTGGACAAATGAAAAAATAACATACAAGTAACATTATGAACATTATGATTGTGCATGTGAATGAATCAAGGTTTTCAATTTACTTACTTATGAACTCGCCAACCTAGTGTTGACTTTGTTTAAATGCATGTTTTCTCAGGTGACGGACAGGAGTAGATACATATATGCAAGTATTAAGCTAGTGGACTTTTAGAAGACCTAGCTTCATTTTGATTGCATACTTTTGGGATGACAAAACAGTGAATCACTTTTGTATATCTTGTACAGATCAAGATACGAACTCATTGATTCTTTTGATTAAATTTACTTAGTTAAATTATGATGGACAATGTAATTTAACATTGTAATTCTATTTCATGTCATGTTAGCATTTCTCATTTATATCTCATGTGCTATGTAAACAATCTGATCACTATGATTATCACTAAAAGATATCGCGCCCCGGGAACCTTCCGCCCGACGGGAAAACACGATCCGTTCCCGCCAGCCTGGGGTGTGACATTTGGTGATTTTGTTAAGAAATTGTTACTTATGGTCACATGCATGAATGATCTAGATGGATATAGATGGTTTTGATTTAGAATGCATGTTTATGAATGATTATTGATGGTGTTAGGAATGATCTACAAGGCCCATTGTGGTTTTTTTTGTCATAAAATGTGTGTGTATGAATATTGCCATTTTTTAGAAACTTTGTTGCTACAAGATGATGATAGATGATGAACTAAGGGCTTGTATGTGATTGAAATGATGATTATTGATGCATTTGGGTTGCTGGAATTGTTAGAAGAAGTGATTGGTACCATGATTTCTAAAAATAGTAACTTTTAAGTTACAAATGATCATAGGATGATGAAGATGATGTTATTGGTATGCCTAACATGAATTACTTGGATTAATATGATAATAATTGGGATTATGGATGCATTAGAATCATTGAAATAGTAAATTTCACACAAGTTACTATAAATAGTAACTTTATTGTACGAAATCGGTAAATGACAATGTGCTAAAAATATCAAGCATGATCAAATGGTTATTTAAGACTAAGATATTTATATTGTGATGAGTTTGATTGATAGACTTAGTGAAACACACTTGTTTTTGCAACTTACTATAAATAGTAACTTTTAATTGAGAAACGTGACTATTTGGATATGTATGATTGAGTGCTACGTGATAACTTGATCACATAGGTTAACTATGCATATTAGAATAAACGGAAAGTGATTTCTTGCATGACTAGCTTAGAATAGAAACCTTCCTAATATGGAAACTTACTATCAATAGTAAGTTATCCCACGGATGCGAATTATGTGCTCACACACATCACACGACACTAAATCGCATGTCACGCGATCATTGGAACCAAAACATGTCACCAACGGGTCGTTAGGTCAAACACGGTCAACGCGACCCACATAACAACTTGGAGTTGTTTGAACACGAATACGGTCCTGTGAGACCCACACGAATGTGACCTCCATCTCATGACACCTATGTGATATAGGTAACCCCTAGGAGGCGCCCTACTCCGTTCACTTGATGAACGCACTCTACTAAACTCAGGTGAGTTTACAGCCCCACTTTTACTCTTTAACTGTTAGTTAAATTCTTGGGGTGAGAATTCAATGCAACTGTTTTAGATATATGACTGGTATGTTGTAAAACTATATTGAGTGTAACTATTATCGCAACAAGTCCTCACATATCCTTCCCGTTAGTTGTGTAACAAACGAGTCGTTATTACGTAGTACTATTGGGTTTGACTAGCCCCGCTCGGCAACAACTTTGACTAGAGGTCATAACGAGCGTAATATCGATGTTGATTCTGGTTTCAGCGATAACCCGGGGAGGCAACGTAAACAGTCGAGTTTCGGTAAGATGAACTGACACATTCACAGATCATAAATCAAACAAACAGCTTAACATACCCAGTATATGTCTGTCTTACTGTTTTAATTACTGTCTAAACATGTGAACTCACCAACTTTATAGTTGACACGTTTTCACATGTATTCTTAGGTAATTGATGGATTACAAGCTAGGATTCACACGGAGATGCACTAAGGAGTCTGGCATGCATATAGACTTTGATCCTAGGCCTTTGTTTGCATTGTTTGGTCTTGAAAAAAAAATATTAGCCATGTAGCGTTCGATATACTTTTATTTCCGCTGCAAAACAATTTACATTTATTCCACTGCTTATAATATTTACTTTTCGCTACTTATTTATGAAAACTTGGCTGATTTACAAAACTGTATGAATGTGTTTCTCATATAGAGTCGTTCTATATGACCAAGAGCTATGATTCTGGCCACGTCACACATGCACGGTCTGACACTGCACGTGGGAATTTGGGGGTGTAACAGACTGGTATCAAAGCCTTGGTATAAGAGAAGTAGGTTTGAATGTACTAAACTTAGACTATAGCCACTGCTCTACATTAAACACTACACTTAGACATTGCGCAATGATATAGTTACTATTATGAATTGTTACTTACTGAATTAAGGTTACTGGATGGACAACAATGACGCAGGAAGGTACCAGGGAAACACCCCGCCGAGTACGAGCTGACGGAGGACGACTGTCAGAGGATACGGGACATAGTGTCCCGGGTTGCGCCGAGAAAATATTCAATATCATCCGGGAAAAGCTAATGTTGTTGCTGATGCCCTTAGCCGGAAGAGTTCAGGGATGCTATCATCTTTGCAAATTACAACAAGAGATTATTAATGATCTTGAAAGACTAAATATTGGCTTTCAAGTAGGCAACTCAGAAGGGTACCTTGCCAAATTTCAAATTGAGTCTGATTTAATCTCTAGAATTAAAGAAGCTCAAAAAGAAGATGTTGAGTTGTGGGCAATAACAGAGAACTTAGAGATAGGAAAACAATCTGAGTTCAAGATAGATGAGAACGGAGTTATATGGTGTGGCAAACGATTATGTGTTTCTGATAATGCAACACTTCGAGAATCATTATTATCTGAGGCACATAGTTCACCATTTTCTATTCATCCTGGATCAACAAAGATGTATCGAGATCTTCGGCAACATTTCTGGTGGAACGGAATGAAAGAAGACGTCGCAAAATACGTAAGTCATTGTCTTACTTGTCAGCAAGTAAAGATTGAACATCAACAAGCAAGTGGTCTACTTCAGCCACTTAATATTCCACTATGGAAATGTGATGATATTTCCATGGATTTTGTTACCGGATTACTAAAGACATTTAGGAAAAATAATGCTATATGGGTCATTGTTGACAGATTGTCTAAGTCAACTCATTTTCTTCTTATCCAGCAAGGACATTCAGTTAGTAAGTTATCCGAAATATTTACACAAGAAATAATCAGATTACACGGTACTCCAGTTTCTATCATATCAGATCGAGATCCAAGGTTTACTTCTTATTTTAGGAAAGGTCTACAATCTGCTTGGGGTACAAGATTAAGGTTTGGTACTGCTTTTCATCCTCAAACTGAATGTCAATCAAAACGTATAATTCAGACACTCGAAGACATGTTGCGAGCGTGTGCCTTAGAGTGGACGGGAAACTGGGATGAGTACTTGTGTTTAGTTGAGTTTGCCTACAATAATAGTTGGCAAGCTAGTATCGGCATGGCACCATTTGAACTATTATACGGTCGTAAATGCCGAGCACCAATCTGTTGGGATGAGGTTGGTGAGAAAACAATTGAGGGACCCGAACTTGTTCAGATTACCAATGAGAAAGTCGCCATTGCTCGTGAAGTTTAAAAGAAGCTCAAAGTAGACAAAAGAGTTATGCGGATAAACATCGACGTACATTAGAGTTTAACGTTGGTGATAAAGTATTTCTCAAAGTCTCACCTTGTAGAGGTGTTCGTCATTTCAGACTTAAAGGAAAACTAAGTCCAAGGTTTATCGGACCGTTTGAAATTCTGGAACGAGTTGGCGAAGTTCCGTATCATTTAGCATTACCACCGCAACTTTCTCACGTACATAACGTTTTTCATGTATCGCTATTGCGTGGATATAATTACCATCCTCTACACATAGTTAATTATCCAATTTCGGATATCCGTGAAGATCTATCATATGAGGAAGCACCGGAAGCGATTCTCGACCGTCAAGAACGGGTTATGCGAAGAAAAACAATTCCGTTTGTTAAAATTATGTGGAAGAATCATTCGGAACGTGAAGCGACTTGGGAGTTAGAGGATGTGATTCGCTCGCAATATCCGAACTTATTTGAGACTTAAATTACGTGTGATTATTTACTTTAATATGTATTAGTTAACAGTTTATGTAACATATCATCTAAATTCTGTGATTAAATCATTACAAGGTTTTAGTATATGACTAGTTCAAATATAATGAATGAATCTGTAAATCTAGATAATAAATTTTTCTGTAAACTCTGAAAATTCGAGGACGAAATTTTTTTTGGGGGATAGAAATGTAATAACCGAAAAACATAACTGTAATAAAAGTAAAATAAAATATATAAACAATAACAATATTTTAAGTACAGAACTATTTAATTTAATAAAATTTGAATCGGATGTTATTATAAACAAACTGAAAAGATTAACTTAATCATATACTCCAATATTTATCGTGAAAGTTTTAGTTAATATCACTTGTCTAATATTCATAACCATATCCAACAAAAATTAAAATTTGATTTAATAAACGACTCGTACACGACCATATCTTGATTTTTATCATTTTATAAAAAACTAACTACACCTTTATTAGTGGTGCTTGAGAAGCCACGTAAATATGCTTAGAAGCATAAAAATATATACATACATATAATGATAATCATGATCATAATTTAACCGACTAAGTGTTAACCGCCTCATATTTCAATTCATAAATTTTCGTTCTTCACAAGCTCTAAACTCACATGATCTGGAAAACCCTCGACCATTTGTACATCACCAGCCCATTGCACTAGTAGATTATAACCGGGAAAGGGAACCAAAGCTGGTGCGCAAACCATTATTACGGCTTTAATTCGGTAGAAATTGCCACCATATAAGGTAAGGTTTTAATCTCTATGTATTGTCTATGGTTCTAATAACAATTATAATGAATATCCAGTTGATCAGTGCACTGAACTCCGGTTAAAAAATGATCGGAAGTTGGCTGGTTGAGTTTTCTTCCTGTTGAGTGAAGAAAGGACCAGGATTGTAAATGTTAAAAATTAGTGTTTAGGGTTCAAGAACAATATTAAGCTTAGAACAATTGGTTAGAGTTTGTGGGTTAAGAGATTGAGGTTGTAGGTTCGATTCCCCTATGGCGCATGTTTTTAATTTTGGTTTCCATGGGATTTTGAAATTTGCCTATAGTGTAGTATAGTGTAGTACAATGTAAAATAATAATAATTATAATAATAATAGTAAAGAGGTAATATAATTTAATTTTTTTTATTAAGAACATTAAAAATCTACAATTTAGTAAATTAAAAATTCTTTTCAAATGTTAATAGATAAATTAATAAAAGAAACCAATTCGGTCAGTTTAACGTTACAATGTCAAAATTATTAAAAATCTAACCTATTTCATATATGAATCACCATTCGTTTAAACTAATGTAAAATTAAATAAAAACACAGATTTCTGAATCGGCGGGGGTTTGGCTTATTCACTTATTTATCTGATTACTTGCCGCTTTAAATTGCTAAGATTAAGGTACGGATTCCGTTTATTTAAATCATAGTATTTTATGTTCTATAATATGTTTCTGTAAACCGTTTCAGTAATCATTAAATATCGTTTCTGTATTTCTCTGATTTCTGATTAACACGATATGATATCGTGTTTCCCTGTTTCGTTTAACATGCAATAAATCCAAATGATGTTTTACTCATTATTGCATGATCCGATTATGAGATTATATGGTAGTTTATCTACCCAACTGAACCTACTGAACTTTCTGAAACTGTATTTTGTTACCCGAGCATGCCCCTACCTGTAAGGATGACTACAGGCACATTATGGCGGCAACCATAATGTGGAACCATCCGTGACGGTTAGTTGAGTTCACGGCGTCTCCATTAGTACTCTGATAGTACATTGTGCACCTACTGAATTCTAGGGAGGCGTATGGACTGGTCCTAGGATAAATTTTAAATTGTACCTTCCGATTTCTGGGGGATAGTGACGTGTATGCCAACACTAACTATCTCATGTGTCTGGTAAGCGGGAGTAGCTACCCGTGAGCCTTACACTTATTATACGTTCTGTCGGCTCGTGGTATATTCTGTAATGTTATAATTCTAACTTACAATATAACCTGTGTTATTGTTTCTGTAAGGTTATATTTTATCAAAGTCAGATCACTGTTTACTGTTCTGTTTCTGTTACTGCTCTGTTATTGATTTCTATTTCTGACCGTTATTCTGATTATCTTCACCACCTTTTGAATTTCTTTAATTTACTGTTGTTTATCCGTTACTGAGCATTCTTTGGCTCAGCCGTATTTGTTTTTGTGGTGCTTATCTGTATTGTGTAGGTAATCAAGCAAACCAGATGGGAACTTCTGAGAGTAAAATCAGAGCTAAACCTGAATACTTTTGATTTGTAATAAATGTGAAGGTCAAGACTTAAAACTTAAATAGATGTTTTTTATGTTTAATTAGTGACTTAAAACTTATGTATTTATGTTTTATATACATTTGGGAATGTTGCATTTACTTCTGATTCCGTATACGTGACACGTCAGCCCTGAATCGAGTTGGGGTGTCGCAGATTGGTTCGGCAACCATCAAGATGATGGTTGACCGAAGGGTCAACAAAGTTGTCGTTCAATATGAAGAGAACCGACTGCATAGCGAGAAAATTGGAACTAACCACGGTACTAACCCATCTCGAATACAACTAACTTAGTATAAACCACACGATCACTAATACATAACATTGAATCCCGACGAACAGGATCCCATGGGAGCACGAACAAGGGATGTTCCTTCAAAGCATTTCTAAGCTGTCACCCTCACAAATTCAAGGGTACCGAAGGAGTAAGCTGTCACCCTCACAACTTCAAGGGTACCGAAGGAGCAGTGGGACTGCTCCGATGGATAGAGAAAGTAGAATCAGTATTCTCCATGTCCGACTGTTCGGAAGAGAATCAAGTGAGGGACATGCCCTCATATGGTGGAACTCTCATGTCCAAACCCTAGTACTGGAAGCTGCAAACTCTATACCCTGTGAGGAGTTACCAGGATGCTTCACGAGGAGTACTGTCCTCGAAACGAGATTAAGAAGCTTGAGGAAGAGTTCGGGGTGCACAAAATGTTGGGATCTGAAATCGAGCATTACTGCACTCGATTTCACGGGATATGCTAGTTGTGTCCGGCAATGGTGACGCCGAAATACAAGAAGATCGAGCAGTTCATCAGCGGACTGCCTGAACAGATACAAAGCATGGTGACTACTTCTGACCCCACTCTCATCCAGCCAACTATCCGCTTTGCGCACAAATTGGCTAATCAGGGAGTAGCCCAAGGAAATCTACCAAAAAGGGGTGAGCATCTGAAGCCCCACGAAACCCAGCAGAAGTGGGAGCCAACCAACAACCGTAACTTCTCTCCTCAACAACCAACCCAACACCGCCCAGCACCAGCAAAGGTGTTCACTGGCACCCAATGTGACACCCAAGGCAAAGGGGGATACCAGGGAAACAACCCCAAATGCAACAATTGTTCCTATCATCACTTTGGCCCATGCAAATGGGTCAGATACACTAACTGTGGACTGAACGAGCATCTAGACAAGGAATGCCGATCAAACACGAACCCCAAAACAAACAAGAACGATTCCTTGAGGGGATGTTTCCCTTGCAGTGTGACAATCCGACTTTTCACACTAACCTTGTAAACGGGAGTTGGTGCTATCACAGGCCCAACAAGGCCAATCAAGGCCCAACAAGGCCAATGAAGGCCCAACAAGGCCAATAAAGGCCCAACAAGGCCAATGAAGGCCCAACAAGGCAAATGAAGGTCCAGTAAAGCCAAATGAAGGTCCAGTAAGGTCAAGGAAGACTCAACAAGATCAATTAGGCCCAACATAGTCATTGTAGGCCCAATAAGTCAAGAGAGGCCCAGTAAGGCCCAATAAGGGGCAAGTGAGGCCCAATGTGAACAAAGTAGGCCCAGGGAAGGCCAAGGTAGGCCAGGAAGGCCCAGTGAGACCCAATTGTATTTGAGAGGTCCAATTGGGTAAATTTAGACCTTTGATAGCTCAATTAATAGGATTTGTAACAATTTAGGATTTTCGGTTCAACTTTGATTAGTCGAAATATTATGAAATAGATCAAAACCAAATTTGAGGGTTAGAATTAATCAAAATTAGTCTTAGAAGGTTAAAACTTTAAGAATTAAGATTTTAAATCAAGAAAAGGTTGAAAATTTGACTTTTTAAAGTCAAAATTCGTAATATAGTGTAAACAATGGTTAAATTCGTATTAAGTTGGTGTTTGAAACCGAATTAAACATATTAGTGACTCATTATGATGATGATTAAACATAATTATCGGTTATTGGAAGCTAAAGGTCTCAGAATTAAACTCTCATTTCGGTTACAAGTCGAAACCGTCAACTACCATTATTGAAATCATACAATACGACTTTAACAGATCAAATTCGTACTATAAATTCATTAGTCGGCCTATTCAGAAGGTTTTGCATTCGTTAATTGTTGCTCAAGAACTGTAAATTGAAGAAACAAGTGGGTGAAGGCCGAAGTCCAAGTCGAGTATTGATCTGCTTCAAATTGGCATCATAATCAGTAAGTTTTTCATCCCTAAACAACCTAAACCTGCCGATATAGTGTAAACCCATGCTAATTTTTACTGGGAACTTCGGATTGTATGAAGTCCGATTCTAGGGTTCATTATGAAGAATGAATTGGGGGTCTTGGTTCAAACGAATTAAGGAATGAAATTAATTGTTATGGTTAACTTCAGAATATCTCTACAAAGGTGACTAGCATGTTAATTTTAAGAATCAATCACGAATTGATGGAACCCGATTGCTAGGGTTCTTAGTAAAGTCGGTTTTGGGGGTTTTCTATCAATTGAGTTTAGAAATGAAATTAAATGGTTCAGTTAGTTTCAGAGGGTACCGATGAAGGTTAATGACAAGTCAATTTCATCATGTAACAACGAATTGGATGGTTTTGAATTCTAGAGTTCTTGGGTTAAACGGTTTAGTGATTTTTGATCCAAATGAGTTCAATAATTAAATTAATCATGTAGGTAGGATCGAAATGGTTATGTTAATGAAAACCAAATGGTTTTAGACTGGATCGAATTCGAATTAAGGACCAATTTGGAGGTTAAGTGCTTCGGCTATGGTGTGGAGAGGAACTAGTCTGGATCAAGGGTTAAAAGAATTAATTCCTGGTTAACTAACGCGATACCCTAGCGGGCGTAGTGGTTAGATGCTGTGCGTGTGATGTTGAGGGTCGCGGGTTCGAGTCCCGGGCCAACCAATTTTTGGAGTTTTTAATATTTTTAGTGTTTTAATCATAACTTCCACATACGAACTCTGATTTAACCCGTTCAAGTTGCGTTGGAACCGTAACGAGAATACGAACGCGTTAGAAGGATAAAATTTATATTTTAGTCTGAACACGAAATCGCGTATAATTACGATTAATTAAATAAAATCAAATATGATTTTATTTAATCGATCTCAGTGACACGCGTACTTCCGTATGCCTAATTCTCACACTTTAACATACGTGTGTTGACACGTATGTGATTTCAAGCACAAAACGATTATTCGAATAACAATAGGTTATTGTTTAAATCACAGATTCTTCGTAGAGGATTTCTACGCAGGTTCACACATATTTGATCATTCTACTACTATCAAAGGTGCGTACACGGCCCCTTTCTTATTTTAAACTGTTTTGGGGGAGAAAACATGTGCAACAAACTACTTTTAGATACATATCACTTGCATGAGTTATCTGTTTACATTATGTGCAACATATCAACTTGAAAGTCCTTACACACCTCGAACCGTTTAGTTTGCTGTAATGCAAAGCGTGGTAGTTGGAAATAGATCTATAAGGTTTGACAAACCTCACCTGGTAGATGGGATCTACGCAGGTGTTTGACTGACCAAACACATATTTTTACTATTGTTGTGATAGACAATAGTGGCAAGGCGAAAACATGCTATAGCATGGCAACTAGTCAGCTTCGGTGTCGAACACGTATGTAAATAGTTTATATGACTAGCTATCATGACTGTGCAATTGTGATTATGTTATCTACAACTTATTATTCAAACTGATGTTTTGAACATTGTGATTATTGAAAACCTGTGTTATGCACCAACCTTTGTGTTGACTTGATTTGCATGTTTTCTCAGGACGCTAAGGCGCGCGTAACAGCTGGCATGGACTAGGAAGATAAAGTCTCATGCATTTCTTTCACTTTGATTATTTAAATCTGAATATTTTAGTACTTTGAATTGTAATGTTTGATTTACAACTGTTTATGGTTTTTAAACGCTTCCGCACTTTTTGTAAACTCTGGTTATTATGTTTGTTTTAAAGACCAACGTATGTTTTTGAAATTCATATAGAGGTCTTCGCTATGTCTAATGATCTGAGATCCTGGTTTGTCACGGTCCCAAACGGTATGATTCCGTTAGTTGAAATTGGGGGTGTGACAGATTGGTATCAGAGCCATTGGTTATAGCGAACTAGGTTTGCATTTGTAGGCCTAGACTATGACTGTTAGACATTAGACACACATGTTTACACATACTGCTTAGAAATTACATATGACACTATGTAATTGATTTGTTTACGTATTCCATGACACTGTACTTACATATGGTATTATGTAACAGGCATGGCTTCATCATCAGTCCCATATATCATTATTGATGATTCTGAGGACGAGGAGCCGATGGTTCCGGCACTACCATCATCACCACCACCACCCATTCCATCACCTCCACCATATGAGATGGAGGACTCCGATCCAGAGGAGGATCCGGAGGAAGACCCGGAGGAGGATCCAGACGAGGATCCTGATGAGGATCCAGAGGAGGATCCAGATGAGGATCCAGTTGAGGACCCGGATGAAGATCCGGAGGAGGCACCATGGGTGAATACCCAGGGACTCTATGCTGCAGGACCATCTACACATCCACCACCTGTACTTGATGCTCCTGAGCCTAAGAGGCGAAGGACAGACGCGGAGGAGATCGTCAAGTTGCGCGAGGACGTGGATACAGCAGAGGAGAAGCTCTATCAGAGATCTCAGGAGTTATGGGATGCCATTGAGAGGCAAGATGAGCTTGCCCATCTAGTTCATGACATGCGGGATGAGATGGTGAACATGATTGTTCGTTTAGAGGAGTCAGAGAACCGAGCCGAGATCTTGGAGGGCAGGATTGAAGCTTTGGAGGATCTAGTGGTAGTTGAGAATGAGGAACAGGATGAGGATGAGGATGAGGATGAGGAGGAGGAACCAGCACCAGTTGCTGAGTCCGATCCTGAATCCACCGTTGAGGACGACTGATTATTTTTCTTTTATTTTTGTTTATTTAAACTTATTAGGAACGGGTTGTGTTCCTACATTAGTAGTTTGAAATTTTGTATTTCATTTCAAAAGTACTGTACTCAAAGAAATTTCTATTTATGGAAGAGTTATCTTTTATTTTCAACAACTGTGTTGGCTTATATTACATGTGGTGTTTGTTATTTTACTTACACATGTCACATTAGATTTTGACTTCGTGCTAACACTTCTTGTAAATAGGAACTAATGGCTGAGGGAAATGTTCATATGACTGTTGCTGAGCTCAACGAGCTAATCAACAACAGAGTCGCGGAGGCTATTGCACAGTATGCTCAGACACATAACACAGGACCACATGGTCCAGCTGGGGGATTGGTTAACCCACAAGTCTGCACGTTCAAGATGTTTTTGGACTGCAAACCACACAATTTCAAAGGGTCGGAGGGGGCCATTGGACTCCTTCGGTGGATTGAAAAGGCTGAGTCTGTATTTGAAATGTGCAACTGCCCCAACGAGAGCAAGGTGAAATTTGCTACGGGAACATTGGAGGGTCCAGCATTAACCTGGTGGAACTCGAATGTTCAGACTCTGGGATTGGGTGAGGCAAATGCCTTAACCTGGGATGACTTCAAAACCTTACTGCGAGAAGAGTACTGTCCTCGCAGTGAAATGCAAAAATTGGAAGAAGAATATTGGCACCTCAAGATGGAGGGGTCAAACATTGAAGAATACACAACCAGGTCACACGAGTTGGCCAGACTGCTACCACACATGGCTACTCCAGCCAGTAAGTGGATCGAAAGGTACATTGGAGGACTAGTGCCTCAGATTCAGGGGATGGTTACCTCAGCAAATCCCACCACCATCCAACAAGCTGTTCGTCTAGCACATCAGCTTACTGATCAGGCGGTGTTACAGGGGACTCTGCCTAAGAGAACATCTGCTACCAAGGTAGGAGATCACAAGAGAAAGTGGGAGAGTAACAACTTCAAGGGTAACAACCAACAGCAGAACAGGAAGCAGGACTCAAACAAGTCCTATCATGGTTCAAGCAGTGGTCAGCAATCATCATCATCGGGGGGTATATTGGGAAACACCCCAAGTGCAACAGGTGTGGTTACCATCATGCGGGTAACCAATGTGACAGAGCTAAGTGCCAGAGGTGTGGCAAGGTTGGTCATGTGGCTAAGGATTGTCGAGGAGAGCTACAGAACAACAACAATAACCAGAACAATAACCAGAACAACGCTCAGAAAGGTTGTTTTGAGTGTGGCAAAATGGGCCATTTCAAGAAAGATTGCCCACAACTTAAGAAAGGCGGGGACAACAATGGTAATGGTAATGGAGGTGGCAACGGTAATGGCAATGGCACCAACAACAACAACAACAACAATAATAACAACAATAACGGTGCTAGAGGCAGGGCGTTTGTGATCGGAGGACGTCAAGCGCGGGAGGATCCCAACATTGTTACGGGTACGTTCCTCTTAAATAATCACTATGCCTCTATGTTATTTGACACCGGTGCCGACCGGAGTTTCGTATCTAGTTCACTTGCTAAGTCACTAGATGTTAGTCCCACTGCCTTAGATAGTCCCTATACTGTGGAATTAGCTGATGGTAAGTTGATTGTAGTAGAAAACATTTATAAGGGATGTATTCTTGATTTGATGGGTCAGACATTAGAGATTGATTTGATGCCTATTGCCTTAGGCAGTTTTGATGTAGTTATTGGCATGGACTGGTTGTCCAAGAACCAGGCTGAAATAGTATGCCATGAAAAGATTGTTCGTATACCTCTTACAAACGGAGAGACACTGTATGTACAAGGTGAAAAGATCAGTACGCCACTGCGTCTCATATCTTGTATGAAAGCACACAAGTGTCTACGTAAGGGTCATACGGCAGTTATAGCATTGATAACTGAAAAGCCAGTAGCTGAGAAGAAACTTGAAGATATACCTATAGTTTGTGAATATCCGGAGGTATTTCCAGAAGACTTGCCGGGATTACCGCCTGTCAGACAGGTGGAATTCCGAATCGACCTTACACCAGAAGCAGCACCGATAGCTAGGGCACCTTATCGACTTGCACCGTCAGAGATGCAAGAGTTATCCACACAATTGCAAGAGTTGTTGGATAAGGGATTCATACGACCTAGTTTTTCACCGTGGGGAGCTCCAGTATTGTTTGTCAAGAAGAAGGACGGGACTTTCCGAATGTGTATCGATTACCGGGAATTGAATAAGGTTACTATCAAGAACCGGTATCCGTTACCCAGGATTGACGATCTGTTCGATCAATTGCAAGGTTCGAGTTATTATTCGAAGATTGATCTCAGGTCGGGTTATCATCAATTAAGAGTCCAGGAGGAGGATATTCCAAAGACAGCATTCAGGACGCGCTATGGCCATTATGAGTTCTTGGTCATGCCATTTGGGTTGACAAACGCTCCAGCCGTATTCATGGATCTCATGAATCGCGTTTGTAAACCTTATTTGGACAAGTTTGTCATTGTTTTCATCGATGACATTCTCATTTATTCAAAGTCTGAGGAGGAACATGCTGAACATCTTCGATTACTGTTAGAGCTATTGAAACAGGAACAACTGTACGCTAAGTTCTCGAAATGTGATTTTTGGATGCGAGAAGTACAGTTCTTGGGGCATATTGTTAATGAAAAGGGCATACATGTTGATCCAGCGAAGATTGAAGCGATTAAGAATTGGGAAGCGCCAAAGACCCCTACCGAGGTACGACAATTCCTTGGTTTGGCGGGATATTATCGACGATTCATTGAGGGTTTCTCAAAGATCGCTCAACCACTTACAGCTCTGACACACAAGGGAACAAAGTATAACTGGACGGATAAACAGGAAGCTGCATTCCAGTTATTGAAACAGAAACTCTGCAGTGCACCGATTCTGTCCTTACCGGAAGGAACGGAAGACTTTGCGGTGTATTGTGACGCATCTGGACAGGGTTTGGGATGTGTGTTGATGCAACGGGATAAAGTAATTGCTTATGCTTCCAGACAACTACGAACACATGAAAAGAATTACACTACTCACGACTTGGAGTTGGGAGCAGTGGTTTTTGCTTTGAAGATTTGGAGGCATTACTTATATGGAACTAAGTGTACTATTTATACTGATCATAAGAGTTTGCAACATATCTTTGATCAGAAGGAACTTAATATGAGGCAACGACGATGGGTAGAGTTGTTGAACGATTATGAGTGTGCGATTAAGTATCACCCGGGAAAGGCTAACGTGGTAGCCGATGCTTTAAGCAGAAAGGATACTTCAACAAGACGGGTTCGTGCACTTATGATGACAATACACACTGACTTACCTGACAAGGTACGCAGTGCTCAGATCGAGGCCTTGAAAAAGGAAAATTTGGTACAGGAATCTTTACGGGGAATGGAAGAAAAGTTAGATACGAATGATGATGGAATTCATTATTTCACTAGCCGAATGTGGATACCTTTATATGGAGGTTTAAGAGAACTTGTGATGGACGAAGCACACAAGTCCAGATATTCAGTCCATCCGGGATCAGACAAGATGTACCACGACTTGAAGGCACTGTATTGGTGGCCTCACATGAAAGCTGATATTGCTAAGTACGTTAGCAAATGTTTGACTTGTTCGAAAGTCAAAGTTGAATATCAGAAGCCATCTGGTTTACTGCAACAACCAGAGATACCGATGTGGAAATGGGAACAGATTTCGATGGACTTCATTACTAAGTTACCCCGTACACCGAGTGGTTGTGATACGATATGGGTAATTGTCGATCGATTAACGAAATCTGCACATTTCTTAGCGATCAAAGAAACTGACAAGATGGAGAAACTGACTCGCATTTACATCAAGGAAGTAGTAGCACGGCATGGTGTGCCAATCTCTATCATATCAGATCGGGATGCCCGGTTTACTTCAAATTTTTGGAAATCTCTCCATAAGTCATTGGGGACTCGTTTGGATATGAGCACCGCTTATCATCCACAGACCGACGGTCAAAGTGAACGAACGATTCAAACGCTCGAGGATATGTTACGAGCTTGTGTAATTGATTTCGGTGATAGTTGGGAGAATCATTTACCGTTGGTGGAATTCTCTTACAACAACAGTTATCATACAAGCATTCAAGCAGCACCGTTTGAAGCTTTGTATGGTCGCAAATGTCGTTCACCAGTTTGCTGGGCTGAAATTGGTGACAGTCAGATAACAGGTCCTGAACTGGTGCACGAAACCACAGAGAAGATAGTTCAAATCCGGAACCGTATGGCAGCGGCTCGGGATCGACAGAAAAGTTATGCAGACAAACGTCGCAAGCCGTTAGAATTTCAAGTGGGAGACCGAGTTCTTCTAAAGGTATCACCTTGGAAAGGTGTGATACGATTCGGCAAGCGAGGCAAGCTTAGTCCACGTTACGTAGGACCTTTTGAGATTCTGAAAAGGATTGGTCCGGTAGCGTATCAACTCAAACTACCGGATGAACTCAGTGGAGTTCATGATGTGTTTCATGTGTCGAATTTAAAGAAATGTCTTACTGACGAGACATTGATTGTACCGTTGGAAGAAATACAAGTAGATGAACAGTTGCGATTCATTGAAGAACCGGCGGAAATCATGGACCGAGAGGTAAAACAACTGAAGCAAAGCAAGATTCCGATAGTCAAAGTCCGGTGGAATTCAAGACGGGGTCCTGAATTCACATGGGAACGGGAAGACCAAATGATGAAGAAATATCCTCATCTATTCAAGACAGCTGCTGTTAACACTGAGAGCGCACGTTAAATTTCGGGACGAAATTTCTTTCAACAAGGGGATGACGTGATGTTTTCACACATCAACATTGCAAATTTCAAACTGTAAGCACAAACATTTTATTTATTCAATTGATTTTGTTACAAACATTTGTGCTACACTACATTATATTCTATATGTTTTATGTGCTACATTACATATGTTACATGTTATGGTAGTACATACACGATTGGTTACATATATTTTACTATGTGCGGGGTTACATAGTACACTCACTATATCAAACACAAACAGTCACAGTTAGGTGAACTAACTAGTGTACTCGCAAAACAGTTACATTGAATGATCACAATTGAGTTGTGATGTTGCAAACATTAGACTTTGTGTGTGAGTACACACAAGCACACAGAATGATCAAATCACACTAACACGTACGATTTAAACTCATAAGTAGTTTCCTAACTACTCTTAACACTTGTTAATTTTCGGGACGAAAATTCCTTCAACAAGGGGATGATGTGACAATCCGACTTTTCACACTAACCTTGTTAACGGGAGTTGGTGCTATCACAGGCCCAACAAGGCCAATCAAGGCCCAACAAGGCCAATGAAGGCCCAACAAGGCCAATAAAGGCCCAACAAGGCCAATGAAGGCCCAACAAGGCAAATGAAGGTCCAGTAAAGCCAAATGAAGGTCCAGTAAGGTCAAGGAAGACTCAACAAGATCAATTAGGCCCAACATAGTCATTGTAGGCCCAATAAGTCAAGAGAGGCCCAGTAAGGCCCAATAAGGGGCAAGTGAGGCCCAATGTGAACAAAGTAGGCCCAGGGAAGGCCAAGGTAGGCCAGGAAGGCCCAGTGAGACCCAATTGTATTTGAGAGGTCCAATTGGGTAAATTTAGACCTTTGATAGCTCAATTAATAGGATTTGTAACAATTTAGGATTTTCGGTTCAACTTTGATTAGTCGAAATATTATGAAATCGATCAAAACCAAATTTGAGGGTTAGAATTAATCAAAATTAGTCTTAGAAGGTTAAAACTTTAAGAATTAAGATTTTAAATCAAGAAAAGGTTGAAAATTTGACTTTTTAAAGTCAAAATTCGTAATATAGTGTAAACAATGGTTAAATTCGTATTAAGTTGGTGTTTGAAACCGAATTAAACATATTAGTGACTCATTATGATGATGATTAAACATAATTATCGGTTATTGGAAGCTAAAGGTCTCAGAATTAAACTCTCATTTCGGTTACAAGTCGAAACCGTCAACTACCATTATTGAAATCATACAATACGACTTTAACAGATCAAATTCGTACTATAAATTCATTAGTCGGCCTATTCAGAAGGTTTTGCATTCGTTAATTGTTGCTCAAGAACTGTAAATTGAAGAAACAAGTGGGTGAAGGCCGAAGTCCAAGTCGAGTATTGATCTGCTTCAAATTGGCATCATAATCAGTAAGTTTTTCATCCCTAAACAACCTAAACCTGCCGATATAGTGTAAACCCATGCTAATTTTTACTGGGAACTTCGGATTGTATGAAGTCCGATTCTAGGGTTCATTATGAAGAATGAATTGGGGGTCTTGGTTCAAACGAATTAAGGAATGAAATTAATTGTTATGGTTAACTTCAGAATATCTCTACAAAGGTGACTAGCATGTTAATTTTAAGAATCAATCACGAATTGATGGAACCCGATTGCTAGGGTTCTTAGTAAAGTCGGTTTTGGGGGTTTTCTATCAATTGAGTTTAGAAATGAAATTAAATGGTTCAGTTAGTTTCAGAGGGTACCGATGAAGGTTAATGACAAGTCAATTTCATCATGTAACAACGAATTGGATGGTTTTGAATTCTAGAGTTCTTGGGTTAAACGGTTTAGTGATTTTTGATCCAAATGAGTTCAATAATTAAATTAATCATGTAGGTAGGATCGAAATGGTTATGTTAATGAAAACCAAATGGTTTTAGACTGGATCGAATTCGAATTAAGGACCAATTTGGAGGTTAAGTGCTTCGGCTATGGTGTGGAGAGGAACTAGTCTGGATCAAGGGTTAAAAGAATTAATTCCTGGTTAACTAACGCGATACCCTAGCGGGCGTAGTGGTTAGATGCTGTGCGTGTGATGTTGAGGGTCGCGGGTTCGAGTCCCGGGCCAACCAATTTTTGGAGTTTTTAATATTTTTAGTGTTTTAATCATAACTTCCACATACGAACTCTGATTTAACCCGTTCAAGTTGCGTTGGAACCGTAACGAGAATACGAACGCGTTAGAAGGATAAAATTTATATTTTAGTCTGAACACGAAATCGCGTATAATTACGATTAATTAAATAAAATCAAATATGATTTTATTTAATCGATCTCAGTGACACGCGTACTTCCGTATGCCTAATTCTCACACTTTAACATACGTGTGTTGACACGTATGTGATTTCAAGCACAAAACGATTATTCGAATAACAATAGGTTATTGTTTAAATCACAGATTCTTCGTAGAGGATTTCTACGCAGGTTCACACATATTTGATCATTCTACTACTATCAAAGGTGCGTACACGGCCCCTTTCTTATTTTAAACTGTTTTGGGGGAGAAAACATGTGCAACAAACTACTTTTAGATACATATCACTTGCATGAGTTATCTGTTTACATTATGTGCAACATATCAACTTGAAAGTCCTTACACACCTCGAACCGTTTAGTTTGCTGTAATGCAAAGCGTGGTAGTTGGAAATAGATCTATAAGGTTTGACAAACCTCACCTGGTAGATGGGATCTACGCAGGTGTTTGACTGACCAAACACATATTTTTACTATTGTTGTGATAGACAATAGTGGCAAGGCGAAAACATGCTATAGCATGGCAACTAGTCAGCTTCGGTGTCGAACACGTATGTAAATAGTTTATATGACTAGCTATCATGACTGTGCAATTGTGATTATGTTATCTACAACTTATTATTCAAACTGATGTTTTGAACATTGTGATTATTGAAAACCTGTGTTATGCACCAACCTTTGTGTTGACTTGATTTGCATGTTTTCTCAGGACGCTAAGGCGCGCGTAACAGCTGGCATGGACTAGGAAGATAGAGTCTCATGCATTTCTTTCACTTTGATTATTTAAATCTGAATATTTTAGTACTTTGAATTGTAATGTTTGATTTACAACTGTTTATGGTTTTTAAACGCTTCCGCACTTTTTGTAAACTCTGGTTATTATGTTTGTTTTAAAGACCAACGTATGTTTTTGAAATTCATATAGAGGTCTTCGCTATGTCTAATGATCTGAGATCCTGGTTTGTCACGGTCCCAAACGGTATGATTCCGTTAGTTGAAATTGGGGGTGTGACATGCAGAATGCCGGGGCATATGCGCCAAGACTGCCCGCAAAACAAGAACGCTGGAGGCAATCCGGCAAGGGGCAGGGCATTCGTGATCGGATCAGGTGAAGCTAAAGATGACCCCAACATCGTTACCGGTACGTTATTTTAAATAATGTCTATGCTAGCATATTATTTGATACCGGTGCAAATAGGAGTTTTATCTCTAGCGAATTTAGTAAACTGCTAAATATGACCCCGACACCACTAGACTATAAGTATACCATAGAGTTAGCAGACAGCAAGCTGATCGAGACGCAGCACATCTTCAAGGGATGCGTCTTAATGCTAGTGGATCACGGGCTAGAGATAAATCTGATGCCAGTAACTCTCGAGAGTTTCGACGTTGTGGTTGGAATGGATTGGCTATCTGCTAACCATGCCGAGATTGTGTGCAACGAGAAGATTGTCCGAGTTACGTTGCCAAGTGGAGAGCAAATCTTGATTCAAGGAGAACGACGTGGAATACCGTTAAACATCATGTCCTGCATGAAAGCAAGCACGTATCTACAGAAAGGGTACACAGCCATCTTAGCCCTTGTCACTGAACAACCGAAGAAGGAAAGAAGGATCGAGGACATCGCTGTAGTCCGTGAGTTTCCAGAAGTCTTTCCTGACGACCTACCTGGACTACCACCAAAGCGACAAGTGGAGTTCCAGATAGATCTAACACCGGGAGCCGCACCAATAGCTAAGGCGCCATATCGACTGGCCCCTACTGAGATGCAAGAACTATCTAATCAACTGCAAGAGTTGTTAGATAGAGGATTTATTCGACAAAGCTTCTCACCTTGGGGAGCACCGGTCTTATTTGTGAAGAAGAAGGATGGATCGTTCCGTATGTGCATAGACTACTAGGAGCTGAACAAGGTAACGATCAAGAATCGATACCCCTTACCGTGAATAGACGATCTGTTTGACCAATTGCAAGGGTCAAGCAACTATTCAAAGATCGATTTAAGATCCGCTTACCATCAACTTAGGAAGAACATGCTGAACACCAAAGACTCATTTTGGAACTGCTAAAGATGGAGCAATTGTACGCGAAATTTTCCAAATGCGAATTTTGGAATTGTGAAGTCCAGTTTCTTGGGCACGTAGTAAACGAGAAAAGGATACACGTAGAACCCGCCAAGGTCGAGGCCATTAAGAACTGGGAAACACCCAAGACCCCAACCGAGGTGTGACAATTCCTGGGATTGGTATGGTACTGCAGGCGGTTTATCGAGGGATTCTCAAAGATCGCACAATCATTGACATCTCTTACGTATAAAGACAAGAAATTCGAATGGGGTGAGAAACAAGAATCTGCTTTCAACCTGTTGAAGCAGAAATTGTGTAGTGCACCGATTCTATCCCTACCGGAGGGATGTGAAGACTTTGTAGTTTATTGTGACACATCAAAGAAAGGACCCGGTTATGTGTTGATGCAGCGTGAGAAAGTTATTGCCTATGCGTCGCAATAACTGAAAGTGCACGAGAAAAATTATACAACCCATGATTTGGAGTTAGGAGTTGCGGTGTTCGCACTAAAAATCTGGCAATACTATATGTACGGCACCAAGTGCACAATATTCACGGATCATAAAAGCCTACAACACATCTTCGACCAGAAAGAGCTGAACATGACACAACACAGATGGGTTGAACTGATAGGCGATTATGACTGTGCTATCAAATATCATCCAGGAAAAGCTAACGTAGTAGCCGACGCGTTGAGTCGAAAGAAAACAACCTAGCGCGTAAGTGCACTACAACTTAAAATACACTCAGAGCTACCTAGTCATATTCGAAACGTGCAACATGAAGCTCTGAAAACCAAGAACCTCACCACGAATCCTTGCGAGGCATGGATAAACAACTAGAGGTGAAAACGGATGGAGCTTACTATCTTATGGATCGAATTTGGATTCCACACCACGGAGGATTGAGGAATGTGGTGATGGACGAAGCACACAAAAGCCGATATTCCATACATCCAGCATCTAACAAAATGTACCACGATCTAAATACGACATACTGGTGGCCTAACATGAAGTCGGAGATCGCGACTTATGTGAGCAAGTGCCTGACTTGTTCGAAAGTGAAAGTCGAATACTAGTAAACATCAGGACTGCTACAACAACTTGAAATCGTAGTATGGAAGTGGGAGCAGATTTCTATGGATTTCATCACCAAACTGCCAAAGACGGCAAGTGGATGTGATACCATCTGGGTGATCGTAGACCGACTTACGAAATCTGCGCATTTCCTGCCAATCAAAGAAACTAAAAAGTTGGATAGATTGACCCGAATCTATCTAAAGCAAGTAGTTTCTAGACACAGAGTTCCAGTCTCCATAATATCTCATCGAGACAGCCGATTTACGGCACAATTTTGGAAGTCCGTACATAAGGAACTAGGGACAAGGTTAGATATGAGTACTACCTATCACCTACAAATGGACGGGCAGAGTGAATGAACCATCCAAACCCTGGAAAACATGCTTCGGGCATGCGTAATAGATTTTGGCAACAGATGGGAGACTCATTTACCTTTAGTAGAATTTTCCTACAATAACAGTTATCACACCAGCATCAAGGCTGCACCGTTTGAAGCACTTTACGGAAAAAAGTGCATATCACCTCTCTGTTGGGCAGAAGTAGGGGAAAGTCAACTGACTGGTCCCAAACTTGTGCACAAGACGACTGAGAAGATCGTGCAAATACGAAACAGAATGGCAGCAGCCCGAGATCGACAGAAGGGCTACGCTGACAAAATGCGCAAGCCCTTGGAATTCCCTGTGGGAGATCGAGTACTACTTAAGGTCTCACCCTGGAAAGGAGTGATTCGATTCGAAAAACGAGGGAAACTGAATCCTCATTACATCGGACCGTTCGAAATCACGAAACATATTGGTTCCGTGGCCTATGAGCTAAATTTACCGCAAGAGCTAAGTAGTGTACATAACGTATCCCATGTATCAAACCTCAAGAAGTGCTTATCCGATGAAACGCTCGCAATTCCCTTAGAGGAAATTCAGATCGATGAACAACTTCACATCGTCGAGGAACGGGTGGAAATAATGGACCGAGAAATCAAAAAGCTTAAACTTAGTCACATACCGATAGTTAAGGTGCGATGGAACTCGCGGTGCGGACCGGAATACTCCTGGGAACGAGAGGACCAAATGAAAAAGAAATACCCTCACCTGTTCACAAACCAGACTAGCACCAGCAACACGAACTGAATTTCGGAACAAAATTCCAATTAACAGGGGGATGATGTGACACCTAGTATATTCCAAGACAACATTTATTTTATTTTAGTAATAACGTGTGTTATTTTACATATGTGGCACTAGAATTATTAATATTTAGTGGGACACATGGGACAGCAGTCCAAACACACTGATAATTCAAGAAATTATCGTAAAACGCTCGCACGTGTCTTGAATAACGAATGTTGGTGAATTAAACAAGCTACAGTGCACTTTCACTACATTTATGATCTAGAGAACCTAAAATACGTGGAACAATGTTAAAATGTCCAGAAACGATGATCGTGATCAAGAAATACGCGAAAATCAGATCGAAACAACAAAATTGGGCCTATTGGGCTCCTCTGGAAGCCATTAGCATCAATTGGGAAGCACCATTGAAGCCTTTGAAGACTGGAAGTGAGCTCGAGAGCATCATACACCAACCTACACGTCTTGAAGCTGCTGTGGAAGCAATCTCAGGTCTCCTTGAAGATATTTGGATCTATTCCAGGGACATTCAAGCTTTAAAGAAAGCTTTTGGAGGTAGTTCCTAGTACCACTTTGCTTAAAATTACTCCCACACACACATGCAAGCCAATATGGCTACATGCATCAACACAAGCACACACACGAAATTTGAAGTTATAGATCTGTTATTTGATGGGATTGTTATTGAGTTAATGATTTTAGAATGATCTATGGTGATGTTGATGGGATTTGATGACTATTTGGTGATTTTGTTAAGAAATTGTTACTTATGGTCACATGCATGCATGATCTAGATGGATATAGATGGTTTTGATTTAGAATGCATGTTTATGAACGATCATTGATGATGTTAGGAATGATCTACAAGGCCCATTGTGGTTGTTTTTGTCATAAAATGTATGTGTATGAATATTGCCATTTTTTAGAAACTTTGTTGCTACAAGATGATGATAGATGATGAACTAAGGCTTGTATGTGATTGAAATGATGATTTTGAACTAAAATGATGATTATTGATGCATTTGGGTTGTTGGAATTGTTAAAAGAAGTGATTTGTACCATGATTTCTAAAAATAGTAACTTTTAAGTTACAAATGATCATAGGATGATGAACATGATGTTATTGGTATGCCTAACATGAATTACTTGGATTAATATGATAATAATAAGGATTATGGATGCATTAGAATCATTGAAATAGTAAATTTCACAAAAGTTACTATAAATAGTAACTTTATTGTACGAAATCGGTAAATGACAATGTGCTAAAAATAACAAGCATGATCAAATGGTTATTTAAGACTAAGATATTAATATTGCGATGAGTTTGATTGATAGACTTAGTGAAACACGCTTGTTTTTGCAACTTACTATAACGGGCCACCAACGGGTCGTTAGGTCAAACACTTGTCACCAATGGGTCGTTAGGTCAAACATGGTCAAACACGGTCAACGCTACCCACATAACAACTTGGAGTTGTTTGAACATGAATACGATCCTGTGAGACCCACACGAATGTGACCACCATCTCATGACACCTATGAGATATAGGTAACCCCTAGGAGGCGCCCTACTCCGTTCACTTGACGAACGCACTCTACTAAACTCAGGTGCATTTACATCTCCACTTTTACACTTTAACTGTTAGTTAATGTCACACCCAAAGCCGGCTAGACGGATCGACTTCCCCACCGGGCGGAAGCTTCTCGAGGCGCGATATCGTGAGTGATAATCGTGATGATCAGATTGTTTACATAGAATCAACGAATAACTAAAGCACAATAAAGCATTAACTAGGATTACAAAGTTAAATTACAATATCAATGTTTGGTAATTTAACCCGGTAAACCTATCAAAAGAATCAATTGTTTTCTATCTTGTAACTGTACAAGACATCAAAAGTGATTCGTATCAACAGCAAAATATGTGTTATCAAAAGTCAACTAGGTCATCTATCTGGGCAGCCTAGCATGCAATCCTGAGCCTTAGCTTAAACATGTGCATCACCTGAGAAAGCATGTAAGAAAACAAAGTCAACACAATGGTTGGTGAGTTCATATAGTTTATAAGTTTAAATTAGCTTTAGCAAACCTTTTTCAGTAAAACCTTAACCTCATTAATATCTCATGTAATATCCAAATCGGTATGCTTATATATAGGGATACGCAAGGGTCGAGCCTACAACCCGCCCAGACGCCATCCCACCACATACTAATCCGCATATGACACTAATGTTAAGGATAATTAAGCATTTTACCCACCATTCAATCTAGTCTTCATCATAGCTTTAGTATACTGTTTCAGGGTTTACAAGTTTATAGCATTTATGGGAATTAGATTTAGAGTAAGGTATACAACATCATTGAATTATTTATTACTAGTAAATATTTTAAATATCATTTTCCTTGAATTATTTATCGTAATTTATTATTTCACGTGTTTCGTTATCTCTTTCGCGTATTTTACGTATTTTAATTAAAATAGTTTCTTTTTTAATTTATTTCTGATGAGTTTCAAAATTGTAAAACAGGAAATATTATATTTCCTTAAATTTATTATTGTTCGTATCGTTTTCGCCTTCGTTTTGTCAGAACGCGTCACTATCGCGCGTATTCGTTCGAATCTTCATTCAAACAACACGACGATGGTTTGGCTTTCTGATTCTTGTTTTCTACTTTCCAGTCATCATTTCAGAACATTAAACATTCAGATTTATTCGTACAGATCGTCACCTATATGAATAATTCGTCGGTTTATCATTCTGTAACAGCAACCGTTATGGTTTCGTTCTGTTTAACCTCACATACGTTTATACATAATTGCAACAAATCAAGCATTTGTGCGTCAGTTCTGTGTTGTCTGATGTGTTTCTGACTGTTAAACCATAAGGTTTAAGTCAGATTTCAGACCGATAGCATAATAGTATAGTGTTAAGCATCATGTGGCTATAGCATAAACATAGTTTCACGTAGTGTGTACCTGAGTTACTGTACGAGTTACCGTAGAGCTCACTGTTCCGGGACGCGTCCGGCACTGATGTTACAGTCTCCCCTTGTTAGAGAAATTTCGTCCCAAAATTTAAGAATCGTTATCCGGTACGACATCCTCTGTAAACAGTTGGGGATACTTGTGCTTCATGTGATCTTCGCGTTCCCAAGTAAACTCGAGTCCGCGCTTTGAGTTCCAACGAACCTTGACAATCGGGATACGCTTCGCCTCAGTTTCTTAACTTTGTGATCCATAATTTCCAACGGTTCTTCAACAAAATGTAAGTGTTCATCCAATTGAATTTCTTCAACTGGTATAACTAGTGTTTCATCAGCAAGGCATTTCTTTAAGTTTGAGACGTGAAACACGTCATGCACACCACAAAGTTCATCAGGTAGCCTTAATATGTACGCCACAGGACCAATACGTTCAACAATCTCAAACGGTCCTACGTACTGTGGTGTTAGTTTGCCTTTCTTTGCAAAACGGACTACGTCTTTCCATGGGGATACCTATAGCATGACGCGGTCTCCCACTTGGAATTCCAACGGCTTGCGCCGTTTATCGGCATAGCTATTTTGTCTGCTTCGAGTTGCTTGTAGTCTTTGTTGTATCTGAGCAATTTTGTTTGTAGTTTTTTGGATGAGTTATGGCCCAGTTATACGATTATCTCCCACTTCAGACCAACAGATTGGCGATCGACACTTGCGACCATAGAGAGCCTTAAACGGTGCACATCCGATGCTATTATGATAGATGTTGTTGTAGGAGAATTCGATCAGCGGCAAATGAGAATCCCAATTCCCTTCGAAGTCTAGAACACAAGTTCTTAACATATCCTCCAAGGTCTGTATAGTACGTTCACTCTGACCATCCGTTTGTGGATGATAAGCTGTACTTAGGTTTAAGTGCGTCCCCAGAGATTTCTGCAATGATTGCCAGAACCTTGATGTGAATATGCTATCACGATCTGAGATGATAGACAATGGCACACCATGGCGTACCACTATCTCGTTGATGTAGAGTTTAGCTAGCTTCTCCATCGTGTAAGTTTCTCGCATCGGCAAGAAATGAGCAGATTTGGTTAGTCAATCAACAATAAGCCAAATAGTGTCATGTCAACTAGAAGTGCGGGGTAGCTTAGTAACAAAGTCCATAGCTATCTGTTCCCACTTCTAAAGTGGAATTTCAGGCAGTTCCAGTAAACCTGATGGTTTCTGGTGTTCCGCCTTCACTTTAGCATACGTGAGACATCGACCAACATACTCGGCTATGTCTTTCTTCATACCCGGCCACCAATAAAATGCTCGTAAGTCTTGGTATATTTTATCAGCACCGGGATGCACGGAGTACTTGGTCTTGTGTGCTTCATCAAAAATAAGCTTTCTCAACTCATCCACTGCAGGAATCCATACATGATCCTTGTAGTAGATGATTCCATCAGGCTTTGTTTCCAATTGTTTTTCCACTCCATAATCTAGTTCTTTCTTCAGGTTTTCACGTTCGATAGCCTCTTGTTGTGCTTGAATAATATTGTCGCGTAAGCCTGTCTGCACAGTCATTCCCATTGCTCTGACGCGCAAGGGTTTGACCCTTTCCTTCCAGCTCAAGGCATCAACTACAACGTTTGCCTTGCCCGGAAGGTACTTGATTACACAATCGTAATCATTCAGAAGCTCAGCCCAACGACCCTGTCGCATGTTGAGTTCCTTCTGATCAAATATGTGTTGCGGACTCTTGTGATCAGTATATATGGTACACTTGGTGCCATATAAGTAATGTCTCCAAATCTTCAATGCGAATATCACTGCACCCAGTTCCAGATCATGAGTAGTGTAATTCTTCTCATGAATCTTCAGTTGTCTCGAGGCATACACAATAACTTTGTCTCGCTGCATCAACACACAGCCGAGTCCCTGATGGGATGCATCACAGTACACTACAAAGTCATCACAACCGTCTGGGAAAGATAAGATCGGAGCATCACATAGCTTTTGCTTCAAAGTCTGAAAGGCATCTTCTTGCTTCTGTTCCCAAACAAACAGTTCGCTTTTCTGTGTTAGCTTTGTGGGTGGCAGGGCTATCTTAGAAAAGTTTGAGACAAACCTTTCTGTAATAGCTTGCTAAACCGAGAAAGGAACGTATCTCCGTCGGTGTCTTCGGAGTGCCCCAGTCCTTTATTACTTCGATCTTGGCAGGATCAACGTGTATTCCCTCACTGTTAACTACATGACCCAGGAATTGAACCTCTTTCAACCAAAATTCACACTTAGAGAATTTGGCATAGAGTTTCTCTTCCTTTAACAGTTCCAAGATCGTTCTAAGATGTTGCTCGTGTTCTGCTTTGCTTTTGGAACAAATCAATATGTCATCAATGAAAACAACTACAAATTGATCTAAATACGGCTTGCATACTTGGTTCATGAGATCCATGAAAACCGCAGGTGCATTCGTCAACCCAAAAGGCATCACCATAAACTCGTAATGCCCGTATCTGGTACGAAACGTCGTCTTTGGTATGTCTTCGTCTTGAACTCTGAGCTGATGGTATCCGGAACGCAAATTGATCTTCGAAAAGTATTGATTGCAACTGATCAAACAAATCATCAATCCTCAGTAGTGGATACCGATTCTTGATGGTTAGTTTGTTTAGCTCCCAGTAGTCTATGCACATGCGAAACGATCCATCCTTCTTCTTCACGAACAAAACCGGAGATCCCCAAGGTGAGTAGCTCGGTCGGATGAAACCTTTGTCAAGTAGCTCCTGTAGTTGGTTCGACAGTTCCTGCATCTCCGAAGGTGCTAACCTGTAAGGGGATTTAGCAACTGGTGTTGCTCCAGGAATTAGATCAATACGAAACTCTACCTGTCGCACAGGTGGCAATCCGGGTAGATCTTCAGGAAACACTTTGGGGTATTGCTTCACTATCGGCACGTCTTGTATCATTTTCTTGTCTTTCTCTTTCTCCACCACATGAGCCAAGAAAGCTATGCATTTCTTTTGTAGACACTTACGCGCTTTGATGTAATATATGATTTTGACACTTCGCTTTGCTTGATCCCCACGAACTTCCAATACATGATCATTCGCCACTGGAATCCGAAGTAGATTTTCGGAACATACGACTTCAACTCTATTGAGTGACAGCCAATCCATCCCCACGATGATGTCGAAACTGCCCAACTCCATCGGCAACAAGTCGATGGTAAATGTGTGATCTGTGAGTGTAAGTGGGCAGTTCCTAAGTATAGTGCTAACCGTAATTTGTTTCTCATTCGCTACTTTCATAATGTAAGGGGAGTCTAAAGTTTCCTCAGTGAGATTAAGTTAACGTGCAAAATCAGTTGAAATAAAACTCTGGTCTGCACCAGTGTCAAACAGTATCGATGCATAAGACTCATGTAAAAGAAATGCACCAGTGACCACATTAGGGTCTTGGCGAGCTGCATTGGCTCCAATAACAAAATCCCGTCCGTGAGGTGCTTGTTCTCCTTGTTGCACTCTCTTCGGACAGTCTCGGGAGAAATGACCCATTTCTCCACAGTGGTAGCATCCCCTGTTGTTGTTGTTGTTGCCTGGGTTTGGTGGTCGTGGAGGTAATACTCTAGCAGCATTGTTGGTAGTTTGCATTGCAGGAGAGCTGCAATGTGCAACCCAGTGGCCAAATCGACCACAGTTCGTGCACTTCCTACACTGTGCAGTAGGATGATGAAGATTTGCAGTGAGTAAACTGAGGATGCACTCCAACATAGTTCTTGGGTGCAGGATTGACAGGTACTGCCGGAGGTTGTCTCAGAGGTGTGGCCATGCCATAGTTTTTAACGACCTTTTGTTTCTTCTTTTGATGGTGCTCGGGTTTCTTGGTCGGTTCTTCCTTAGCTTTCCAGTATCATTAATCAAAACTCCTAACTTCACCATCACATCAGTGAGTTTAGCTGAGAGAGAAATGGTTGACTCTAGAGTAGCAAGGTTTGCAGCCAGCACAATGCTTTGTATGCAGGAGGGTAATCCAACTACATATCTATCAATCAGATTCTCCAGAGTTGGCACCATTTCTGGTACCAAAGGTACCAGTTCATGATAGCGGGTGGTGAAAGTCATGTGATAAGCTCCCTTCATCACATGGTTGGAGAGCTCAACTTCAAGCTTATGTAGTTCATGTTTCGGGCAGAATTCATTTCTCAGAAGGATTTTGAAATCCGCCCAAGGCATAGTCAGTGCCTCATCTCTGCCTCTTGCTCGAATCTGGGAGTTCCACCATGTTAAGGCCCATTTGCTGAAAGATCCAACAGCATAGAGAACCTTATGATGTTCCGGACAACTGCTTATGTCCAGGGTCGTCTCCATTTTTTCCAGCCATTGGATCAGTCCAACAACTCCTTCAACACTAGTGAAGCTTTGTGGCTTGCATCCTACAAATGACTTGTAGGAGCAGTCTGAAGTGGCTAGTGTTTCCACTAGCTTCTCCCATAGTGTGACCCGAATTGTTGCCATGGCCCTGAATCCTGTTTATCATCTTTGGGATGACATCCTTCAATTGGTTCGTTAGTTGGCTGCTCAAAAGTGTCGCCAAGGCAACAGTAGCAGGATCAAGAGTTGGAACTCCATTCGGGTTCGGAGGAGGGTTTAGTGGAGGAGGAGGATGAGGTGGCGGTGTTGAATCTGGTGGTGTAGGATTAGATGAGTGTGGTGCTGAGACTTTCGAGGTCGGTTGTCTTCTGGACGACATTCTGATCATAACCAAAAGATATTGGTTAGTGCATTGATCGAATGCAGAAGACACAATGCAAACATAGATCCTAAATTCTCTACATGAGGGTCCCTAAGTTATAGTCTAGGCCAAACCGTTTAAGTAAATGACCTATTATTCTCTATAACCTTGAGCTCTGATACCAATCTGTCACACCCCAAGTTGGCGGGACGGATCGACTACCCCGCCGGGCGGAAGGTTCTTGAGGCGCGATATCGTGAGTGATAATCGTGATGATCAGATTGTTTACATAGCATCAATATTAAGAATAACTAAAGCACAATAAAGCATTAACTAGGATTAAAAAGTTAAATTACAATATCAATGTTTGGTAATTTAACCCGGTAAACCTATCAAAAAAATCAATTGTTTTCTATCTTGTAATTGTACAAGACATCAAAAGTGTTTGTATCAATAACAAAAGATGTGCAATCAAAAGTCAACTACGTCCTCTATCTGGGCAGCCTAGCATGCAATCCTGAGCCTTAGCTTAAACCTGTGCATCACGTGAGAAAGCATGTAAGAAAACAAAGTCAACACAATGGTTGGTGAGTTCATATAGTTTATAAGTTTAAAATAGCTTCAACAAACCTTTTTCAGTAAAACCTTAACCTCATTAATATCACATTTAATATCCAAATCGGTATGCTTATATATAGGGCATACGCAAGGGCGGAGCCTACAACATGCCCAAACGCCATCCCACCACATACTAATCCGCATATGACACTGATGTTAAGGATAATTAAGCATTTTACCCACCACTCAATCTAGTCTTCATCATAGCTTTAGTATACTGTTTCAGGGTTTACAAGTTTATAGCATTTATGGGAATTAGCTTTAGAGTAAGTTATACAAGCATCATTGTTTCACACATCATAGTTTAGCTTTCACCAATCTCATGTGTCAGACAAGCTTTTCTCTAGCAATGTTTAGCATTTACGTAGCCCACGGCTAGATAAAAGCTTTGCTCTAGCAATGTTTAGCCATTACGTATCTCATGAATTGGTTTAAGCTTAACATCCGAATAGTCTAGCAATTACGTGTCTCATATATGCAGATACAAGCCTTGCTCTAGCAATGTTTGGCAATTACATATCTCATATATAGACACAAGCCGTGAACACAAATAGTTTAGCATTTACATATCTCATATATAGATACAAGCCTTGCTCTAGCAATGTTTGGCATTTACGTATCTCATATATAGATAAAAGCTTAGCATCCTCATAGTTTAGCTTTCACGTATCTCAATGAATGGGTACAAGCTTTGCTCTAGCAATGTTTAGCAATTACATAGCCCATGAATAAATACCAGCTTAGCATTTAGCATACAACCATAGCTTTGCGCATTTAGTTTCAAGTATTAGCATATAGTTTGAGCATAACATCCGCACACTAGAATTGTGTATATAGTTTAAGCATAGAGTTTATAGCATAAGCCTTGAGCATATAGTCTGAGCATAGAGTTTATAGCATAAGCATCAACCATCTAGTTTAAGCTTCACGTTTGTAGCATAAGCATCAAGTATATAGTTTAAGCATCTAGTTTGTAGCATAAACATCAAGCATCTAGATTAAGCTTCACGTTTGTAGCATAAGCATCAATCATATAGTTTAAGCATAGAGTTTATAGCTTCCAAAGTAAGAGTTTCAAGCTTAAGTGTTAATATAAGCATCATGAATATGTGTAAAATCATTTAATAAACATTTCAATCATTGTTTAAAATGTATAACATGCTTCTCAGTCCCGAGTTACAACAAATAGTTTGAAAAGGGACAAATGAACTCACCTTGTGTTTGAAGTGGTTGACTATGTAAAAAAACAAGAATGCGCGTGCTCGTTGTTGTGTTTGTGGTAGTATTCACGATCCTTTATTGATTTCACGTGGTTTGTAACTTATAATTATAAGTTGTAGTGATTTGCATGTGTAGGTGGTAGCCCTAAAGTTGGCTAACACTTGTGAGTCACGGTCTTGGTCTTCATTCGGCCCTAAGTTATTCGTGATCACTTAATTGAATATGACATGTCCCCACATTGCATGTTAAGTTCAATTGTTCACCATCGTTAGTCTTTAGTAGTTTGTTGCCTTGAAATTGTAAAAGTTTAGTGTTTCGACATTATCTAATTAAAACACGTTTATTTCTATTTCTAACTTAACATGTGGTTATTAACTTACTTGTTTCGTCTTTGTGTTGATAACTCAATCTCACTTTTATATGCACACCGTTCTTAACACTTTAGTTCGAATGTTAGATGACATTTTAACCTATTGGGCCAATCAACTAACCTTGGGTCGAATGTTATGTATGTGGGCCCACTAGAGCAAGGTGGTCGAATTATTGGTCCCCATGAGCCACTTGGGCCGTCTGTATGTATGTTGGGCTGCATGGGTTGAAATAGACTAAACAATTGATTTAGGCCTGAATAGCCACAATGGGCTGAATATACTATATGGACTGCTCAAGTATTGGGCCAAAGGAAGAAAGTTTGGCCGAAGGTTGTTAATTCGGTAGGCCATGGTGTTCAGCGAACCTATCACCAAGACACCATGGGTTCGGCTCATCCTTATAGGGTTCGCAGCTCCTGATCTTATCCTCGACGAACCCTAGGGTTCGTCTACATGTAGGTTTGTGCGTGATCTTGACTCGGCCAAAGGTTCGGTGATTGAGGGTTCGATAGTGTGAAATCCATAGGTTCGTCTATATGTAGGTCACATGTCCGTTCCCCCTCGTCCCATGCAGCCCAGGTTCGTGGATACACATAGGTTCGGCTAATGGAAGAGATGATGGGTTCGGCGAACTAGCAGGTTCGTGGTCTTCCAGGTGCGGTGGTCACGAATGGTTCGGCTCGAAATGTTCAGCAATCCTATACACAGGTTCGGTCCTCTGAGGGTTCCCACGAACCTGTCACTTCAGCCATTGTGACAATCCGACTTTTCAAGTTAACCTTGTTAACCTCCGTAGGCTCAACAAGGCCAATGAAGGCCCAACAAGGCCAATGAAGGCCCAATAAGGTCCATGAAGGCCCAATAAAGCCAAAGAAGATTCAGTGAAGTCAAGGAAGACCCAACAAGACAAATCAGTTCCAATAAAGTCTATGAAGGCCCAACAGAACTAAGTTAGGCCCAATAGGGGCAAATGAGGCCCAATGTAAACAAATTAAGGCCCAATAAGGCCCACGGAGGCCCAATGAAATCTAGGAAGGCCCAGTAAAGTTTAGATAGGCCCAATGGTATTTTGAGGCCCAATTGGGATTAATTTAGCCCAACAAGGAATTAAAGGACCAAATTGGTGATAGTTTGGGATTTTCGGTTCAATTTTGTTAATCGGATTATTATGAAATCGAGCTAAATTATATCTAAAGGATTTGATTTAATAGAAATCAGTTTCAATTTGTTATAATTACAAGATTAAGAATTGTAATTGATTTTAAAAGTTCAAGTTTGACATTAAAAGTCAAAATTCGGCCTAATCACTAAATTGGAATTCGAATAGTAGGCTAGGATCGGTTATGATGGAATTAATTGACCACAAATCATCATAATGATGATCATTAACAGTTGTTATACGTTGGGGATCATAAATCATCGAGTTAATTAGGAAACCGTTTCGAAATGGTAAAGTCGTGGGTATTCAATATCAAAACCACACAATTCGATTTCAACATTCACAATTGAACTTCCAGAATCACATATCGGCACATTTAGAAACTTTTACACATCACAATTCGATTCCAGTAGCTTGGGAAGCAGGAGTTCGATCGAAGGATTGCCAAAACTAGGGCTCGAAGTCGTTCGACTACAATTCGACATCAAAACAGGTTAGCAATTCAACCAAAACCTTCTAAAAGGGTCGACTAAGATTATCCCTAACTGTAATTCGTTTAACATTATCGAATTATAGGTGCACGAATTCTAGGGTTCATATGGAAATCGGTTTTGGGGGTTTACGACCAAATGAGTTTAAGAATGAAATTAATGGTTACTAGTAGTTTCAGAGTGTTTCGATTAAACTAAGACATAGATCAATTGTTGGTTGTAACATCGAATTGATTGAATTCAATAACTAGGGTTCATGTTTAAAACGGTTTAGGGATTTTGATTCAAGTGAGTTCAATAGTTAAATTAATTGGCACAGATATGATCGAAATGCATCTCTGAATGAAAACCATGTATTAATTTTATGAAATGTTCATGAATTGAATAGAACCACATCGTGGGTTTTGGGATCGAGTTCGAGGCTGTGTAGATTCATTTTTCACAACATTGAATCATCGATTAAACAAATTAGAACCAAGGTTGGAGTCGTCTAGGATGATAGAACATTAACCCTATGGTTTTAGGCTGGATAAAAATCGAATTGGAGATCAATTTAGGTTGAAGGCTTCGGCTAGGATTAACAAGGGGAACCGGCCCATGTAGGTTTAAAACAAATTAATTATGGATTCCTGATGCGATACCCTAGCGGGCGAGATGGTTAGATGTGTGTGTGTTGGAGTTGAGGGTCGCGGGTTCGAGTCCCGGCCCAACCATTTTTGGGTTTTTATGATAATTTAGTATTTCAAACATATTTTATTCGTTCTAACTCCGTTTTAATCCGTTCGAGTTGCGTTGGAACCGTAACGGGAATACGAACGTATTAGAACAGAAAAATTCATATTTTAACCCGAACACGAAATCGCGTATAACTACGTTTAATTAAATAAAATCAAATGTGATTTTATTTAAACGATTTCAATGGCACGCGTACTTCCGTATGTATAATTCTCACACTTTAACATACGTGTGTTGACACGTATGTGATTTCAAGCACAAAACGACATTCCGAATAACTGTAGGTTATTGTTTAAATCACAGATTCTTCGTAGAGGATTTCTACGCAAATTCACACGTATTTGATCATTCTGCTATTACCAAAGGTGCGTACACGGCCCCTTTCTTATTTTAAACTGTTTTGGGGGAGAAAACATGTGCAACAAACTATTTTTAGATACATATCACTTGCATGAGTTAGCTGTTTACATTATGTGACAATATATCAACTTGAAAGTCCTTACACACCTCGAACCGTTTAGTTTGCTGTAATGCAAAGCGTGGTAGTTGGAAATAGATCTATTAGGTTTGACAAACCTCACCTGGTAGATGGGATCTACGCAGGTGTTTGACTGAACAAACACAATTTACTATTGTTGTGATAGACAATAGTGGCAAGGCAAAAACATGCTATAGCATGGCAATTCGTCAGCTTCGGTGTCGACCACTTATGTAAATAGTTTATATGACTAGCTATCATGACTGTGCATTTGTGATTATGTTATCTACAAACTTGTTATTCAAACTGATGTTTTGAACACTATGATTACTTAAAACCTGTGTTATGCACCAACCTTTGTGTTGACTTGATTTGCATGTTTTCTCAGGACGCTAAGGCGCGCGTTACAGCTGGCATGGACTAGGAAGATAGAGTCTCATGCATTATAAAAACTTTGAATTTGAATTTGACATTTGAATATTTAAGTACTTTGGTTTGTAATGTTTGATTTACAATTGTTTATGGTTTTTAAACGCTTCCGCACTTTTTGTAAACTCTGAATGTTATGTTTTAAAGACCAACGTATGTTTTGAAATTCATATAGAGGTCTTCGCTATGTCTAATGATCTGAGATCCTGGTTTGTCACGTTCCCAAACGGTATGATTCCGTTAGTTGAAATTGGGGGTGTGACAGCCATGATTTCTCATCATCATCTTCAAACCGGTGAGCTTACAAGTTTTTCTATGGTTGTGTTACAGCTAGAAGGTCGACAAAAGTATGAGGTTGAGGTGTTTGGGTTCTTGGCCGACTAAGGGTTTGTTTAATAAATTTCATGATGAAAACCCTAGTTTTTCGAATGTTTCAAGCTCATGTACCTCGTTTTTCGCTGGTTAAATGCTACGATCCTTTGTACTTCTTTGCAGAGGATGTTGAGAGCTTCGTGTGGACACTAAGAACACCCGATTTCGTTGAGAAACGAGTGAGATATCGCGATTTGAAGCTTGAAATTTAGAGAGAAGGTGGAGGTTCGGGAGATTGAGTTTAGAGAGAGAGTAGGATGCAAGAAATGAAAAAAACCTTCATCATTTAATCCTTTTATACCACGAGGGTGTTCGGGTTTGTTTCGGTTGCTCGGTTCTCGTTTTCGTCGTGTTTCTGGCACGTTACGTGCGTGTTTTATAATTTAAATAAAAAGACTTTATTTTAAATGTTTGGAAGGTGGTTATTACTAGTAAATATTTTAAATATCATTTTCCTTGAATTATTTATCGTAATTTATTATTTCACGTGTTTCGTTATCTCTTTCGCGTATTTTATGTATTTTAATTAAAATAGTTTCTTTTTAATTTATTTCTGATGAGTTTCAAAATTGTAAAACAGGAAATATTATATTTCCTTAAATTTATTATCGTTCGTATCATTTTCGCCTTCGTTTCTTCAGAAAGCGTCACCATCGCGCGTATTCGTTCGAATCGTCATTCGAACGAACACGATGATGGTTTGGTTTTCTGATTGTTGTTTTCTACTTTCCAGTCATCATTTCAGAACATTAAACTTTCAGATTTATTCGTACAGATCGTCACCTATACGAATAATTCGTCGGTTTATCATTCTTTAACAACAACCGTTATGGTTTCGTTTTGTTTAACCTCACATATGTTTATACATAATAGCATCAAATCAAGCATTTGTGTGTCAGTTATGTGTTGTCTGATGTGTTTCTAACTGTTAAACCATAAGTTTTAATTCAGATTTCAGACCGCTAGCATAATAGTTTAGTGTTAAGCATCAAGTATCAATAGCATAAACATAGTTTCACGTAGTGTGTACCTGAGTTACTGTACAAGTTACCGTAGAGCTCACTGTTCCGGCGACGCGTCCGGCACTGATGTTACAGTTAAACTCTTGGGGTGAGAATTCTATGCAACTGTTTTAGATATATAACTAGTATGTTGTAAAACTATATTGAGTGTAACTATTATCGCAACAAGTCCTCACATATCCTTATCGTTAGTTGTGTAACAAACGAGTCGTTATTACGTAGTACTATTGGGTTTTTACTAGCCCCGCTCGGCAACAACTTTGACTGGAGGTGATAACGAGCGTAATATCGATGTTGATTCAATAATACGCAGCGGAAAATGTTTAATAAATAAAGCAGCGGAAATAAAATAGTATTACAGCGGAAATATAAATTGTATCAGACACTACATAGTTTAAATTGTTTTTAACAAATCCAATGCACACAAAAGCCTAGGACATGAGTCTATATGCAAGCCAGACTCCTTAGTGCTTCCTTGTGCGCGTCCTAGCGTGTGCTCCATTAGTTACCTGAGAATACATGCGAAAAGTGTCAACTAAAAAGTTGGTGAGTTCACAGCTTTGGACAGACAGAAATAGTAAACAGACATATACTGGGTATATTAAGTTTAGTAGTTGATCTACTATCCGTGGAGTGTGTCATGTCATCTTACCGAACTCGACTGTTTCCGTTTGCCTCCGCGGGTCATTAATGAACCCGACATCAACATCGATATTACACTCGTTATGAACTCCAGTCAACGTTGTTGCCGAGTGGGGCTAGTCAAACCCAGTAGTTCTACGTAATAACGACTCGTTTGTCATACAATTGACGGTAAGGATAAGTGAGGACTTTATGCGATAAAAGTTACACTCAAAAATAGTTTTACAACATACCAGTCATATATCTAAAACAGTTGCATAGTAATCTCACCCCAATAGTTTAGCAAAATAGTCAATGAGTAAAAGTGGGGCTATAAACTCACCTGAGTTTGTATAGAGCGTTCGTTCGTGAACTGAGTAGCTCGCCGGCTAGTAGTTACCTATATCACATAGGTGTTATAAGTTTGTGTTACATACACGTGGGTCTCACAGGACCGTGTTAGTGTTTAACAACCCTAAGTTGTTGTGTGGGTCGTGTTGACCATGTTTGACCGTGTTGACCGTGTTTGACCTAACGACCCGTTGGTGACGATTTGGATCAAGTGACCGTGTAACGTGTGGTTTAGTGTCGTGTGATGTGTATGGATACCAAAGTCACTTTCATGAGGAAACTTACTATTTATAGTTAGTTTCAATTTCAAGAAAGTTTCCATGTTTGGCAAGGTATGCAATAAATCATATCTGATTATTCTAGCATGCATATTTATCCTAAGTGAGCATGTTATCACAAAGCACATAGTTATACATAGCCGATTTAGCATGGTTTGTGCGTAAAAGTTTCAATAATTAGAAAGTTACAAAATAAGCATGTTTAACCAAATTTAATAACAAGTCTTTTCTAAATATCATTACCTTGGTCCTAAATAGTCATTTATTCACATTTGTCACAACGAACTTGATAACATTTATAGACTTTGCAAAATAAAGTTACTATTTATAGCAACTTGTAACAATGTGCACATATATCATTCTTTCAAAGTATCAATCCTTCAATATCATCATATTGACATTAAACAAGCATGTTAGACTCAAAACATCATCAAACTCATCATCTATTAGCAAACTTGTGACAAAAAGTTTCTATTTATAGTAATAATGATGTAAATCATGATTTTTGACTATTCTATCAATTCCAATACATCAAATGGTCATCATCATAGTTTTAAACATCATTTTAAACATAACCTAAAGATCTAAATACATGCATGTGGTTATTTTATCAAAATCCCCATTTTCATAACATTAAAGTTACTATTTCTGGCAATAATCACCAAATGACTAATTCTTGACATAATCAATCATTCTAACTATGTATAAAATCACAAATATCACTTGTAATAATATTTCAATACTAATAATCATGTCAAAAAGCTTAGATCATACATGCATGTAACCATAAGTGCCTATTTCATGATAAAATCAACAAATAATTATTTAAATCAATAAGAATCACCATAGATCATCATCAGCACTTCAAATCAGTAACAATAACATCTAATAACAGATTCACAAGATCAAAAATTCATGTTGAGGTGGTGATGGTGATGCATGTGGCCAAAATGGCTTGCATGTGGGTTTTCAAGTGATTTTAGGCTAGACTAAGTATGGATACTACCTCACAAAGCCTTGGATCAACGAGATGGAGCTTGAACAGGTCTGAAACAACTCGAAATCTTCCTGGGTATGGCTCCTTGGTCGTTACAAGTGGTGGTGGTGTCGATGGTTAGCTCCAAGCTTCACCTCCTATCTTCCAATCTTCGATCTTGAGCTTTCAAGGCCTCAACAATGGCTTCCAGAGGTTTAATGGTGTAATTGCAGGTGAAAGAGACGAGCAAGAGGTCTGGTTACTCAGAAGTTGGATTTATAGGGTAGCTAAAATGATTAGTCTTGGTTTAATCAAGATCTTTGCGTGTTGCACTCGTCGTGTACCGCGATGAGGGTCTCCGGAAGTTTCCGCGTACCGCGATGGAATTCGGGATTCAAATTGCCGCCCATCCATCGTACCGCGATGCTCCTTCTCGTGGGCTGTCGCGTACCGCGACGGGTCCCTGAGGAGCCCAATAGGCCCAATCTTGTTGTTTCGAACCGATTTTCGCGTATTTCACGATTACGATCGTCGTTTCTCGACATGTGAGCATTGTTCTGACTAGTTTAGGCTCCCTAGAACCTAAGTACAGTGAAAGTGTACTGTGGTTTGATCCGTTCACCAACGTTTGTCGTTCAGGACATGTGCGAGTATTGTGCGATAATTCCTCGAATTATCGGTGTTCGAACTGTTGTGCCACGTGTCACACTAAATACAATTACTCTAGTGCCACTTATGAAATAATAATACACATTATTATTAAAATAATATAAATGCTGACCTAGAAATTGTGAGGTGTCACACTATGCCTCTTTCATATGCATTTTCTCCTTTGTTGAAGTGTCTACCCTGTCCTCTACCACGACCTTGACTGCTTGAAATTGTCCTTAGGAGTTTGATTTGATAGTTTGCATTGGGTTCATCTTGGCTTTTGAGGCGTTCTTCAAATGTTATTATTCTTCCAACCGCTTCTTCAAATGGCATTTTGTGTATTTCTTGATATTAATAAAAAGATGCTAGGATTAGTAAAAACTTTTTTGCAACTGAGTTAAGCGATTTTCTAATGGGTACATATCATATCTCCATGTAACCTGAGTCCCCTTCTAGGATCATAGTCAAGGTTGCCATGGAGGAAGTACCTCAAGTAACATATTTTACATCCATGGAACCTAATTCCCCTCTTGGGACTATGTCCCATTCTAGGATAACATCTTTTAATTCTCTCTCCTCTTACCTTTTGTTCCATGATGAGTCTCCTAAGAAGCCTTTTAAAATAGTTGGTCAACCAAAGGAGATTGTGCAGATGAGGCTGAATTTGTCTTTAAGGGCTCAATCATTAAAAAGGTTTCTTTCTCACAGGAAAAATTGACCATTGATCCAATCGGTGAGGCCACAAGGTCTATCTCTTATGGGATGAACATAATAGATAAAGGAAAAAAGAAACTATCCAAGAATAGGAAGCCACAAAGGAGGGCTACTTAAGGAACTAATCACTATTAATATGAAGCCACTCAGGAGTATATGAGTAAACAGAAGAAGGGCCTACCAAATATCTCCTTAGATGGAGGGACCATCAGATTAGCAGCTATCCTTCAGGGAAAAGGGTATGACTTGGATGAGGTCCTAACATGGTTGGTCCTTAAAATGACAGCTAAGTTGGATTGATTGAAGCAGCATGAACATGTTGTTGCTTCAACCAAAGCTGTTGCAGCTTCCTTCAAGAAACACAAAGAAGTTGCATTTAGAGAAAAGATGAAGCAATTCTTAGTGCACTATGGATTCTCTAGCCAACATCTTGGTCCAATGAAGACCTCTGCTATGGATACACACCATAAAGAGATCAAAAGCAAAATATCCATGGGAGAGTCAGCTTCACTGGACCAGATCCAGGCACAGCAGTAGGTCATTCAGCTCAGTAAATTGACAAGAGTTGGAAGGTACCCCTCCATAAAACCTCTGTCTTCCAACGCAATAATGGAGGCAAAGGCTATGATAGCCGAAGAGGCTAGAAAGGTGGTGGTGCCCAAGATTGAGCCCATTACTCCTCTATCGCATCCTTTCTGGTTAAGTTTGTTTGTTTTTTTGTTTGTTTTCTTTTCAAGCATTCAATAGACAAGAGGTGTTTGATGGCTTGATGCTTTCAATAGGTGTGTGTCTAAAATACAAAATCAAAGTTTTTCTATTTTTTTTTGTGCCTTTTAATATTATATAGTAATGAGTTTAAAAGTTTTTATCTAGCTAAGCCTTACAAAAAAATACACTTTCTATTATATGGGTTAAATTAAAAGAAAAACTAAAATTCATATTTATATTTGGCTTTTGTCACTTTTTCAACATGAAACTGATATCAAAAGGACTTTTTTTGATACATATACTGTGGCGGGATTAATTTTAAATTATTCTATCATCATTTATCATTCACATTAGTAAAATTTTTAAAGAAAAAATGTGCATGAGTTTCAATTATTTTAGTCAAGAAAATAATACATATGACAATGTTCGGCATACAAAAAAAGGTAAATTACGGTTTTGCCCATGTGGTTTAAGTGTTTTAACTATTTTGGCCTGAAATAGAATTTTCTATCAATTCAGACCCTGTGGTTTATATAACTAACATTTTTTGCTCCAATCATAGCTAGATTTTGGGCAAAAACCTTTATAATAGTTAAGTTTAAGGGGCTAAAACAGTTAGTTTTTTAAACTACATGGGCTGAATTGATATAAGATTCCATTTTGGACCGAAATAGTTAAAACACTTAAACAACATGGACCAAAACCGTAATTTACTCTAAAAAATAACAACATAAATTCATTTTATTTTTTAGTCATACGCAGAACCCTTCTACATGCGTTATTTATAAAAAGATTAAACAAGGTTGATCTTGAAGCAAAAACCTAAATTTAAATTTTAAATTATTTTGGGATCGTTTGGTAACATCTGAATTATTAAGTGCTGAATGGTTAGATGGGTTTGAACCATTAAGTGTTGAACCGGTTAAGATTGTTTGTTTTAGCGTCTAAATGAAATATAAAAAATATCCTTTTATTTGAAAAAACCCTAAAAAATCAGAACATGTCCCTCAATTGACCTCCTCTTCCCATCGCCGCCTCTGCCTCCGCCTCCCGTCGTCGACCTCACCAGCGTCATTGCCATCGCCATCAACCTCCGTCACAGTTGCAGCCGAGCTCGATGTGAAGCGGCGCCTCCTTCAACCATCTCCATCGATCTCCGCTTTGATGGGATCTGTTGCGCTGTGGGATATGTCGTCATCGCAATCTCCATTGACCTCGATCACGGTTGTGGTCGACCTTGATGTGAAGTTGCGCCTCCTACAACCATCGCCATGGCCATCGACCTGCGCCTCAATAGGATATGTTGTTTCGTGCTCCATGGGATATGGGAGATGGTGAATGGCGTGGGAGAGGGCGACGGTGACGACCGGCGAAGTTGACGATCATGGGATATGGGAGGTGGTGATCGACGTGTCTATGACTCGCATGAGGAGCTAGGGAGTGGGGAGGTGACAAGAAGAAGGATCAAATTCTTATTCAGACTTTGTTAAAGATCTGAATGATTCAAAAGCTGATTCAGACGTTCTTTTTCGTTCAGACATCCGAAACAAACGGTTTGAATCTGAATGGTTTAGATCCAAACTCATTCAGATGCTATCAAACAGCCTATTAATCACATAATATAAGTATTTTTTGAGAGTTTTTATTTTTTATTTTTTATTTTTATTAATATAATTATTACTAATACTAGGGTTATTATTATTATTGTTAGGCTATGTGTTGTGGTAATCATTCCACGTAGGCGTCATATAAACAACTAACACCATCATCTTTCCATCATTCTACGTCATCATCACATTTGTTATCATCACATCTTCATCAAGCCTTCATTATCCCTCATTTTTTTCCTTTCTTATTCCTTCACGATGTGACCGTCCTCACGCTTGTACCTCCACGCCCCGGTTACGCCCGTGTGTAGTGCGGGAGGACACCAAAAGGGCGTGACCTGCAACAACCTTAATATTATTAATTTAATTTCTTTGAAACAAAGCAAGGTTTGATGGGATATGGAATCATGAATTGTGGCATATGGTCGTGAGGGTAGGTTGAATAAAAAGCAAGCAATTAAAGTAGTTTCATAACCCATTTCCAAGCAACATGTATTTGAAATTCTTTTATTTCACGTGCAATCTGTTAAATTTGACATTTTGTTAAAAAACATTGTTTATTAGTATATTTTATTCATCATCTGACTAGACATCTAAGTGATATGTGTCTACGCATGTATGCCAAAATTAATCAATTAAAAATCGCAATATATGCTTATTTATTTGCCATTTCAAATTGTTTATTCGTATTATCGTATATATTTTTTTATAATTTTTTTGGGAAGTGAGATGAAATAAATCTACAATCTAATCGTTATCTTAATACTGTCCGCATGCAACCTTTCTTACATGTATCTTAATCATCATGTTGCGTCAATTTTTTAGTCAACACATGGTTCTTAATAACGCATATACCCTCATTTTTTCCTTTTCACGTACATCATCTCTCTCCCACATTATCATCTATTTCAGTATATTTATGTTGCTATTCGAAAAGAAGGCGCACAAGAACTCCGAGAGCGCTGAACGTCTCTAAGTGCAATCCACAAGTGCAGCCGCCTACTCATCTCCTCCACAACACCTTATAACAAATCACCCCAACTTGCCACAAGCACCCTCCCAACGTATGTTGTAGACGGTCTATGGAAATATTATTAATAATACACCATTAAATACGATTTTAGGAATTTTTTATAGCAAAGTTTGGATATATTATTAGTAAAATTATAATCTTAATTCCACTTGCTTAATGGCACCAATGTTAGGTATGATTAGGTTAAAAAATTTATAATAAAAATGATGGCATATGGTTAAATGGGCACCAACTCAACCCTACCAAAATCAAACGGTATGGGACCTTTGAGTATTATTTTATCATGTAATGAGACATTTAGATTTTAATTTATTAATATTAATACTATTATTATTATTTTTTTATCAACTTAGTTTTGGTTCATGTGACTTTATAAAATGGTAAATTTTGCAAACTTCTTACCTGTATATCTTAACATTTTGTCATATATTTTAGTGTTCTTTTCTACGATAATCAGATTTTTCCTTGGTATTAAATGAAGTGTTACTATATATTTATCTTATAAACTGATGTAACTTCATACGTTTTAGGTTTTGTCTTTTTGTAATTTGTTATTTATGGATGATTTATTGTTCTTTGAAACCAGGACATTCTAACTTTATGCATTTGACATTTCATACTTTATCAACTTTCAAAGACATTAGTTTTTCTTTACTCGTTTAACCATGTTTGTATCACCGTCATAAATACTAAAATTGGGTTTTATCTTTTGATTATTTGTTTATTTTAGATTATTTATCAACTTACAAAAACGATATACACACATCATGTTCACATCATCATTATTATTTTAATTGATTATTTGCATCAAAGCCAAGCTTCATATTCTAGCATCATCATGCATGTTCATGCTTAAAATTAGTTATATTGCTATAATACAAGTGTAAGCATTATATATATATATAGGAAATGATCAAATATTGCGTTAATCGAATAACTACATCTTATTACGTTGAGGCCTACATTAAAGTAAATCTAAAAGTGTAGGTTTTTCCTTTTTCTTTTTTTTTATACATGTAGGGCCCATTTACATTAATAAAAAAGAAGAAAAAACCTACACCTTTAAATTTATTTTAATGCGAGCCTCAAAGTAATAAGATATAGTTATTCGGTTAACGCAATAAACTTGATTAGTCTTTTTTGATCTCAACGTTTTTTTTTTGAACCACGAAGGTCTCAATCGTGTGAACCAACTGTTTTCAGGTCATGTCACAAAGATCTAGTTACCTGTACCTCCTATAAGCCACCACAACCACCCCAGGAGGAAACCCCATTGGGAAAACCTCCTGACCCCCCTCAGACCTCAATTTCGCTGCGGAAGGGTTTTGAATTCAATACCTCTCATTTGGAAGAATCCTAAAGTACCATTGAGGCAATGTCTCATTGGTTGATCTCAACATTTTATCATCTACACACTTGAAAGAATGTTTCAAAGTTTATTCAAATAATAATGGACTATTGATGAGATCAGAAGATAATAATGGAGGCCAATACTCGTTCGTATTTGACTATTGAAAACTCAAATAAATTGGTTTTTGATTTTAAAATAGTTCAACTCGTGAATAGCTGAGAAAAAGAATGTTGCTCCTTAAGTAGTAACAAGATCTAATCAATTTTGAATTTGTTCAAAATAAAGTTGTGTTACCAAAATGTATGCCTGAGTCTTCAATTCTATCATAATGGAGTAATGGAATGTTGTTATTTTCAATGGACTGACAAGTTTTAAATAAATATAGGATGTTGTTATTTTCACACCCACTTTTTTTAAAAATACACCCCTGAGACGGGCCGTAATGGCCATTACGGCCCGTCTCAGGCCTCGGTCAAACATTCGCTCCTGACAACCTATTCCAATGATTGGGAGCAAGACGGGCCGTAATGGCCAGGACGGCCCGTCTCATTCATCGTACAGACATTCCCTGCAACCTAGTACAATGATTTGACATCAAGACGGCCCGTACGGCCCGTCTTGCTTTTTCAATTCTGACAGAAGGACATTGATTTGACCCAGTACGGGCCGTAAAGGCCATTACGGGCCGTCTTGAAGATTTTCAAATTTGTATATAAGCATGAATCGTTTCAAACGAACGCGTAACTTTCGAATTCAAATATATTTCAAAATAATTCATATATGTAACGATGTCGTTTTGGGACGGGAGTTTTTTCAACTATTCCGTGCCAGATTTGAACGAAGAGCCTCCTGTCGAGTATTCATACGGCACGATAGATCTGAATGCTGAACCTAACGCTGATGTCGGTTTTGACAGTCAAGCATCGTATGGGTTCGTGTATGACGACAGTAAACAAAGTTACACGGAGGAGGGTTATGAAAAAAAGCTGGGGGCTTCAAACGTTAACTGGGAAACCAAAGAGGTAAATTAAATGAAACATAAATGTTAATGATTGTATATTATCTCTATCCATTTAAGGTATTTATTATTGTTTTTATATGTCAAGAGTTTATGTTTGAGGAAGCGTTGGCAGGGTGGGTGAAAAGTAGAGCAGTAGACAATGGTTACATTATAGTCAAAAGAAGAACGAAGAATCAAAGAAAACAGGCAGTGTAATCAAAGTCTGGCTCATGTGTGGCCGTGGTGGCGAGCACAATAGCGTCGCAATCCTTAGACGGTCAGGCAGCAAGAAAATCGGTTGTTCGTTTCAACTGATAGGGTTATACAACGAAGTTCGTGAATCCTGGAAATTGCAGGTGATTAACGACAATCACAATCACGAACCTGCTCAGAATCCAGAGGGTCATCCTATGTTAGAAGATTCACTCAGGAGGAAGAAGATCTGGTTGAGAATCTGACCGAGCGACACATGGATCCTCGTAACATACTTTCGAGCATAAAGAAACATAACCCTGCAAATGTTCCGTCCCTAGGGATGTATACAATTTACAGTAGAAGCTAAAAAACAAGAAGAAATTCGGTGATACTCCGATGCAGGTCCTGGAAAACGTGCTTCACAGTCAGCGGTACGTTTACTATACCCGGGAGGATCCTGAAACAAACGTCGTGGAAAACATTTTCTTCTATCATCCAAAATCGTATTGTTGGTGGCGTGCATTTCCGCACGTACTGATGATGGACGCGACGTACAAAACGAACCAGTACAGGCTTCCATTTATTCAAATTGTTGGTGTGACTTCCACACACCAGACGTTTAGTATTGCTCACGCGTTCGTAAGCAAAGAGCGTGAGGAGAACTACGTCTGGGTCTTGGAAATGGCTAAGAGTATGTTGAATAAGTGTATGGAGCCACGTGTGATCATAACAGATCGAGACCTTGCTGTTATGAATGTGTGTCGTAAAGTGTTTCCAGAAGCCGTAAAATATCTCTGTAGGTGGCACATAGACGAAAATATTGCCAAACACTGCAAGGCAAGCTTTTCGGACGCAGACTGGAAGAAATTCAAAGGTCGATGGGCGAATTTATGTAACTCTCCGACAACAGAGTTATACGAATACAACTACAACCGTCTGTACGAAAGACTTATCAAAGACGATAAAAAAAGTAAGCATCATATACCATTATTATGTTGAATCATATCATCATTGGTTTTTTGTTTCATTTCAGGGGTTCTGGAGTATCTAACGCACCCCTGGTTAAACAGTTACAGAGATATGTTTGTAACAGCATGGACCAATAGAACGCGCAACTTTGGTCAACGTACAACAAACCGGGTGGACAGTCAGCACTCGAACCTAAAACGATTCCTCAGATCACCAAACAGCACGCTTGCCTCGCTTGTCGGTTTCGTAAATGAAAATGTGCAAGCACAGGAGGTAAAAATGAAACATGATTTTGAAACAAGCTTGATTAAAACTATGGGTCATCATAAACTACCAATATTTGATAACCTTCGAGGAAAGGTGTCCCATAAAGCTCTTGATTTGTTGGTAGAGAAAAAAGACAAAATAAGAGTCATGCGTGACAAAAATATGACGTGTGGCCACCAGCTTTGGACTAGTTGTGGGTTGCCGTGCGCTTGTAATATATCAAAATATTACAACACAGGTTCGTAATATTAAATGTAAATATTAGATGTTTCGCACGTACTTAGTTTTATATTAACTCTAATTATAAATTATGCAGATAACAAGATACCGCTCTCAGATATAGATATTTTTTGGACAAAACTTAACGCAGCTAACCCAACACTGTTAGAAGAATAAGAAATAGATGTTATAGGACAATACTTAACGCAGCTAACCCAACACTCTCAGATATAGATATTTTTTGCACCAGATAGCCGCCCGGTGCGACGAGACGGCCCAGCGGATGGCACGCATCGAGCGACGGCTCGATCGGTACGAGGATTTGGTCCAGTGGACAGTCGCATCAGAGCATGCGCGACGGGACGGGACACAACTTCCACCGTTCCCGGAGCCACGCGTCTACGCAGACGACGGATCAGACGCTGGACCATCCGGATCGTAGTTCATTTTGTATTTTTGTATTTTGTTTCCTTGTATATAAAACCGTACAGTGTATATACGTATGTTTCTTTCTACATTTATATTGTTTTTGTTTGTGTTGTTTAATATTTGCGCCAAAAACTTTATATTGTTTAAATTATTTTAATTAACGTAAACAAACTGATTAGAAAATGAAATATTTAGTTAAAACGACATTATGACGTTTAATTAACGTAATAGCCGTATATCGTTCAAATAACTTACATAATAAACGTATATCGTTAAAAATTAAATTTAAATACGTAAATTAAGTTTAAATAAAATAAATAACACACATCGTTCAAATAATTCACGTATTAAGCGTATATCGTTAAAAAATATTTAAATACGTAAATTATGATTAAATAAAATAAATAACACATATCGTTCAAATAATTCACGTATTAAACGTATATTGTTAAAAAATATTTAAATACGTAAATTATGTTTAAATAAAATAAATTAACTCAAGACGGCCCGTAATGGCCAGTACGGGCCGTACCAACATTTACAAAACTGGTTGACACCCAAAATGGCTTGAAGAAATAAGCTTGGGCCAAGACGGCAGTACGGCCCGTCCCATATAATGTTTCACTGATTCCTAGGAATTCTCTGGAATGTTTGTCTGTACTCAATACCGGGCCGTAATGGCCATTACGGCCCATATTAGCCCGCAGGGGTGTAAAAATATAAAAGTGGGGTGTCCAAATAAAACAGCCCTAAATATATCATCTAAAATCGACATAATTATATCATCTAGGAGCGAAGATGTTTTTACTTTTATGTTTTGTTTTTAAACTTAAAATGTATTAAGTGTGTCGATCATTTCAAATGTTTGTTTTTGTGTGAACTTTTGATTTAGATTATCATGATGGATAATGAAAGACTAGCCCAAATTATACGCATTGTGATATTGACGTGTATATTGTTAAGCACTCTCAAATTCTTTTAGGGCCCACATTCAACCTGCCAAAAGAAAAAGCTAAACAAAATCTGCATTTAACCAAACATAACCGACCAAAACTGTCCAAAACCGACCGCGGTTAACCGAAACCGGGCGGTTAAGGATTTCGTATAACCAATTTAATCGGTTTCGGTTTCGGTTTTGGTGTGAGCTTAAAACTTCACCGAACCATACCGTGCACACCCCTAAAACAAACTACCGGAACAACCTCAACCAAACCGACCAAGCTTACACTTGTTTGGTCCTTGGTCTCAACAAGTTTGGTTCGGTCCTAACTTAAGTCAATGAGCACTCAATTTTGTTTTAATCATCGTTGTAATTTGTAAATTTTGGTAGATATATACCAAAGTTTAAACCACAAAACAGATATTACGAAAGGTGTAAATAACTCAAGTCAATAAAAAAACAACTTCAAATTGGCTTTAAAATAAAAGCTCAAATTAAGTCATCAAGCCAAGCTTTAAATGATTGAGCATTTTCTTGATCAAAGCTAAAAAATTTTTGGAACGGCAAAGATTATCTCCTCCTAATTTACTTCAAACTAATTACACAATTGCATGAGTTAGAACTTATAACCTCTCATTTTAAAAGACAAAACTCATACCAAGTAGGCTATTCCCACATTAGCTGATCAAAACTCAATTTATAAACTAATCCAGGTCCCAAGCCTCATTTATCAAGGTTGGAGGAGCCTAAATAAAGCTGTTATTTATATATAGGGTCAGTCGATCTAATTGCACCAGCTCTATATACTAAATACACCAGCCCTACTGTATTAATTACTAATTTTGACCTTTTCAACCAAATAATGGCACATGACATTCCTTTGTTTTTTTCAAAAATAAATGTTTACTTTTAAAAATCTCAGATAAAATTCACAATTAATGTTATTAATTATATACATTGTTTACATAAATATCATCCATGTTTAATGGTATACCCACACATATTAAGAACATTTTCTTAATACTTTTTATTTTTAAAATTTTTTTAATATTAAAAATGTATAACTAATATAATTGTTTTCCATTATGTAAATTTATAAAGACATCAGCAAAAAATTAAATAATTTTTTATTTACAAACCCATGTAATGCACGTGTATATAACCTAGTATATTAATAAAACCAACTTAAAAGAAAACAAAAGGGAAAATGTTACATAAATGTAACCAAGTTTCTTAACTGTTTTAATTAAATAACTGAAACTTTGTTTGACTATCAAAAGTAACTAAACTTTAATTTATTGTTTTAATGCTATGTAATTATTAGGTTATCAGGTTATCATTTTTTTTTTCATTTTTTAATTTTCTTTTAATGCTTATGTGGATATTAAATTGTCTTAGGTGGATTTTTTTTCTTAGTTTTTGATTTTCTTTAAATGATTATGTGGATATTAATTATTTTATGTGGATTATATAAAATCAAAGAATTTTATTAATTGATTTTGACGTCTTTATCCCAGTTACCTTCAAACCCTTCTGGAACATTCAACCATGAAATCAAAATACTTTTTTAATTGATTTTGACGTTTCTTTATGCAACCATGGAAGATGATTCCCATCCAGCAACCGTCGACGTAGACGTGATTCCCATCCGGCTACCAGCAACCGCATTCGATAGTGATTCCCATTCAGATTCAATCGACCAGAGACGTAGACGTGATTCCGTCGACCTTAAGCTAGGGTGGTTCTGTCGACTTGCAGCGTGTAACCGTCGACCAGCATCATGATTCAATCGATAAAGGCTATATTCGCGATTCAACTGACAGCCAGCAACACGTGCGCTGCAAGCGACGATCACGATTCAATTCGCGATTCAAACCTTGGTGACCTGATTGGGGTTACAATCGATGATGAATGGATGTGTGATTTACTAGGTTTGGTTTGTTTATGTTTTTGGTTTGTGTTTACGCACAATGTATACTTTTTTGGTTTTGGGTACAAATGGTTCAGTTTCTAGTAGAAGTGTAAAAACATAGTGTTTTATGTTTTTGGTTTTGTTTTACATTTTTGGTATGTAGAAATAAAAATACATTATATATAATGTTTGTTTTTAGAAGAAAACGTTTGTTTTTAGTCTTATTTTTATTCATTATAATGTTTTCTAGTTCTATTTTTTAGAATAAAAATACATTATATATAACGTTTGTTTTTAGAAGAATATGAAGGTTTTAAAAAACGTTTAGCCATCTCTGTGGGAGGCTGCTACCCATAAGGCCATACCCGGCATGGGAAAGAAAAGCGGCGGACAACCGACTGAACTGGGGAGCCTAAACGGCATTGAGGATGAGTCCACCGGTCGGCAAACGGCTTCTATCTACAGGTGCTTTCATTATGGATCGGTCGACTTGTCACGATTGATTGCTCACACACAATTAGGTTAGGCAGGCTTGGGGAGGTGATCTGAATCGCTATCGATACGATGCGGGGCTTATTTGCTGACCGTAACGAACCCCCTAAAAAGAGCGGGGAGACCTTTGACCTGGGCTGGGGAGGGCGCTTTGCTTTAGAACTTTAGTTCGTAACAAGGCTCGAAGACCTCCGGCTGGATTTGAAATGGATCAGGTAGGGCATCCATTTTCTCGCACGGCTCCTAAGTGATAAAAGAAAGAAGAGAAATAGGGCCAGGCCTTAGCTAGTCTCATTTTCCTTCAGCTTCTGGCATTGTTCGCCACCACCCGAGAAGCAAAAGATTCTAGAGTCCAGGCTGAAAATACATGCATAGATAGTGGTCTAATGACAAGGCCGACGACGGAAGCTCGGGACGGAGCCGTATGATGCGGAAGTCTCACGTACAAAAAAAACGTTTGTTTCTAGTTCTATTATAATTTATTTTTAGGAAAAAAAACAATTAGTTTTTTTAATTTTTTTAAAAATCCATATCATTACTTCTATTTTCCACATCATATTAAACATAAAAAAATTAATGAAACCTGACACATCATCAATTGCAACCTATTAACCTGATAATTACATATTATTAGAACAACAAATTAAACTTTAGTGACTTTAAAGTAACAAAAAAACTTTCAATGACTTAATTGAAACAATTTTCAAACTTGGTTACATTTCTATAAAGTTACCCCCAAAAAAACAAAATAAGAAAGACTTAGAATTAAAAAAATATATTAATCAATATAAAGGTAAGCATAAATCAATAAAAGAAAACAAATGAAATCTAGAATAACTTAATTATAATTAAGAAAAGTTAAAATAGAATAAATAATAAATATTAAATACTGAAATTACAAGGATTAAAATACTATTAAAAAAGAAAAGAAAAAAAGCTTACCCACAATAATCCTATGATTTAAAAACAACAAAAATAATAAAAAGAGGCGGGCCTTTGTCAAATGTAATATAGAGTAATAATAACAAATAAACATACATATGTATATATGTATTCTTATTTTGTAAAATCTGAGAAAAGATGAACACATAACTTAAACCGTTATTAATAATTAATTAATTAATTAAATATTGAGTGTAAACATATCAAATGAGTGAGATTATATAAATTATCCAGACAATAGGATGCTTATTTCTTGTTCATTTACATAGAAACATACATATGTATTCTTATTTTGTAAAATCTGAGAAAATACGAACACATAACTTAAACCGTTATTAATAATTAATTAATTAATTAAATATTGAGGGTAAACATATCGAATGTGTGAGATAATATAAATTATCCAAATAAAAGGATGCTTATTTCTTGTTCATTTACATAGAACAAATTTTAGTTGTTTTATTGTAACTGAATTAATTTATTGACAAAGTAGTTATAATATATTTGCCAGATTACGTGAAATGTGTCCTTTTTAACATCTATTATGATTTAAAGTATTTGATAAGTTCATTGGATTCTAAAAGTAAAATCCTTAAGCAAAGGTGGTTCTATAAAGCCATAAAGGCAATGTGACAACGTCTCTTGGCTAGATTTCAAGGGCAACATCTCTAGGATCCTGCCCGATAACAGTTTTGATTGTAATTTTTATGTTCAATTCAACTTTTTTTTATAAAAAAAAAAACTATCAAATAATAGCTTTTGTGTGGTTTTTGAATTTCCAATTTTGAATATAATTTCTTTCTTTTTTAATCATATAACACTTATCTTTTGGTTTTATTTTAAAATCATACAAATTTATATATTTGTTTTTATCGTTTAAGTTTTATTCATTTGAAAACTTTGTATTATATTACCAACTTGTTCTAATATGTTAGTGAAACTATGACTATCAAACAATCCAAGTTTTCAATCCTTACAAAATTCGAATAAGAAAACAAGTGATTATCAAACTAATCAAATTAACCAAGAAAAATAACTTTGAATAATTCTGATTTATGATCGTTGAAATTCGTTTAGAAAGAAAACCATAACATTATTTTAAAAGAATTCAAGATTTTTTATATTAAAAAAAAGTTGCATGAATCTTTTGACATCCTAACATATGTGTATAAAAAGTAGCTAAATCTTTCGACAAATAATAAGCAACTAGACTCTAATAACTTAAAATTTGAGGATAATTGAATTCGAATTTATGGATCTCAAAACTAACCCTTTTGATATACATAGATATTTTTTATATTTTTTATTTATAATATATTTGTTGAAGGTTTTTGCAATTTAAATTTTTTTTTTTGTTATTTTGCTAATTTGGTTTATTCTAATACATCTGATATCAAACCGATTCTACAAACCGGTTCTAATAAGTTTGTCCAAATCGGTTTTTAATTGAATTCATTGTCAATTTAAAATTTTCAAATTCGAATAAATTCTGAGCCTAGAAATGAAACGTAATGAGACAAGGTAATGATGTAGGTTCTTGAGTCTTAGCTAAGGGAGAAGTTCGGCTAAGAAGACAAAGAGCTACATTACTGTCATGTGAGTTCTAGATGCCCTATTTCAACACTTTACGTGTAATTACGTTTTGGGCAGACATACATGCTGTTAGTATGATTATGATGCTTTGTGATGCTACGTGACTATGCTATGATGATGAATGTTTGTTGATATGTATGATGATTTATGCATGAGAATATGCTACGTATGATAAATGGATGTTAATGAGTTATGATAATGAGAAGCAGGATGATATGATATGATAATGACTGTATGATGACATTCTATGATGATGATAACTATGATGATAGTTATAAGATGTTATGTTATGATGAGATCCTATAATGGAGCTCGTGGCATAAAGATAGATGATCCGATGGTGTTACCATCGTTTATGTTTTAATTCAGACATTATTTCGTGTTTGACAAACTATGTTTTAATTTTCGCTACTATTTATGAAAGTTTTTGGTTTAAGAGCTATGAGTTTATGATAATGACCAACTCTGGGAGGTACCTGGGATCAAGGCATCTCAAGTTGCAAAAATTAAAATAAGAAACTAAACATGGTTGATTCAGATACTGTGTTAGTCCCTATTTTAAATCCCCCAGAGACCTTAATAAGTATATTAGATGTGAGTGACCCTCTATACTTACATGCTGATGACTCAAACAGTTTAACAATTGTAACCATAAAATTGGAAGGAACAAAAAAATTACTCTGTTTGGTCCAGTGCTATGAAACTAGCACTGGAAGTAAAAAAGAAAACAGGTGTTATTGATGGTACTTGTAAGAGATCCATTAATAATGAAGTTTTAGGTAAATAATGGGATATATGTAATTCTATAGTGCTACCATTGATTTTAAATTATGTGTCTGAAGAATTATATTTAGGACAAGTGTATTCTAAATTTGCAACTGAACTATGGCAAGAACTAAAAGAATCATATGATAAAGTAGATGGTTCCGTAGTTTTTAACATATATTAAGAGATAAATTCATTAACTCAAAATGGAACCACTGTTTTATAATATTATCACAAGCATACCACAATGTGGAAACATTTCGATGCTATAGTCCAGTTGCCCTCTTGCTCTTGTAATGCATAAAGAGACTTTAATGATTTAATCATCTCATAAAACTGATGCAGTTTCTTATGGGTCTTCATGACATATATCAACCCGTAAGAACCAATCTTCTTACCAGGGATCCTTTATCATTAGTTAAAGTAGAATTTTCAATAGTATCTAGAGAAGAATCTCATAGAAATAGTGGATTTTCATCTAGTACAAAAAATCAGTCCATGTCATTTGCTTCAAAATCAAATCAAACCTTTCAAAACAATAAAAAATTTGGAAAAGGAAATACTCAAATTTAAAATGCACTCATTGTAGTATGATTGGCCATCCAGTGGAAAGATGTTATGAGATAATAGGTTATCTATCAAAAAATTTTTTTAAAAAGAACAGGTAATCAAAACTTTAAGAACAACAACTCGATAACTAACAACAATAACAAAAACAGTATGGGACTATCCTTAACATTACATTTCACTCCTGATAAAATAACTAAGCTCATTAGCTTGGTTAGCCAGCCTGAAGTGAAAAATTCAGAGGCATCAAGTTCTGGAACACGAGGTAAGATAGTAGGCTATATCAGTTGTTCAAGTTTTGTAGACTTAAAATTTGAAAATGGATGGGCAGTAGATTCTGGTGCCAATCAGCATATGGTTAGAACTGAGTCTAATATGATTAATTGTGTTGATGTATCTAGTTATGATGTGAGTGTCAGTCATCCAAACGGAACTAAGGCTAAAGTTATTAAAATTGAAGATTTAAAATTGGCTGATAAAATTGTATTGAATAATGTGTTGGTTGTACCTGAATATTGTGTAAATCTACTGTCTGTTTACAAATTAGCTGCTGATAATAATATAGAAGTAGTGTTTAATGAAAGTAATTGTTATATTCAAGATTTGAGATCAAAGGAAGTCCTAGTGACTGGTAAACAAAATGGTGGACTGTACTTATTTGATGAAAATGGCATGTGTGCCAATGTGTATTTTAATAGTTATAATAATGTAAATATATGGCATAAAAGGTTAGGATACCCATCAGATGAGGTTTTAAAAGTATTAAAACTTCCTCTAAAAATAGAATTATCTGAGAACAGCAATCCTTGTGAAATCTGCCAAAGAGCAAAGCAGTCTAGAGTACCTTTCCTTTGAGTGAACACCACTCAAAGAAAGTAAGTGAGCTTGTCCATCTTGATGTGTGGGGTCCCTATAGAGTTAATAGTAAGGAAAGCTATAAGTATTTTCTAACTATCGTTGATGATTATTCAAGAGTTGTGTGGTGTTATTTTTTGAAAACTAAAGATGAAGTATTTCAGAATTTAATCATTTTTTATGAATTAATTAAAACAGAATTTGATAAGGTTGTTAAAACAATTAGAAGTGACAATGGCACTGAGTTTGTTAACAATCAAATGATCAATTTTTGTCAATCTAATGGAATAATTCATCAAACCACTTGTAGCTACACACCACAATAAAATGGCATAGCCGAAAGGAAACATAGACATCTTCTTAATATAGCTAGGGCTTTATTGTTTCAAGGGGGTCTGCCTCTTTCATTTTGGTCAGAATGTACACTAACCGCGGTTTATCTAATTAACATGACCCCTTTGTCAGTTTTAAAAGGAAAAAGTCGTTATGAGGTTATGTTTGGTTTTAGGCCCTCTCTTTGGGTGTTTGTGTTATAGTATTGTTTTAAATAGTTCAAATAAATATTCTAGCAAGGCTGAAAAATGTGTTATAATTGGATATTCAAATGTAAAAAAAGGGTTATAAACTTTGGAGTTTAGATAATAAAAATGTTTTGTTTTCAAGAGACGTTAAATTTTTTGAAAAAATATTCCATTTAAAAACACAGAAACTAATACAGTTTTACATCAAAATGATCTTCTTCATTTTTTTTTATATCACTAATCTCAATATTTCAAATGACTGAAATCCTGATGATTATGAGGGGGTGATGTTGTCTAAATAATCATTAATTAGAAACCAGCAAACTACCATTCAAGGTCTTCTAGTGAGGCGAGTCATTTGGTTCATAATAAACAGCCACCTAATGGTTCTAGTGAGGCAATTTATGAGTCACGGTATATTCAGTAACCTAGTAACCATTTGGTCAGTGAGGGGGTAGTATTTATTGACTCCTATTGTGAAACAAATGAGCATATTGACAGTGTCAATAAATCTCATGATCATAGTAGAAATAAAAATGATAAGACTGGCGTTTTTGAGGGTACAGAAGTTTACACTTCTGAGCAGGACATACAACCTACTAGAACCTCATATAGGAATTCAAAATTTCTTCAAAAATATAATGATTTTATAGTAGAAGGGAAGGGAAGGTTAAGTATGAAATAGAGGAGGTGGTAAATTATTCACATTTAAATAGTGAAAATTTTTGTTTTATTACTTGGTTGAACAAAACTATTGAACCTACTTCCTATAGTGAAGCTGTCACAGAAAATCATCGGGTAGAAACTATGAATGTTAAAATGGAAGCATTACATAGAAATAATACCTGGATTTTAGTTGACCTTCCTGCACGAAGAAAACCAATATGTTGTAAGTGGGTTTATAATATTAAATAAATCCATAGGAGAAATAGATAGATTTAAAGCTAGGTTAGTAGCAAAAGGTTTTAACCAAAGAAAATGAATTGATTTTGATGAAACTTTTTCACCTGTAGTTAAAATGGTAACTGTACGGTGTGCAATTGGGTTGGCTTTAAAAAATAATTGGACATTGTTCTATTGGATATTAATAATGCTTTCTTATATGGAAATTTGAGTGAGGATGTATATATGACATTACCAGAAAGATATTATTCAAAAACTGAAACTAAAGTGTGCAAATTAGTACAATTACTTTATGGGTTGAAACAAGCACCTAGGAAGTGGAATGAAAAACTGACAAGTGTGCTGGTTTAGAATGGTTTTGTACAAAGTACTTGTGATTATTCATTATTTGTGAAATATGTTGGGTGTGTGTTTCTTATTTTACTTGTATATGTAAATGACGTCATGTTAACATAGAATGATAATACATAAATTAATGTAGTTAAACAAGTGTTGAGTAAAATTTTTTTAATAAAAGATCTAGGTATTTTAAGGTATTTTCTAGGGATTGAAGTATTATATTCTGAGAAAGGAATTTGCTTATCTCAAAGAAAATATTGTCTTGAACTATTATCAGAATTTGGATATTTAGGATGTAAACTTGTAAAGACACCTATTGAACAAAATTTTATTATTTCTTCAAAACATAAAGAAGATGATGTGGCATTAGAAAATGTGTCGTGTTTTTAGAAATTGATATGTAAGCTAATATAGTTAACCTTGACCAGACCTTTTATAGCCTACACGGTTCAATACTTGAGTCAGTTTATGCATGCTCCCACTAATATCCATATTAGTATAGGTCTTAGGGTACTTAGGTACTTGAACTTTTCTCTGTGACTGCTGTATTTTTTGGGAAGGAAAATGTATTGAATCTGCAAGCTTTTGTAGATTCTGATTGGGCTAAGTGTGTTGTTGCTAGAAGGTCTGTTACAGGGTTTTGTATTTTTTTTAGGTAGTTCTTTAGTAAACTGGAAAAGTAAGAAACAACCTATTGTTTATAGATCAATAGCTGAGGCTGAATATAGAGCATTATGTGTTGTAAATTGTGATCTAGTTTGGTTATCAAATTAGCTTTTAGAATTAAAACTTGATAGTCACTTACCTATAAAGGTTTTTTTTTTGTGACAAGCAAGCAGCCATATCAATTTCTGCAAATCCAGTTCTACATGATCATACCAAACATTTTGATATTGATTTACATTTTGTAAGAGAAAAGATGGCTGGTTTTATTAAAGTTGAAAAGATTGATTCAATGAATCAATTGGCAGATGGTTTTACTAAAGGACTAAGTGTGCAACAACATAAATGGTTTTGCAAAAATTTGGGTTTGGTTGATATGTTTACCAATTGAATTATGGGGAGATGTTAAAATAAGTGTATTAATTCAATTGGTTAATTTAAATTGTTTGTTATTAATTTGTTGTAAGCTTGACAAGTTAAGCGGTGTTGTGGTAATTAGCTGAAAGTTGAAGGATTGTTGAGAGATTTTTGGAATGGTGCACGTGGTATAAGTCAAAGAGTTCAGACTTTGGATTCTCGTTCTGAGTTCATATCTTCACACACACTTTCTCTCAGAATCTTCGTCTTCTTCTTTTAGCGTTTATATTTTTTTCTATTTCAGAGTTTAATCCATGGTCTTTATGGATTCTTGTTATTATACTTAGTTTACATCTTGTTGATGTCGCAGTTGATTTTGAGTTCTCATTATTGTAGTTGAGAAACTCTTTGTCGTCTCTGTTTGTGTAATTTTAAGGTTGAGTCGTTATATATAGATCGAGTTGTAATAGGACTATATCTATATTGTTTTGTTCTTATCTTTTGGTATTAATCACAGATTTTTGTGAATATGTAAGTTGTGATATTCTTTTGAGTTCTTTACAACAATTCATAACCTAAGTATGCCCAACATTCATCAAGGTTAGAGTTTGTTTTATTTTTTATTTTTTTAAAATTTATTTTCAAGCTCAAGACTTGAAATTAGATGTGTTTATGTGAATTATTACATTGAAATTACATATGTTTATGCGAAAGTTTCATTTGAAGATGTAATGGATGTTTTCAAAACCTGAAATTTCGATGAAAATAACTTTAAAATACATTTTTTTATGTATTTCTATGACATTTATTTTTGTTTTGTAATTTTCAATACAATTTAACTTTAATAATGTTATTGGGTTTTATTATGTTAATGACTTATGACATGAGGTTGTTACAAATTTAAGCATCAAAAATATTGACATCACAGGAAAATGATATTGGCTCCTCTAGTGCTTATGAGTTACCCAAAACAGACGTGTTCAAAACATACGAAAAAAAATCTGAATTGAAACCAGAAAAATGGATCTGAATTAGATATTCGGATTAGACACATGTTTTTCTTATCGGTTCGGATTTCAGATATCTGAATTTAAGCCGAATAAAATATGTTTAGTCGGGTTTTTCAGATGTACAAATAAGTTTGTGTGGGTTATTCGGATTAATTCAGATTGAATTAGCATATTTCTAATTTGGGTCGGGTTGGATTCGGATAAATCTTAAAACTTTTCAAATTCGAGTAATCCGATCCAAATAAACTGTTTATCCGACCTAATGAACACCCTTTATTTGGTTGATTGAGTGGTTTGGTTAATCTTGGTACTTCAATTTTCAACTGCAACAATAAAGAGGGGATTTTCAGCATTGAAAATATTCAAAGACCGCCTTCGCAATAAAATGTTAAAATGAGTTCCTCACGAATTCCTTGTTGATTTACATAAAAAAAGAAATTGCTGATAAGTTTGATTCAAATCTATAATCAATATAAAGAATCAAATAGCTTAAACGTCGTTGGGTTGAGTTGTATTCTTCTTTCGGGTATTTACCCTTTCATCTTAACCATTTTATGTCATGTTTGTTAAAAACATATCTAGTTTTTTGAACGCAAGTAAAATTAGATATTTAAAGTTTTTAAATGTTTGGCCTGACCCGACTCATCGACCCGAATATATAATTCGACACATAGTGACTGGAAAAAAATTTGGACACTTGACTTTCGGCCCCTTGTTAAGTTTTTTACAAGCTCAGTCAATATGTGTATATATATATATATATATGGGAAAGATCAAATAAAAAGTCTTTTTTGCCTAAGAATGCTAAAAAAGATTTTTAAAACCTTCAAAACCGACCCAAACGAACTCCGATTGAACTCATTTCGATGGCATTGGAACCGTCTCATCGAACCCTACAATATTAGATTTTAAGTTTTCGTTTTAACAACTAGATTTAGATTTTGGGTTTTAGGGCTTGGTTTTTAGCTTTTTAGTTGAATCTTTATTTTAAAGATTTGTTTTTAAAGTTTTGGTTTTAGTATTAGGGTTTATTGTTTACGATTTAAGGTTTGGGTTTTATGGTTCGACAAGCCGGTTCCAATGATGTAAAAATTAATTCAATCGGGGTTTGTTTGAGTCGGTTTTCAAGTTTTTAAAATCCTTCTTAGCCTTTTTAGGCAAAATAGACTTTTTAGGCAAAATAAGATATATATATATATATATATATATATATATATATATATATATATCTTATTACATTAATATGTAATCCACATCATATAATATCATACCATATCACTCATGTCACAACACAAACAACACATTTCAAGCATGTTACAGAAATTGAAAACCCAAATGAGAAATGTGATCACTAGTATTCCTTAAGAATTTTGGCTTTCTCGATTATGAACCTTCCAAGTTTGTATCTTTGTGAATCATCAAAAGACTTCAAGTACTTCCACCCCAACACCTCCTTGCAGTTGCTACAATAAACATCCGCCACCATGAATCGCCCCGTTATCAGTTGTTGCTCTCTCTTCTCCCCCAACACGACGTTCATGGCCTCCGAAAACATATATGCTTGCCCAGATCTTGCCTAATATTTACAAACACACCATTCATTAGTCGTTAAATTACAACACTTGGCTCAACATATTTGTGTCTTGGTTACCTTGAAATTTTTCGAAAGAAGGTTGTGGCGAAGCGCGATCGGATTCCGGCAACGATTGCAGCTGTACAACGGATGACCGTCCAAACCCTCCATGAAAGCTAGAGATGATCAACAGCAACAAATAGTTTTAAGTTGAAACTTAAAAGAAATAAATAAATAAATAAATAGGAGAAGAAATGGATTATTAGATTAAATTATTGGAAAGGGACATGAATGACTAGCTTCCATGAAATTGCTTGCTTGGTGGATTTGCTTTTAAATTATTATCACGAGCGTTGGCTTTTGACCCAGAGAGTATCATTTCGATACGTTTGTATCAATTGTTATTAACTAGTGGATGATTATTCCACGGGTTGACGCGGGAACCGACCATGATTCTAAATATCAAAATTCATATATGATTATGTGTATCAAAACATATATTTAAAAACGCTTCAGTTGTTACTTTACGTAAAACCTAAAGTATAGTCGATGTAAACACGTGTGGATTAAAGATAAACAATAAAAGTTTTGATAGAATGACTTCGTTTATATAAAAGAAAAAAACATAATTAAACATATATTAATAAAAAATATAAACAAAGTAAGAAAAGAACCCACACGTTGTAGCGGAATTACGTCACAATTTCAAATATCGAAACGTAGACAAGATACAATATATCAAAACTCATATATAAAATTATATTACAATGATTGTCACTCTGACGCAAAATTATAAAGTGTAATTGTCGTAAACATGTATAGATTAAAGATGAATTATAAAAATTAAGTATGGATACTGAGTTTACACAAAAGAAAACGATATATAATCAAACATCTATTAATTAAAAACATCTTCTTATAGTAATAATTGATTCCAAATAGGGTCAGTCTAATTGCACCAACTCTATATATTAAATACACCAGCCCTACTGTATTAATTACTAATTTTGACCTTTTCAACCAATTATCAGGTTTTATTAATTACAAAAGTTGATTGTATTTTGCTTCATTAATTACAAAATTTGATTGTCTTTAATTAAGAAACAATTGTAATTTCCAACGTTTTTTGAAAAAAATTAAAAGCATGTCAATCTTTAATAAGGAGCCTAATGTAATTTCCAACTTTTTTGAAACAAATTTATATTCCATAAGAATGCTAAATTACTTTAATATTAAATTATTTTTTTCTTCCATCAAATGTTACCACTTAAATCATTTTTGTTATGAATGCAATCACCATTGATATATTTAAAAATTTACTAATTCAACAAGTGTTGCAATAATTTAAATTAATAAGTTATAGAAAACTAATTTACAATTTCAAAAAAATAAATAATCAATAGAAAACTAATTAATTTGAAAAACCTATTTAATTCACCTCAATTTTTATAAAAAATGGATAACAAAATTTGTCGAATATGAAGTTGTAAATTAATTTTTTATTAACTACTAAATTTAATTGTTACAAACCTGATAAATTAGTAATATCTTTAAATATAAAATGGTTATTATATATTTAATAAAAATAAATAGTTATTTATTTATTGAAGTCTAATAATATATAAATAATGATTAAGCAATAAATTAGATATTTAATAACTAATAAATGATTAGCTTTAATGGTAGGTAATTCATTAATGACATGTAATAATCAATGTGAGTGATGGTGCAATGTGGGTGCAATTAGCACAACCCTTATATATATTGGTTGGAGTGGGCTTAGCCATACACCCCATAGCATCAAATCCGATAAGACGTTTGAAATCTCGTCTTAAGTGTCGTCGTACCAAGTCGTTCAAATTTTTTGATATATTATTATTAATATATTATTTATATATTTACATAATAATGATTATTATTTATGAAATTAAATCAAAATAACATATATTGTGTTATATGTAAATTTTAAAATTGTTAGCATATAAAAAACCATTTATAAATATATACAAATAAATAATAAATAATAAAAGAGCATTAACCCATTAGAGGTAAGGTTTGAAAAACGAGTCTGAGCCAAACATAAGCTTTAGGAATAAAGCTTAAAACTAATTAAGCACAAACTTTTCATAAGTAAAACAATAATTAAGCGTTTTTTGGTAGCATTTTAATGATAAACTGGTTTAATAGTTCATATTCTCTTAATAATTAAAATGTAACCTTAAGTCTGAAAATAGATAGCCTTTTAACAATTCAAAGTTAACGCTCAAGAATTACTTAATTCTCACTCTGTTTGGCCAATCATAATACAATGGAAAATCAGAAGTAATTCATCAGAGTTGAAAACGATGACTCAATCACTCAAATTCTTCACTCATTTCTCAAACCAATTTCAGTTTCTTTAAACATTGATTGATGATAATACAAAATCATTTCAAAGAAATTTTATTACTCGATCAAGAAGGCAACAGACGACAGAAATATTATCTAATGATGCGCGTTAAGAAACACATCGAGCTCTGGCACAGTCGGAAGGGCTGGGATTGCACCTTTTTTGGTGGTCGTGATCGCTCCACACGCACACGCGTATCTCAGTATTTCTTTCAACTTTCCTTCATCCTACATTTCAAATATTATCATTATTATTCGGGTCAAAACGGGTCAAATTTTTTAAATTGACCCTTTATTTTAAAAAATAAATTTATAGGTTAGATTGGATTGACCAGAAACACTTTTGAATAAAATTTGAAGTTACCTCTAGCACGGATTGGTCATCTACAATCTTGGTCAACAGAGCACCAACAAAAGAGTCACCGGCACCGGTGGTGTCCACTGCTTTCACTTGGAATGCACCCACCGTACCATGAAAATGCTGCAAATTTCATGATTCATAACACTTTAAGTTTGAAGAAAACTTTCAATACATATTCAAAAACAGTTGAAACAAACAGTCCAAACCGAACTGTTCGGTCAATTTGGCAGGTGGTTTAATGATCCGCTTCGGTTTGAAATTGGAAACAGAAATGTACGATTTATAGAAATTTTTACATATATCAGCCTAGTAAAAATATTTATTACATATTTTCACAAACCCTTAAAATCAATGACATGTTTCGCTTTAAGAGGGAAAATATGTAATTGACTAGTTGATTTGTAAGACGAAATATCTTTTAATAAGGGAGAATATATAATGGACTTTTTTACTTGGTTATATAGATGTAATAAATGATATTATATGTCGTTTTTATGTTGAAACTTGGAACCTAACTCACTGTTTAACCTTTCAATTTCGAAGATATACTCATGTATGTATATGCAATATAATCACTTACCATATTTATTATTTTTAAAATTTTAATACTACTTAAAAATGTCGGTGATTATTTTACGTTTGGCATCGATGCAAAAAATTAATAGTCAAATGGGTGCCGCTGAGATAAAAGGTACTCACTCATCATGATGTAGGGCTGTTTATTCTTATTCTTATTTAATTTAATGTAAAGCAAGAATAATAAAGCTGGATATGGGCCCCTTGTTTGGTACTAATCCCCTTTATTATAAAAATAATTTTATTATATTATTCCAAGTGACCAATTATGGTCGTTAAGATTGTACGCTGCCGCTGGCCTTGCGGGATAGCGGGCAATCGGCGGGAACACCGCCCCCTCCCCCAGCGGGATTGATTTCGTGGGTTCAGCGGGTACCGCTCCCCGCTCCACCCTTCTCACACACCATCGGCTCTTCTCTCACAAATGGGTAGTTTTTCCGGTGGGATGACCACTGTGGGGTTTTAAGTTTTTCAGTGGAGTGATGACGTGGCAAGAAATTTCGGTGGGGATGAATTTTCAGTGGGGTGACCACTGTGGATAGTCTAATGGATAAGATTTACAAATGCGTTGTGTATAATTACCACTTACCCATTCATCCAACAAAACATAATTGCCAACATTTTTTGAACAAGAAAACACAACAAAAGCAAATTATAATTCTAGCCCATAAAAAAATATTTTTTGAAAACAATTCAAATAGCACCTATTAATTAAATACCGACGATACAAACTAGTGGCTTGAAAAACCTGACCAGTTAAATCAAGAACCGCACCGAAGGTTCGGTTAGGAGCTATTGAGCCACCCTGTTTTGAACGAACCACAGTTTTGGCTGCTGGTTCTACTGGTGCACTTTCAAAGACAACTTATGATGATACTACTTTCTATCTATATTAATTTAATAGACAAAATTATACTTTTTGAAATGCAAGTTTCGTTTTCTACAAAAAGTCTACCCAAATTTGTATATTTGTAGGATAACCCTTAGTCCACAGTTAACAAAAAGTTGGTAAATATGCAATTATCAATTTTCTAGACCCGAAATTCCCAAATCAAAAACATGCTTCAGATCAAAGATTCAGTTTTTAAGAAAAGTTTTCTGAAATTAGTTGTTATAATGAGTGAGGATGGAACAACAGGATACATACCTTGGTGTAGTAATTGCAACCTTTGTCACCAAGAGTGACCAAAAGAAGCTTCAAATTCGGGTGCCACAAAGACATTGCTGACTCATCATCAATCTTGTCACTTCCTGTGAGAAATTCGAGCTCGTTATCACTCACTTTGATCACCTCAGCCTTGTCCCATATGCTCATGATCTGCTCGCGTGCCTCCTTGGCTGATGGCCACAGTGGCAGCCGGAGATTCGGGTCATATGACAGAAGTGCCCCTGCATCCTTTGCAACCTCCATTGCTTTCAGATGTGCTGATCTGCACGGCTCAACTATCAAGCTTATTGACCCGTAATGGAAAACTTTTGCCTGCAAATTAACAACCGTAAAGCTTACTTGTCGTTTTGTTGATTTGTAGATTAGTATACACGTATTATATCTTCAAACAAACTAACAAATTACCCAGCATATTCTCACTCTTAAGCAGAATTTGGGGAAAAAGATGGAAAAAAACTTTACCCCTATCCCAATTGAGATAAAGACGCTAATCCAAAGGAGTTCCGGACTCGTGGTTATTAAATCTCTCTGACTTCTAAAAGATTTTATATGCAGGGTTTTGATCATTCATATACCACAAACCAAATTAATTATTATGTGATCAATATTTTATAAAAATATATAATCACTATAAACAACAATTATCAAGAGTAAATTGATGAGATAATTCCTATGGTTTGTTAGTATTTCAGTTTTGGTCCCTAAATTTCATAAATTACCAATATGGTCCCTATAATTTAAACATTTGTAACACATAAGGAATTTGTAAAACTTAGAAATTAAGAGTAAAATATTAAGAAACTACATAGACTAACTAGCTAATTTACTCAAAATTATTAATGAAGTAAAAAGAAAAATATGAGATCTGAGAGCGCCTGCTGAGTGCTGGCTGCTGCTAATTTTACTCAATGCTACTAAGCCACGTGTCCGTATATACTTGTCTTTCTATTGCATGAATGTGCATCACACATACCCTTTTAACATCTTTGAAGTTTGAATTTTCACATCAACGTAGAAGAAAAGTATAGGGGCCTTTAATGCTCGTCCTAGAAAGTTCAGGGACCATTAATAATTCCTTTTCTTTTCTCTTTCTTGCATGTATGATACTTCAATATTTCCTCGTATTTTCAATCTTTATAAACATTAAATTTAATAATCAAAATTGTAACAGTATTGCATTCCGCTTAATGATTGTTTACAAATCTTGAACATAATTACATAAATATACTATGTTTCCTCTTAATAACCATACATATTATTATAAATATTGGATCAACAATTATCTAAATAGATCTTAAACACGTAATTAATAATCAAACAATTAAATTATATATTCTTTTATTTAAATTTCAAAAACTGAATTTTATTAAAAACTGCTAGAACCATATGTATATTAGTATTTTTTTTCAATTTAAATATGATATAAAACATCCAATTATAAATACATATGATTGTCTTCGATTTGCCCGTCAATAAAATGTTTTTTGTTTGGATTTGGATTTAAAATTATTTTTCCCAATAAGCATTATGTATTATAAATATTAATTCCATATTTTTATTAATATTGATGACTAGATCTCCCAATTAAAATGCAAAAAAATATCAACTTGAATTAAAAAAATATTAATACAATTATATTTCAAATCTTGTCATCAATCACGTTAATCCATAGAAGTCAACAAAACTGTCCCTTTTTTGTGATTAATGATCTAAAAATCTATACTGGGGTGGGTGGGTGGGTGCGTGTGAGAAACGGAGACAGATAAAGGCGCGTGAATTTCACGTGCTACCAAAGTTTCAAGTTTCAACAGCAAATGACGTCACACATATACATATACATATAAATCTACCGTACGTATAGGTTTACCAGAGAAAAACTAGAACGAAGAAATACGTACAGATCTAATGAGCTCAAGGTTGAGTTCATCGGGCGTCAATAACATATCGGCGCTAGGGTTCCGGTAGAACATAAACTCGCGATCACCGTCCGATTTCAGCGTAACAAACGCTAGAGCAGTCCGTGCTCCTTGATCGAAACAGATTCCGTTGCCGGAGACGCCGTTCTCCTTTAAGATCCCGGCGAGCATGTGTCCAAACTCATCATCACCTAACTTTCCGACGAACGCCGATTTGCCGCCTAGCCTTGACACCGCAATCGCGACGTTCGCCGGAGCACCGCCGGGTGCTTTTAGAAATCCCGGCGCCTCTGCCAGCGATACACCGGATACGGTGGGGACGAAGTCGATCAGCATCTCTCCGAAGCTGACGATCAAACCTCCGTCGTCGTTGACTCCATTGTTGGATGCCATTGCTGATTTGAGGAAGAAACTTTTGCAGTGAATTTAATGGAAAAAGAGACGAAGGGAGGGTTTGGTGGTTGGTGTTGAGGGTCTATATATAGCGAAGATTGATCCCCTGCTATTTTATCTTAAATAATTATAATTAATTAAATAAGAAAGTTATTATTAATAAAATATCAATATATAAAAGGGAAGAAAAGGACTAAATACAGTGAATTTTATATAAATTAGGTTAATCTTTTTAAGTTAAGAGAAAATCACAAAAATAATCATATTTTAGGAAGTGATATATCCATAAACTATATAGGTAACTAATTATGCATATAGCTACCTAAGCGGCTAGGCATACGTTTTTTTTGAACGGTTTGATACAACGACATTTAAGACGGGATTTCAACCGTCCCCTCGGATTTAACGTTTTGGGGCGTATGCTCGAGTCCACCCCAGGAGGAACCCCACAACTGGGTAAACCCCCTGACCTTGCTTCAGCAAATATGCCTCAGCCCGGATTCGAACCCAAGACCTCTAATACGAAAGTCAAAGGGGTAACCATTAGGCTAGAAGCCCTTGGTTGGCTAGGCATATGTGTTTAATGGTTTCTACTATTAAAGTTTATGATGTGTATCTATCTTTATTTTGTCAAATGCTACAAAAATGATATAATTATCTTTATATGGGATGGTTCGAATGTTAACCATTTCTTATTGCGTTAACTGAATAACATCTTTTTACTTTAAGACCCATATTAAAGTAAATATAAAGTTTTAGATTTTTTTTCTTTTTTTTTATTAATGTAAGTGGGTCCCACATCTATTAAAAAAGAAAAAACATACAACTTTAGATTTAATTTAATGTGTGACCCAAAATAATAAGATTTAGTTATTCGATTAACGCAATAAACATGTATTAACATTTGATCATCTCCCTATCTTTGTATATATCATCTTTTGTTCAAAGATTGTGTGAATCTTATGAAGTTTAACGCAAATGCAAGTTTAGTTAGGCTGGCCGGTATGCCTTGTGAATGGGCGTGGGAGAGGCGTTATAGGGTGTGGCACACCACCCCCCCTAGGGGCGTGGGAGTATCAACGGGCGTGAGGGCTTGATAGTTTCCGTTGGAGGGAGCCGTTGGTGAAGGAAAAAAATTTTTTTTACCTATTTAAACCATTCAAACATTAAACCCAAAAAAATTTTAACTTCCCATTTCAAACATTCAACACAAAAAAAAACCCACTCTTCCCATTTCAAACTTTCTTAACCAAAAAAATAATTTTCATGGATCCCAACCAAAACTCAAATTACTATAACCCAAACACTCCACCTAATCGAAACCCTAACACGGCACCTCCGAATTGGGTCTTTAGCCCTTCTCCAATAAATCTTTTTTTTATTCAAACTGTTATCGACCGAATTTTGATTCAAGCCCACAACAAGGGTTTTATACATTCGCCGATTATGGTTCGAGTCAACAACCGCACGGGTTTGGACAATTATCTCAGGATGAAGTTGTACCCGAGACCCAACCCACTACAAATGTCGGTCCAAGCACGCAACCGAAACAAAGGCCTAGACACAGAAAGAAACAAGCTGGGGATACCGAACCCGCTGTGGGAGGTTCATCCTCTCTAGAAAAATGGACTACGGAGGTAGAGTTTCAACTTACAAAAGCTTGGATCGATGTGTCGGAAGATCCAATTGTTGGTAATTACTTTCCTTTTAGTTTTTTAAAATTGTTAATATTTTTTTTATAAATTGTTAACATTTTTTTATTAATTGTTTATAGGTCGTAACCAAAAAGGACCAGACTTTTGGAATAAAATCCGAAATCAATTTTTTCAAGCCATGGGTTGTGGGGAATATCGTACAAACGATATGCTCTCTAGCAAATGGCGTGACATGAACATAAAGGTTAGAAAGTTCAACGGGATTTATTCCCAGAAATGGCAAACTCGCCGGAGCGGCCAAAGCGACGCGATGATCGAGCTCGAATCGGAAGATCAATACCGGGAAGAGTTTAACGCCCCCTTCACGCTTAAACGGAGTTGGGAGCTTATGAGGAAATGTCCAAACTGGATTCGAATCCGATTGTACAAACGTCGGCCTCAAAACGATCAAAAGCATCGTCAACCGATAGCCCGGGCACGTCGGATGCTCAAGTGAATGTAAATCTAAACGATCTCGACGAAGAAGAAGAAGACGACGACGACGAGATAGAGGATTTGACTCGTCCGACCGGGAGAGATCGCGCAAAAACCGACCGAGCAAGGGCGAGACGAGGCTCTTCATCTCAAACGACCCCGGATTATAACCAAGAAATAGAACACTTATCTCAACGAATCGGTGACTTTAACGAATTAAAACGGGAACGTCAACGGTTGGTAGAGTTACAACTTCTATTCACCAACACCGAACACTTAACTAGGCTCAACCGCGAAATTGTCGAGCGGGAGAAGGATAAAATTCGTAATAAATATAGAGATAATTAATTTGTATTTTTTTTTATTAATTTGTAATTTTTTTTATTAATTTTTTTTATTAGTTTATATTTTTTTTTATTAAATTTTTTTATTAGTTTGTAATTTTTTTTATTAATTTGTAATTTGTTTTTATTAAATTATATCTCTATTTAATTTAAAAATGAATGATGACGTTGAGTGAGTGGGTAATGGGGCATTTCCACCAAAATGGTGAGGTGAGTGGTTGTATTGAGTGCTTATGTGGCGCCTACGTGGCGCATAGGTGGAGTGACCCAATCACTTGGCATACCTTATAGTCTTAGTGCAAGAAAGATAGAGTTAAAGATCTTTGTCATTCACAAGATATTTGCTACACATGATGGTGATGCACCCATGCTAGACGTTTGTAGTAAAGTGATGTTATGTGTTGCTATCAATTCACAAAAGATAAGAACACAACTTGTCACGATATATAATATAAGAACCTTCTGCGCTCTAGATGTAACATTTGTTTTTGTAATGCAGTGAGAAAAATGAAGAAAACAAAAGCTTTTATTTAAACGTTCTTAAACAATGATTAAAAATTCATAATTTTTCATTATAAGTTTGTAAATGCTATAATAAGAAGAATTTTTTAAATATATATGTAAATCACGAATTCACGTATATGTAACTCAAAAAGTTCCGTATGTAACTTATACATTTACATACATGTAATAACCTAAAATACATTATTTTTACATGTTTTCTTTTTTTACATTTCTTATCTTACAATATAAGGAAATAAAAATTAAAAAATAAAAATAAAGTTTAATTTATACTTTGTTTGTTTTATTTTGTATAATGAATTAAGTGACGATGTCTTCAATCAAAGGATTAGTGGATGGAGCTGACACACCAAGTGATGTCGATCTTGTTGGGTTAAGTGGTGATGAAAGTGTCCATTTAGAAGAGAAAGAGACGGATACTATTGATGAAAATCTTGAATATGGTGAAGATGGTGCAAAAAGAAAGAGTAAATCTGGAGTTTGGGCTCATTTTATAAATATTGAATTGGATGAGAAAGGGCGGACACTGAAGAAAGATCAATGCATCCATGGCAAGAAAACATACAAATATCAAAAATCACGAACCAAGTCACATCTCTTGCGACACTTGAAAAGTTGTCCATACATGAAAAGGTTAAAAGTTAATAAGGACTTTATTAGTTTTGAAAAATCTTGTAGTGAGAATGCATCTGAAGTTAATTTAAATGCAGTTCTTGAACAAGTAAAATGTAGAGAAATAATTTCAAAATTGATTGTCGCCCATGAGCTGCCCTTTTCATTCGTAAAGTATCGTTGTTTAATGATTTAATGAAGTACAACAACTTTCTTTATCAAAAAGTGAGTAGGGCGACAATTATAAGAGATTGCATAAAAGTGGTTGAAGTAGAAAAAGAGAAGATTAAAAAAGTTTTCAAAAATGCTGATTTGATCTCTCTTACAAGTGATTGTTGGACATCAAACCAAACCATTGGGGTTACATGTGTTTGACAGCTCACTTTATTGATTCTAACTGGAAAATGCAAAAACGTATAATTAGTTTCAATGAGCTTGCACCACCCCACAATGGTGAGGTTATTTCTGATAGCATTTTAAAATGTCTTATTAAATGGGGGATTCAAGACAAAATGGATACAATTACTCTTGACAATGCATCTAATAATGACAAAGCAACAAACATTTTGATGAATAATTTTCAAAGGAAGGGGAAATTACATTTTGAGGGACTTTATTTTCATGTAAAATGTCGTGCTCACATATTAAATTTGGTAGTGCAAGATGGATTAGGAAAAATTGATTCATGTCTTGTGAAAATTAGAGAACGTGTGAAGTATTTGAGAAAGTCTCTGGGTCGTATTCTAAAAATTGGTGAAATGGCTAATCTTTCCAAAGAGAATGGTTTACACTAGTAAGAGTTTTAATTACCAAATTGAGAGTTGTGGATTAATTTAGATGAGAAAGAGCTATATACTTAGGCTATAGAAGTGCATAAAGTGATCAATGGGGTAACTTAGATTTAAGGTAAGTAGATATAAAGACCATTATAGTAATGAAGATGTCATAAAAGTCTAATATAACATCAAATTAATAAACTAGATTAGGTTATACTTAAACAAATGGTTTTCACTTTGGTTAATAACCATTCATTTAAGTATTAGGAACAATCAATTAGAAAATGACATGTACATTAGGAATGTATCACGTCACCTTTGGGCATACGTGAGAGACATTTTGAGCATTATGCACATGTTAAGTTTGCAAACATAGATGTGTTGTAACATCTAAACTGTTTAAACTTTATAAAACAAAGTTTAATTAATAATAATAATAAAATAAAACAATAAATGAATTAAAAAATAATAATAGTTAAATATATATATATATATATATCTGTGTGTGTGTGTTGAGGACTTTAAACCACAAAAAAAATATCTATTTGTGTGTAAAGTGTGTGGCGGCAGAAAAGAAAGAAAGGGGGTAGGGGATTTCGAACAAGCCAGAAGAGAAAAAAAAAGAGAAGAAAGAAGGAAGAAGAAAGAAGGAATGAGGAAAAAGAAAAAGATAAGAGGAGGAAGATCTGAGCAACGATACATAGCATCGAGCTTAGCTCGAGTCTAGGTCATGAACCACTCGAGGTAATCACGTTTTCTCAGTTTTCTTTGAATCATCATATTTGTATCCTCAAAGGTGGGTGATTAAACATGTTTTATGAAACATGAAATTGAGTGGAGTTATGATTAATTATAAGACCCTAAACTGTTGTTATGTTGTTTTGAGGTGTTTCAAACATTACTTAATGTATAGGGTCACGATATGGTAAGAAACCCAATTTAGGGTTCATCAGAGTTGCTGAGAAAAATGATAAAGTTTTTAAACAAGTATAAATGGGTCGGATAATAATAATATGTGGAATATATATATGTGTATATATATATATTGACCCATGAGAGTTTAACAGGATATCAAGATTTTAATCAGGAAGATAATCAAGCAAGATCATCTTCTAGTCGAGGTAAGTAGTCTAACCCGACTTATATGAGGAACATTGTAAACATGATTCGATTTAGAATTCATGTGATGTTATGGTGGTTAACCGATATTAAGATAATAATATAGTAAAATACATGTGAATTGTATATATGGTGGTTTAATAGAGGATAAACCTCTAACATTGTGGTATATTAAATATATGGCGGTGGAAATGAGGATAAACCTCTTAAAATGATGGTATATTATTTATTGATGATTAAATAGACGATAAACATCCAATGCAGTGTTATATAAATATATGGTGATATGTTAATATGTTAATATATGGTGGTAAAATAGATGATAAACATCTAACATGATGGTGTATTAAATACATGGTGGTTGAGAAGGGGATAAACCCCTACTATGGTGGTATATACGTAGGGCGATAAAATGTAAGGTTATATCTTACTTTTGGTGGTATATGATTATGCTGGTAAAAATGTAAGGTTTATACCTTATTTATGGTGGTATATGATTATGGTGGTATATGATTATGGTGGTAAAAATGTAAGTTTATACCTTACTTATGGTGGTATATGATTATGTTGGTAAAAAGGTAAGGTTTATGCCTTATTTTTGGTGGTAAAATATATTTATATATATTATCTTTGTGGTGGTTATGTAAGGGATATTCTCCCTCATTATATTATAGATGGTGGATATGTAAGGGATGATTTCTCTTACTATAGGGTAGATGGTGGACTCTAACTAATGTCAGTTTAAACAAAATGGTGGCAAGTATTAATTAACATGGGTGGTGATAACAATTCTTTTGTACAAATTTGTTGACTCGGATTACTTACTTAGCGTTTTTCTAATTTAAATAGTTGGGTGTAATTTGTAGGTAAAGCTCCAATACAATTGGAATGGAACAAGTCTCGAATCGGTTATCTAATGTTTCACATGACCTGTGGTTAAATGTTTTGGTAAATAGTTATAATGTGTCGGAGTTTTCTATAGTGTTGTTGTCAAATAGTACTAGTTACTATGACATAAATTAGTATGGAGGTAATAGTTTTGTCGTGGTGTAAATTATTGGTTTTTGAAAGTGTTTATTTTGTAGGGAAATTGATATTTTAGAACGAGTCATGCCGAAATTTTGAAAAATCTGGGACTATATTTCCGCTTATTAAAAATAAAACTTTATAGAAAGTTGGGTGTTATATGTGCACACATCACCTAGTTTGTTATAGATCAAACACGTTTTTAAACAAACTGGATTGTTACTGTCAACCAAAACGTTACACTCGACATTAATGGGTTCCAAACGAAGTTTACTTCGCCAAGTAAACCAATTCAAAATGCACATGAAAATAAGCATAAAAAATGACAAAGCAGCAAACATTGTGATGAATATTTTTCAAAAGAAGGAGAAATTACATTTTGAGGGACTTTTTTTTTTCATGTAAGATGTTATGCTCAAATATTAAATTTGGTAGCGCAAGATGGATTATGAAAAATTGATTCATGCCTTGTATAAATTAGAGAGTGTGTGAAGTATGTGAGAAAGACTTTGGGTCGTCTTTTAAAATTTGGTGAAAAAGCTATCACATATGGTATTAACACCCGTCGATTTTATGTACCGATGTAAAAACTAGATGGAACTCAACACATCGCATGCTTGAATCAGTTATGCACTACAAACTAGCTTTCCAAGTTTATGCATTGAGAGATTCAAACTTTGAATGGTCCGCAACGGATGAAGAATGGGATCGAGCTGAAAAAGTGTGCAAGCTACTTGAGGTATTTTTGAATGCTACAAAATTGTTTTCAGGTACATCATATCCGACATCAAACTTGTTTCTTGTTGAAATTTTTAAAGTGAAGAAAGAGATAGTTAATGCTTTTATATCAGATGATGATTTCTTGAAAAATATGAGTGTGCTAATGTATGAGAAATTTGAGAAGTATTGGGGGAAGATTGAGGTTCTTATGTCATTTGCATCTATTTTAGATCCACGTTTTAAAAGGGAGTCAGTTTCATGGACTTTTGAGAGGTTGTATCGGCTCAATGAGGTCGATAGTCGGGTTGAAGATGTGATCAACAAATTAAAGTCTCTTTATGAAAAATATTTCAATGCATATGTACTAGATAGGGTTGCCAAGAGTAGCTCAACAAGCACATGCACATCTTCTGGAGTCCAAAACATTCGTGCTAGACGAGAAGATGATTTTTATGCTTATCTTAAATCTAGACCGGTTGAAAACACAGAAAAAAGTGAACTTGATGTGTATTTAGAGGAACCTAAATATGTATTTATGGATAACATGATGTTTGATGTATTAAAATGGTGGAGTGAAAACTGTAGCAAGTTTCTTATTTTAAGTAAAATGGCCCGTAACATATTTTTCATTCCAATCACAACGGTTGCTTTGGAGTTGGCATTTAGTGCAGGGGCGTATTTTGGATGACTATCGAAGTTCACTTTCAAAAGATATGGTTGAGCTTCTTGTTTGTGGAGGTGATTGGATAAATTCCACATCAAAAATAACCATGCATACATTAGAAGTAAGCTGTTAAATTAATATTTTTTGTTCATCCTTACTTCAATTATTTACTACTAACATTTGTATTTTTGTGTATTTATCTGCGAAGGACGAAGAAGATTTGGAAATTAAAGTGTTGACGAGTGATAAGGCATTTAGTTGAGGTTAGACAATCAATTCTTGAATTCTTCTCTTACTTTTCATGCTTATTTTTATTATAAGGAATTTTATTTGATGTTGGATGTAACTCAAACACTATAACTAAACTAGAATTTGTTGCTGTCTTAAAACAATGATGCTATCTTTAGAACTATGGTATTGAAGTCTGGACAGAATCAAAAATTAAACAAGGCTTGAAATTTGGAAATAAGATCAAGATCATCTTTTAAGTTATGTCTAATATTTTAACTTATTATTTTGTTTTGTAATGTGGTGTTTTAATCATATTTTGTTTAGTATTAAAGGGGTGATTATGAACTTGTAATTATTAAAACTTGGTGATGCATTACAAACTCTTTTGTATGTGCAGGTATTTTGGAATTTGGTTAAATTGAAACTTTGAATGGAACATAATGTGTTAACAGTATATAATTTTTTTAAAATAATCGAGCTAGCGCGTCGAGCCTCGAGCTAGCTCGAGCTTTTTCCAAGACAAGCTCGAGCTTTTTCCAAGCCGAGCTGAGCTGTTTCGTTAAACTTCGAGCCCGAGCTTGAGCTGGACCTGGCTCGGTTCGGCTCGGCTCGTTTACAACCCCTATGCGTACATGACAATCAACTCATTTATCATCCATTTCTCTTTTTGGGTGTTGAAATTGATTTTGAAGGCCTCATAAGATGCAGGAAAAGAAGTCATAATAAAGTGAACCAAGAAACCATCACTGATCTCCATGACTAATCCCTTGAGTTTATGGGCCATTTCGTTCATCATCATGATGTGCTCACGAATGCTACTGATCCCTTCATAGTTTGTAAACACCAGTTTCATGATTTGGGTGCTGGCATGTGCTTTTAAGGTCCCTCTTAATTGCTCTGCACAAAATCCATATAAGCTTTAGCATTAGTTGAGTCTGGAATGGCTCTTCTGATGATTGGGTTGATGGAGTTCTTGATAAATATAAAAGCTATACGATTAGTCTTCTCCCATTTCTCATATAGCAATTTTGCTTTAGAAGTGCTCTTGTAAGTGAGGGCACGAGGTTCAGGGTCTCTCGGTGTGTAGTCAAACTCCATTATCCCAAGAGTTAGCATCAGTTAATCTTTCCAAAGAGAATGGTTTACACTGGTAAGAGTTTTAATTACCAAATTGAGAGTTGTGGAATAATTTAGATGAGAAAGGGTTATATACTTAGGCTATAGAAGTTCATAGAGTTTCTTAACGGGGTAACTTAGATCTAAGATAATAGATATAAAGGCCATGTGGCCATGTCGTCCGCACTTCGGGCAACGGTATCGATCGCATTGCCCGAAGTGGTGGTAAGAACATCGGTTACACAGGGGGTATTTCCCTTGGTACACACATTTTCCCTTATCATCGGGTTGGGTGGCAGTGAAAGCTCTGGCTGGTGCAGATCGTTGTTGTTGTTGCTGAGATTGGTGAGGTTGAGGTTGACTCGGTTCCCACTTCCTCTTCTGGCTTTCTTGAGGCTTCACATGCTCGCCTCGTTTGGGTAACTTGCTTTGTGCTACTGCTTGATCAGTCAATTTGTGTGCCAGTCGAATTATTGGTTGGATAGTGGTGAGGTCAGATACAGTAACCATTCTTTGGATTTGTTCGGCCAGTCCACTGATGAATTGCTCGATCTTCTTATACTCCGGCGTCACCATTGCCGGGCACAGCTTGCATAGCTTGTGAAACCGAGTACAGTATTGCTCGATCTCAGACCCAACCATCTTGAGGGCCCAAAACTCGGCCTCCAGCTTCCTAATCTCATCACGAGGACAGTACTCCTCTTGCAGCAATCGGGTGAAGTCAGCCCATGACATAGTGTTGGCACCGTCCAACCCCAGTGTTTGAACATTAGTGTTCCACCAAGTGAGGGCTGGTCCCTCGAGTGTACCGGTCGCGTACTTGACCCGGTTTTCTTCAATACATTCGCACATAGCTAATACAGATTCAACCTTCTCCACCCAGCGGAGCATCCCAACCGTTCCCTTTGTTCCCTTGAACTTGTGTGGATGGCAGTTCAGAAAGGATTTAAACGAGCATCCTTTGTTATTGCCGCCTTGCGATCCGTTGTTGGTTCCACTGGTCTCACTATTCAGGCGGTTGGCCTCATAATCCGCGAGCACTTTGTTGACACGTTTGTCAACCATCATTTTGATTCTTGCCTCCTCGGCCTTGCGTTTGAGGCTACGGACATAGGATCCCCTTCCAGACATGGTTTCATATGGAAAGGATAGGATGTTAGTTAGCATGAGTTAGAGTGTTAGCCAATGTCATGTCAGAAGTCAAGTCAGATGTCATGTCAGAGGTTATGTTAGCAACAACCACAGTGATACAATAAATAAGACAAACATAGTTCTCATTAATAATAAGCTTGAAGTACAATGATTTTCAAAAGATAACAACAATACGAGTTTGTACGAGCACATCCCGCTCGTTTAGGAAAATATAAAAAAGAAACATAATAAAAGTAACCCAACTAGTCGGAGTCCATGGTGACATGTGAAATGTCACTGTCAGCCCCGTCATCATCCTCGGCCTCCTCAGGATCCTCGTTGGGATCCTCGTCAAAGACTCCCTCCTCAAGGTCATCTGCCTCGAACTGGGGACCGTCGTCAACTGGTGGCTCCTCGATAAACTGCTCGGCCCACGCGTTAAGCATGGTCTCATTGGCGACCCTGTTTTCAGTAATGCGCCCGTCATGCTCCTGCATGACATCCACCATCTGTCCGTGCTGATTCATCAGCTGGGCCACCTGGAGACGTAAGGTCTCCACCTGCTACTCCAACATATCGTTACGCCTCTCAAGGCGATCGTTCTTCTCTCGAAGAACTCGAACCTCGTCCGACAGCTCGCCGCTCCTCATGGCCTCACGTCTGGTGAAGGCCACGTGAGCCGCGAATGCCTGCTCTATCGGCACCCCAAGTGATGGTAGTCGATGTCCTGCCGAGGTGTCGCCAGGATACCGTGGCGAAGGTACCCTCTCTCCTATGATCCACTCTTGTATCACCATGGGAAGCCATCCCCAATACCGAGCTCGTGCCGCGTGTCGAGCCCGTCTGTCCATTTCGGCGTCTACCTGCACTACAATATCGTCGACTTTTCGTCAACTCTCTGCAGTCAGGTCGTCGGTTACAGGGCGTCTCCCCGGGTTCCTGCTGGTGTCATCATTGTTGGCCATCCTGTAAGTCTCAAGTTAGTAAGTAATAGTTTAACATAAGTAATAGCATCATCAGTGTAAGTTCTAAGTGTAGTGTCTAAAGTTGAGCAATGGCTATAGTCTAAGTTTACTATATCCAAACCTAATTCTCTATAACCAGGACTCTGATACCAGTCTGTCACACCCCCCAAATTCCCACTCGTGGTGTCAGTCCACGTGGGTGTGACTTGGCCAGAATCACAGCTCAAGGTCATATAGAACACCTCTATATGCGTTTACAAATCCAATGTTTGACACATACACTTAACAAATAGTTTGCAGAGGAAAAATATAGTTATCATAACATGCAGCGGAAAATAATTGTTTACACAGCGGAAGTTAAATTGTCAGACACAACATTATTTAATACATAAAGCAAACGAAATTGTTTTTCAAAAGATGAACAAAATGCATGCGGGATCCTATGCTCAATCCCCTAAGTGCATTCCTGTTCCAAGTACCTGTCATGCTAGTTACCTGAGAATACAAGTTTAGAAAAGTGTCAACACGATGGTTGGTGAGTTCACAGGTTTTGATATACATATAGTAATAAAAGTGTGTCATGTTGTTTATCATATGTTAGTACCGAGCCCTAGGCTCCAAGTGTTAGTGTGTCACTACTGAACTAGACTTGTTTGTCCTTGCCTCCGCTATGCCTCGTATACATAGCAAGTTAGGTCAAAGTTTCACGTGTTATGACATCCAGTCAATATTGTGCCACGCGGGGTTATTCACACCCAAACGGATCCATTCAAACCTACCACGTTGTTTGTACATTAACGGTAAGGCTTTGTGAGGGCTTGTTATGAGTTCAACACTTAATGTTTGTCTAATAAACCAGCATACACAAAAATGTTTCTACAGTAATAGATGTTTGACTCGATGTAACTAGTATTCTCCCCCTATTTAAAAGCGTTTGAAAACGAGTAAAGAGGGGCCGTAAACTCACCTTCGTGTGCAAGTAAAAATATGTGTAAGCTCCTCGTGTAGATGGCGCGTCGGTCACCGGCAACCTATATCGTATACCGTTCGTGAGTTCATGTAAGTGACCGTGTTAGTGTTTGTGTTCAACAACCCTAGGTTGTTCATGTTTGTCCGTGTCGGTCCACCATGACCGTGTTTGCTCGTGTTGGTCCACATTGACCGTGTTTGACCATGTTTGACCGTGTGTTGACCAAAGTTGACCGTGTTTGACCAAAGTTGACCGTGTTTGACCAAGGTTGACCGTGTCAAGTCAACGACCCGTTGGTGAACTGTGTGACGGTTTGTGAATCGTGTAACAATCGTGTAAGTGTTTGTCGTGTGCAAAACGCGCAAGTCGCGTCTATGGACAACTTACTATTTATAGTAAGTTTCCATTTAAGAAAATTTCATAAAGCATATCGATTTTATAGTTCTATCATGCTCATTAGTCCTACGCGATCATGTTAACACATAGCATATCATCATACAGTCACATAAGTCGTTTATAACATGTTTGCACATAAAAGTTTCCTAAAATGGAAAGTTTCCATTTATAGCATACGTGACATCGTAAACCATCTAACTTAGCATCTAATCATCATGTTATAACATATTAAGTCATTTAGCATGCTCAAATCATTCAAAATATTCATATGTTAGCATTTCTAAAAATAAAGTTACTATAAATAGTAACTTTGGCATTTTACATACAAATGATTGTCCTAAATCATTCTAATCCATTTTTACATCATATATCATCATAATAAATCATCTAACATCATATAAACATGTCAACATAATCCAAATCACCATCTATCAACATTTCATCAATAAAAGTTACTAAATATAGTAACTATGTCAAAACGACCATAAACATTATCAAAATCACATTCTAAGTACTCAAATCATCATCTTAACATTCTAATAGCAATTCCACATACATGTATGCTCACCATATCATACATAACACTATTTTGTAACTAAAAAGTTACTATAAATAGAAAGGTTTGTAAAAATCACATTTTTAATCATCAACCCAAGATCAAACCTTGCAATAACACCTATACATTATCAAGAATCATCTACAAACATTCAAAATCATCTAACATGCCTTAGATCATGCATGCATGTGGGTAAATCACCCGTTTGTGACCAAATCATGAAATGTACACAAACACATCATCATCATGGATCTTCACAAAACTCAATCCAAACATCATAGATCATCATAAAACTCATTTAAATCATCAAACCCAGAAGCAACTTTCGTGCATGTGCCTTATAGGTGCTTGCATGTGAGTTTTAACTCATGCATGTGTGTGTAATAGATGTGAAAGTGGGTTTTAAGCATAGAACTACCTCCCAAAGCTTCAAAGGTTCTGAGATGGTGACGAGAACAGCCTCTGGAGTTCCTGGTTCGCTGGTCTTGGTTGGAACAAGAAGATGATGGTGGTGGATGATGTTCTTGAGTGCCTCCTTCAACCTCTCTCAAGCTTCTCCAAGGTTCACAAGCTCCAACAATGGCCTTCAATGGCTGCCAATGGGGTTTTCAAGGTGATTTGCAGAAGATTGGGTCGAGGGGTGGCGTGGTCAGTCGAAAACGATGATTAGAAAGGATAGATTAGCCATAATGGTCTTGGATTTATAAGATATTTTCGACTGGACGGCGTTGCGTACCGCGATGGAGCTTCCAAATCATCTCCGCGTACCGTGGCGGATTTCGGGAGTCAAACCCCCGCGCCGCATGTCGCGCACCGCGACAACGCCTCTTGTTGGGACACCGCGTACCGCGATGGGCCTCTGAAGAGCCCAATAAGCCTATTTTAATGGATTTGATCCGTTCGTTGTCATTTTCACGTCTACGAACTATCGTTTGGCCTCGTTTGAACTTCCAAGTTCAATGTGTGAGTGTTTTTGTGAGTTTTCAAGTGTTGTGTTACACAATGTGCTAGACGTTCACCAACGTTCGTGTGTTTTGACACGTGTGTGCTGTTTGTCGATAATTCCACGAATTATCTTGTTGTGTGTCGGTGATTGTGCTATCGTGCCACGTGTCACACTAAAATAAACTAATTCTAGTGCCACGTGTACATAAATCATTTAAATAAATATTTAAATAAATAATAAGCTGACCTGGAAATTACGGGGTGTCACACAAATGGTTTTCACTTTGGTTAATATGAGAGGCCCCGAGTCCCGGGAGTCCCTCGGTTGGCAAAACATCAAACCCATAGTCCTTAAACCATAATTATATCACTATAGCAGCGGAATTTAAGGGGGTGACATAAAATAATATACACATACTAAACAAATGTTAAAACATAGCCCACACTTCTAATAGTTATATAATATAGCCAGTCTATGCCAGGGTAGTCTTCAACGTATGCCATGAGTCCTCCTGGTCTCCTTTCTCAAACTATTCAACCTGATATGCATGTAAAACAAGTCAGCTTTATGCTGGTGAGTTCTAAGTTCATTTCTTAGAAAAAAAATCCTTATTTATTCATGTCATAACATGACATAATTCAAATACATAGCATACCTGTCCTCATAACATAATTACATAACATACATAGCATCATAACATAATTACATAACATACATATCATCATAACATCATTCATACGGTGAAGGAACTTCGCCGTCAACTGCTGACCCGAAGTCAAATAGGCTTGTGCAGCACAAGGCTCTATAACCATGAACTAATGACCCAAGTCGACAGGCTTGTATTAATACAAGACTCTATGCCTACCAACCGAAGTTGGCAGCTCATGCATGCATAAGACTTCTTTAACTGAACTGGCGACACACAGTCGACAGGCTTGTGTTTCCACAAGACTCTATGCCTACCAACCGAAGTTGGCAGCTCATACCGGTACAAGACTTCTTTACATACATCATTCATACATAACATGGTTTAAATCATTTAAACCGTCATAAACATAAACACTTTACCGCACCGCAGTGCTCAAATTCTGCCCAATCGCAGCCGGGACTTCAAAACCACATTTCCTACTTGACCTCGGTCGAGTCTTTTAAAAATCATTTCATTCTCAACCGCAGTGGAGACTTAAAACATTCTTTACCTGAAAACATTCTTTACTTTAACATATGCTTTTATCTGACCGTAGTCAGGTATAACAATCATTTTCATAAAATAACTTTATAACATGCATAACAACCCAAAATAATAAAACATTTAAAATAGGGCTACAAAGAACTCACATGAGCTTAATAAAGCACAATCTGCTAGCTTTCTTCCTTTCCTTACTTTCTCATGTTCATAATGATATCCTATTAATATGGATATCTTATCATAATTATAACCTTATCATATAATATAAACCCTCTTTTCAGGGTTTCTAAACCGGTAGCACAACGACTACGTTATAGTTATCTCAAATACAAGTGTTTAGCTTGCTATAACGACCCGAAGAGTTTTTATAAACTTAATATTATTTATAATACTTATCATGAAGATGCTCAGATTTACGACTACCGCTTGAAACTTCGGCATGTCATAACTTTCATTTGGAGCTTTATTTCAAAATTTCGCTTCCACTCATTTTGACCATTTTTATCTCTACAATCTTGTAATGCTTAAAAATTACTTATTTGCCTAGCTTAGATAAGCGTATTCTCTTATTTAATTAATTCGTCTTAGGGCGTTGCTAAACTTACTGTATAATAACATGAGTTTAAGGCAACCAGAAGCGCATACATATTATATCATCATAAAACTCAGGAAAACTTGATCATTATCTAGATGAAATTGGGCTCCAATCGAATCCAGTTTATGTTCATCATCAAAACTCTATCTAAACATGGTGTTGGTCTCTTTAATCAATCAAGACGAAACTAACAAGAGATGAAAATCATGAACACATACCTTAACGATGTGTGCAGTTAATATTAATCAGTCTGATCGATTCTTCTTGATTTTCCTTACTGCTCATAAACTCAGAAGTTGATCTTCGTTCACCTTCTCCAATCTTCTAAGTTAATTGCTTTCTAATATTACAATTCGATACATATCCTGATATCCATCTTGCCGACTTACAATTTGAATAAAGGATTGAATTAATTTAGAATTTACACTTAAGGCCCTTGAACTTTGAGGTTCTATTTTGAAAAACACTTCTACTTTACTCACATATTTTTAATATTCACGAGCTTGTATCTTGTTCATACTTTATCGTATAACGGTCCCGCTTATATTAATGTGATTGTAATCACTTCGGGAACGTTTATAAAAATTTCGAATCCAAACGGTCACAGAAATTTTTACACGTTATTAATAGGCTTTATAAGATGTCCATACATTATCAGATATTTTTATCTTTTATATCCTTTTGATCGTAATTACTTTACGAACGTTTATATAAATTTTGAACATAAACGGTTACCGAAATTTCGCACGTTTATTAAAAATTTTACAAAATCTTAGGTTGTTACATAATAACCATTCATTTAAGTATTAGAAACAATTAATTAGAAAATGACATGTACATTAGGAATGTATCATGTCACCTTTGGGCATACGTGAGAGACATTGTAAGCATTATGCACATGTTAAATTTGCAAACATAGATGTGCACACACCACCTTTGGGCAGAAGTGAAACATTTATGCTCTAAGACAAAATATCATGTACATATCTAGTGGTTAAGGATATACACAAATAAATGGTAATGCTTAATAAGGCTCGAATTATAAGACGTAACACATCACCTTTGGGTAGAAGTAAACAATTATTATTGAGCTTAAGCGCATTTTATATTTCAAGGTTCTTAAGCAAATTTTATATTTTAAGGTTTTGTAAAACATAATAGTCTAAGGTTTTAACAAAACAATTTATTTATCTATTAGTCCCCTGTTTGCGTGGATCGAGCCTTGCGGTGAGTTCGGAGTAAGTAAGGTTTTCGGGTTTAGTAAGGTTTTCAGGCTTAGTAAAGTTTTCGAATTTTGTAAGCTTTTCGGATTTGATTAGGTTCTCGAATATGATTAAGTATTCGAAATGAGTACTTCTAAACTTCCAAGAACCGTTTTATTTCCAAGAACTTTTCATTTCCGAGCATTTATAATTCCTGATAACTTTTATTTTAGAGAACTTTTTAATTTCAAAAACTTTTAATTCGAGAACTTTTAATTTTTGAATACTTCAGGTTTACGAGAGCTTTTGTATATGAAAACTTTTAGGTTTACGAAAAACGAACTAGACTTAGGTTTTACGAAAACGAACGAGTTTTAAGGTTTTACGAAAAAACGAACCAGTGTTCATACTTGTTTTCTGAAAACGAATTTGATTCTTTTTTCAATTCTGGATTAGGAATCGATCAATCAACATACCACTCTTATACCACATGTTGATTGATTCATATTATTAGATTATAAACATGTATACGAATGAGAAAATAATAAACAAATAAGGATTAGATGAAACATGTAAATCTAGTGAATGCTGAGTTTTCCTGACATGATTCTTGAATGTAAATCTGTCGAACCGAGTTCCCGTTTAGGGTTAGGATGGATTTGAGAGACTAATGAGAGTTCACGAATTCTTGTGCTTAGGAAAAACATGATTATTATGTTAACCAACCTTATTATGAGCCTTACGCTCTATTCCCGAGTTTATTTAACAAGAGAAAAGAAAGAAAATTGAAGGAAAGGAGAAACATTATTGTGTTGCTGAGTTTCATTTAACAAGGGAAAAGAAAGGCTAATAACATACGTTGTGTTCCCGAGTTTCATTTAAGGAGAGAAAGGAAGAGATCTGGAAGGAAAACTAAGCAAAATTTCTAAGTTTTCCTTTCCTTCTCCTCATTTCTTTTCCTTTCTTTTCTCTCATTTAATAAACTCAGGAACAGAGCATTAATCTCCTTTATACATATACACCTAAGGGGAAACTCTAGTTATGATAGTAGGGGCAATTAAGTCATTCAAATAATTACCTATGTAAATGAATATTTAAGTAACTGATCAATTACATAAATAATAGTGAGAGACATATCGTAAATATTTAGTCAATATAAGAACCTTCCATATGTAATGAAAACTTGAATATTTGTGTATCACAAGTCTAATTTACCTAAATATGTTCGAATTGGGTGCCCAAATGTTGATTTCTCACAAAAGCTTCGGATATTTATGGCAGCTTGTGGTAAAAACTTGGGTGTTCATCCAGTTTTATGCTCTTTTATAAAATGGTTGAGTTTTCTAACCATTTTAATGAACTTAAAATTACAATTTTTTTTCTTGACACAATTTTTCTCTCAAATACCATATAATCCTACATTTGTAAAATTTGTACCTACCACTTGTAAATTATAATGACTAATACCACTTGGCTTGAAAATTACAGGTTAAAACTACATCATCTTCATCATAAGTCAACAACATATGGTTGGTTGGGTTTTCTAGCCTTTTAAATGTATTTGACAACTTCATAAAGAGAGTGTGTGAAGAGGGGAGGCTAGAATTTTGTATTATAATATTAAGCTTTGTCAACATGAATGCAAATTATCAATTCGTCAATTCAACCAATATGTAAACAAACAAACTTACCTAATATATTTCTACTTTTTATTAGGGTTTGAGGGGAAGGATAAAAACAAACTTTATACCCCTATCCTAGTTATGATATAGAGACTGCTCCGAAGAAGTTCCCGACTCAAAGTTAGCGTTTGAAGTTAATCATTGCAACACTTTTAACGTTATTTTTTTAAAAAAAATAACATTAAAATTAGTGCAATTTTATTTTTTACCCTTGAATGCCCACACACACACACACACATATATATTATACGTGCACCGTAAATGGAACGTCATCCAACCAATATGCATATATTCTAAAACTTTTACATTAAACATGTGCTTTCTTACATCTTTTACATCATGCATATATTTTAACAACTTTTACATGTAAAATTTGTTGAATTGGACATTTGTTAGCCATTCCAACCAATATGCATACATTCTAACAACTTTTGCATTAAGCATTTGTTAGCTTTCTTAATATTGAACCTTCTAATATGTTAATAATAAGTTGACTTTATTAATTTAGTGATTGTATTAACAATATAACCTAGATGGAGTTTATAATTTTTCCAATGTATATTGATATAAAAACATAATAACTTCTTGCTTCTAGTCTTTTTTTCCCTGATACATTTTTTATTCAATAAAACATGTGATATATTGAAGCCTAGTTATGATGCAAATCTCACATGTTAAACACAATCGTTAAAATTAACAAGGCCAAAACGACTTATGAGTAGTATCAACCTAGCTTAAAGAAGAGATACTTAACCTAAATTAGGTTTCATACACGTGTTTTTAATCAATAAATAAGCAATCCATGACCTCTATTTATACTAATCAATTTATTGTTATCTCATATCTTCTCTTTTACTTTTAGTAAAAACTAACTATTGTGTTACATGGTCTTTTCAAATGTACCCACCCAACTACCTAAGATTTTAGGCATATGTGACCACAATAATCCTCTCATTTAAATTTTAATAAACATTGACCAATTAATTTAAAATTTGAAAATTTCTTCATTTGTCAACGTCGTTTGTTAAAGGAAACAAAATAATCTTTTGTAAATATTCATTGTCAAAACCATATCAATTAACATTCTACTAATAATAAAAATTCTCATCAACACCTAGTACTTTACCTTTTTATGTTTGTATAAAGTTTTCTTATTTTTGATTTTTATTATTCTTATTTAGTCATCTTATAATTTACATTTAGGGTGTTTATTGAGTCAGATAGCGGTTTATTCGAGTTATTCAGATCGGATTATTTGGATTTGAAAATTTTAAGACCTTATTCGAAATTCGACCCGATCTGAATTAGAAATATGCTAATCTGGTTTGATTAGTATATCTGAATATCATATCTGAATAAACAGATATCCAATCTAAATACCTAATTTGGTTCTAAATATCTAATTTGGATCTGTTTTTTCGAGTTTCGGATATGATTCGGATTTCGAATTTTTTGAACACCTATAAATTTTACAGCAGAATGACTGATGTGAAATAATAATTAATAACCTATATGAGAAAATAAGTTAATGTATAAAAATATTTGGCCTTTGTATCAAATATATATGAGTCAATGTATGCGATGTATTTCATATGAATATATTTTAAACTTTCTTATTAACAAGAAATCCGGTTTTTATATATTCGTAGAATTATACATTTCAAGGTAATATGTGATCAATCGGTTATTTTTATTTCCTTTAAATAAATCATATGGTTTCTATTTTTAATGAACAATAAAATTTGCTTGATTTATCAAATAAAATTGAATCTTTTAAGTTTTTTGTGTTTTTTTAAATAAATATTTCAATTTAGTAAACCATTACATTATACAAATAGTGTAATTGAGCCATCACAAGTTACAATAGTGAACGACCTCGGTGTTTGTTACGTTGACTATAGTTTGAAGGTTTGAATTATTAAAAAGTGATGTCAATTTAAACAAAACACATCAAATGAGAATTACTCAATCGAATATTTCTTTTAAATTTGAAACAAGACAATTATTTTTATAGTATTTTTATGATAACAATAAAAAAAAAATAATCATAATTATTTTCAAGGATTGGTTGCATTTGAAAGATCCCAATTTACACATTGACGTTTTATGTTGTATAATCTAAAATTAAAAGTCTAGAGAGACTTAAATTACTATGTTTAGATAAAGATAATAAAATTACAAATAAAACATCAAATTTCTTATACAAATTAAGAAGTATTTAAAAGTTTATGACCAATTATGTATAATTTTTTTCTACATAATTGTAGTTTATTTTGTGGAATGCTATAATTTCGTATTATATGACACATACCGTCATACTTCAACAAACTTTTTTTTTATACTTATATTAGATGTTATTATATAAAATTAAATATTGATATTTTATTTTTATTCGACCGGTATATTATTATATTATTAAATAAAATCTTACATTGATATTTTATATTTATTCAACCCATGTAATATACAATTTAGTAACTTATTATACCTAATAAATGAGTTATTAAATAAGTCGTGTGTAAAGGAGACTCGAGCTTGAATCGACGGATAACCGAGATGTACCTGCAATTAGGGGTGTGCGTGGTGCGGTTCGGTGCGGTTATGGCCAATTTCAAAACCATAACCGCATGTGCGGTTAATGACATTTCTAAAACCATAACCGAACCGCAATATGCGGTTAACCGCACTTCGGTTAACCGCCGGTTTTCTGTTAATTTCGGTTAAATCGGTTAATTAACCATTCTATTATAACCTAAAATAATAAATTTAAAATAATGTGTATTTTTGTCGAGTGTAGTCCAATTTTAATATATCAAGTCATCTCATAGCCGAACTTGTCCTTTTATAGTGAGTTTTCATTACATGTTTATTTTTTCATCGATGTGCTACTTCGGTTGTTTGTGGTTATAATGAGTTTAGGGAATGGTGATCAGTAAGATTAATAAACTGTTATGATTAAGGTGTATTTTACTATATATAAAGTGAAACTGATAGCATATACTGTGTTAATATGATTAATATCATGAAGAACATCATATGTTTTGAAGAATTATATAATAATTAATAATAATAATAATAATAGTAATAGTAATAATAATAGTAATAGTAATAATAATATATAACAATCGGTTCGGTTCGGTTAATGCGGTTAATTTATACATCAAAACCGAAACCGAACCGCAATGTGCGGTTAATCGATTATGCTTAACCAAACCGTCGGTCAATTGTTCGGTTCGGTTAAATCGGTTCGGTTAAGTCGGTTAATTCAGTTACGATTCGGTTAATTCGGTTATTTGCTCACCCCTACCTGCAATTGTGTGCTAGTGGAGTGCTAGTCTAGGTGAAAATTGGAGTGCTGAGATGTACCTGCAATTACGTGGAGGCTTTGCTATTAGACTATCCATAGCGGTCATCCCACTGAAAACCCTTCCCTACTGAAATTTTCTGCCACGTCATCTCCCTAGGGATGAGCTCGGTACCAATCCCGTCCCGTACCGGTCCCGGTACCCACTAGTCCCGGTCCCGAAATTTACGAAATTTGAGTCCCGGTACCGGTCCCGAAATCTATAAATGGGTACGGGTACCGGTACGGTACCGGTATTTCGGTACTCAGTATCTGTTTGGTACCCGATACAGTTTCACTTTTTTATGCTTGCTACATGTTTGGGTACCGGTACCCAAAACGAATTACCTGATTGTATACGTGTACACTGATGAAAATTCACACGACAAGACGACAAGATACTCTAGTGATTTCCAAAAGTTAAAACAAAACAAATGTACCATCAACTCTCAAGTGTCAAGAAACCAAACAAACAAACTAAAAATAAATAAAGCCTTAAAAACCCGGTACAATAGCTGAAATTAGGATTGGGTTCACCCCATTAGGAAACAAGCTTTCTTTATGCTATTAGATCCCAATATCCCATGGTTTCTAAAATAATTGAGCATGGTAACATAACTTGTCAAGCAGATAAATAATCAAACAACTTAACAAATAGAAAAAGTACCTATGGCAACATCATCATCTTTTCATATGCAGGTACTAACGGGACTAAGGGGTATATTTCGGTAAAGTACCTAGTCCCGATCCCGAAATTTAGTAAAAATGAGTCCCGGTCCCGGTACCCTATAGACGAAACAGGTACCGGTTCGGTACCGGTACCGGTACGGTATGGGTATCGGTACGGGTACCAGGTACCAAATGCTCATCCTTACATCTCCCCACTGAAAACCTTTAACACCCACAATGGTCACCCTACTGAAAACTCTTCCACATTATTCCACATCATCAATATTATTTAAATTTAATTGATTTATTTAATTTTTTTTTGTTGCAAACTAAAAATAAAAACTTTAGGATTTAATTAAACCGTTCAAATAAAAATACAAATAAAATAAAAGTTACATTGCAAACTTAAATAAAATAAACCATAGAAAAAAACTAACAATTCAAATAAAAATAAAATTTAACGATATTCATCAAAGAGCTTCTTTTTCAATTTTTTCATTATTTCACGTTCTTCGTCGTCGAGTTCTTCGGGAGGTAAAGACTCCATTGCTCTGAGGTTGAGTATTTATTTGGTTTTTATTTTTTATTTTTTTGAAAATGCCGTTCGTAAACGGCTAGATTTATGAGGACCAATCACATTGCACCATTTCACGCGGGGAGCGGGGACCGTGGGAAGGGATTGGGCGGGGGCCGCTATGCAGGGGGCGGTGTTCCCGCTTGAGGCCGTGGCGGGGAAGGAGCCCGCTGGCCGGACGGTGTTACCGCTGTGGGAAGTCTTGTATCTTTCCACTTTCTTTTCTTTATGAAACATTGTCTTTTCGATGTTAAAGGAGAGATCAATGTACCTGATCTTTATTTTTATTTCTCTTGTATTTTAAGTATTGGTTGGTCATGTACTCGTTACTCTCTTAATTTCTTGCTAAGTGGTTTTAATTTTATATATTTGTTTGGCTGTTAAAAGAATAAAAAACAATTTTGTGACACTAGGATTTTTTTCTCAGTTTTTTTATTCGCTCATTCATATTTTATCTTTATCATGTAATATCTAATATTTTCTTTATTTAACTTTTTATTTCTTATTTCACATGTTTGCTGTTTATTAATTCCTTTATTAACCTATATAATATACATATTTCTAATATAGATTTATTTAAAATATATACTTTCTTCTAATTTGCTCAATAATTAACTATATTATATATTTATTTAGGTTTTAAGATATTTATAAAAACTAGATAATTAAAAGGATAGCGATAACATGGATATAATCATTTCAGGACGGCAAAGACAAAAACTGTTATCAACATATACACGCACAAGACTTCTTTTACTCACTATTTTTTTTTAGTAAGTTGTTGATATGGTCGGTATGATTTTTTTCATAGCTTACTCGTATGGTATCAAACTTTAAACATTTGTAACACATATAATTACCCTTACATGTGGACTTTATGTGTTACAAATGTTTAATGTTTATTACTATATGAGTAAAAGCTAAGAATTAAGAGGGCAATACTAGCGAACCATAGTGGCCATCTTCGTAATTTACTCTTATTTTTTTTATGAATTTGAGGAGACAAATAAATATTGTTTTTCTCATATTTTTGTTTTTTCTGTCGAACTTTGAGATTAATAGATTTATATAATTATGATAATATTATAAGTTCTGAAATAATGCTAATTATATTAATTATCATTCAAACTTTTAATTAGTTTTCCATACATATATAACCGATATATATACTGATATGCATACACAATAATAATTTGTTATTTTCAAATTACAAATAATCAAACCCTTATATAATATTTAACAACCAATGATTTTTAGCTCAAGTGGTTGGGAAGAGGTACCATATGCCTTTCATATTGAGAAGATTATGGGTTCAAGTACTGACATGGACAAAATAATTGTTACATGCTGAGGTATGGGGTTTTCTTTCACCTATGGTAGATTTCCTCTTATAGGATGTGGATATGATCGGGTGGGTTTTATGACCCGTCAGTGATCTAAATTGTTATTCAAAAAAATATAATATTTAACAATTATTATTTTTTTGTCAAATAATAATAATTTCAAAATTTTCAAAAATAATTTCCACTCATTTCATTTCTTGTTAGGTGTTTAACTCTTTAAACAACCTTTTAACTAATTGTTAATCTTTTTTTAATAACCGTGTTCTCACTTACTTGGTAAACATTTTTAATTTGTTGTTAATCTTGGTATTATCAAATGTTGTATTTAAGGACACAACTTCCACACCTTCAACAACATTTTCAAAGTAATTTATATGTGCTGTCTCCCTAAATAAAGTTAAAGATGGCATTGTAATTATAAGAAAATTATCTTATGACATAAAAAATATTTAATGCAACACTCTTGATAATTCCTATATCTCCAACATTGTATATATCACAATTATGTTTACTGTATTTTTTTAATATTTCTATAATGTATTATGTGGTGTTAAAGTGTGTGTGATCAACTAAAGTTTGATGACACATTTATAATTCTAGTTATATGTAGTTTAATACAAACATTATGCAACTAGTGGGTCTAGGGTCCAAAGTTACGATAAGTCACTAAGAAGTTTAAGATGATACGCCCTCCTAAAGGTCCAAAATTTACTCTGAAGTCGTCTTCTTTTTAAGAAGTGCCAGAGGTGTGATTGCACCAGGTCCAATTTTTGAGGAGCTTGATATTTTGAATTTTTTTTATATGTATTATTTATATATAAAATTATTTGAAACAAAATATAATACTATGTAAAAGATTAATTTTTGATGTTCCTAAAAGTGGTCGAAGAAAATAACTACAAACACTAACCTAGACTTAACTTAATTACAACGACTTAAAACCGAAAATCCTAAACTAAACCATTACGACAGGCAAGTGTACCTATCAATTGTAGAATAGCTAATGAAAGTCCAGATATCGAACCCACGAGACACTGACTTAACGAAACAAGATTAGAAAATGATTTAAAACTAAAGGGGGGTTTTTTGAATAAAAATGACAATTACTAAATTAAATTAAACGAATTACCCAAATTAAATTAGAAAAAACAAATTCAACTAATATTAAACCCTAAAATCATATTAACAAATTTAATTAAAAGAAATGATTTACAATTTTAGAAAAACTTAAACAATTTGGAAAAACTCTACTTAGGTAGAATTCCTGTTTGTGGTTATTGAAACTATTGACTTTGTTTGACACGATGGAACTATGATCTTAAACAGCAAAATATAGGTAATCTAATGGATTCTGGATCAATTACCAAATGTAACCAACTAAGAAAACCTAATCTTGCAATAAACACAGTAGTTAGTTGAATCACCTCCCGAATTTTTCCAACAACACTTTTGTACTCAAATGAACAAGTCACATTCCTGATTTTCTTATTCCAATACACCAAAGTTGCAAGGAGTAATCTTAGAATGTCTAATTTGACATGAAATGACAATAACACCAAGTCTTTCAAAGAAATATCCCTTCCGGGTAATTACTAAGAAAACCCTAATGCTAAAGATCACCCGACAAGTCTATCACCTTCCGGATTTCTAAACTTAGACACACATAAAACCCTAAGAACATCAATCACATCTTTTCCTATGGCTAGTGATATCAAACAAGCCACAAACTAGTCATAACACCAAGTCAATGACCTAATACGCGTCTAACACCGAAAGACATTCAATAAACACGTGTGAAACATGATATGAACTGATATAATCAAGATTAGATATGCAAAACTCATCAAAATGACATACTAAGATCTATTACAAAAGTGTTTTCCATCAATAATCAAAACCATAGTCAATAGTCATCAATAATCATTCAAACATTCATTCTAACCTAAGTAGAATCAAAGAACTAGCCTAATAACATCATCATCAGTCAATAACAATCAGAAACAATAGAATTAGATGTAATAAACTACTGAAAAAGAAGAACAAGTGAGAAACAAGAAGTGACCAAGATGGATTCACATAAACTCTAGCCTCCTAGCCCTCCAAAGCTTCCAAAATGGTTCCCAAAGCTCCAGAGATGCTCCTCTGCTTCAAAAATGGTCGACAATAATGATTGAAACGGCTGGGGAGCGTCTCCTCTTTATTCTCGCATTCAACTTGACTTTTTTTAAATTTCAAACCCCGTCGCGTACCGCGAAGCTCAATTCAAACCATCTCAGCGTATCGCGATGGACAAAACAAGCGGGCAACTCCCGAATTCCTTCGCGTACCGCGATAGGTGCAAAATGATTAAAATTTGTCTTTTTCACTAGATTTCAACCGGGGCTCGATTCCTTCGGGTTTCGAACTCGATTTCCGCTCATTTCACTCGACAAACCTGTAAAAGCCACAAAATGTAAAAAAAATCTAAAAATAACCCTAAACGACGTATTTACAACTCAAAATCGACTCAAAATCACTTAAAAACCGGATGTGTTTTACAACCCATCAATTTTGCTATAATAATTTTGTTTTATTCAGTTTAATAAATTATTATGTATATAATAAATTATTTATTATGTATAATAAATTAAATTAGAAACACTTATCTTCATAAGTTGAATTATGAAAATGATATAATTCAAAAATCTCTAAATACTCTTTATGTTTGAAATTATGTATTATGTATAACAATGAAAAATGAAAAGTTATTTTATAATTCATAATTTATTTTTTTTTTTGCATAAGATTAATGTAAGACCTTTATATAAGATATTAAGATTAATACTATCAATCTGTCCCTGCTTTTTTTAGGATAATGCAACATAATACAAATGATCATGGATGAAAGTCAGTTGTCGTATAAACAAACTGACCCAAAATAGTGATTATCATTGGCTCTTATTTAATCTAATTGCAAAATTACATGGTGAAAAAATTGTTTGCTTTGAAATTTGACAATGTGTCAAACAAATTCCATGTATAAAGTATGATTATCAACATTACTTTTAGATGAGATCTCCGCCTCTATAACACGATTATCTAGCTATATCATACATACAATGTTGTTTCATTATTTAAACCACTTTTCTATTAAATTTTTTTAGTAGCACAACTTGAACACGTACATCTAGTACGAATCTATATTGTGGTAAACATGAGAATTTAAGCCCATTTAAAACATCACGTGAGTATAAACTTCTTTGAACTTATCAATAACATAGTCTATATGACACATACTATCTAAACTTAGGTATTCCTTTTAATCTACGAAAACATCGAAAGAAAACGAATATTAATTTATTGAATGACTTCAGTTTTTCTTTACAGGTATTAACTTTCTTACAAAAATTACGAATTTTTGAAATATTTACGAATAAAAGGATACATTAAGTCAATCAAACTGGATCTACAATGAAATAAATTGATAATGAGAAGATCATTAGGTGCACCAATAATTAGTCTCATCATCTTTTATACTACTGACATTTCCTCTCTTATATCTAGCTAAAAGTCATTTTCTAGATTTAACCATGTTTTTATTTTTTTGTTAATCTAAGCACTTTACAATTTCCAAAATGTAGGAGGAACTTTACACACACAACATAAATGTCTTGTTCTAATTCTGTTGGGAATAAAAGGAATAATTTATCTGAAATCTCCCTAATTATAAAAACCATTAGTTACCCTCAAGTGACAATTCAAAGTTGCTAAAGTCATCACACGTTGATATATTTATATATATCTATACTCCTTTATAATGGAGATTAGAGAGAGAAGATGCATGATCTTAAAATTAAGAAAAGAACAACCTCAGAAGCTTGTGGTACAGTTCTTATATGCACATACGGTTATATTTGTGTGCACTGGTTTCCTTCTTTCCCCTTTACCTTAACCCTATTTCCCGTTTCTTCTCCTTTCTCCCCAAATGAACTAATCGATCAGAGGCGCATTTCCTCCTTCGGATTTTTTCTCAACCAGAAGGATTCTCTATCCCCAGAACTTCCCTGATGAAGGAAGACGAAAGTGGTATTCTGAATTTCTTGGATTGTTTACTTCTGATCGATTCACGCATGAAAACAGAAGTAATGGCTCCATATTCGAATTTTAAAACCCTTTTTTGGCTCCAAACAGAAGAAATGGCTCTTTAAAGAGTGCGGGTTCTCTTCAATCCGAGCACACACTTCTGGTTCAATATCCTGCGTCGTTGCGTTTGAATTGAAGCCAATTTAGGGCATAATCGAAGACATTGAAACCGGAGAAGAGGGCTCTTCACTAAGCTCATCCTGCGTCACTACCTTTTAGTTTGGTATGCCTCTTCATACATTTATCTTACATAATTGTTATGCATAGTTTAAGCTAATTTTTTTTTAGTTTGTTGTCTGGTTTGGAAGTCTTAGCACCGGTATCTGGATTTTGTTGCTCATAATTTGGTATGGCTAAACCTAATTTTATTACTTGTTATTATATGTTTTGTGTGTGTTTAACTGTTTATGAAGGCTAAATGCTAAACACAACTAACTAACTATGTGGTTTTGTATGTACGTATGCAGGTTTAAAGAGCCCAACAGCAGCTTACCTACTAAGCTTACCTATTTTTGTATGTATTTATGTTGAATTCATTCCCTGATTATAATACGTTTTGGGTTCTTGAAGTTCTGGATTTATGTTGGACTATATGAAATTATATTAAGCAGGTTTGATGAAATTTGGTTCTTGAACTTAGGGTTTTCACCATCTGCTTATTGTTTCTCCAGTTATCCAAATCTTGGTTTATTCATTTTTAGTAATTGTTTATTGTTTGTAGAATTCTTAATGTTGAGTGGTCCATTAAAAACCTAAATCAAGAATGGTTGCTTGAGACTTGATTGATTGTTTTTTCAGATCCATGAAAAGTAATGAGAGTGTTTGATTTTGATCCATTTTTATCAAATTTAGGGACTAAAAGAGAGTGTTTGATTTTGATCCTTTTGGCATCTGTGTATAAAGTCATATATTGGTTCAGGCTTTGAACATGATGTTCGGGCCCGTTTATCTGATTCACTTTGTATCACTTTTTATTCATGAGATATATGCATCATCTACATTTGTACAGAGAAAGCTTATGAAATCAAAGTAGTAACAGAGTGTTGATGATTTTTGGTGTAATATATTGAAGTCTGATTTTGGTGTAATATTTTGAAGTTTGATTGATGTGCTCAATCATCAAATTCATGAAATTGCCTTAGGTAATGCTTATCTGCGTTTATTAATAGGTTGCTCATAATTGACCAAGCTGATTTAGGGGGAAAAGTTAAGGCTTCTTATACTAGCTGCAGAACATCTACTTGAATTTTACAGGTACATGTTTGGCCTTACACTAACCTTAATGGACTGTTTGAAGACGTATTGTTTACAACACAAGCCCATATGAAGATGAGAACTTAGTGCAAAAACTTGATTTAAGGGACAGTTTTATGAGGGGAGTAAAGGAACACAATCATGTTATGGTTCAAGAACACAATTCTGATTTGAAAACTATCTCAAACTAATGCCATGGCTTCTATAGGAACTGATGATAAATTGGGCCATGAAGAAATCCTTTGTGCTGAAATAGAAATTGGCCATGAAGACATCATTTGTGCTAAAATAGAAATTATCAATCAAGTTTCTGAGTCCAACGGTAAACTTGAAATATTTACCAATCAACAATCTACAGTAAATGATACAACCACTGAACAAGAAGAATCGGCAAAAGATACAACCGCAAGTGGTCATGTATGTATGGATGCTTCGATTCGTCTTGAACTTACAATTTAAGGAGTCAACAAGCAAACTTAGTATGAATTAAATTGCGAGTGGGGGGTTGGGTCTAATTTGCAAAGCCGTTAGAATTGTAATTTAGAGTGGTGTTGGTCCCCTTAAGGTTAAGCATTCGAGCCCTGCTGAACTTGAATTTGGTTTAATTTAGTTGGCATATAAATTAGGTGGTGTTATAAAATTTAATATGGATCAAAATGATTTAGGTTGAACAACATTACTTGTGTTTTCTTTTATAGTTTATTGATGATTGGTTTATTGAATATTTTGACACTCCAACACAATTTTTGGACCGCATGATTTATAATAATTCTATTTTTTCTCAATTTAAATTAATTTGGAATGAGTTTGTCGCTGCATCGCGCGGGTTTCTAACTAGTATATATATATATATATATGTATATATATACATATATATATATGTATATATAACATATATATATATATACATATAGGGCATGGAATTTTACATAACCCACTAAATGCGCGCTAACCCAAATAACTTTGGCAAGATGAAGCCAAATCTTGGATTTTTTTAAACATCATTGTAACACATTTTGAACACTATGTTCTTTTATGAGTTTGTGTAAATTCATCATCGTTTAAGAGATATCAACATTGTAAGTTTTTTACTTACAGTACTGTAAGTCAATTTTGCCCAAAACTTACAATGTTGATATCTCTTAAACGATGAAGAATTTAGACAAACTCATAAAAGAACATAGTGTTCAAAATGTGTTACAATGATGTTTAAAAAAAATCCAAGATTTGGCTTCATCTTGCCAAAGTTATTTTGGTTAACGCGCATTTAGTGGGTTATTTTTTGTTCCCAGCCCTATACATATAAATATATATATATATATATATATATATGTGTATGTATAAAATAAAGTGTCATATAATACATGTAAAAGAAAACCCTCTCAAATCAAATAAATTAATTCTTCACACTTTTGTCGTATCATATTTGGAATTTTAAATTATGAATTTTATCATAATAAATTTTTTAGTGAAAAGAGTTGATTTGACAAAAATTAGGTGATTTAAGCTTTTTACAAGCTAAAATCATTATCCTGATTGTTTTGTTTTCCGCTGCACGCACACGGGCATCTTACTAGTGTGTGTGTATATATATATATCAAAGTTTTATCTAAAGCTTCAAATACATGGTTATGAATTGTTAAAACTTAATTTGTTCTGGATAATCAATGTTGTTTTTCTTAATAAGTGAGGAGCATTATGCCTTGCTTTATGTGACAGAGAATCCTTATTAAAATTTAAAGAAATTAGCAATTAAAAGTGTATTATAGAAATTAAGAGTGTATTATAGAAAGTAAGAGTGTATTAACCTGCCTCTAGACAATAACCGCATTGTAATCACTGGCGGATCCAAGATTTTTTTTCTAACGATGTCACTGTATTTGTATGCTCTAATTTTATTATACCAGACTTCAAAATTTTTCGACTCGGTTCTATCGTTTGGGTCAGGTAATTCCCGTCACATAATAAAAACCGATCAATTCAAAATCTTGAATAGAATTAAAAAACACATAATATAAATTCGATAATTTTTACAAATTAAAAAGAATATACTTATAGTTGTTCCCTACAAGTTTTTATCTTCTGAAAATGTTGCATTACATCTTCGACCGAAAACTTGTTGGAATAACTCTTTTTCAATATAACAAATGCAAGAATCATTCAAGTACTCATCTATCATCCTCTTACGCAATTCCGTTTTCACATGCTTCACTGAAGAAAACGTTCTTTCAACACTAGCCGTTGCAACCACTAATGTCACTAGTCTAAAAACCAATGCTGTCACTTGAAAACGCCGTTCATATATGTCCATATACGCTAAAAAATCGATGCTGTCCGAGGACATCGGTCTCACCTTATTACATCCGCCCCTGATTGTAATCTCATTTGAAGCAACATCGAGAGAACAATTTAACCTTTAAATCTAAGACCATCTGTAATACCCATTTCACTGAAAATCTCACCCCACTGAAAATTTTTGTCACGCCATCACCTTACTAAAAATTTTAAAACCCCTTAATGGCATCATACTGAAAAACATTTCTCATTGAGTCACATCATCACCAAAAATCCTTCCCCGTAGTTTAATTTTATTGGTGGGTCCCAAATTTTAAAAATAAGCCAATGGGATAAGGGGAGTGTTCACGAGAAGCAGGAGCCGCTATGGGTCAAAAAATGGCACCATCAGGGTCGAGGGGCGATGTGCCCGCTCGAAGCCACCCAAAATCCTCCCCGGCTCGGCTAGCGGGAGGAGTACTACGAATGGTCTAATGGTTACAAATAATGTCATACAGATAAATGTTATACCCAGTGGCGGAGATTGGGTGAAGTGAGAGGGGACGAGAATTTTTGAAACCTAGTATACATGTTAATTTTTTGAAACGAGAGGACGAAACCCGTATTTTTAACTAAAAATAACATTTCGTCAGAAAAATTAACGTTACGGACGGAAAAATAGGGGGTGGTTGCCTCTTGCCCCTATAAAGATTCACCACTGTTATACCCATCTTAATATTATAATAAACAAATATATTTTTTAATATCTGTCACAATTTTAGGTTAATAGTGTCACTTGGCTTCATATTATCATCTCAATAAATTCTCAATCTTATTAAATAATTATATAAACTCTCATAGTTAATAATTATAATATTAATGATATCATTAACCTTTTTAATACTAAAAAGTTTTATAATAAATTAAAAATGATGTTTTATTAAAAAAGTCTCTTTAAAAAATTCTAAGATATGTTTTTTTTTTTCTAAAATGCAATAACTTTTAGAAGTAAAATGTATTTTAAATCGGTATTTTTTAGATTTTTTTTCCTAAAAATCATGTATTATAGAAAAACAAAAATTTTTAGCAAATAAAAAAAATTGTAAAACATAGATTTTAAACAATAATTTTTATAAACAAATAACCTCTTTTAGCATTAAATTTTTTAAAAAATAATTTCATAAAAAACTAAAGCTTTTAATATTATCTTTTAACTGTTGTCATATATCATAAAAATGATACAATGTTCATTTTCAATACAATAAAAATATTATAAAACTTGTTGGCTATATTTAATATTTTAAAAGCTAGCTCCACGTTAATGAGACAATTGTTTGAAGAAGATACAGACACGTCTAGTGGCGAAGCTTGACCCCAAGCGTAGGGAGGGGCGAAACTTTAGAGGGGGCGAACATAGGGTGTATTTTTTTTTCCGGGGGGGGCGAAATAGAAATTTTAAAAAATTTTGCACCACGAATCGGGAAATGTACACCACTGAACGAAAAAACAGGGGGGGCGGTCGCCCCCCCTAGCCCCTTCAAAGCTGCTCCCCTGGACACGTCATCTTGCTGGTAAGGCAAATTTGTAAACTTTCATACGCTTGAATTATCGCAAAATAAAAGTTTTTGAATTTTAAACAAGGCCGAATTTTTAATGTGATGCTAAGTAATGAAAATTATAAAATATGAAAAATCAAAAATACATCTAAAAAAGCATTTATATACAAATTTCACATAATACAAATAATAAAGACAGTTATTATATTTAAAATTTTAAAATAATAGAATGAATATATAAATGTTGTATTTCATATATAAAATTTATAAAATGACATCAGTATATTTAAATGACTATCATCTAATCATGAGGATGGTATTATTATGTCTGGATACCTGAAAATAAGTTGTTTGTAATATATGCCATTTGACAAATATTTTCATGTATTTTCTAAACAAAATATAATCTTATCAAACTATTAGACATTACTGTATTTGGATATTTAATGACGGGTAACATTCTTAAATCGAGTTTTATAATAGAGTGACATTCATTACAACATGTTTTCGTATTTACATTTTTAATTTACGAGTTCAGAACGGGATCTAAATATACAAACATATTACTCAACGAGTTATTCGGGTTTGAAATTTTTTTTTGTCTATCCGAAACCCAACCCGAAAAACCCGAAAAACCCGTTTTTTCGGGTTATTGGGATATCCGACCCGAAAAAACTAGTATTTCCATATCCGAAACTCGACCCTACCCGAATATAAAATCATATTATCCGATCCGAAAACCCCGAAATAGATTTTGGATAAGGTTTTTTCAGGTTTCGAATATTATTCGGATTTCGAATTTTTTCAAATTTAGGGTATTTTGAACAAACCCTTAATTTAAAATGCATGTAGTAACTTATTTAATTGTTTAGTTTGTTTATGGTCCAAATCCATAATACAAACATACAAAACAAGAGAACAATATAATAAAGATATTTAATTTATACTCTCCTTTATCAAATTCAAGATCTGTGAAAACATGGTTGGATGGTGTTCAGAAATCGCCCAAGGTTTTTGCATGTAGTTTTGGTGGGTAATTTTTCAATATAAATATACAGGGTATTAAAAAAATAATAACTTACTTTTAAAAAGTATTAACTCAAATAACTCCGTCAAGATAAAACCAAATCTTAAATTTTTTTAACATCATTCAAACACATTTTAACATTTTCTTATTTTATTAGTTTGCGTAAATTTATCACCTTTTAAGACATACATTGTAAAAGAACGAAAAAGCACAAATTGACTGCACCAAAAATAGACGAATAAAGTTATTCATTTATTATAATACAACCTACCGATGTTATAGATCGGAGACAAATTGATGCATTTTGATCTAAAATTTATACGTGTTATATATATCGATTGATAGATACCTAGATCATTGGTTTGAGATAGGTATGACAATGAGACGGGTTTGAGTAATTACAGTCTCATACCCGATTATAAAAGCTTGTCTCACACCAGTTCCGAAACCTATCGGTTGTCTATCGAGTATTTATCCCTCGAGTATCGGGTCTCCCGACAGGTTTCAGGTATATTCGTTCGTTAGCTAAATATAAAGTTGAGAATAACTGGCTTAAAACACGTCGGGTATCGGGTAACTAATGATAAATTTATTTTTTTCATAACCAAAAAATATGTATTAAATATGAAAAGAACAAACTGTTAATATATCAAACAACATGAAATTTCAAAATGTTATAAGTTGATTAGCATCGTTCAAAACAAGCAAAAGAATAAGCAAATATCAACAAAATGGTTTAAAAAGACCATTGCAATTGCCACAAAACACAAAACAAATTATAAATTTCAAAAGGAATAAAAAAAAGAGGCAAATTCTATTTTAAATCAAATGTATATAAAGAGGTATTTATAATTGGGTATACAAGACGGGTAAACATGTATATATAATCGAGTAATCGGGCCGGGTAAACATGTATATGAACAAATCTCATGCCCGTCTCATACACGCGAAAATTGTAAAAATTAATCTCATACCTGGTCCAATACCCATCGGGTTTGTGAATTCAAGCCTCATATGTAGCGGGTTTCGGATAAACCTATTGGGCGCGAGTTTCGGATAAACCTATTGAGGTGAAGCAACCCCATAACTTTTAAATGTAAAGGTCATGTATTCAAGTAACATTTTGATTAGTATTTTTCAGGTGAATTAAAGGTTTTACCATAGCAGGTATTCAGACGGTGAATTTCCTTTGAAATTGTGAGCGGGCCGAATAAACAGCTTTGTCTGCGTTTTGCACGTTTGGGTAAACTTTCACCATTAAATTCACCCAGACTGACATAAAAAGTATTCATTGGCTGTTAAAAAAAGGTTTAGATGTATGTAATAATGTATAGAGTTAATTGCATGGATAGTCGTATGATACTATGATATGCTCAAATTAAGGTCTGGTCTCTAACTTAAAAACTTACATTTTTAGTCCAGTACTCTGTATAATTGTAACAAACATGTCCACAAAGTAGGAGTGTCAACTAATCTGAAGTGCACCAGAACCCAAATAAGTTTAATAGGTCTGGTTATTCGGGTCAAAAATGTTATTTGAGTTATTCTAATTAACCCCGTTAACCCGAACTTTTAATAGGGTTAGATTTCGGATATCTTTCTTAAAAGTCAGTTGCATTTCAGGTTAGCTCGAATCACTTGAATAAGGATTAATATTTTTTTGTATGTATTAATTATTAAATACAAAACTTATTTAACATTCACCTAAATATATATTTCGTTATAACATTGACATAAGTTTGGGTCACGATTATATTTCAAGTTATATATGACTCAACACATTTACCGTTGAATTATATGTTTGGGCATGTAATTCTTTGTAGCAATTTAAAAATTCGATCAAGATTATAATAAATAAATATTAACCCAACAAACCTTAACGTTATTAGAGTCGGATCCTGATTAACTTTGAACCAGATTAAGTTGACCTGATTAACAGCCCGAACTCAAAGTTTCGAACTGAACTTACAGGTTGTAAATTTAATATAATTAAATTCAATCTTAAAATTTAGAACAAAAATTTAATCTTAAAGGTTCAGTGCAAGAAAGCATTAATTAAGCAAACCATGGACTATTCCTGTAATTAATCCTAATGGATAGCAGCTACTTAGCATTAACTATAAAATTTGAATACTAATACAAAATTGTAAATTGAATACAGAATTGGTAGGATTTTAAAATATATTTATTAAATGCATTTTCATAATTGATAAAAAGTGAGATGTAATGGACTTATGGCTCTATATTAAACATAGAGGTGACAATTTTTACCCATTTCAAAGGAAATGGATTGGTTTGGGTAAACAATTGTATATAATGGGTTGAAATGAGTAACATCATAATATTAAATAGTATTCAGATATATTAATCATATTGAACTAAAAAATATATTATAAGAATTACAGCATTATGTTCATAAACTTCTAATATTTTTTAACTATATGAAACAAACACATTTTTTTTAAAAAAAAAAAACAAAAAACAAATAAAAACAAAAGTGTGTGTAGTTCAATCCAACCTCCTTTGTAATAAACATATCCATTTTATTGCAGTCTTTACATTATATCACATTACTCCTTGCATTAAAAACCTTAAAAACCAATAAATTCCAAGGTTGCAAAAATCGCTAGGCGTTCCCAGGTCGGAACAATTTCTTGAAGCGAGTAATCAGGGAGTACTTGGGACAACTTCTTGGAGCGAGTACTCGGCCTTGAAGGCCCACTTTTACAACCATGATAAATTTTATACAATAGCAGTCTAGCACCCTAGTATCGAAGCCAAGACCAACGTTTATAACAAAAAAAACTAAAAAAACTAAAAAAAAAACAAAAAAACACCAAAACAACGATACGAAGCTTCTATTTCACTTTGTCAAAACATATTATTCGAATTTTGACATGGAGATCGATAATTAAATCATGGTCATTCTTTATTATGATTCCAATGGTCTCCATGTTTTTGAAGTTTGAGGACCAAAATGATCAGCATGTTCAACTGATCATGTTAAGGAATCAAGAAAAGATAGTTGAGTTTGAGTAAATAACTTTTAAAGCGTCAACATCAATACATGATATGAAAAGATATGATATAAATATTGTCTTCTTTTGCTTGCATTGCAAACAAAGCCTATCTTTTTGCATAGACATTTAAACAACTTACTCAATTATCATTTATGCATCTATGATGGTCATGTTATAATAAGCACCTAAAAGCAATGTTTTTAGAACCAGACCAGACGTCGAATCGGATGCCTTATAAATTACTAGTCGGATCGAATTTAAGAACCGGATGACATAATAAATATATAAAAAACTTTATAATTATAAACATATTTAAACAAATATAATTAATGTTCAAAAAAACATAATCATGTTAAAAAAATACAGGGTTTGGTTTTAATGTTTTTAATCTTTGGATTTTAGTTATAAAAAAAATAAAAAAGAAATCTGGTTTGACCAATGAACCGGCCGGTTCTTGAGAGGGCGATTCACATGCTATATTTGGGCCAGCCACCCCATTGGTTCTCAGTCTGGTCTGGTTTTCAAAACACTGCTTAAAGATTCATTTGGTAATGGATCAAATTCGATCCAGGTAATCTAAGGGTGTTCAGTTTCGTTCATTAATCATGATCCTAACCCAAATCAAGTTCATGGTCTGCTGGTTCGCAAGTCAAAACAAACAACTTTCGACTTTTATTTGATACTTAATGATGTCGATTTCAACTGATTTACTTGTGAATAGACCACTTTGGTTTAAGTTCTATATTTGATCATGCTAGTAAAATCAAAGAACTAAGTTATCACTGAAATAATACTATAGTTGTAATCATATTTCACATGCCAATTGTTTATAAATATATATAAAAATTTGGAGATCAAATGTTTCTGGTCAATACAATTAGACCTGTGACATGTTATACAGCCTGCTTGACCAACCCATTTTGCCACCCTAATTAATGACATGATAACAAATTAAAGAATTCATACCATTTTGGCGGTTTTGGGTTTAATAAAGGACCAAGGCTTCAATTGTCACATTCAGTTTCTTCATTGCAAGAATCCAATTCAGTACTAGACTCGTCTGTGCAGTTCATATCACTTAGGGACACGTCATCGTCGTCGTCGTCGTCATTGTCATCATTACCACCATCATCATCATAATCATCTTTATTTTCTGATAATTTATTATTGGTACTGTCAATTCCTACAACTTTTTTTGGTTCTGTCATGCCCTCACTTGCACCACTAATGACAGTTTTAGGACCATGATCAGCAGGGTCATTATAAAGTGCAATGTGCCTATAATAAAGTTCTAGTTCCTTCTCAGATATAGCAATGAAATGCCTTACAGATTCGAGTGATTGTTCGTATTTCGACTTTTCTAATGCCTGTGTGAGATCATGAATCACATGTCAAATGAGAAAAGTAGAACATTTAAAATGAAGTTGCTGTCATTATTATGAAGTAATCAAAATAAATAAATAAATAAATAAAAAGAAAACTGCATTAAATGAACATAAACTAGTTAAAAGGTTTCTTGGACAAAATTTAAGTTTTTATAGTTATATATTTCCGTCTAAAGTAAGTTTTAATTGTGTAAAATTATCCTAAATCCCTAAAAATAGTAATATATCTACCAGATAGCAACATGTGCGCTAATCCTTAACTATTAACACGAAATTCTGAATTACTATTTTCCTAAAATGAGCACTAGCGACCTTGTCTTCCCATCATTCTACCCTTTATTGGAAAGAATATCTCTTAAGGGTAACCTGACTGCCAGGACTTCAAAATGTACCAACTGTTAACTTCTTACGGAATACTCAATATTTTCAGTCGATCTTAATGAATCATGTTCTAATGAACAAACTATCCTACTTGATTTAGTCAATTTTTAAAAAGTTAGTAATTTGTCAAAATACATCATGTCAAAAAATGATTAGTGTTCAAGTATTTTCTGTCAAAATCAGTCCATTTGTTTTAAATTAGTAATCAAAGAAAAAATCATTAATCAAAAACATTCGAAAAAATGATGTAACAAAACTAATCAGACATTTCGGAAGTCATTTTTCTAGCACTTCTTAAATTGTGTATACATATCATTTCATTTCTCAAAAAACTGGCAACATAACTCGAGTCATGTTTTTAAAAAGTTTGTGTTGAGCAAGACCATGCTTTCATTTTAAAACTTGCCATAATAAAGACACTCAGTAAAAAGATATAACCTTTATCAAGAAACACAGTATCATTGATTAAATGATTGTTATATTTTACATTCATCAATTTCAAAATAGTAAAGCTGGGGATTGAATATATATATGTATATAGAAAGTGAGTACGCATCCTTTGCGGTGCATGCATATAATGTATATATGTGTTGGCCCTTAAGGGGCAAAAGTAAAATTGAATTAATTTTAACGTTATTTTACTTATTTTGTGAAAATAATCGTTAAAAGCGTTGAGATGTATAACTTTAAACGATGACTTTGAGCCGGGGACTCCTTCGGAGCAGCCTCTCTATCCCAACTGGGATAGGGGTAAGGTTTGTCTCTATCCTTCCACCCTACTTTAAGTGGGATTTTTACTGGGTATGCTTGTTGTATATAGAAAGTGAGTGATATATGGGGTTTGAGGAGGATATTTCAATGATAATTATGAAACTTAGATAAGCTTAAAATAAAAAATATAGGTTTTATACTTTGCTTTTAATGAACAATCATTAAATACCAAGTATGAATAAACCAAAATAAATCAGGGATCAACCTAAGTAACAACCACTCTAGATGGACCAACCTACTGGATTGATGGATGAACTTTTTTAATCCATTGTAACATATAAATGGATCAGGTCTGATTTACATCGTGACCCGACAAATTGATGACAAAAAAAAAAGCGAAATTCTAACATTATCTGCAGCCCAATTACCATTCCCATGTAATCAGCCAAGAAATGACATCTTAATAATGGTTTCCTCATTCAGTATGTCATGTATGTTTCAATCGAACATATGTATACTTACTTACTAATAAAAAAGCATATGAAATCTAATTTCTACTTCTATAGTAGAAAACTTCATATGCATCCAGTTAAATTATAAAAACAAATCTTCAAAAATAAACAGTGACTCTTTTTAGTTAGTCATCCCTGATGCAAACAGCCATAGATATAGCAAAAAAGTAACCTATTATTTGACAAGAGAAAACCAACAATAAATCAAGCAAAATAACAAGAATACAAGATCATAATTATACACTGCTATAAATAATCTAAATAAATATAAGACAGATACTGACCTTTTTCTTGGACAAGGTGTCAATTGGACTCATGACCTGAGGCTGCACATAATTCTTTCCGCGATAAAAAACTATCGTGTTGTCTCCAATTATTTGAATCGGGATTCCGCCACTTAATCTTGCAATTTCATTAGCATAATCCTGTACTTGACCAGGTTTACAAGGCTTGCAGATGACCTTTACTGTCTCGTGTTTTTTCCAATGCATATGCATATTAAGAATAACACCTCCAAATATACCTCTTCTTCCAACCGGTACATAATTCGACCCTTTTTGAGCCATCTTTTTCATGTAGAATCTTTCTTCACCTGTAACTTCAACTGGTTTCACCATTGGTCCCTGAAGTCTAGAAACTTCATACCGCTTGAGTCTTTCAATAAGTAAAGATTCTTTAATTCTTGCCTGAAACACAACAAGTTGTTTAAAAACAGAAGCACCAAACTATAATATATAGCTGCAAGGTTATATCTTCCTACCTTCATTTTATGTAAATATCTATATATTCAAATTAAGATGGTTATCGGCGATTATTCTTCCAAACTCTAAAAACGCATCCACTATTTTTGTATTAATCACACTCTTCATAAGCACTCTACTGTAAAGTGAAAACTCATATAGAACGGTATACTAATAGCAAGTTTGGTCCCTAGAGCTGTTAGCTAGGCACTCCTTGAAAGAAACTACAACTTGTATAGATTGTATTCTTGGATTTAAAAGGATGCTTGATGCATGAGGCGCACATGATCAAATAACTGCCTCAGGGTCTTGAGGCAACGCCTCATGTACTTTTGGCATGTGGGAGGGGCAATCCGTCCTGGACCCATTTTTCAATGGCACAAAACTTTTAAAAATCTTTTTTATATTATATATATATTTATTTATATTTAAAATATAAAACTAAAAAAGCACAAATTTACAATTCGTTAGAAGCTTTTGTTCTGGCTCGTCCGAAACACTTGAATTCTCAGGATTGCTGCTAAATTGGTATAGTTAGTCGTCATAGTGTAGTGATTCTATCCTTCCCCTCTTTGCCTTCTACCCCAAAAGAAAAAAAGAATATAATTCATTTTTAAGAAACTTTTTGCTTAATAAATGAAATTCAAAGGATAAAATTGAACTTTTTTCGTCTTTACGAAAAAAAATTGCCATTTAGCTAATAAACCAGTGGATATTGAGTGCTGGTTAGCCGAAAATCAAAGTTTGTCAGAAGTTAATTAGCAATTCCATTTAGATGCTCGAAAGATCGGGAGAGACACGGTTACTGGTTGTAAATAAAGCTTTATTTGGTTGCACATAGAGCAACACCTCATGTATGTGATGCATGTGCCCCGCTTCTCGGCTTTCGGCTTTTGGGACCTAAATGCAACGGAGCAGCTTGTGTTTTTTTAAACCAAGGATGTATTGAGTTAAACTGTTGAAAGATCTTATGGTGAATGTGTACATTTCCAATCACATTCTCATTACATCAAATTTATAAGAGTGTTATAACCATAATGATTCATCCTCCCTTAAGAAAAAGATAGGATTTTGACTTTCAAGGTCAAATGAATTGTATCACAGTCAATGTCCTCTTGAATTTTGTTAAGGAGGTAATACAAAGACTCTACTTTTCTCTGCTATTTACCAATCAATTTTTTCTTGAAGTATCAATCAATATACTCTTACTCTATACTTCAAATATACAATTCGCAAACTTAAGGAGTTGGTGTGGTGGTTAAAGTGAAGGAAAGACCAAATAGAGGTCGCAATTCAATTCCAACTAGGACGATTTTCATTGAAGGTCACCAACCCGTTACTTGGGACCGCGCTTTACTTGTCCCTCCCAGCTAGTCAAGTATTGTGGGAACCTAAGGTTTACCAAGAAATTGGTTTCTCACAATAAAATAAAAGAATAATAAAAAACTATTCGCAATGCATTATACACACACTAAAATATAAAAAAACAAAAATATAATTAAAATGAATGCAGAATGCTATCTATGAAACTACACAAGTTTATGAAATCATACTAACCTTTTCGAGCTTATATTTAATTCGTTCCTCCACATTTGCAAACATGCTTTTCTTTTTAGATCCTTTGATGGTAAGACGACGGGGGTCGTTTTTGTTAGCCAATTTTCGTTTCTGCTTCTCTTTCTTCCTCTTCAACTTCAATCTTTTCTTCGTCAGCCACTTGTATTTCTTGGGTGGATCAATTTCAAACGTCTCAAATTTGGGTTTGCCTTCTGATATGACGCAGCGCACAGATGATAAATGTGAGGTCGGTATCCCGTAGTGCCTGAAAACGGTCAGGTTTCTGAATGCCCACCAACTGTTCGACGAATTGCGTGAAGCTAAAGTGGGTTGTTGACAGATAATTGGCCTAAATTGAATTCGGAAAACGGTTAATTGGCGTGTATTCCAAGTGAAATGTACGATTATAGATTGTTGATAGAGCCATTGAGAAGATAGATTACCTGTGAGAGTAAGAAGTGAAATTGGATTTGAAAAATGAAGCAAATCGTCGTGTTAGTATACGAGTAATTGAACGAGTTGACATATGATCGATTCCGTACTTGCAGACTGTAGAATGCTGAGAGCGTATCAAACGAGTCCCACTCCCACGATACACGATTCATGTGTATTAGGGGGAGTTGGGGTTGCTTTGATAAGTTTTGCAACTATTTGAAATTCTATTAACGTTTTTTTGTCAAAACTCATAAAACAAGTTTAAAATCCATCTTTACTCACCAAGTTTATTTAAGGTGAGAAAGAAAGGAAATGGAAAGGATCGATAAACATGTTTGTGTTACTACGTTTTATACAACAGAGGAATGGAAAAGAAAATAACACATGATGTGTTTCCGTGTTTTATTTAAGAAGGAAAATGTAAGAAAAAATATGCAAAATTATTTAGTTTTTCTTTCATTTTGATGAAAAAAGAAACGGAAGTAAAAAATTACGTTCTTTTCTTTTCCTTTTTACTCATTTTTTTTCCTTCTTGTTCCTTTCTTTTCTTTCCTTTAATAAACTCGGGAACATAGCGTTAAGGCATTACATATAAAGTTTCCTAATTTCTTTAGTTAGAGTATTCATCAGATCGAATTATCAGTTATTTGGTTTAATAGAATCATATTATTCGGATTTTGAAATTTTTTATCTTGATCCGAAACATGACCCGACCCGTTTTAAATTCGAATTTAGATGGAGAAGATGTTGATCAGCAACTCTACAAATTAATGATCGGATCACTGATGTACCTCTCCACACACAGACCCGACATTATGTTCTCGATGTGTCAGTGTGCTAGATATCAAGGAAATCCAAAGGCATATCACCATATTGCTATCAAGAGAATTTTTCGCTACCTTGCTGGCAAATCTCGACTTGGTTTGTGATATCCTAAAAATTCTAAATCTAAACTATATGCTTATTCTGCCAGTAATTTTGGTGGATGTAATCTAGACCGGAAGTCGACCACAGGTGGATGTCAATATATAGGAGATTGGCTTGTCTCATGGCATTGCAAGAAACAGACCACTGTATTCACATCTGCTGCTGAAGCTGAGTATGTTGCTACATCAAGTTATTGTTCCCAAGTCATTTGGATGCAACATCAGCTTCTAGATTATGGTTTGAATTTTCTTAACTCTCCTATTTATTGTGATAATGAAACAGTCTTTTAGATCATCAAGAATCAGGTACAACACTCCAAAACTAAACACATTGACATTCGGATTCACTTTATCCGTGACTGTTTCAAACGTAAGCTCATTCATCTTGAAAAGGTCCACACAGATAACAATCTTGCGGATCTTTTCACTAAACCGTTCGATACAGCTCGCTTCCACCACTTGCTTGCCTCTAGGGATGTAAACGAACCGAACGTTCAGCGAACAGTTCGTGAACCGTTCGACGGGAAGTTCGTTTATGTTCGTCGTTTAATAAATGAACGAACATAAACAGAGGTAGTGTTCGTTCATTTGTGTTCGTGAACGTTCGGTAACATGTTCGTTTACGTTCGTTTATGTTCGGTTTAGTTTGTTTATTATATTTATTCATTAAATATGTTGTGTATTTTTAATTTTTAATTTTTAGTTTAATACCATAATGTTTAAGCTACTTTTAGCTTAATACTATAGTATTTCAATTTATATATTTATAAATGATTATCTCCAATGTTTGAAATTAAGAATGTTGATTTATATTGTTTAAATAGTATTCGTTCGTTAGCATTCATGAACCGTTCGTGAAAAAGATAAATTCCTTAATGAACGAACACGAACAAGAATTTTCATTTGGTTAGCGTTCGTGAACATGTTAAAAGTTAAACGAACGAACACGAACAAAGGCTCGTTCGTTTTTGTTTGGTTCGTTTACAGCCCTACTCGCCTCACTCAAATAAATAAGTTTTGGTTAAAACAACTTTTTTGTAAATACGTTAAAATTTGTGTTTTTGTTTATATATATTTTTTTAGCTCAAATTTAGGAGGAGAAAAATTACAAAAAGATGTTAGTTTTTGATTCAGTTCATAAATTTAGGGGTGACAAACTCAAAAAGAGATTTTATTGGAAAGTCAAGCTATGTGGATCAATGGGAAGTGAAATGATTTATAGTAATCAGAAATTTATTATCTTAATATAGCTTCTTAAGAAAAATAACTTTAGATAAATATAAATGTCACACCCCCACCCCTGGTCACCTCGTGTCTGGTCTGACGTCACCGAACCGGTTGCGGAAGCATAGTGGTGATGTCTCTGGGGTGAGGTGTGACTTACTTGAACCGATATCATAAGCACACAGATTAACTTAACGTACATACATTACAAGGATGTCGCAATCACAAATACATTACAGCTATATTTATTTAATTACAGTATTAATTATACAGGTGAAATTATCCCAAAAGTGCATCCTCACCGCTATTACTGTTTACCTGCAAAAAGGTTTGAGTTTGAAACGTCAGCACAAAGCTGGTGAGTTCGACAGTTCAATTTAAACAATATGATATGATAAGCATGTTCTCAAAAGTTCAGTTCTGGATAACCATGGGACCTGTATCTAGTTCCCTTCGGACGTCTAGTTCAGTTCTCAAGATATTACCCATCGGTACATATCTTAGTGCCTCATTATCTTAATGTCTATCATACCATTAAGAAGTTCAGGAAACAGATAACAAACATTCACACAAGGGGAGATGCAATCCTCCCAACGAATGGGGTGTCAACCAATAGTACTATCAATGTTTTCTGTTCGGCCACACATGGGTTCACTAGATACAGTTCAAGAATGAGGACTTTCAGTTCCATGATAGAGTTCAGTCTACAGGCAAAATCCCATGAAATCCCACAAAAGTCAAATGAAATCACACAGATATCATTGATGCATATCATATAGTTCTCAAAAGTTTAGCAGTTCTACCCCGATGTTTATAAAAGAGTAAAAAGAAAAGGGGTTGTACGAAACTCACCTGATAATTCAGTCGTAGCAGAATATCACACAAATCGATGATAATATGATGTTTCTGCATTTAGTTTATGTTTGATATGTTATTTATGTTCTAACTTGCTGATTAAATCCTTTTGAACGTCCAATGTCAAAGACATTGCCTTAACAGTCATCAACCCGATGTTTAATATTTAATTACATGTTTTAGTGTAATATCATACAATGTATGATAATGTAGGAACCTATACTGACTCAGGTTCCTAATACTTAGTTGATGACTCACTTGATTAATCAGTATAATCTCAGATTAACCAAATAGTTAATGTTGTTGATTATAATTGCTAAGATAGTCTCTAGACAGTTTAATGGCTTAGTAATGATTAATCCTTGTTATTGATTACCCAAATATCATGGAATATCACAATGTAATATTAAAGTAGGTTTAATAACCATGTTTAACATACTGATCTGACTGTTATCAGAAACGTCAGATAATCGTTCCAGTAAATATGTTAATGATTGTGATTAGTTTAGAACACTCAACTTTCACGTTGCATGTCAAAGATTAATCAAACTAATCACATACATAGTCACAAACAAATGGTTTAAACCATTATAACCATTGTTATGATTCCATGCAAACCGGGCATTACAACGGCTCAAAACAAGGATTTACCCATTATCAGTTCGAGTTTGTCACTCAAAATCAATCCTAGCCATCATCTAAGCAATAATCAACAATCCTAACTATATCATTACGTTCAAAACTAAGATTTAATCATTCATAATCAAACCAGAAGGTTTAAAATGAACCATTACCTAATCTGACGAATTCCAACGGGTAAAATGATGATCAGAACTTGTTTTAACGCTTCTGGATGCGATCTAAACGTCAAGAGGCCTTCAAACTTGAGTTCTTGGTGATTTGAATGATGATTTTCGTTGTTGGTGTTGGCTGGCGTCGATGAGAAGGTTAATATGAGGATAAGAATGAAAAAGTTGATTTTTATGCAAGTGGCCGACATTCTGGACCCCAGGCGCATCGCCTGACGCCCTACACCCAACCTAGGAGTACCGCGCGCGTCCCCCCGCCTTCCAGAAGTTTTCGACTCCGCGCGCATCGCCTAGGGTCTTCACTTGACCTTAGGCGTACCGCCTAAGGGCAATTTCTTCCGTTTTTCGACGGAAACTTCGTTTCGCGATTCCGGACAATCCGTAACTCCGTTTCGCGCACGGTTTTCGCCTACGTTCATCATTTTTCACATACTACCATCCCATATTAATTTCGGCGACCAATTCAACACGGATTTTAAACACGATCAAATGTGCTCAATTCATTGGTGACGTAATTCTTCTTACGCGATTATCACAGTCTCCTCCTGTTAGAAAAATTTCGTCCCGAAATTTAGGAAATACTTGTTTATTAACAGTTGATCATGAGAATAAATGTGGGTATTTCTGTTTCATCTGATCTTCACGTTCCCACGTATATTCGGGTCCACGCTGTGATTTCCATCGAATTTTAACAATAGGTATTCGACTACGTTTCAGTACCTTCACATCTCGATCCATCACTTCAACCGGTTCTTCTCGGAATTGCAATTTCTCATCAATTTGGATTTCTTTCAGAGGTACGATCAAGGATTCATCGACTAGGCATTTCTTCAAATTTGATACATGGAAGACATCATGAACGTTACCGAGTTCAGGAGGTAATTCAAGTCTGTAAGTCACGGATCCAATTCGTTCAAGAATTTTAAATGGTCCTACAAATCTTGGTGAAAGTTTACCTCTCTTCCCAAATCTGAATATACCCTTCCACGGTGAAACTTTCAACATTACTAGATCACCGATTTGAAATTCTAACGGTCTACGACGATTATCAGCATAACTCTTTTGTCGATCACGAGCAGCTTTAATTCGTTCTTGAATCAATGCGATCTTATCGGTTGTTTCTTGAATAAGTTCTGGGCCTATGACCTGACTTTCGCCTACCTCGGACCAACAGATAGGTGATCTACATTTGCGCCCGTAAAGTGCTTCAAATGGAGCACATTTAATACTGGTATGGTAACTGTTATTATATGAAAATTCAACAAGGGGAAGATGAACATCCCAGCTACCACCAAAATCAATCACACAGCTTCTGAGCATGTCCTCAAGAGTTTGATTTGTTCGTTCGGTTTGCCCGTCAGTTTGCGGATGATACGCTGTGCTCATATTGATTTGCGTGCCCAGAGCATTCTGAAGAGTTTGCCAAAATCGTGATGTGAATCGACTATCTCTGTCAGAAATAATAGAGATTGGTATTCCATGACGAGATACAATCTCGTTAATGTAGAGTTTAGCAAGTCGATCCATCGAGTAATCTTCTCGGATGGGAATGAAATGCGCAGATTTAGTAAGGCGATCAACAATAACCCATATAGAGTCATGACTATGCGATGTTCTGGGTAGTTTGGTAATGAAATCCATAGAGATCTGATCCCATTTCCACATGGGAATCTCCGGTTGTTGTAATAACCCAGAAGGACGTTGATGTTCAGCCTTAACCTTTAGACACGTTAAGCATCGACCCACGTATTCTGCGATGTGTTTCTTCATTCCAGGCCACCAATAAAAATCTTTAAGATCTTTATACATTTTATCGGCACCTGGATGAATAGAATACCTGGACTTGTGCGCCTCATCCAAGATAATTGTTCGAGATTTACCGAATAGAGGAACCCACATTCGGTCTTTGAAATACAACAGTCCATCGTCTTTGGTATCGAGTTTCTTATCTAATCCTCTCAGTCCCTCAGCAGAATAGTTTATTGTTTGTAAAGCTTGTTGCTGAGCTTCTTTAATTTGAGGAATTAGACTAGTTTGAATAGTCATACCTAACGCTTTCACTCGTAAAGGTTTGACTCGTTCCTTGCGACTTAAAGCATCGGCTACAACATTTGCCTTGCCTGGGTGATAACGAATTTCACAATCATAGTCGTTCAACAATTCCACCCATCGCCTTTGCCGCATGTTCAACATTTTCTGATCTAAAATGTGTTGAAGACTTTTATGATCAGTGTATATAATACACTTAGTTCCATACAAATAGTGTCTCCAAATCTTAAGTGCAAACACCACTGCACCAAGTTCTAGATCATGAGTAGTATAATTCTTCTCGTGTACTTTCAGCTGTCGAGAAGCGTAAGCAATCACTTTATCGTTCTGCATTAAAACACACCCCAGACCTTGGCGGGAAGCATCACAGTATACTGTGAAATTATCAGTACCTTCTGGTAATGCCAAGATAGGTGCGTTGCAAAGTTTGTGTTTCAACAGTTGGAACGCCTCCTCCTGTTGAGAACCCCATATAAACTGTTGATTTTTCTGTGTCAATGTGGTTAGTGGCAGGGCTATCTTTGAAAAGTTCTTGATAAATCTGCGATAATAACCTGCCAGTCCCAAGAATTGACGGATTTCGGTTGGGGTTCGTGGTGTTTCCCATTGTTCTACCGCTTTAATCTTACTGGGATCCACCTGAATGCCATCTTGATTCACCACATGCCCAAGGAATTGCACTTCTCGTAACCAAAACTCACACTTGGAGAACTTGGCGTATAATTTTTCACGTGCCAAAAGTTCTAAGATCAGTTTCAAGTGTTGAGCATGTTCTTGTTGGCTTCGAGAATAGATAAGAATATCATCAATAAATACAATCACAAACTTATCCAAGTAAGGCCTACATACCCGATTCATTAGATCCATGAAAACTGCAGGTGCATTCGTTAATCCAAACGGCATTACTAGAAATTCATAATGCCCATATCGAGTTCGAAATGCAGTTTTAGGAACATCATCTTCATATACTCGTAACTGATGATATCCGGATCTCAAATCAATTTTTGAAAAGTAAGTAGCGCCTTGAAGTTGATCAAACAGATCATCTATACGTGGTAGTGGATAACGATTTTTGATTGTTAATTTATTGAGCTCCCGATAGTCAATACACATCCTGAATGATCCATCCTTCTTTTTCACAAAAAGGACTGGTGCTCCCCAGGGTGAGAAACTAGGTCTGATAAAACCTTTGTCCAACAGTTCTTGCAATTGACCTGAAAGTTCTTGCATTTCGGATGGTGCAAGCCGATACGGGGCTTTAGCAACAGGTGCTGCACCTGGAATCAAGTCAATCCGAAATTCAACTTGTCTCACTGGGGGTAATCCTGATATGTCCTCAGGAAAAACTTCAGGAAAATCCTTGACTACTGGAATATCTGTGATTTGTTTGGGTGAAGAATTATGCTCAGTCACATGTGCCAGGAAAGCATAACAGCCTTTTCTTAAAAATTTCTGAGCTCGCATACAAGATATGATACCAAGTTTTCTACCAGCTCGTTCTCCTTGAACTATCAGTGTATTACCGTTAGGTAATGGAATACAGATCACCTTGTTTTGACAGACAGCTTCCGCTTGGTTATCAGAAAGCCAGTCCATGCCCACAACGACATCAAAGCTTCCAAGCTCAATAGGAAGTAAATCAATATTAAAAAGATGATCATTCAGATTCAAGGAACATCCTTGAATAACACTGTTAGTTTTGATCAACTTGCCATCAGCAAGTTCAATAACATAAGGAGTTTCTAGATCTACCGCAGGCAATGCAAGTAAAGATGCAAATTCAGGAGAGATAAAACTCTTATCTGCCCCCGTATCAAAGAGAACTGATGCATATAGATTATTGAGTAGGAACGTACCAGTCACAATGTTAGCATCATGTCTCGCCTCGGTAGCACCAATCTGAAAAGCTCTCCCCCTAGCTTCAGTTCCCGGATTGGTGTTATTGTTTGGACAGTTCCGCATGAAATGATCAGGACTTCCACATTTGTAACATGACCGGTTGGTTTGAGTGGTTTGTCGTGGTGCTTGATTTCGAGGTTGAGCAGGAAAGTTGCTATATTTAGCATAATGTCCAACTCTGTTACAGTTCAGACAAACAGGACATGGTCCCGTGTGATGGAGTGGACACTTATTGCATTTGGGCGCCTGCCCAGTATAAGCTTTCCTCTCAGGAACATTTGCACCATAGTTCTTCATCGTTGGTTTATTCTGACTGATTTCAGCCGGAGCCCTTGTTTTGTTCTTACCGAACCACTTTCGTTTGGTACCTTTTGACACATTCGAGGTACCGACATCACTACTACTATGGACCGTCTGAGGCTTCAAAGACAAAGTACCACTCCTTACCGCCTCATTGGTAAGCTTTGTGGTCAAAAGAATCGTGTGTTTCAGAGTTGTAGGTTCAGCAGCAGTCACCATTCCTCGTATCTGAGGAATCAGACCCTTAATGTACTTCTCGATTAAAGCTGCTTCCGTTGGAAACATATCGGGAAGTAAACAAGTAAGTTCATGGAAACGATCAGTGTAAGCCAGACAATCAGCACCGATCATAGAATGATTCCAGAATTCCTCCTGGAGTTTTTGAATTTCAGTGATGGGACAGTACTCTGATCTAATCAGAGTTTTGAAATCATTCCAGCCCATCGAATCAACTGTGGCTGCACCCAAAGTCTTGGCCTGGGTATTCCACCAGGTTAAAGCTGAGTCTTTCAAAGAACAGGCAGCATAAGACACCTTATGCTCCTCCAGACACTGACTGATTTTGAGCTTAGTTTCCATCTCCTCGATCCACCTTAAAAGACCAGCCGCTCCTTCTTTGCCAGTAAAAGTAGGAGGGTTACAGGAAGCAAAATACTTGTAAGTACATCCCTGTCGAGGTGGATCAGGAATAATGGTAGTTGTACCGGTGGTATGATGCGTTTCTACGTTGCCACCAGTAACAGTATGTTCGTTAGTATTGGGACCCCCACCCGAACCCGTAGTAACATGAGGCTGGTGTTGTACCAAAACACCACAAGCGGTTAACTGTTCGCGCACAATTCGTGCTATCATTGCCTCATTCGATTCGGATCCACTGGCACCAGCGAGTGGAATAGGGTTTGCTCCCGAGTTCACTGGTGGAGCAGTACCTGTGTCCCGATTTATCTGTGGATCTGGATTCGATTCCGTATTTACTGGTGGAACTTGATCAGGCTCTGGGTTAGTAATGTTCCTGATAGATCTCTTAGTCGGTCGACCTCTTTTGGGAGCCATTATTCTGCTCACAAGCAGATAAACTCAGGTCAGTCAAGAACATTAAATATATAACCCGTTCGATCCCATAATTTCAATCATATTCAGTTACACTGAAAATTTGTATTAAAATATGATTATAGAGAACATAGTATAACTACATGGATTCTGTCCAGACATGTTCGCATTACACACAGACCACACAACTGTTTGTAGTTATACTTAGTCCTGTTATTTCAAAAACATGTTAGAGTCTTACCCAGCTCATTGCATTGCAACACATGTTTTTAGATATATGTTCATACAGGACTAGGTTATGTTCTCACACAAGTTCTCTGATATGTTCACAATTCATGCACTAAGTTCTCATACAAACATTAGACATGTCCTCGTACAGTATGGCTCTCGTACTGTACTTTAGTTACAGACACATTCACAAGTAAACACGTTCTCAGTTCAGACATGTTCTTGTACAGTATGGCTCTCGTACTGTACTTTAGTTACAGACACATTCACAAGTAGACACGTTCTCAGTTCAGACATGTTCTCGTACAGTATGGCTCTCGTACTGTACTTTAGTTACAGACACATTCACAAGTAGACACGTTCTCAGTTCAGACATGTTCTCGTACAGTATGGCTCTCGTACTGTACTTTAGTTACAGATATATTTGCATACAGTATTGCTCCCGTACTGTATTTTAGCAAAATATATTTTTCAGTTCGATATATTCGCATACAGTATTGCTCCCGTACTGTATTTCAGCGAAACATATATTTTAGTTTGACATGTTCACATATAGATACATTAATACACAGTTATGATCTCACACAGAAAGAATTAATTATAGTTCACACACAGAGTTCATTATACAAACAGACATACAAAAGCACCCATATTATTACAATACCATAGTTTCATACATTCATAGTTTTAATACAACCAAAAGTCAGGATACTCTAAACCACAACCTCATACACTACCTCTCACACACTCGGGATCTGTCCATATCCAAAATGTCCCGTTCTCACAACTACTAATCACACTATCACACATCCCCAACCTATCCGCATACTACTAATGAGATTTACAATGACGATCCCAAAATAACCATCTGAACATACTCATCGTATGAAATACGATAAACAAGAAAGTATAATGGCCACAGCAGCCATAGTCACAGCCAGGACTATCATCCTGGTCTCGAAACTAACCGTCTCCAACCAAACCAAAAACTCTCGAACTCGCACTAAACCTACCCTCATCACCTCCACCTGCTGCCAAAACGCAGCAACTATCCTCTGCCTCAAAGTCTTACTAAAACGCTCCTCAACGGTAATCCTCCAAGCCTGGGTGTCAATACCCATGAGGTTCACCTGCTCCATCAGAGTCAGATGTGAAGTGAGGATCTCCAATACAATGTTACGAGTATCCTCAAGGAGCGTATGGTGCTGATGTACCTCCTGCCTTAGACCCTGCAAGTCCTGAGCAACTTGCTGCACCTGGCCCCTCAGCTCTGCTTGGCGAGAGGATTCTCCCACCTCATGAACGGTCGGAGGCTCATCCCGCTGAGCCATCTGATGTCTGGGAGACAATCCAGTGGTCTTGCGGGCCTGTCCCCGCATCCTCCTAAGTCCATCCCATGCTGGGGCTCTCGGTGGAGATGGCATAGGTGCTGGTGCATGTGCTGGTGCTGGTGGTGGTGGCGTAACTGGTCTAGGAGCTGACGGTGTACGTGGTGCTGCAGGTGTCGCCTGTGAGGCTACTGACAAAGCCTCGTCAGGATCTGAGTTTGCTCCCGAACTGTCACTCGGAGTATCATCCAACACCACATAGGGGAATCTCTGATAAATATACCTCTCACCCTGATCATCCATTGCTGTACAATCAAAATCTTTAATCAGTATCATGAAGTAAATATTAAATAACAATATTCAACATGTACATGATAAGATGCTTCTCCCTATCTTAAATCAACAATTCGTTCCTATTATTATTAATGTTCTGCTTGAGTTGAATCAAACTAAAATGCACACGTGTTGCGAATTTCAGTTATGCTGGCCACTCATAACTGGAATTCGGACCACCTGATTATCCTGGCTTAATTCAAAACAAGTTTTGTTCGTTAGACATGTTCGGTGCTCTCTGTGTCACTATACGAGCCTATGGTTATAGTCTAGGACTCTAAGTCCACCTAATTCTCTATAACCTGTGGCTCTGATACCACCCTGTCACACCCCCACCCCTCGTCACCTCGTGTCTGGTCTGACGTCACCGAACCGGTTGCGGAAGCATAGTGGTGATGTCTCTGGGGTGAGGTGTGACTTACTTGAACCGATATCATAAGCACACAGATTAACTTAACGTACATACATTACTAGGATGTCGCAATCACAAATACATTACAGCTATATTTATTTAATTACAGTATTAATTATACAGGTGAAATTATCCCAAAAGTGCATCCTCACCGCTATTACTGTTTACCTGCAAAAAGGTTTGAGTTTGAAACGTCAGCACAAAGCTGGTGAGTTCGACAGTTCAATTTAAACAATATGATATGATAAGCATGTTCTCAAAAGTTCAGTTCCGGATAACCATGGGACCTGTATCTAGTTCCCTTCGGACGTCTAGTTCAGTTCTCAAGATATTACCCGTTGGTACATATCTTAGTGCCTCATTATCTTAATGTCTATCATACCATTAAGAAGTTCAGGAAACAGATAACAAACATTCACACAAGGGGAGATGCAATCCTCCCAGCGAATGGGGTGTCAACCAATAGTACTATCAATGTTTTCTGTTCGGCCACACATGGGTTCACTAGATACAGTTCAAGAATGAGGACTTTCAGTTCCATGATAGAGTTCAGTCTACAGGCAAAATCCCATGAAATCCCACAAAAGTCAAATGAAATCACACAGATATCATTGATGCATATCATATAGTTCTCAAAAGTTTAGCAGTTCTACCCCGATGTTTATAAAAGAGTAAAAAGAAAAGGGGTTGTACGAAACTCACCTGATAATTCAGTCGTAGCAGAATATCACACAAATCGATGATAATATGATGTTTCTGCATTTAGTTTATGTTTGATATGTTATTTATGTTCTAACTTGCTGATTAAATCCTTTTGAACGTCCAATGTCAAAGACATTGCCTTAACAGTCATCAACCCGATGTTTAATATTTAATTACATGTTTTAGTGTAATATCATACAATGTATGATAATGTAGGAACCTATACTGACTCAGGTTCCTAATACTTAGTTGATGACTCACTTGATTAATCAGTATAATCTCAGATTAACCAAATAGTTAATGTTGTTGATTATAATTGCTAAGATAGTCTCTAGACAGTTTAATGGCTTAGTAATGATTAATCCTTGTTATTGATTACCCAAATATCATGGAATATCACAATGTAATATTAAAGTAGGTTTAATAACCATGTTTAACATACTGATCTGACTGTTATCAGAAACGTCAGATAATCGTTCCAGTAAATATGTTAATGATTGTGATTAGTTTAGAACACTCAACTTTCACGTTGCATGTCAAAGATTAATCAAACTAATCACATACATAGTCACAAACAAATGGTTTAAACCATTATAACCATTGTTATGATTCCATGCAAACCGGGCATTACAACGGCTCAAAACAAGGATTTACCCATTATCAGTTCGAGTTTGTCACTCAAAATCAATCCTAGCCATCATCTAAGCAATAATCAACAATCCTAACTATATCATTACGTTCAAAACTAAGATTTAATCATTCATAATCAAACCAGAAGGTTTAAAATGAACCATTACCTAATCTGACGAATTCCAACGGGTAAAATGATGATCAGAACTTGTTTTAACGCTTCTGGATGCGATCTAAACGTCAAGAGGCCTTCAAACTTGAGTTCTTGGTGATTTGAATGATGATTTTCGTTGTTGGTGTTGGCTGGCGTCGATGAGAAGGTTAATATGAGGATAAGAATGAAAAAGTTGATTTTTATGCAAGTGGCCGACATTCTGGACCCCAGGCGCATCGCCTGACGCCCTACACCCAACCTAGGAGTACCGCGCGCGTCCCCCCGGCCTTCCAGAAGTTTTCGACTCCGCGCGCATCGCCTAGGGTCTTCACTTGACCTTAGGCGTACCGCCTAAGGGCAATTTCTTCCGTTTTTCGACGGAAACTTCGTTTCGCGATTCCGGACAATCCGTAACTCCGTTTCGCGCACGGTTTTCGCCTACGTTCATCATTTTTCACATACTACCATCCCATATTAATTTCGACGACCAATTCAACACGGATTTTAAACACGATCAAATGTGCTCAATTCATTGGTGACGTAATTCTTCTTACGCGATTATCACAGTCTCCTCCTGTTAGAAAAATTTCGTCCCGAAATTTAGGAAATACTTGTTTATTAACAGTTGATCCCGAAATTTCGTCCCGGAATTTCGTCCCCGTAAATTCCAGATCAGCATCTTATTTAATTAAATGTTTATTTAATTGATAATTGTACGTGGCACTAGAAATAGTTTAATTTAGTGTGACACGTGGCATAACAGTACCAACACCGACACAAACATGATAATTCGGTGAATTATCGCAACACGCACACACGTGTCTAAGAAAATACGAACGTTGGTTAACGTTTAACACATCGGGTAACCAAACACTAGAAACCTCACGAAACGCACGAACATTGAACTTAAGAGTTCAAACAATGCCGAACAATAGTCCGTAAATGAGAAAACGTCGAAAAACGGGCTAAACTATCGAAATTGAGCCTATTGGGCTCTTTCGGGACTCGTCGCGGTACGCTAAGGACCCCGAAGAGGCCCATGGAGGTACGCGACGAGTGGGCGGGGATTTTGAATTCCCGAAACCCATTACGGTACGCGAAGACATCCAGACGCCAAATCTTTATAAAACCAAGACAATCATGCCTATACTATCTTTCATCATTTTCTTTGATCCTACACTCCACCACTCGGCCATTTCTATTCCCAAACCCTTGTTACAGCATTATCCCACCCTTGGAAGCCATTGAAGAGCATCTTGGAGCTCAAGACTTGAAGATTTGAAGCTTCTCATTCATAAAGGAGCTTGGAGGCCACCATCATCACCTTGTTGTTACACGTATCTGCTATCCAGGAGCTTGTGAGGCCGATTTATCATCATCTCAGGGATTCTTGAAGCCTTTGAAGGTAGTTCATATGGCCAAAATACACTTTTAACACACACAAACACACATGCAAGGCATAAAACCCACATGCAATCACCTATGCTATGCATGCACGAAATTTTGATGTTTTGAATTTGGGTTCGATGTTATTTCAATTGATTTTGATGATCTACAGTGATTAGATGATATGTTATGATGATTCATGATGTTGTAGATATGTCATTTTGCATAACTTGATCATAGATGATGATATACTTGCATGCATGCATGCATGATTTAAGGTTTGTTTGATGATTTTGGGTAGTGATGCATGATTATTGATGATGTTGGTTATGTGTCACATGATTTGTAGTCACTAAAATGGTTAAAATATGGTTATTTGGGATTATTGCTACTATTAGTAACTTTTACAATACAACATGATGATATGGATAGAAATATGAGCATGCATGTGTATAGATTTGTCATTAGGGTGATAATATGATGATATGATGCTAAGAAATTGATTTGGTATTGATTTGTAGTCATTTTAGACCAAGTTACTATTTAGAGTAACTTTTGTAACCCGATTATTGCTATTTGATGATTTGGTCTAAATAGATATGTTTAGATGATGATAAATGATATAACATGATGTTATTTGGTATAAAAATTGATTAGGAACGCTTGGAATAATCATTTGATGAATAATTGTCATAGTTACTATTTTTAGTAACTTTATTTTGTGAAATTTCGATCTAAGGATACTAGACATGTTATGAACATGATAAATGGCTTAGCATGATGCAATATGATTATTGTATGTATAAGTGGTGTGATTTTGATGTTGAGCAAGTCAAAACTAGAAACTTGTCATTTTAGGAAATTGTAATGTACGAAAGTGACTTATATGCTTATTTTATCGCTTATGACAACGTGCTATGTGTTAACATGATCACGTAGGACTAACAAGCATGCTAGAATCCTTAAAATGATATGTGTTATGGAACTTGCCCAAAATGGAAACTTACTATAAATAGTAAGTTGTCCATGAACGCGATTTGCACACAACGAGCACAGTCACGAATGTTACACGAGTTATCACCAACCCACGGTTCACCAACGAGTCGTTGACTTGACACGGTCAAACACGATCAAACACGGACAAGCACGATCAATATGGACCGATATGGACTAACATAACAACCGAGGGTTGTTGAGCACAAGCACGAGCACAAACACGAACACGGTCACTTACACGAACTCACGTAAGCTATACAATATAGGTAGCCGGTGACTGACACCTCTACGATGCAGGAGCTTACGCTATCACTATCAGATTTCACTAAGGTGAGTTTACAGCCCCACTTTTACTCTTAGACTGTTTTGTTGAACTATGGGGTGAGAATACAATGCAACTGTTTTTAAATGTATGACTGATATGTTGTAAAACAACTTTTGAGTGTAACTGTATCGCAGCAAAAGTCTTCACACCCTTATAGTTAGTTGTGTAACAAACGAGTCGTTATTACGTAGTACTACTAGGTTTGACAAACCCCACTCGGCTCCAATAGTGACTGGAGGTCACGACGAGTGTAATATCGATCTGATGCTGGGTACCGCGATAAACCCGGGGAGGCAAACAACAAGTCTAAGTTTCGGTAAGATGAACTGACACACTCGGGATCGTAGATCCAACAAAACTTAACATACCCAGTATATATCTGTTTACTGCTTACAACTATTAAAACCTGTGAACTCACCTTCTTTATGTTGACACATTTTCGCATGTATTCTCAGGTAACTGAACAACACGAGCTAGGATGCACATGGAGATGCACAAGAGAGTCTGCATGCATATAGACTCTAATCCTAGGTTTATAATTCATTTGTTTGGTTTTGACAATTTAAATCTTGTTTTGTATGTGACAATTTACTTTCCGCTTCAACACTTATAGTTTCCGCTGCCTAACTATTAAACGTTTTCCGCTGTTTAATCTATGAAACTTGGGTTGGTTTACAAAATTGTGTGTTCGTATAACTCATATAGAGTAATGAACAATGTAGTAATGAATAATAAAGTCATGAACTTGAGTTGAAAAGATGTTGCCTTGATGCTGAAAAGAGCTTCAAAACTCTGATACCACTTGTAGGTCCCAAAGTTGATCAAGATCTCAACTTTATGACATCAAACAGCATCAAATGCCTTCTATTGTGTGCGTAATCCAGAATATAAGATGTAGAAAGCAATTTCTATTGATAAATTCGTAAAATTTACAACGAGACTTCAATACGTCTAGAAGCTCTATCTTGGAATTCTGACCCTAGAACAGTACACGGTATGTCTATTTATACTAGTCTAGGAGTACACGAAATCATAGTACACAAAATACAAAAGTATACGAAACATATAAGTGCACGAGCGCTAAAGTACACGAAAATTGAGGAACTTGAACTCTAGCTCGATAAGATCTTGATTTTGTCAGTCTTTGTCGTTAGGTGGGCTCTACAGTTTTCTTGAGATTTATTGATTTAAGTCCTTTACTTACAATTAAATTCTAAATTTTATAAGTTGAAAAGTATGTTTTTTTTATTCCTTTAACTTGTTCAAATTTTAAATAATTATATATATACTTGATTACATACATACATGTATATGTATGATAAATCTTGTATTCTTATTGATATATATATATATATATATGCTTGTATAATTATGTACCTAATTATATATAAAATATATATGTATGTGTGTGTACAAACTCTTATAGATAAAAATTTCAAATGTCGTCATAAATTATCTATTAAATATAATTGTTTATTACAAAATCACATGAAGGTTACAGAATGGTATATTGATAGCATGTTTGCTCACTAGAGTTGTTAGCTAGGCTGATAGAACTAGGAACTTGAATACTTGATTACAAAGAAAGAGCGCAATTCGAGATGGATCAGTCTTCGACTAAACAAACGATTAAGAAAAACGGAACAAGTAAAACACATTCCACTACTACTATTAATAAAAGGAAACAACTTCACTAAAATAACAACCAACTAACTCAGTTCTTCCACTGTACTCAACTGCAAGTCAGTTTTGGAAAAACATGGGCCACGCAGGTTACCCATGAAATACCCAAACTGTATCATCGAATCTTTCAAACCTGCATCTTAATGTTTTCTTCTTGCGAGAATAAACCTTTTAATAGGAGTAGATTGGGTATTCGAAATAATACTTCTTTCCTGGTAAAACGACTTGTCCTTAAGGCGAAAGGAAGAAAATTGGCTTTTAAGCAGATCATAGTTTTCCCAGGTAGCTTGTTCAATTAGACGATGCAACCAAGATGTAAGTAACTCCAATTGTGAGCAGCAGCTTCCATAACCTAATGATGAGACAACACCTCTTTTGGCATAAGATTGATCTCCCAATCTTTAGTAATCAGCAAAGAAGCAGCATGAGTAGACGGGAGCTGACCACGAGCATATTCCAACATAGATATGTGAAAGACATGATGAATATGAGATTCATGTGGTAAATCTAACTCATAAGCAATTGAACCAATTTTCCAAAGGATGCGGTAAGTGTTGGCAATTCTAGGTTACTTTTCAATTTAATCAGTTTCAATTAATCAAATTAATTGAGACAATCAGTTTTCATAAAACCGGATTAAACTATCAGATCAGATCTGACACAGCGGAAGCATTTTAAATTTTATAACCTTTCGATTCGCAATCGAAATAATTCCCAAATCAGGATCCAGTTACAAATCGTTTAAACAACAATTAATTCTAACAACACAACCATAGGGGGTTTTTGTAACAACCACCGAAAATTCAGGTCCGTTTTAAAAATTTTTTTTATTAATTAAAAATCATACTTGCTAGTTTTAGCAATTAGAACGTGAACCATATATAGTGGTATCATGGAATAAGAATTTGGAGGAATATATATATTCCACTAGTAAGATTTAAGGCTCACATAATTTCGCTAAGCCCAAAATAATTTAGTGCAATAATCAAACATAAACTAATACAAAAACCAATATGTATTGCGAATGAATGCATATAAACTTAACCCAGTATGTTTAACATAAGAAACTCGAGAATACGAGGTTCGTAAATTATTAAACAATATGGATACATATTAATATGATCCATGCATTTATCATTTCATAATAAGTTGTTTATATATTAGTAGATATACTATCGCGATCACAAGCATGATAATATTACACAACAAAATGAATATTATTGGGTATTATACATTTGACATGTATAATAATTAAATCTATTCATGTATAAAAAAATATATTAATAAATATATGTATATATATATATGTAATATACATATATACATGAATGGGTATCTTCATATGCACATGCATATGTGAGTGTATGTATATATACACATATAAAAATAATAATAATAATAATAATAATAATAATATAATAAAATATTTATAATAATTTAAATCTACACAAAATCCATCCTAATGATTAAAAATCTCTGCAAAATATCAAATACTATCCTTGTAATATCTTCCATATCTCATCAAATCCAAGGCAAATGATTTAAAAGATCTTTAAATGCCTATAAATTCGTCATTTCTCTTCCTTGAGCAGAAAACACATCCAAAACTCCTCCAAACCCTCTCATATTCTCCAGAAACAAACTTTTATCTCATTTAAGGAAATCCCGACCGATTGAAACCGTCACATTATATAAAAGTTGATATTTAATCATTTTTATGTCAATATATTATCAAAGATTATATAAGTGTTATTATAACATAATAGTATGATAATATACTTTTAAAATATTTATTTTATCATTTTCTTTAAAACTTTTATTTAAAAGCCGTTATTCACCAAATAAAGTTTCTACAATAAAAACTTATTAAATATAGTAACTTTATAAAACAACACCATCTAAATAAATAACATTTTCACAAATATAAGAATTGGGCTATAGAGAATAAGTCAATATACTAATGTTAGAGAATAATAATAATAGGTAGGCGTATAGAAGCCTCAACCTAACTGTGACATAATTTCAAGTGACCAAGGATCTTATACTCGGTGAGTTCTCGTGCTTTTAACTTCCCCGTTTTGTTTTACTATCTTGGGGTGAATGCATGCTATTATATAAAAACAGTGTATGAATAATCAAGATTTCCCCATTCTAAGTTATCCCTGTATAGCACTCCATTAACTCTCCTGCGTAGAGCCATTAGTAACGTGGATAGTACTATTTTGGGAAGCCCCCTCGTGTAGTGGAAACACCACCACCACGCATGTTCACTAATTACTATATGCCCAACCATGGGGATATGGACATTGGGATGCTTAGGTAAATGACTAGAACATTGTACGTGTTATGGCAATGTGACTAGATCAAGGATTGGATGTGCGACTTGTATTATATTACACTGATTATTAAAAATGTTTACAAATCATTGTTTAATGTCTTAAAAACTCGCGAGTTCTCACCAGCTTTTGCTGATAAAATATTTTTAAGCATGTATTTCAGGAAAGTAATGAATGGAAGAAAGCACTTAAGAATGGAGCATAGCCGAGGGGTCACATTATTAGCTTCCGCATGTTATTTGAATTTTATGTTATCTTAAAGACTGTGTAATGTAATGTAATGGCACAGTGTAGACAATATAGACACTATGACCTATTATGGTTGTATGCCAAGACAACTTAAGTTTAATGATGCAAGGGTTGGGCCTTGTCATTTAAGTAATGATATGCGTATTTAAGTTTAAGTATGGTATGCAATCTGTTTATCCTCGCGCCCCGTGTCGGGGTGTGACAGATTGGTATCAGAGCCCAACGGTTTTAGCGAATTAGGTTCGCCTAGGCTCTAACCAAAAGGTTCAAAGGGATATGACTTAGACACAGCTAGTTTATTGATAACCAAACTTTATAACACTTTAGACACTGTTAGAAGACTTAGATCATTAACTAATCTTTAGTTATAGATTTAGTTCATAAGAATTTAATATATTAGTAAATTCATTCTGTTATATTTATAGAACAATATGGCACCAAAGAAAGCAAGGACCACTGGTGGGATCAACAACAAGAACAAGGCACCCGTTGATCCAAGGAAAGAAGGATCAGTTCACACTGTTCGAGATAAGACCTCCGGAACTCATGGTCATAATCAAGAAAATGAGGAGGCAAGGATTGAGAGACTAGTAGAAGCAAGAGTTACTGCTGCATTGGAGCGATTGAATGTCGGCCCATCAAACAAAAAGAAAACACCAAATGAAGAGGAACCCATCAAACAGAGGGAATGCACTTACAAGATGTTTAAGTCATGTGATCCTACTACATTTGATGGAAAGGAAGGAGCTACTGGAGTAATTCAATGGTTAGAAGAAACCGAGTCAGTCCTCGAGATAAGTAGCTGCAAGGATGAAGATAAAGTTAAATTTGCTGCCCAACAATTCAAAGGAGAGGCGTTGTTCTGGTGGAAAACCGTCCTACAGGTCCGGGGAAGAGATGTAGTTAACCACATGAATTGGGAGGAATTCAAAGAAATAGTCAAGGAGAAATATTGTCCAATCAATGAAATTGAGCGAATAGAAGAAGAGTTCTTAAACCTTGAAATGATTTCCCCTGATATGATAACATCTGTTTCAAGATTTGAGCAGTTATCACGCTTGGTACCACACCTAGTTACTCCTGAAAGCAAAAGGATCCAAAGGTTTATTTGGGGATTGCCACCTCAAATTCGTACGCATGTCAAAGCCAACAAGCCAGTCACCATGCAGTCAGCGATGGATCTTGCTAGTACTGTGAATGATGACATACTCAGAGCTGAGCAACAAAAGGAGCATGTTGGCAGCAAAAGGAAATTTGATGGTAGTCAATCTGAAGGAAAATCAGGAGAAAGAAGGTTTGAAGCACCATTCACTAAGAAGGGAAAGCCTAATGATGATAAAAGGAAGGACTATATAAGTAAACCCACCTGTAAGAGATGCAAGAAGCAACACTTTGGTCAATGTCGGACACCCAAATGTCTCAAACGTCATAAGCTCGGCCACTTAACTGAAAATTGTCGAACCAAAAGAATTATCAAGTGCTATGGTTGTGGAGAAGAGGGACACATAAGGCCTGAATGTCCAAAAATAGCTGGAGAAAAGAAGGAAAACCCAAGTAAAAGTGGAGCTAAAGCAAGGGCATTTGTGATGGATGTGGGTAATGCTCGTGATGAACCTGGAGTCATGACCAGTATGTTCTTAGTTGAAAATATTTATGCAAGAGTTTTATTTGATATTGGGGCTACACGTAGTTTTGTATCAATTGCTTTTAGACATAAGCTTGAATGAAAAACATCTAACTTGCCTAATGCTTACACTGTAGAATTAGCTAATGGAGAGATTTTAAGATCTGGTGAGATAATTAGAAATTGTGACTTAGAATTAGATGATCATAAGTTTACCATTGATTTGTTGCCAATAGAACTTGGATCTTTTGACGTAGTCGTTGGAATGGATTGGTTGACCAAAAATAAAGCAGAAATTCTATGTGGGCAGAAGATGGTAAAGATACCACTTAAAGAAGGAAAAAATTTGGTGATACATGGAGAGAAACCAAAAACTGCATTAGACATTATCTCATGTCTGAAGGCCAACAAATGTATGAGGAAAGAATGTCAAGCATTCTTAGCTTATGTGCTAGAAGCAAACATTGAAAAGATGATTGAAGACATTCCAGTTGTTTCTCGATATCAAGATGTATTCCCAGATGAATTACCAGGAATACCACCACCAAGAGAAGTAGAATTCAGAATCGACTTGCTACCAGGAGCAGCACCTGTTGCTAAGTCGCCCTATGTCACACCCCCAATTTCCCACTCGTGGTGTCAGTCCACGTGGGTGTGATGTGGCCAGAATCACAGCTCAAGGTCATATAGAACAACACTATATGCGTTTACAAATCCAAGTTTGACACATACACATAACAAAATAATTTGCAGCGGAAAAAATATGTCATAGCAGCTGAATAATATGTTTGAATACATGCAGTGAAAAGTAAATTGTCAGATCAAAACATTGTATCAATACAGAACATGAATGAAATTGTTTTCAAATAATATGACAGGAATGCATGCGGTTCCTAATGCTCGTCTCTTAACGTGTACATTCCTGCTATCCGTAGTCAGCTAGTTACCTGAGAATACAAGTTTGAAAACAAGTGTCAACACAATGGTTGGTGAGTTCATAGGTTTTGATATACATATAGTAATGAAAGTGTGTCATGCTGTTTATCAAATGTTAGTACCGAGCCCTAGGCCCAAAGTGTCAGTGCGTCACTACCGAACTAGACTTGTTTGCTCTTGCCTCCGCTATGCCTCGTATACATAGCAAGTTAGGTCAGAATTTGCACGGGTTATGACACTCAGTCAACTTGGTGCCCCGTGGGGTTAGTCATTCCCTAATGGATCCATCCAAATCTACCACGTTGTTCGTACATTAACGGTAAGACTTTGTGAGGGCTTGTAACGAGTTCAACACTTAATGTTTGTCCAATAAACCAGCATACACAATAGTGTTTGTACAGTAATAATGTTTGACTCGATGCAACTAGTATTCTCCCCCTATTTAAAAGCGTTAAAAAAAAAAGTAAAGAGGGGCCGTAAACTCACTTTAGTGATGATAGTAGTAGATCAAGCGTAAGCTCCTTGAGGAAGTAGCACGTCGGTCACCGGGAACCTATATCGTATACCGTACGTGAGTCCGTGTAAGTGACCGTGCTAGTGTTGGTGTTAGTGTTCGTGTTTGTGCCCAACAACCCTTGGTTGTTCATGTTTGTCCAAGGCAATCCACAATGACCGTGTTTGCTCGTGTTGGTCCATATTGACCGTGTTTGACCAAAGTTGACCGTGTTTGACCGTGTTTGACCAAAGTTGACCGTGTCAAATCAACGACCCGTTGGTGAACCGTGTGACGGTTTGTGAATCGTGTAGCAATCGTGTAAGTGTTTGTCGTGTGCAAAACGCGTAGGTCGCGTCTATGGACAACTTACTATTTATAGTAAGTTTCCATTTTTAGAAGGTTCACAAAGCATATCGGTTTTATAGTTCTAGCATGTTCAATAGTCCTACGTGATCATGTTAACACATAGCACATTATCATACAAGGTCACATAAGTCGTTTATAACATGTTTGCACATAAAAGTTTCCTAAAATGGAAAGTTTCCATTCATAGCATACGTGACATCGGAAACCATCTAACTTAGCATCTAAACATCACATTAAAACATAGTAAGTCATTTAGCATGCTCAAATCATACAACATGTTGACAAATCGGTTTTTCTAAAAATAAAGTTACTATAAATAGTAACTTCATGGTTTTTGCATAAAAATGACCATTTAACATTTCTAAACCATTCTTATGTCACAAATCATTGAAATAACCATTCCAACATCATCTAATCATACTCACATAGTCCAAATCATTATCTACCAATTCTTTGTCTCAAAAAGTTACTAAATATAGTAACTATGTTGTAAAATGACCAAAACATCACCAAGATCACATTCTAAGCATCTTTATCATTCTAATAACATTTTCATAGCAATCTATAAGCATGCATGTTATCAAATGTCATTCATATCATCATTTTACAATCAAAAAGTTTCTATTAATAGAAAGTTTATCAAAAATCAACATTTAAGCCATTCTAACCGAATCTAATCATGTAAATCATCATCAATGTCATCTATGAACATTTCTATATACTTAAAATCATCCTAATCATCATGGATCATACATGCATGCATTCAAAATGCCATAAATCCTCATTTCAAGCATAGTCACATGTGTATAACAACTTAGATCGTTACAAATCACCATTACATCATCATAAATCATTAATAATCATGCTAAAATCATCAAACCCAGAAGCTAATCTCGTGCATGTGCATTCAAAGTGCTTGCATGTGAGTTTTACCCATGCATGTGTGTGTAATAGAGTGTAAATCGAGTTTTTAAGCTATAAATGGTGTGGGAACTACCTTCTAAGCCTCTTGAGCTCCTGAGATGGTGCTTCTACAGCTCCTGGAACTCTTGAATCATTGGTCTCGACAAGAGCAAGAAGATGGTGATGAGAGATGGTGGTTTAGAAGACTTGTTTCAATGTTCTTGAGCTTCAATCCCACCTCCAATGGCTTCCAAGCAAGAAGATGGAGTGCAACAGAGGTTCTGGAAACTAGATTTGCGAGGTATGATGGCTAGGTTCCGGAGGAAGAGTGTAGAGGTGGTTTGAAATGATTTCATCTTGGTTTTATAAAGATTTTGTCGACTGGGCGGTGTCGCGTACCGCGGTGAGGATTTAAAAGGTTCTCCGCGTACCGCGGAGAATTTCGGGAGTCAATCCCCGCGATGTATGTCGCGTATCGCGGGTGGGATTGCTTGTTGGGCCACCGCGTACCGCGGTGGGCTCCCAGAGAGCCCAATAAGCCCTTTTTAATGGTTTTGATCCGTTCTTCGTCGTTTTCACGCTTCCGAACCATCGTTTGGCCTTGTTTGAACTTCCTTGCTCAATGTGTGAGTGTTTCGTGAGGTTTCGAGTGTTGTGCTAAACAATGTGCTTGACGTTCACCAACGTTCGTGTGTTTTGATGAGTGTGTGTTGTTTGTCGATAATTCTACGAATTATCTGGCCAGGAGTCAGTGTTCGTACTGTCGCGCCACGTGTCACACTAAGTTAATCTAGTTCTAGTGCCACGTGTACATAATGCATTTAAATAATCATTTAAATAAAATCAAAGCTGACCTGGAAATTACGGGGTGTCACATCCTCCCCATGTTAGAAAGAATTTCGTCCCGAAATTCAACTTGCGTTGCTAGTATTTGCCTGTTCCGCGAACAGGTGTGGGTACTTTTGTTTCATCTGGTCTTCACGTTCCCACGTGAATTCCGGTCCTCGTCGCGAATTCCATCGCACTTTCACTATTGGGATCTTGCTGAGTTTGAGCTTCTTGGTTTCCCGGTCCATAACCTCCACCGGTTCTTCAACGAAGTTCAACTGTTCGTCGATTTGTATCTCCTCGAGAGGAATAAAAAGTGTTTCATCAGATAGACACTTTTTGAGATTCGAAATGTGGAATACGTTGTGCACGCTGCTCAGTTCAACTGGTAGGTTTAGTTCGTAGGCTACAGGGCCTATTCGTTTTGTTATCTCGAACGGTCCAATGTAACGAGGGTTCAACTTTCCTCGTTTGCCAAACCGAATGACTCCCTTCCAGGGCGAGACTTTGAGTAACACTCTGTCCCCCACCTGGAATTCTAACGGTTTGCGTCGTTTGTCAGCATAGCTTTTCTGTCTGTCCCGAGCTGCTGCCATTCGTTTGCGTATTTGTACGATCTTTTCAGTCGTTTCGTGTACCAGCTCTGGGCCAGTCAGTTGGCTGTCTCCAACTTCTGCCCAGCAGATGGGTGATCGACACTTACGTCCGTATAGTGCCTCGAATGGTGCAGCTTGGATGCTTGTGTGGTAGCTGTTATTGTATGAAAACTCAACTAACGGTAGATGAGATTCCCAGCTACTCCCGAAGTCAATAACGCATGCTCGTAGCATGTCTTCCAGTGTCTGTATGGTTCGCTCACTCTGCCCGTCCGTCTGTGGGTGGTAAGCGGTACTCATGTCCAATCTCGTGCCCAAAGCCTTATGCAAGGACTTCCAGAAATGCGACGTGAATCGGCTGTCGCGATCAGATATGATTGAGATTGGCACTCCATGTCGAGTAACCACTTCCTTCAGATAGATACGTGTGAGTTTGTCTAGCTTGTCAGTCTCCTTGATAGGTAGGAAGTGTGCGGACTTTGTCAGTCGGTCTACGATAACCCAGATGGTATCGCATCCACTCGCCGTTTTGGGCAGTTTAGTTATGAAGTCCATGGAAATCTGCTCCCATTTCCACATTGGTAATTCCGGTTGTTGAAGTAACCCTGATGGCTTTTGGTATTCAACCTTGACTTTTGAGCATGTTAAACACTTACTCACGTAAGTTGCTATTTCGGCTTTCATGTTCGGCCACCAGTAAGTTGTTTTCAGATCATGATACATTTTGTCATAGCCCGGATGTATGGAGTACCGGCTCTTGTGTGATTCGTCCATCACTACTTCTCTCAATCCTCCGTAGCGTGGAATCCAAATCCTTTCCATTAGATAATAAGCTCCGTCATCTTTTACCTTCAATTGTTTATCCATGCCACGCATGGCTTCAAGAGTGAGATTCTCTGTTTTCAGAGCTTCTTGTTGCGCGATTCTTATCTGATTTGGTAATTCAGAATGAATCGTGAGCTGCAGGGCACGCACGCGTTTCGTTGTCTCCTTCCGACTCAGTGCGTCGGCCACTACATTGGCTTTGCCTGGATGATACTTGATGGCGCAATCGTAATCACCTATGAGTTCAACCCATCTTCGTTGTCGCATGTTCAACTCTTTCTGGTCAAAGATGTGTTGTAGGCTCTTATGATCGGTAAAGATAGTGCATTTTGTGCCATACAAGTAGTGTCGCCAGATCTTCAAAGCGAACACCACTGCTCCCAACTCGAGGTCATGTGTCGTGTAGTTTTTCTCATGCATTTTTAGTTGGCGTGAAGCGTAGGCTATCACTTTCTCGCGTTGCATGAGTACGCAACCGAGTCCTTGTTTGGAGGCGTCACAATACACCACGAAGTCATCGCATCCTTCCGGTAAAGATAGGATGGGTGCAGTGCATAGTTTCTGCTTCAACAAGTTAAATGCAGCTTCCTGTTTGTCTCCCCAATCGAATTTCTTATCTTTATGGGTCAGGGACGTCAATGATTGGGCAATCTTCGAGAATCCTTCAATGAATCTCCGGTAGTACCCGGCCAGTCCAAGGAATTACCGCACCTCAGTTGGAGTCTTGGGTGCTTCCCAGTTCTTGATGGCTTCAATCTTGGCTGGGTCTACGTGTATTCCCTGCTCATTAACCACGTGTCCAAGGAATTGGACTTCGCGAATCCAAAAGTCGCATTTTGAAAGCTTCGCGTATAATTGCTCTTTCTTTAGTAATTCCAAAACTAGCCTCAGGTGTTCAGCATGTTCTTCCTGATTCTTGGAGTAGATCAGGATGTCGTCGATGAATACTATCACGAATTTGTCAAGATAGGGTTTGCATACTCTATTCATGAGATCCATGAATACAGCTGGTGCGTTGGTTAGTCCGAAGGGCATAACCAAGAATTCGTAGTGTCCGTATCGTGTTCGAAAAGCAGTCTTAGGGATATCGTTTTCCTGTATCCTTAGTTGGTGGTAACCCGATCTTAAATCGATCTTCGAATAGTAGCTTGACCCTTGCAACTGGTCAAATAGATCGTCTATTCGCGGTAAGGGATATCGATTCTTGATCGTCACCTTGTTCAGCTCTCTGTAGTCGATACACATACGGAATGATCCGTCTTTCTTCTTTACGAACAAGACCGGTGCTCCCCAAGGTGAGAAGCTCGGTCTGATGAATCCCTTGTCTAACAGTTCTTGTAACTGGTTAGACAGTTCCTGCATCTCCGTCGGTGCTAGTCGGTATGGAGCTTTGGCGATTGGTGCTGCTCCTGGTGCGAGGTCTATCTGAAACTCGACTTGTCGTTTCGGAGGTAGTCCAGGTAGATCCTCGGGAAATACTTCGGGAAAATTGCGGACTACAGCGATGTCCTCAATCTTCCTCTCCTTCTTTGGTTGTTCTGCGATGAGGGCTAGTATGGCAGTGTATCCCTTTTGTAGGTACTTGTTCGCCTTCATGCATGACATGATGTTCAGAGGTACTCCCCGTCTTTCCCCCTGAATCGAGATCTGTTCTCCGTTCTGCAACGTCACTCGTACGATCTTCTCGTTGCATACGATCTCAGCTTGGTTAGCGGATAACCAATCCATTCCAACGACCACATCAAAGCTTCCGAGAGTCACCGGCATTAAATCGATTTCGAGTTCATGATCCGCCAAAACCATGACGCATCCTCGGAAGATGTGTTGTGTCTCAATCAGTTTGCCGTCAGCTAACTCTACGGTATACTTATAATCTAGTGGTGTTGGGGTAATATCTAGTAACTTACTAAACTCACTAGATATAAAGCTTCTATCGGCACCGGTATCAAATAACATGCTAGCGTAGACATTATTTAAAAGAAACGTACCGTTTACGATGTTCGGGTCATCCTTGGCTTCTCCCGAGCCAATCACAAAAGCTCTCCCCTTGACCGCTCCTCCTCCGGCCTTCTTCAATTGAGGGCAATCCCTCCTCATGTGGCCCGGCTTGCCACATTCATAACACCCCTTGAGAGTGTTCTGATTGTTATTGTTGTTCTGGTTCTGGTTGTGGTTGGGATTATTGTTGATAGGGAATCTGGATCTGCAGTCTTTGGCCATGTGGCCATGTCTTCCGCACTTCAGGCAACGGTATCGCTCACATTGCCCAAAATGATGGTATGAACATCGGTTGCACAGTGGGTATTTCCCTTGATATACACCCTTCCCCTTGTCATCGGGTTGGGTGGCAGTGAAAGCTCTGGCAGGTGCAGATCGTTGTTGTTGTTGGGGTTGATGAGATTGGTGGTGGCTAGGTTCCCACTTCCTTTTCTGGCTTTCTTGAGGTTTTAGGTGTTCGCCTCGTTTGGGTAGCTTGCCCTGAGCTACAGCTTGATCAGTCAGTTTATGAACCAGTCTGATCAGTGGTTGGATGGTGGTGAGGTCAGACGCAGTCACCATGCTTTGAATCTGTTCGGGCAGCCCACTGATGAACTGCTCGACCTTCTTGTATTCCGGCGTCACCATAGCCGGACATAGCTTACACAGCTCATGGAATCGAGTGCAGTATTGCTCGATCTCAGAGCCCACCATTTTGTGCACCCAGAATTCGGCTTCCAGTTTCCGAATCTCATCACGAAGACAGTATTCCTCTTGCAGTAGTCGGGTGAAATCGGCCCATGGCATGGAGTTGGCACCGTCCAACCCCAGGGTTTGTACATGGGTATTCCACCATGTGAGGGCTGATCCTTCCAGTGTACCAGTTGCGAACTTCACCCGGTTCTCTTCAGCACATTCACACATGGCGAATACAGACTCCACTTTCTCCACCCAGCGGAGCATTCCGACAGCTCCCTCAGTACCCGTGAATTTGAGCGGGTGGCAGTTCAGGAAGGATTTGAAAGAACATCCTTTGTTGTTATTGCCTTGTGATCCTGTCAGTCAGAAACCAATGTCGTGTGTTAGAGCGTGTCAGCTATACTACGTTAGTCATGTTAGGCGAGTGTTAGTACCGTTGTTAGAGCCACTGGTTTCACTAGCAAGGCGGTTTGCCTCGTGCTCTGCCAGTATTTTGTTTACTCGTCTGTCAACCATCATCTTAATGACGGCTGCGTCCAGTGTTCGTCTAGGAGGGCGTGCATGTGGTCCTCTTCCCGCCATAGATATTTTCTATACGGAGGGGTAGAATGTTAGTAAGTCAGAATGTTAGTCAGATATTGTGTCGGAAGTCAGATCATATGTCATGTTAGTTGTTAAGTCAAAGCAATCATGGTCAACATGTAATAAGTAAGACAAAACATAATTCTCATTAATAATAAGATTGAAGTACAATGATTTAAAAGGAAATACAATATAAGTTCTTCGAGCACATCCCGCTCGTCTAGGCCAAAATAAGAAAATACAAAATACAACAGTCCTCTAATCCGAATCCATAGAGACGTGTGAAATATCGCTAGCAGCGTCTCCGTCATCATCATCCTCCTCCGGATCCTCATTAGGATCCTCATCAAGGTCCTCTTCTTCGAGGTCCTCGGCCTCGAATTCAGGACCATCCTCCTGTGGTGGTTCCTCAATAAACTGTGCAGCCCATGCGTTAAGCATGGCATCACTAGCCTGCACCATCGCCTGAGTCTCGGTTATGTCTGTCCGATTCTCAGTGATGCGTACATCATGCTCCTGCATGACATCAACGATCTGTCCGTGCTGGGTCATCAGTTGAGACACTTGGAGACGTAGAGTCTCCATCTGTGCCTCTAATCTGTTGTTGCGTTCCTCCAGCCTATCGTTTTGTCTCTCTAGTCGATCGTTCTTCTCGTGAAGAGCCCGAACCTCGTCTGTTAGCTCCCTACTCTTCCAGACTTCCCGTCGTGTGCAAGCAACATGTGCCGCGAAGGCCTGCTCCATCGGCACTCCGAACGGTGGTAGTCGGTGTCCTGGAGTGGTGTCGCCGGGATATCGATATGGAGGTACTCTCTCCTCGACGATCCAACTCTGGATTATGGTGGGAAGCCATCCCCAATATCTGGCCCGTGCTGCGTCCCTCGCCCGCCGGTCCATCTCGGCGTCAACCTGTGATACTATATCGTGGACCCGTCGTCGGCTCTCTGCGGCCATGTCATCAGTGGTCGGGTGTCGGTCTGCGTTCCTGCCGGTACTGTCATTGTTGGCCATCCTGTAAGTTTTAAGTTAGTAAGCAATAGTTTAATATAAGCAAAAACATCATCAATGTGCAAGTTCTACGTGTAGTGTCTAAAGTTGAGCAATGGCTATAGTCTAAGCTTACTATATGCAAACCTAGTTCTCTATAACCAAGGCTCTGATACCAGTCTGTCACACCCCCAATTTCCCACTCGTGATGTCAGTCCACGTGGGTGTGACGTGGCCAGAATCACAGCTCAAGGTCATATAGAACAACACTATATGCGTTTACAAATCCAAGTTTGACACATACACATAACAAAATAATTTGCAGCGGAAAAAATATGTCATAGCAGCGGAATAATATGTTTGAATACATGCAGCGGAAAAGTAAATTGTCAGATCAAAACATTGTATCAATACAGAACATGAATGAAATTGTTTTCAAATAATATGACAGGAATGCATGCGGTTCCTAATGCTCGTCTCTTAACGTGTACATTCCTGCTATCCGTAGTCAGCTAGTTACCTGAGAATACAAGTTTGAAAACAAGTGTCAACACAATGGTTGGTGAGTTCACAGGTTTTGATATACATATAGTAATGAAAGTGTGTCATGCTGTTTATCAAATGTTAGTACCGAGCCCTAGGCCCAAAGTGTCAGTGCGTCACTACCGAACTAGACTTGTTTGCTCTTGCCTCCGCTATGCCTCGTATACATAGCAAGTTAGGTCAGAATTTGCACGGGTTATGACACTCAGTCAACATGGTGCCCCGTGGGGTTAGTCATTCCCTAATGGATCCATCCAAATCTACCACGTTGTTCGTACATTAACGGTAAGACTTTGTGAGGGCTTGTAACGAGTTCAACACTTAATGTTTGTCCAATAAACCAGCATACACAATAGTGTTTGTACAGTAATAATGTTTGACTCGATGCAACTAGTATTCTCCCCCTATTTAAAAGCGTTAAAAAAAAAGTAAAGAGGGGCCGTAAACTCACTTTAGTGATGATAGTAGTAGATCAAGCGTAAGCTCCTTGAGGAAGTAGCACGTCGGTCACCGGGAACCTATATCGTATACCGTACGTGAGTCCGTGTAAGTGACCGTGCTAGTGTTGGTGTTAGTGTTCGTGTTTGTGCCCAACAACCCTTGGTTGTTCATGTTTGTCCAAGGCAATCCACAATGACCGTGTTTGCTCGTGTTGGTCCATATTGACCGTGTTTGACCAAAGTTGACCGTGTTTGACCGTGTTTGACCAAAGTTGACCGTGTCAAATCAACGACCCGTTGGTGAACCGTGTGACGGTTTGTGAATCGTGTAGCAATCGTGTAAGTGTTTGTCGTGTGCAAAACGCGTAGGTCGCGTCTATGGACAACTTACTATTTATAGTAAGTTTCCATTTTTAGAAGGTTCACAAAGCATATCGGTTTTATAGTTCTAGCATGTTCAATAGTCCTACGTGATCATGTTAACACATAGCACATTATCATACAAGGTCACATAAGTCGTTTATAACATGTTTGCACATAAAAGTTTCCTAAAATGGAAAGTTTCCATTCATAGCATACGTGACATCGGAAACCATCTAACTTAGCATCTAAACATCACATTAAAACATAGTAAGTCATTTAGCATGCTCAAATCATACAACATGTTGACAAATCGGTTTTTCTAAAAATAAAGTTACTATAAATAGTAACTTCATGGTTTTTGCATAAAAATGACCATTTAACATTTCTAAACCATTCTTATGTCACAAATCATTGAAATAACCATTCCAACATCATCTAATCATACTCACATAGTCCAAATCATTATCTACCAATTCTTTGTCTCAAAAAGTTACTAAATATAGTAACTATGTTGTAAAATGACCAAAACATCACCAAGATCACATTCTAAGCATCTTTATCATTCTAATAACATTTTCATAGCAATCTATAAGCATGCATGTTATCAAATGTCATTCATATCATCATTTTACAATCAAAAAGTTTCTATTAATAGAAAGTTTATCAAAAATCAACATTTAAGCCATTCTAACCGAATCTAATCATGTAAATCATCATCAATGTCATCTATGAACATTTCTATATACTTAAAATCATCCTAATCATCATGGATCATACATGCATGCATTCAAAATGCCATAAATCCTCATTTCAAGCATAGTCACATGTGTATAACAACTTAGATCGTTACAAATCACCATTACATCATCATAAATCATTAATAATCATGCTAAAATCATCAAACCCAGAAGCTAATCTCGTGCATGTGCATTCAAAGTGCTTGCATGTGAGTTTTACCCATGCATGTGTGTGTAATAGAGTGTAAATCGAGTTTTTAAGCTATAAATGGTGTGGGAACTACCTTCTAAGCCTCTTGAGCTCCTGAGATGGTGCTTCTACAGCTCCTGGAACTCTTGAATCGTTGGTCTCGACAAGAGCAAGAAGATGGTGATGAGAGATGGTGGTTTAGAAGACTTGTTTCAATGTTCTTGAGCTTCAATCCCACCTCCAATGGCTTCCAAGCAAGAAGATGGAGTGCAACAGAGGTTCTGGAAACTAGATTTGCGAGGTATGATGGCTAGGTTCCGGAGGAAGAGTGTAGAGGTGGTTTGAAATGATTTCATCTTGGTTTTATAAAGATTTTGTCGACTGGGCGGTGTCGCGTACCGCGGTGAGGATTTAAAAGGTTCTCCGCGTACCGCGGAGAATTTCGGGAGTCAATCCCCGCGATGTATGTCGCGTATCGCGGGTGGGATTGCTTGTTGGGCCACCGCGTACCGCGGTGGGCTCCCAGAGAGCCCAATAAGCCCCTTTTTAATGGTTTTGATCCGTTCTTCGTCGTTTTCACGCTTCCGAACCATCGTTTGGCCTTGTTTGAACTTCCTTGCTCAATGTGTGAGTGTTTCGTGAGGTTTCGAGTGTTGTGCTAAACAATGTGCTTGACGTTCACCAACGTTCGTGTGTTTTGACGAGTGTGTGTTGTTTGTCGATAATTCTACGAATTATCTGGCCAGGAGTCAGTGTTCGTACTGTCGCGCCACGTGTCACACTAAGTTAATCTAGTTCTAGTGCCACGTGTACATAATGCATTTAAATAATCATTTAAATAAAATCAAAGCTGACCTGGAAATTACGGGGTGTCACACCCTATCGACTAGCACCATCTGAAATGCAAGAGCTAATGAAACAGTTGCAAGAACTTTTGGATAAAGGATTCATACGCCCGAGCTTCTCACCCTGGGGAGCCCCGGTGCTATTTGTAAAGAAGAAAGATGGAACACTAAGGATGTGCATAGACTATCGTGATCTCAATAAAGTAACAATCAAAAATAGGTATCCTTTACCTAGGATGGATGATCTTTTTGACCAATTGCAAGGGTCAAGTTACTTCTCAAAAATTGATTTGAGATCTGGATACCATCAGCTGAGGATTAAAGAAGATGACGTGCCGAAAACCGCGTTTCGAACCAGGTATGGTCATTACGAGTTCTTAGTGATGCCATTTGGTTTAACTAACGCCCCTGCTATTTTCATGGACTTGATGAATCGCGTATGCAAGCCATACTTAGATAAGTTCGTCATAGTCTTCATAGACGATATATTGATCTATTCTAAGACAAAGGAGGAACATGAAAAACATCTGAAACTCATATTAAAACTCCTTAGGAAAGAACAACTCTACGCGAAATTTTCGAAGTGTGAATTCTGGATGCATGAATACCATTTTTGGGGCACATTGTTAGTGAAAAAGGAATCCAGGTAGATCCTACAAAAATAGAGGCGATTAAGAATTGGGAGGCACCTAAGACGCCAACTGAGGTACGACAATTCTTAGGACTAGCAGGGTACTACCGTCGTTTTATCCAAGATTTTTCAAAGGTAGCCGTACCATTAACTTTGTTAACCCACAAAGACAAGAACTTTGAGTGGGGAGAAAAACAAAGGGAGGCATTTGAGTTGCTAAAACATAAATTGTGTAGTGCACCAATATTATCACTACCTGAAGGAACTGAGAATTTTGTTGTCTATTGTGATGCATCGCACCAGGGTATGGGATGCGTGCTAATGCAAGGGAACAAAGTGATTGCATACGCATCACGACAACTAAAGATACATGAGAAAAACTATACTACTCATGATCTGGAGCTAGGAGCCGTATTATTTTCCCTCAAGATCTGGAGGCATTACTTATACGGAACAAAGTGTGTAGTATATACTGATCATAAAAGTCTACAACATATTTTTGATCAGAAAATGCTTAACATGAGGCAAAGAAGATGGGTAGAGCTGTTAAATGACTATGATTGTGAAATTAGATATCATCCTGGAAAGGCAAATGTGGTTGCCGATGCGCTAAGCCGAAAGGACAGAATAAAACCTTTGCGCGTGAAGTCTTTACAAATTTTGGTAAAACCAAACTTGTTAGAGCAAGTTAAGAAAGCACAAGAAAAAGTACTTAAAGAGACCGATCCAAAGAATGACGAAGTCAAAGGCATAGAGAAAATTTTGACTCGTGATGACAATGGAATTTGGAAATACAACAACAGGCTATGGATTCCAGCTTGTGATGGTTTACGGGAGACAATAATGGATGAAGCACATAAGTCTAGGTACTCAGTCCATCCAGGGAATGACAAAATGTACCAAGATCTAAAGAATGAGTATTGGTGGTGAGGAATGAAAAAGCATATCGCTCAGTATGTGGAAAAATGTTTAACTTGCTCAAGAGTGAAAGCTGAGCATCATAAACCATCAGCGGGAATGGGAACAAATTACCATGGACTTTGTTACCAAATTGCCACGAACGTCTAGCGGGAATGATGCCATATGGGTAATTGTTGATAGACTAACCAAATCAGCTCACTTCTTAGCAATTAAAGAAAGCTATAGCATGGAAAAATTGGCAAAACTTTATGTAGACGAAATAGTCACGCGACATGGTGTACCTATCTCCGTCATTTCTGACAGGGATAGCCGATTTACATCCAGATTTTGGCAAACATTTCAAAAGGCTTTAGGTACTCGCTTAGATCTAAGTACCGCTTATCACCCACAAACGGATGGTCAAAGCGAAAGAACGATACAAACATTGGAAGATATGCTAAGAGCTTGCGTATTGGACTTTGGTGGAAGTTGGGATAATCACTTACCCTTAGTAGAATTTTCATATAAAACAGCTACCACTCAAGTATTAAAGCTGCACCATTTGAAGCCTTGTATGGCCGTAAATGTAGATCGCCAGTTTGTTGGGCTGAAGTCGGTGACAGCCAACTAACAGGTCCCGAAATAGTTCAAGAAACCACCGATAAAGTATTCAAGATCAAGGAAAGGTTGAAAGCAGCAAGAGATAGACAAAAGAGTTATGCCGATAAAAGACGAAAACCATTAGAGTTTGAAGTTGGTGACAAAGTGTTACTAAAGGTATCACCATGGAAGGGCATGGTTAGATTTGGGAGAAGAGGAAAATTAAGCCCTCGATATGTTGGACCTTTTGAGGTGATCTCAAGAGTTGGACCAGTGGCTTATCGCCTTAAATTACCTGAAGAACTAAGTAACATCCATGACACATTCCACGTGTCAAATTTAAGGAAATGCATAATTAATGAGGAATTGGCAATACCTCATGATGAGATAGCAATTGACGACAAACTGAATTTCACTGAAGAACCGGTGGAAGTAATGGATCGTCAAGAAAAACATTTGAAAAGGAGTAGAATCCCCATTATCAAAGTAAGGTGGAATTCTAAACGTGGACCAGAATTTACCTGGGAACGTGAAGATGAAATGAAGAAAAAATATCCACACTTATTCGATCATACAACCGAAGATAATGCAAACTGAATTTCGAGGACGAAATTCTTTCAACAAGGGGAGACTGTAACAACCACCGAAAATTGAGGTCCGTTTTAAAAATTTTTTTTATTAATTAAAAATCATACTTGCTAGTTTTAGCAAATAGAACGTGAACCATATATAGTGGTATCATGGAATAAGAATTTGGAGGAATATATATATTCCACTAGTAAGATTTAAGGCTCACATAATTTCGCTAAGCCCAAAATAATTTAGTGCAATAATCAAACATAAACTAATTCAAAAACCAATATGTATTGCGAATGAATGCATATAAACTTAACCCGGTATGTTTAACATAAGAAACTCTAGAATACGAGGTTCGTAAATTATTAAATAATATGGATACATATTAATATGATCCATGCATTTATCATTTCATAATAAGTTGTGTATATATTAGTAGATATACTATCACGATCACAAGCATGATAATATTACACAACAAAATGAATATTATTGGGTATTATACATTTGACATGTATAATAATTAAAACTATTCATGTATAAAAAATATATTAATTAATATATGTGTGTGTATATATATATATATATATGTAATATACATATATACATGAATGGGTATCTTCATATGCACATGCATATGTGAGTGTATGTATATATACACATATAAAAATAATAATAATAATAATAATATAATAAAATATTTATAATAATTTAAATCTACACAAAATCCATCCTAATGATTAAAAATCTCTGCAAAATATCAAATACTATCCTTGTAATATCTTCCATATCTCATCAAATCCAAGGCAAATGATTTAAAAGATCTTTAAATGCCTATAAATTCGTCACTTCTCTTCCTTGAGCAGAAAACACATCCAAAACTCCTCCAAACCCTCTCATATTCTCCAGAAACAAACTTTTATCTCATCCAAGGAAATCCCGACCGATTGAAACCGTCACATTATATAAAAGTTGATATTTAATCATTTTTATGTCAATATATTATCAAAGATTATATAAGTGTTATTATAACATAATAGTATGATAATATACTTTTAAAATATTTATTTTATCATTTTCTTTAAAACTTTTATTTAAAAGCCGTTATTCACCAAATAAAGTTTCTACAATGAAAACTTATTAAATATAGTAACTTTATAAAACAACAACACCATCTAAATAAATAACATTTTCACAAATATAAGAATTGGGCTATAGAGCATAAGTCAATATACTAATGTTAGAGAATAATAATAATAGGTAGGCGTGTAGAAGCCTCAACCTAACTGTGACATAATTTCAAGTGACCAAGGATCTTATACTCGGTGAGTTCTCGTGCTTTTAACTTCCCCGTTTTGTTTTACTATCTTGGGGTGAATGCATGCTATTATATAAAAACAGTGTATGAATAATCAAGATTTCCCCATTCTAAGTTATCCCTGTATAGCACTCCATTAACTCTCCTGCGTAGAGCCATTAGTAACGTGGATAGTACTATTTTGGGAAGCCCCCTCGTGTAGTGGAAACACCACCACGCATGTTCACTAATTACTATATGCCCAACCATGGGGATATGGACATTGGGATGCTTAGGTAAATGACTAGAACATTGTACGTGTTATGGCAATGTGACTAGATCAAGGATTGGATGTGCGACTTGTATTATATTACACTGATTATTAAAAATGTTTACAAATCATTGTTTAATGTCTTAAAAACTCGCGAGTTCTCACCAGCTTTTGCTGATAAAATATTTTTAAGCATGTATTTCAGGAAAGTAATGAATGGAAGAAAGCACTTAAGAATGGAGCATAGCCGAGGGGTCACATTATTAGCTTCCGCATGTTATTTGAATTTTATGTTATCTTAAAGACTGTGTAATGTAATGTAATGGCACAGTGTAGACAATATAGACATTGTGACCTATTATGGTTGTATGCCAAGACAACTTAAGTTTAATGATGCAAAGGTTGGGCCTTGTCATTTAAGTAATGATATGCGTATTTAAGTTTAAGTATGGTATGCAATCTGTTTATCCTCGCGCCCCGTGTCGGGGTGTGGCAGTTTTAGAAATTGACCTTTACAAAGCGGTTTCAAAAACACACGATGGATCGTCAACGGTCTAGCTAGTTGACTCAATACGATCACCCGAGTCCGGATCTCGTCCAACGAAACCGGATTAGTCCAAAACAATTTTTGGCTCAACCTCGGATCTCGGCTCAGCCACGGCTCAAGGATGGCTCACTATCGGCTTGGTGTGACAATCCTTAGTAGCCCAATTGTAGCCCAATGTGGTTTCTGGCTTGTCCCTGCTGCGGCTACTCAACAGCCTATGGCAGCCTCTTGTCTTGGCTTTAGGCTTAAAAATAAAATATGGCTTCGGTTGTAGTCTAGCCGCAAATAAATGTGTATGGTGGTGGTGGAATACCATGGCAATTAACACAAAAAAAAATTGTGTTATCTCACGGCCACAAGGGGTATTAGAAAAGAGATTAGGGTTTTTGATTAATTCAAAATAAGATCCACATTCTATGGGTGGTCAAACCCTTATTTATAAAAGTATTATTTTATTTAAAAACCCTTTTAAATAATACCTTTTTAAAACCTATAGTAATTAAACATTTTAATTACTACAATCTCCTTATAACTAATTAACAATTAATTAGTTATCATTTATTAAATAGTTAATGTTCAACTAATTAAACATACCTTATTTAATTAATAATCAAACCTTTTATAAAGTTCAAAACTTTATCTGTTTATTGAATTAATTATCTCTATAATCAATTCCCACCGATTTATTATTTCACAAATAATAAAATCACCAAATCCTTAAAACCGATAGTTTGTGATCGTATATAATGTTTAACAGTTAAACATTAAGTCGTTTCCTTCCAAAGTGTAACTCTTTGGATCATACCTATTATAGTAACGTTGAACTTATCGTTAATCGGACATCCAATATCCAACAGTAAGGACCAAAAAAACGAGGGGACGACTTCTCACAACGACGTCGTGGTAGACTTCTTTGTCGGTATGGTTGAATACGTAAGAAGACAATATCACCGACTTCAAAAGATAATTCACTTCGTTTGGAATCCGTTTGGGTTTTAACACGACTTTGTGCTTTTTGCGAATTAGACTTCAACGATTTCAACATGTGATCCCGATCAATAAGCTGATGTTCCAAGTTAGAATTTTTGGTTTTCTCCCATGACATACGGATTGAGTGGAGGGGGTTCACAACCGTAAACTGTTGTAAGGGAGTGATACCAGTAGCCGAGTGAAAACTGGTGTTATAGGAATATTCAGCCCATGGTTAAAATACTTACCATTTGATTGGTTGATCATTCGCAAAACAACAGAGATAAGCCTCAAGGCAACGGTTTAGAACTTTTGTTTTCCCATCGGTTTGTGTGTGGTAACTAGTACTCATCTTTATAAAAGTGTTACCCAAATGAAACAACACCTGCCAGAAGTTACTAAGGAAGATAACATCACGATCCGAGACTATCGACCGTGGCATACCATGTCATCGGACAATCTTTTTACAAAAAAACTGCAGCTACAACTTGGGCAGTGAAAGGATGCGTTAAGGGAATGAAATGAGCATATTTGCTAAACTAGTCAACAAGTACTAAGATAGTATCAAAATGATTGGAGGGTGGTAGGCCGGAAATAAAATCAAGAATAATGTCTTCCTAAATTCGATTTGGAATGAGCAGAGGTTGCAATAAACAAGCAGGTGATTGTTGGTAATCAAATGCTAATTGAATGAACAAACAATCTTGAATATGATGATCTTGCAGAATTTCGTTTAGAGAATTTGTTCATACATACATACACGAATGATCGACTCTTACATACATACACTTGAGGGATATTTATAGTTACATATTTGGTGGTTATTTAACCGACACACTTTGATATAATTACATAAAGGACCCTTAACTTTACAAATGTACATACTTGACTCAAACTAATATTTAGTTTAATATTTTCAGCACTCCCCCTTAAACTAAATATAATTTAGAGAGGGTCTTCAATTTTTTTTGACTTGCTTGCTTCTTACAATAGAGTCGGTTCTTCATTGTAGATGAGATTGGATGTTTCTGACTTGTCTTTCTCCTTGTTCTTCCATTTGGTGCAATTGCTTTCAAAATGACCAAAATCACTTCAATCATAACATCTAAACTTGCTTTTATCTTTACTTCCTCGACCCATGCCTCTTCCGTATATGTTTTCTCCTTGGTTGAAGTGTTTACCTCGTCCTCTACCACGACCTTGGTTGTTTGAACTTGCCATTAGGAGTTTGCTTTGATGGTATGCCTCGGGTTTATCTTGGCTTTTGTGGCGTTCTTCAAATGTTGTTATTCTTCCAACGGCTTCTTCAAATGACATTTTATCAATTTCTTGATATTGCTCGATAGATGCCATGATCGGTAAAAACTTCTTTGGAACCGAGTTAAGCAATTTCCTTACAAGTACTTTATCTTTCAAAGTACCACCAAGACTTTTAAACTTGGCTTTTATGCTGCTTAACTTTCCAGCAAAGTCACTTGCTGGTTCGTTTGGTTTCATTTTCATAGCCTCCAGTTCACTCCTCAGAGTTTGTAAATGTGCTTTCTGAACTAGATCGGCTCCAAGATATTTGACTTTGATTGAGTCCCAAACTTCCTTTGCAGTCGAATATTGTGCAACTTGCATTAATACATCTTGAGACAAATGTTTAGAAGATCATTGCCTTAGTTGTATGCACTTTCTTTTCATCAACTGTTTCTTTAACTTCAATCGTTTCCCTAAGGCCATAAGCCTTCAATATTGTTTCCATCATCAGTGCCCAAGTGGTATAATTCGTTTCAGTTAACTTAGGACATTGAAAAGGAAAATTTCCTTGCTCATGAATTGGAACATTGCTGCTTGACGGCTTTCTTCGCCAGTCATGCTTGTTTGCTTTCGTGCTTTTTTCTTTTTGCCTATCTTGTGGCACTTGCTAACTTGCTTATGATCAGATTATCAATTTCTTGCTATATAGATTATGTAACAATCTATATTTTGTGTTAAGATTATTAACACATACTTGCTTTAGTTTTTTCGGTGTTTGATCAAATATTGTCCAACCAACTTGCTAATTGGATTTTGCAAAAACTTGTTTCTGGCCAACTTGCTAACCAGATTACTTTCTAATCAGATTTATGTGCTCCTGACCAACTTGCTAATCAGGTTTTTATGCACTAACCTGCTATGACCAAAAATGGTCTTTACTTGCAAAGGTTGAATCACAAGGATTCTACTTGCTCTTGCTAAATTTTGAACAAATAATTGTACAACTTGCTAACTTTTGAACAAAAAGTTCAACTTGCAACAAACCAACGTGTTTGTTTAACTTGCTATGAACCACAAAGATTCTGTTTAACTTGCTATGAACCAAAAGTTCAATACTTGCTACAAACCACACGGGTTTGTTTTATATCTTGCACAAAGATTCAATCTTGCACTTGCTATATAAATCGTATGAATTCTGTTTCAAGGACTTTATTATAATCAGAGGTCTTTTCAATTACAATTTATTTTGTTTGATTTTTATTTACTTGCTTAATAATCACAATCCAAATCCACTTGATTTGTGACTAAAAAATCAAAAACCTTTTTTTTTTTCAATAAGAACATAACAAACAAAATTGTTTTATGGTTTCTTTTGATTGACCGAGATAACTATGGGCTAAAATAGAAATCTTCAATCTTCTTTCTACGTTCCCTTAACTTCGATCGAATCAAACTGAACACCACCTTTTCTTTTGTTCTTCTATTAATGCTTTACTTTGTTTATGATTTATAAAAAAAACTCACAAATATTCATGGCCACACTACCAAACAAACAATTACTTTGTTTCTGATTCCTTTTCTCTTCAAAACTATCCCAGCACCTTCAACCAATTTTTGATGCTTCGATCTTCGATAAAATCAATAATTTTAGTCGACGTTTTTCGAAATAATTAAAATACCGTTGTGTTCTTTTCCTTCTCTTTCAATTGCAATTACGACACTGTCATTGCCTCTTTTTTTTTTCAAAGAACACCACTGGATCAATTACACCTTGCTTCCCTTGGATCGATTACGTGCTCTGATGCCAATTGTTGGTAATCAAATGCTAATTGAATGAACAAACAATCTTGAATACGATGATCTTGCAGAATTTCGTTTAGAGAATTTGTTCATACATACATACATACACGAATGATCGACTCTTACATACATACACTTGAGGGATATATTTATAGTTACATATTTGGCGGTTAATTAACTACCAACCGTCATAACTACCATTGGCGGTTATTTAACCGACACACTTTGATAATTACATAAAGGACCCTTAACTTTACAAATGTACATACTTGACTCAAACTAATATTTAGTTTAATATTTTCAACAGTGATAATGTCTCATAATTGTGCTGCTAGCAAGTAAACAATTCTAGAAAAATAAGCGAGCATCCTGCTTGATTTAAAGCTAAAAAAATTGAAAAGTAATATGCTTAAATGTCTTCAGGAAACCACCATGACCTGCTGTTGGTGTGTTATGGGCCTCATGAATTAGTTTGTCTCGCAAACTAGGAATATCATGTACTACTATACGACCTTTAAGTATAAACTTTTAGACCTTCTTGAGTCTTTGTTAACTCCAAACAATAAGGAAGAACTAAAGTTTACAGTTCAGCAGAAACTGGTTTTCTGGATAAAGCATCGGCTCCCTTATTTCACTTACTTTGCTTTAAAAGTGATAGAAAAATCATAAGGCATTAACTTTAGCAACAATCGTTTTTATGCAGGGGTAAAAACTCTCTGTTCCAATAGGAATTTTAGAGTATAATGGTATGCTTTTACAACAAAAAAAAAGTCTCCCCAACAAATAATTTTTCCCCTTTTGAATGCCAAGGACCAAGGCCAATAACTCCAGGTCGTAGGCGGATTTCAATTTAGTGTTAACTGTAAACCCCTTACCAAAATATGTTATATGTCACTGGATGATTATTCTCTATTAAAATGGCTCCAACACCCTCTGAAGATACATCGCATTCCACCATAAATGGTTGAGAGAAATCAGGAAGTTTTAGAACGGGGGCAGTCATCAGGCGATGTTTTAAAAGTTCAAAAGCCTTTTGAGATTCAGAAGTCCATTTGAACCCATCCTTCTTGGTTAAAATGGTTATTGACTTGCTATCAAGCGGACAACCCGGCGATAATAACCGGTCCAGTGGCGGAGCTTTACAGGATTCTTAGGGGGGGCGACAATTTACGTGACAATTTTTTTTTCAATCGATCAATGTGTCTCAATTAGTTGGGTTAAATGTTCGGATCAATGATTCGGGTCAAACAATAAAAATACAAGTATCTAATAATTATCATTATGCTTAAAAAGAGTAAGTGCCTGAAAGAAGACTTACAATTCAACTCGAAAACCTTTGAGATTGGTTGACGATTTTTTATGTTTATCTTGATTTGTATCAACTCAAAATAAAATTTTCTATCAATGAAGCCCTGTGGTTTTAAAAACTAACGGCTCTGCCCCTAACCATAGTTAGGTTTGGGGTCAAAAACCATTATAATAGTCAAGTTTGAGAGCCAAAACAATTAGTTGTTTAAACCATATGTTGTTGTAATGATAAAAGATTCTATTTTTGGTTGAAATAGTTAAAACACTTGAACCACAAGGTCTAAAACCGTAATTTATTCTATTTATGGAAAATAAAGTGGAACAAAAAAAATGAGAGATTTTAATGTGGGTAACTTTTAAAGTTAATTTTTTATCTACTAATTACAAAAAAAAATTGTTTTTTGTTTAAAAGAGATGGTAATATAATTTTTTTTTTATAAATGAGGGGGGGGGGGAATCTATATTTTTTTTAAAAATTAACTTTTTGGTCCGAAAATTAACACTACTGGCAAAAAAAAGAGGGGGACGGCCGCCCCCTCCAGTCCCTTAAAACCTTCGCCCATGAACCGGTCAATCTTAGAAAACCACGAACCTCACGCACATTGGTTGGTACAGACCAAGTTTTGATGGCAGAAATTTTATCCTGATTGAACTGAAATCCTTCAGCATTAATCAGATGTCCTAAAAAAAGGACTTGAGACTGCCCAAAATAACACCTAGACATTTTGGCCTAAAATGGATAAACAATCAACAGCTCCAAGGTTGTTCTCAAGTGTTCAAAATGCAGCTCCATTGACATGTTGTACACTAAAATATCATCAAAGAAAACCGATATGAAGCAACGTAAGAAGGGACGAAAAAGGTCATTCATAGCCGCTTGAAAAGTAGAGGGATCATTAGTCAAGCCAAAGGGCATGACTTGGAACTCATAGTGGCCGGAGTGGGTTCAGAAGGTTGTTTTCACTATATCCGAAGGTTTTACCCTAATATGGTAATAACCCAAACGCAGGTCAAGTTTGGAAAAAAGTTGTGGCTCCATAGAGCCCATATAACAGCTCATCTATGTTTGGAATGGGATACTTATAATCCACTTTGATGCGATTTAAAGCTTGGTAATCAATGCACATTCTCCAAGAATCAACCTTATTTTTAACTGTAAAACAGGGGGTCAAAAGGGACTATTATTTTCTTTGATAAACCCTACTGACAATAGTTCGATTTTTTGTTTCTCAATTTCAGTTTTTTGGGAATGGGGGTACCGTTAAGGTCTAATATTTGGAGGGTATGAATTAGATAAAAGTGGAATGAAGTGAAAATGGGTACGAAATGGAGGTAAAGTGGCGAGTACAAGGAATACCATTTGGAAGTCTTGAACAAGAGATTGCATGGGCACATGAATGCTTTAATTTTCCACCGGTTTGATGGCCAAAAAACTGAAAAGTTGAAGACTTCTGAGGACCCGAAGTGACTCCCTGCAACTTGTATTTCTTACCCCCATCCAAAAGATCGTATACATTTCTTTCCAATTCGCTTGAACTATTTAAGAGTAGCTAGCCATTGAAAGCATGTGAAAATCCTGTGTTATTTTCAGGTCATTGATCTGCACAAGAAGATTTTTACTCAAACTAGTTACAATAAATCAAGTCTCCATTACTGATTTGGATGTCAAATGTCTGATATTTTGGGTGGGCAAGGTCAATTCCTTGACCAGTACATCAGAAATAAAATTATGCATGGACCCTCCATCCAGCAAAATAAGCACTTTTGTGGAGTTAAGCATTCTAGGAACCTTCATAGTGGTAGGATGTGAATTCCCCAAGATAGCATTCAGACCTATCTCGGCTCTATCTTCTGGGTGTTCCACATTATCTTCCATCTCTGCTTCTAGTGATTCCTTTATCTCTGAATCCAATTCACACAGTTTAAAAGTACATGTTCTGCATCAATGACCTATCCCATATTTGTCACCACATCGGAAAGATTTTCCCCTGAAGGTATCGAGCTTCTTTTTCGGCATTCGATATCCGGACAGTAGGCTTGGAATAACCTGCAGATGTCTTGGATGGATAGTGGGAGGAGGCTTTTGTGTAGCTTGGTAAAACCGACGCTTGGGTCTTGGGTTGGGCAGTCCACGGCATGCTCCTCCCTGGCTTGGTGCAATTCACTTTGGATTAATATTCTAAGGCAATGCTCAAGGCCTTATACATGGTACACGGTTTGTGGATTTAGATTCACCTTGAGTTAATCTTTGAGGCCATTATAAAATGCCTAACAGAAAGTGGTTCGGCCGTTTAGATGCCCACGAAGACCGTTTGGCAAATTCTTTACAGTATTTCTAAACCAAACCCTTTTGTATGAGCATAGGTAGGGCTGTAAATGAACCGAATGTTCAACGAACAGTTCGTGAACCGTTCGGCGGGAAGTTCGTTTAATAAATGAATGAACACGAACAAGAAATTACGTTCGTTTAGTTAAATGAACGAACATAAACAAAGGTCGTGATCGTTCATTTGTGTTTGTGACCGTTCGGTAACATTTATAAATGGTTATCCTCAATGCTTGAGATTAAGAATGTTGATTTGTATTCTTTAAATAATATGTGTTCATTAGCGTTCGTGAACCGTTCGTGAACAAGCTAAATTCCTTAATGAACGAACACGAACAAGAAATTTCATTCGGTTAGCGTTCGTGAACAAGTTAAAAGTTAAACAAACGAACACGAACAAGGCTCGTTCTTGTCAGTTCGGTTCGTTTACAGCCCTAAGCATAGGTGCTCATCGGGATTTTGGAGTTCCGCGGGTCCAAAATGCTTATGGAAGGCGTGAATTAAATCCACCCAAAACCCAATTTCCTGATTAGTCAAAATCTAGGGATACAAGTCCAATGTGTCTGTCTTCTTCAAGGTGCATTAAGGCAATATTGAGGGTAATGAAATTATCCATGAGGCTGCCAAATGGAGTCCTGAACTAGCAGTTGCTTGTAAAGTATGGCACAGGAGAAGTGTTTCTCATTCCTTAGCCACAAAGAGATTTTATCCATTTGCATCAAGCTCAAACTTCCTTCTTGCATGTGTGCCCCTCTGGGATCACACACTACAATAAGAGGTAGAAAGACTTTTTAAATTGTAGATTCAATCATGAATGATGTTTAATTAGAGTATGTTATAATAGACATATTATTTATATTGTATAGATAGAAATTATTTATCATTGGGCTTATAGCCTAGTAGTACTCCTTGACCACCAGCAATGGGAGGTCTTGGGTTCGAGTCTCGCCTAGAGCAAAAAATGTTCTGGATGAGCTAGGGGGTTTTCTCAGTGTGAGTTTCAACCTAGATGGTATGGCGGTTCCTCGATTCGGCACTCGCCAACACCCGACTTTAAATGTTTCAGGGGGTTGGTAGCGGTCCGTGGTCGCAGCACGTGGGTTGTTGGGTCCGAGAACTCGTTTAGCTGTTCAAAAAAAAAGATAGAAATTATTTTAATATGGCTTATATTTGTAAAGGGATATCGATCCCATGTTTATAGGAGATTTGTTAGGTCTTTGTATCCATAAATTGAGATGTTGGGAATGAGAATGATTCATTCAGAATAATAATTCTTTCATGGTATTAGCCTGGTTTACCCTAGCTGCTGTCACCAGCCCCTCCGTCTCCATCCTCTCGATTTCTCTCTCCCTTCATCTCTACCAGTCCGTCGCAGCCATGGACTCAAAACTACACCCAGCCATCACCGTCTCCAACATCAAAAACTTTATCCCCACAACCCTCGAGATGGAAACAGGGAAATACGTATCCTGGTCAGAATTATTCAAAATCCATTGCCGGGCATTCATTGTTTTTGATCATCTGAAGCCCTCTCACCCTTCCGCCCCTGCCTCTGCATCCACCACCACCGAAAACAACCCCATTCCACCAAACCTCCCAGCCGATCCCACATGGGACCGCCTCGATGCCATTTTCCTTCAATGGATATATAGTACCATCTCCAATTACCTGCTACACACAATTCCTAAACCTAATACCACTGATCACGATGCATGGACCGCACTTGAAAACTTGTTTTAAGACAACAAATCTGCCCGAGCAATCTACCTTGATCACAAATTTGCCAACACCCAGCTTGAAAACTTCCTCAACATGTCTGCTTACTGCCAATAACTTAAAATTATTGCTGATCAACTTGCCAATGTTGAGTCTCTGGTCTCCAATCAATGTCTGGTACTGCAATTAATCTCCGGGCTGAGTGACCAGTACGGACACATCGCCATGATGCTACAACAAACCACCCCCTACCCAACTTCTGCGAAGCTCGATCACGCCTTTGCATGGAAGAAGCCCGAAAAGCCAACCAGGCCCTGCACTCGGCACAAGCTGCTGGCACAGCCCTTCTCAACACCACCTCCAAACCTGACACCACTTCTAGATCAGAACCAAAACCTGATTACCCCAACCAACCTAATCGCCCACGAGGCCGTGGCCGCGGTCGATCCCCACATCACACAACCTACAGGGGCCGCGGATTCAACAACACAAACACTCACCCACCATCCTACCCCCCATGGAATTCTGCCACTTCTCCATGGGCCGCCTCACCTTCACCTTACCCATACAGCCCCTGGACTCCTTGGCCACCCGCACCCCTTTGCCCCTACCCCTCCACACCTAAACCAGCTCACCCAGTCCCCTCCTCAGCAGGCATACTTGGCCCCTGACCACCCCAATCCTATGCAGCTTCTCATGCACCCACTGAACTAGATCAAGCACTCTACAGCATGTCACTCAACCCTCCGGACAACAATTGGTATATGGACTCCGGAGCAACTTCACACATGACCAACAACCTTGGTAACTTCTCCTCTTTTTTTAATAATTGCATTTACAAAAATATAATTGTCGGCAATGGTAAAACCATTCCGGTCAGTGGATACGACAATCAAACACTTCCCCCCTTATCCACCCCTTAAACTAAATAATGATTTTTTGCCCCTCACCTAATCAAAAATTTACTATCAGTCCGCCGCCTTACCACCGACAATCAAATTTCCATAGAATTTGATCCTTATGGTTTTTTTGTGAAGGATCTTAAGACCCGGATCCCTATCCTCCGCTCCAATAGCTATGGCGATCTCTACCCGCTCACACATCAGCTTGCGGCCAAGCTCATCTCTCCCTCCACATTTGTTGTTTTGAACAAAGAACTTTGGTACCAAAGATTGGGACACCCCGACTCCAATTTACTTTCTACTCTTAAACATTCTAGTTTTCTTGATTATGATTCTGTTAATTCAAAACTTTGTCATTATTGCATTTTTGGTAAAAGTACTAGATTATCATTTTTGAATTCTCCAAATTTATCTTATTTGCCATTTGACATTATTCATAGTGACCTTTGGACCTCACCCATACTAAGCACAACTGGTCATCGTTACTACATACTGTTTCTAGATGACTGAACCAATTTTTTATGGACTTACTCAATTCAATTGCAAAATAAAACAATTTCAATGTGATAATGGTAAAGAATATGCAAACTCATCATTTCAACAATTTTGTAACCAAAATGGAATGATGTTTCGCTTCTCCTGCCCTCACACTTCTTCCCAAAATGGCAAAGCAGAAAGGAAAATTAGGACCATAAATAACATCATCAGGACACTTCTTGCCCACTCCGGCCTTCCTCTTTCCTATTGGCACCATGCTCTAGAAGTGGCCACTTATCTCCATAACATCCTACCTAGCAAACTTCTTCATTTCCAATCTCCAACTCAACTACTTTACAACCGGAATCCCACTTACAACCACTTAAAAGTCTTCGGTTGCCTCTGCTACCCCTTACTCCCAACCAACTCCATCCACAAACTGGACAAAAGATCCAAACCGTGTGTTTTCCTCGGCTACATAAACCAACACCACGGTTACAAATGTTTAGACCTTTCATCCAAACAAATCATAACATGTCGCCATGTTACCTTTGATGAATCCATCTTTCCCTTCCTTAATCACAACATTCCCTCCTTATCCTCATATGAGATCCTTACTAATGCTCCACATCCCATCACGTGGACTCACCACTCCTCACACTTACAATCCTCCTACCACCAATCTACCCCAAACTGCCCCTCCCACCAACAGCCCAAAGCCCACCATCACCTACTCACGCATACCCAAATCCACTGCCTCATCAACTACTACTTCAGCCAATCCATCCCATCCGACAACAAACCCACCAAACTCTACCATAAATCCATCCCACCCAACCCCACCTATTATCCCCACCGGAACCATCCGCACCCGTTCCATGAATGGCATTTCCAAGCAACTTCACCCAATCAACTTAAACACCAACACCATTACTCCCCTACCCACCAATCCCACGATTGCTTTATCCACTCCCGAATAGCACCAAGCAATGACAATTGAATTTAATGCGGTTATTAAAAATAATACATGGGAGTTAGTTCCGAAACGACCCGACATGCACATAATTCGAAGCATGTGGCTGTTTCGCCACAAATTTAAGTCGGATGGCTCGCTAGAGCACTATAAAGCTCGTTTGGTATGTGATGGTCGAACACAACAGGTGGGAGTAGATTGTGGTGATACATTCAGCCTGGTGGTAAAACCATCCACAATCCGAACGGTCCTCATCCTTGCCTTAGCCCAATCCTGGCCCATTCACCAACTAGACGTCACCAATGCCTTCCTACATGGCAATCTCAATGAAATGGTCTACATGTACCAACCCATGAGCTTCCGAAGTCGAGACTACCCAGACCATGTATGTTACTTAAAAAATCACTTTATGGGCTAAAGCAAGCCCCTCGGGCATGGTACCAAAGGTTCACATACTTTGTCACTCGCTTGGGATTTCATCAAAGCAAATGTGACGACTCTCTCTTCATCTATCACACTGGCAATCATACTGCATACCTCTTAATCTATGTTGATGACATTATACTCACCACTTCATCTGATGCCTACGCCTCATCATTTTATCAGATCTCACACGTGAGTTTGCTATGAAGGACCTTGGACCACTAAGCTATTTTTTGGGAATCTCAGTCACCCGTACTAAGGATCATCTGTTCCTTTCCCAAAAATCCTATGCCCAGGACATCATAGCTCGAGCTGGGATGCAATCTTACAAGCCGGTCACCACCCCAGTCGATACAAAATTCAAACTTGGTAACACCACTGCTGCTCCCTTCGACAACCCAACCCTTTACAGAAGTTTGGCAGGCGCACTACAATACCTAACCTTCACCCGACCAGATATTTCTTACGCGGTCCAACAAATATGCATTCATATGCATTCCCCTTCCATGGACCACTGGAATGCTCTCAAACGGATTATGCGCTACCTCCAAGGAACTGCTACATTTGGTCTGACTCTCACAGCTCCTACCACCATTTCTCTTTGGGCATACACGGATGTAGACTGGACTGGTTGCCCAACAACCAGTCGATCCACGTCTGGCTACTTCGTCTACCTTGGCAATACTCTACTCTCCTGGTCATCCAAACGCCAATCTACAATCTCCAGATCGAGTGCGGAGGCTGAATATCGAGGGGTTGCAAACGTCGTGTCCGAACTCTACTGGCTTCGCAATCTGCTGATGGAACTTCACTGGCCCCTATTCAAAGCTTCAGTGTATACTGCGATAATGTAAGTGCCATTTACTTATCCGGGAATCCAGTTCAACACCAGCGAACCAAACATATCGAGATTGATATCCACTTTGTTCGGGAGCACGTTCAACACGAGAGAATTCAAGTCCTCCATGTACCATCTAGCTTCCAGATTGTGGACATTTTCACCAAGGGTCTTCCCCGAATTTTATTTGAAGATTTTCAAAACAGTCTCAACATTCGTCGACCTCACGCTTCGACTGAGGGGGTGTAATAGACATATTATTTATATTGTATAGATAGAAATTATTTTAATATGGCTTATATTTGTAAAGGGATATCAATCCCATGTTTATAGGAGATTTGTTAGGTCTTTGTATCCATAAATTGAGATGTTGGAATGAAAATGATTCATTCAGAATAATAATTCTTTCATGTTAGAATATTGAAGGGAAATATAGTAAGATAATAGACTAAATAGATCTACCTTTTCTTCATCAGGGATATTGTAGTACCTAAAGTACTTTTTTGTTTTAAAATCCATCCCTTGTGATGTCCATCGTTGTATATTGGAAATTCAATTTTGTTGTAAGGTTGAAATAACAACCAAAAATTCTGAAGGAGTCACCCTTCTCATTCCCGACCCATTAACGGTTTTCTTTACATGCGATTTGAGAGTGGCAATGTCGTCTTTCAACCACTCCATTTGTGACAATTGTAGTTGAAAATTACGTCATCGATAGCATAAGCACATGTGGTTGTTCTAGAAACCCACGTTGATTTGATGATTTTAATTATTACAAGTTGATAGTATGTGAGAAATTATGAACATGGACGAAAACTGTGCGCGAAATCATACCCATGATTCGTTGTTTGCATGAAATCATTGTTTTGATTCGTTGTAATGCGTGGTTTGCATGAAATCATACCCATGATTATAATGGTTTAAACCATTTGATTATGACAATGTAGGTGATTAGTTTGGTTAATCTTTGAAATGCAAGGTTAAATCCAAGTGTTTCAAACTAATCACAATCATTAACATACTCATTGGAACGATTATCTGATATTTATGATAACAGTCAGATTAATATGTTAAACATGGTTATTAAACCCTATTCTAATGCCACATTGTGATATTTCATGATATTTGGGTAATCAATAACAAGGATTGATCATTCCTAAGCCATTAAACTATCTAGAAACTGTTATAGCTCTGTAATCAACAACATTAACTATTTGATTAATCCGAGATTATTCTGATTAATCAAGGGTGTCATCAATCTCGTATTAGGAACCTAATTCAATGTAGGTTCCTACATTGTCATACATTGTATGATATAACATTAAATTAACTAATTACATACTTAACATGAGTTTGATGGCTATTAAAGCAATGTCTTTGACATTGGACGTTCAGAAAGATCTAATCAGTAAGTTAAAACATAAATAACTTATTAACATAAATAAATGCAGAATTTATCTATTACTATCAGTTGTGTGTATACCTGGCAAAATGGGCGGGTTGGGTAACGGGTCAGAACGGGTTCGGGTCAGGATGGGTGCGGGTCAGAACGGGTTTTAAGCAAAATAAGTTCGGGTCTAAATGGATTGTTGTTAAAAAACAATAATTTAATTTAACTTTCAATGTGTTATAAGTATACAAATAGTCTATTTGGATAATTTTTAGTGATTTTCTCATCAAATATGTATTTAATCATTCTTAAATGTTTGAATCCATTGCATTTACATATTTTATTGGTTACCCGTCTTGACCCGCATTGTGTTCAAGTGTTACCCATCTCAACCTATCCAATATTATGATGTTACCCATTTCAACCCATTATACTACAATTGTTTACTCAAACCAACCCATTTCCTTTAACATGGGTAACAATTGCCACCTCTAGTTGTGTGATATTCTGCTACTTCTGAGTTATCAGGTGAGTTTCGTACAACCCCTTTTCTTTTTAATCTTTTATAAACGTCGGGGTAGCACTATGGAACTTTTCAGAACTATATGATATGTATCACTGTTATCTGCGTGATTTCATGTGATTGTTGAGAACTTGTGGATTTCATGGGATTTTGCCTGTAGAACAGAACACTATCACAGAACTTATAAGTCCTCATTTCCGAACTGTATCTAGTGAACCCGTGTGGGGCCGAACAGAGAACAATGATAGTGCTATCGGCTGACAACCCATTTGCCGGGAGCTTGCAACTCCCCTTGGTGTAAATGTTTGTTATCTGTTTCTAGAACTTCTTAATGTAGTGATAGACATTAAGACAATGAGGCACCAAGATATATACCGACGGGTAGTATCTTTATAGAACAGAACATAACGTCCGAAAGGAACTAGATACGGGTCCCATGGTTATCTTGAACTAAACTTTGTGAGAACTTGTATTGCATATCATATTGTTGAACATGAACTTTACGAACTCACCAGCTTTGTGCTGACGTTTTAAATCTAAACATTTTTGCAGGGAGACAGTGACCCACCGGGTGAGGCAGCACTCTAAACGCTTGTAATTAAATAAGTTAGTCATGTAATAAACTTAGTTTGTAAAATGTACGGTTGATTGTAACAACGATCCTTGTAATATATTTACTTTAAGTTAATCTATGTGCTATGATATCGAATCAAGTAAGTCACACCTCATCTCTGAGACATCACCACTATGCTTCCGCAACCATCTCAAAGTGACGAATGATATCATCTCAGGTGACGAAAGGTGGGAGTGTGACACCATTGCTTTGAGTTTAGCAGCGATTTCCGCCAATTGAATCGCCACTAAATCGTCACCGTTGGTACTGTTGTCGTCCATGTTTCGGGTATTAACCATCTTCGAATTCCTAGCAATGGAACCAAATGATAGAAATAGGAATTCAAATACTTGATTACTAATAGAGGATTACAAAGAAAAAACCCAATTTGAGATGGACGAGTCTCCGACTAAACAAACGATTAACAAAAACAAAACAAGGAAAACACATTCCACTACTACTCTTAATAAAAGAAAACAGCTTCACTAAAATAACTACCCACTAACTGAGTTCTTCCACTATACTCAACAGCAAGTCAGTGTCAAATTAGCATGTGTCAAAAATGATGTTTGTTTATTATAATAGTAAGATAAGATGAGTGAGCATGATTCGATTCAACATGGTTATGACTATTTCCATAACCAATGCTTCAATTAATTTTTATTCCATATCTATAATCATAACCAATTGGTAGGTTAACCACTAGTTTGATTTGGTTTCGGCTATTCGGTTAATAAAAATATTGTTGAAAAGTTAAGAAAAGCTTGTGAATAAGTTACGGATTAGACATATACTGATGATAAAAATATAAGTAAAACGTAAGACTTTGAAGTGACTAAGAATAAAGGATTAAAAGGGTATAAAGTCATGTATATCCTAGCTAACCTCCTGTTATATTTTGTCTCATATGTGACCATTAATAGTTTTATTAAATAAAAAGTTATGACCCATCTTTTTTACTTGACTTGCAACATTACTTCTTAAAAAAAACACACACACACATAAATATAAAAAAAACAAGCAAATATACAATAATCAGTTTGTTTCGATTAAAATTGGTTACTGGTTTAGCTTAACCATAACCATAACTATAACTAAGTGTATCGTTTAATGGCTTAACTTAACCATGACCGTCAATTAAGTTGGTTTTTGTTAAAGTTGGTAATGCTTCGTGACAGTTATCGCTTATTTTTTGGTTATAATTATATAATGCTCGTAGTGGAGTCATAGTGCAGTTTTTAGTCCACCTATCTCACAAGCTCATGACTTATGACTAATCATCTAGTCTCTTTATCAGTCTATGAACAAGAACTTAACTCAGAGGTTCAAGTTGAATCAAATTATAACAATATTATTTGTTATCCTTTTCTTTATTTGTAGAATGAAAAAAATGAAAATATGAATACACAAAGTATATTTAGTAAAACAACAATAAAAAATTTCTTCAAAATGAAATACTTTATGCGTATAACTTGACTCGTTTTATTTTTAGCTTATTTTAATATCTTACCCATATGACACAGATTTCAATGTAAATGGGTCGAAATTAACACCTCTAAATTCAGTATTAACTTTCAACTGGACCAAGGCCAACATTTGACTGGTAATAATTATAAATCAATTTCAGGGGGCTTCCTAAGATTGTCAAAAGTCCACAAGAACATCTCTTTAATTACTTTATAAAGTTTCTAATTGTACATAAATCTTCCAAAACATGAAAGAAAAACTTCTATAAAACGACTCAGGTCATAATGTGCATCTGCAGGCATAGTTGCAAAACAACACGCGTTGTAGCTAAAGATTCATGTATGTTAAGAATTTGACTTATTTTGTCCGAAGCACGTGTCAAACTTACTATCTATGCGCTTCAATTTCTTTGGATTCTATCTCAGTCACGTTGTTTACAATGTTTTGAATCTTTTTTGACAAAGATTGATTGTGTTCTTCAATATGCTCAAAAATCATTTCCAGGTGTCTTTTATAGGTTGCTGATCTTCTTTTCTCGATTGCAAGCTGTTGTGATAGTTCCCGTATCTTATAATGCTCGTTCTGCAGAAACAGAATTAAAATTTACAATAAGGATGTAATCTTGAAATACCAATATAAAGTAGCACTACAGGTGGCAAAATAGATGGGGTGGGCGAGGTGGATAACATGTCAAAACAAGCAATGTTTTGGAGTGGGTCAAAACAGGTTGGGCTGGGTTGATCCAGAGAACATTGCCCAATTCAAGTATATTATTAGAATAATAACTTAGTTTATTGATAAAGTAGTTTAGCAGGTTGCAATGAATTGACAAAAAAATATCGGGAAACTTTTATCCAGTTTGACCCATTTCCCTTTTAGTAAACCCATTTGACCTGTTAGACATAAAACATTATAAACAGGTTGAAATCGCCACATTTAGAGCTACCAAATCCAATATGTGTTTTTATTTCCTCTATAAACAAACAGGCTTATAAATACATGTTTACTAGAAATTGGTGACTATTCTCAGAGACGATAAATATTTGTTATTTTGAAGTCGAAGTGCATCATCAACCCAAAACAAATTTATTATTAACCAAGCTTGTTGATAGTTAATTGTCGGAAAGCTGCTCAATCATAGAATGAAGAAAAATGACAGACCAAAAGAAGAAATAATGTAACACCAACATTGGAATCTTGTTACAAAAAATTAAACCATTCTAGAGTTTGAGACATGCTTATTAGACAGGTTTTGTTCATCTTGAGTTACATAAAGTGATAGAAACTAGAAATCTAAGATTTAGTTTACAGAAAATAAGAACAAAGTTGACCTGATTTGGGATAGGCTGATCTCTGACACAAAATTGACAAGACAAACAAAAATGACCCAAGGCAATTCTACTTAAACCAAACAGGTTCCTCCACTACTTCCCTAATTTCTTCAACTCCTGATATCATGGACCATCTCCCTGAAATTTTGAATCTTTCCTGACACCTAGTAGTCATTGGGTCTGCTCCGACCCGTGTGTGTTATGACTTGGGTAATTCGTATCAATACTTCCTACCCAAAGAGACGACTTTCTTCAAATTGAGAGGAAGTAATATGAGCTGAATTGTGCTGACACATGTCAAAAACTGAGTGATGTAATACCACAGATGCACTGGGCTGTGCCTCATTCAAATCCCTTGAGAGATTCTTTGTTGCATTTGATGTCATAGAGGTTGTTCGGACCACAAGAAGCTGGAAAACCACAGAATTCGATGGACCTGATGTGACTCCATGTAGCTTGCGGGTTTGGCCTTTGATTGTTATGATTGGGAACATCTCGTTACAGTTTGCTTTGATTTTATCAAGAGAAACTAGCCACTGCATACCTAGAACTACATCTGCCTCACCAAGAGTAAAGCTCTTGTATGATATGGATGTCCAATAACTGTAATGAAATGTTCCTCCAAGCATCATTGCATCACATGGTATCTCCATTTTCAATTTGCACTCCAAATGGAGCCACTAGCTGACTGGGCAGATTCATTTGCTGTATAAGGGAGTCAGATGTAAAATTATGTGGAGCCTCTGTAAATTAGCACTAGTACCTTTGATACCCTTTTTTCGTAGTAGGAATAATACACTGAGCAAACTCATATTTCGTGTTTGTTGTGCGTAGCACATTAGAGATGGTGTGAACTTGATGAAACTGGCACGAAAGCTTGGAGGAATCAGGTAAAAGGCTTGTGAGGAGGTTTTGCAGGGCGACCATGTTTCTTTCAACATGTATTATCTGTATGGCTACATCTTTGTTGCAGGGTGACCATGTTTCTTCCAACATTCATCTTTCACATTCGTTGCCACACATTAGTTTTCTTCTTTTCTTTTGTGCCACATAAAGATCAATAATGCTTGTCATGAATAAACTGGAAAATAAAATCATTATTTAGGTTTTTAGCCTACGCCCCATTTGTGGCGCACACATATAATGTATATATGTGTGGGCCCTTAAGGGGTAAAAGCAAAAGGGCACTAATTTTAACGTTATTTCAATTATTTTGTTAAAATAACGTTAAAATCATTAGGATGATCAATTTCAAACAATAACTTTGAGCTGGGGACTCTTTCGGAGTAGCCTCTCTATCCCGATTGGGATAGGGGTAAGGTTTGTATTTATCCTTCCCCCCAGGCCCTACTGAAAAGTGGGAATATACTGGGTAAGGTTGTTGTTGTATTTAGGTTTTTAGCCTATGTGGCGGGTGCTCAAGTGCAGCCCACCTTAGCCTTGTCACCTTGCTTTCAAGCCCAATGCACATTTTTTGAAACAAATACGGCCAAAAATCATCTAAACAGGTGTGAAACAATTACATTAGCCCTAAACAAGCCTGAAATCTACCTAAACTAGCCCAAAACAAACCTATAACATATCTAAAAGGCAAATTGGATTTAAATAATCCAAACTTTGACCCATTGGCCGCTGCTGGTCCCAACTACGAAAATCCCCGATAACGGTCCGAACTTTCGACATATTTTCTCGGGGCGGACCACCGTCAAATAAACCCTAACGGCGTTAACGTTTTTTTCGAATTTCGAACGGATTTTTGAGGGCTTTTGTTCAGATGAAGAATACGAGTTGAATGATGTATAACTTACCTCGAAACGTTGCTTCAAATTTCCCAATTTTGGTGTTTAAACTTTCAATTCGTCAAAAGAAATCATCAAATTGAGAAGTTTGGAGCAACGTTTCGAGGTAAGTTATACGCCATTCGACTCGTATTCTCCATCTGAACAAAAGCCCTCAAAAATGCATTCGAAATTCGAAAAAAACGTTAACGCCGTTAGGGTTTATTTGACGGCGGTCCGCCCCGGGAAAATATGTCGAAAGTTCGGACCGTTATCGGGGATTTTCGTAGTTGGGACCGGCATCGGCCAATAGGTCAAAGTTTGGATTATTTAAATCCAATTTGCCTATCTAAAACCCCAAAACATGGTATTTTTCTATTATGTGCCATGCTTAAAGAAGCCTTTGTTTTTAAACACCTTGCACCAAAGCCCAAGGCTCGTCTTTTATGCTTTGATAATGATCGAAAATGACAGATAATGGGTACCGAGTTGCAGGATGGTGGAGACTAAGTTGTGATGACGTACTTATACTCATAAAACAACCTAAGTTGTAAGAAAATAATGGCAGCGCCGACAATGGTACAGGGTTGGTTGTTTTATATATGAAGGGTATGATGGGTGGTGATGCTAGATAAGAAGTATGAAATAGCTTTGAAGAAAACAAATTCTTTTGAGTAAAAAAGATTCGAAGCCAAAATTATACACAATCGCAAAAGGTGGTTGGTAGAGTTGATACACATCATATACACAGCATGAATAAAACCTCTAATGCTCTTATACCATGTGAAACAAAATATTAAATATGCTATTATGGTTGGAGAAGTCACTAGGCACGGGCGCACGGCCAGGTCAACTGACTAGGGAGTTGCAAGTACTCGGCCTAGGCGGGAAGTACTTGGGGAGTACTCAAATATAGTAAATTATAAAGAAAATATTTTTTTTAAAAATTACATATGTCAAATATCATATAATGTAATACCAATGCAAATAAAAAATATACGCGTTCTATTAATAAGGTATTTCGAAAATTGAAATTTTATATATAATATTATAGACATGATAATCATTTAATTCCTGTATACCAAGGTTTCTCCATGAAAAACAATGAAAATCAAACAATAATCGGTGAAAAATGTTAGGTTTGCGAAGGCCTTTAGGGGATTAGGGCAGCCGGCCCTAGTTCGGCCCTATGTTCGGCCCGTTTATTTGTTTAACCTAATTTGTATCTCTATATATACCCTTGTCATGTAATTGTAATCTTTGTACTGAGCTTAATAATAAAATACCTAGTTGCAGCCCGTGGACGTAGGTCACTCCGACCGAACCACGTTAAATCTCTCGTGTCGTTTATCATTTTCTCTTGTGTGTGTGTTAGTGTGTGTGAGATTAACCCCAACAACTGGTACCAGAGCTTAGGTTCTCAGTTTCACCACTAACCGCCACTGTTACTGCCGGAAATCACCACTGCCGCCGTCGCCGGAATCGTCGCCGCCGTTGGATTCCGGCCACCGCCGCGGGAACTGTTCAGCCGCCACTTGGATGCTAGGGTTTGATTGTTGAACGCAAATCACGACTGGGATCAAGGTCGCGATTAGGGTTTTGAACTGGTCAGCCGCCGCTTGCATTCTGCCGTCGCTAGGGTTCCGCCGCCGCCGTAGGGTTTCTGGGTATTGGTTGCCGCCGCCGTCTCTGATTGAAGCAGTTTAGGGTTCAGACGAACCCTGTAGCCGCCGATTGAGGGTTTTGAGGTACCAGTGAAACCAGAAAGCTCCGATCAGTGATCCTCTGCCGCCGCCGCCGCCGTTCTCGCCGGATTAGGGTTCCGGCGCCACCGCCACTGCCGGATTAGGGTTCCGGCGAACCTGATTTGACCAGAAAAGTCTGATTCCGACCTGAAACGTTCTGATTGCAGTCGTTTGCTGCTGTTCGGGGTTATTCGACCGCTTCCGCTGTTGTTCGGGTCAGGGGTGTTCGGGTTTGATCGATCGGGTTCAGATTGGGTGTTATCGGGGTTTGATTTCGGGTGAAAGGTTTTGTTTGGGTACCGGGTTAAAGTCTGTTTCGTTTGACTGACGTATTATCAACTTTGGAACCGGTTTGCTTTGATCAGATTCTGTTTGTCGTTATGGCTGAAGACGGAAAGTTCTCGATTGAAAAGTTTGACGGTTCGGATTTTAGTTGGTGGAAAATGCAGATGGATGCATTGCTTTGTCAAAAAGACTTGGATATGGTACTAGACGAGAAACCGGAGAAAATGGAGAAAGCTGCTGAAGCTCTGTGGGATGCAAAGGATAAGAAAGCTAAGGGCATTATTACATTGTCATTGACGAGAAACGTTGCGTTTAACATCATGTCTGAGACCACTGCGCATGGTATGATGGTAGCGTTGTCAAACATGTATGAAAAGCCGTCTGCAGCTAACAAAGTGTTCCTGATGAGAGAGCTGTTTACGATGCGGATGAGAGAAGGAAGTTCAGTTACCGAGCACATTAATAATCTGAATTCCATTCTGTCCAGATTATCATCTGTGGGAATGAAATTCGATGATGAGACTAAGGCTGTACTATTGCTATCTTCACTGCCTAATAGTTGGTCCGGGACGGTGACTGCTGTTACCAACTCGGTGGGAACTGACGGGTTGACATTTGAAAAAATCCGGGATTTGGTGCTAGGCGAAGATGTTCGTCGAAGGGGTGCTAAAGCGGGATCTTCTTCTGAGATGTTTTATGTTGGCAGGGGAAGGGAGAAATAGCCGAGATAGTGGGAGCAGCAAGGGTCGAGGCAGGAGCTCGTCTAAAGCTCGGCCTAGTGTGCGTTGTTGGGAATGCAACGAAAAGGGACATTATAGGGGTACATGTCCGAATAAGAATTCTGGTGGAGGTTCAAAGAATTCTGGTGGATTGAACACTGCTGAAGTAAGTTATTCTGATGATGATGCTTTGATACTTTGTAGTGAGAGCAGTGTGGAGTCCTGGGTCATGGATTCCGGTGCATCATTTCATGCTACCCATAGCAATGATGGCATGCGGAATGTCAAAGAAGGTGATTTTGGCAAGGTTAGGCTTGGAAATGGCGAAGTTCTTGATGTGACTGGCATGGGAGATTTGGATCTTGTTACCACTTTGGGTACTACTTGGACTTTGTGTAACGTCAGAGTTATTCCGAGGCTTGAAACGAAGTTGATCTCAGTTGGGCAGTTGGATGAACAAGGTTTGGATGTTAAGTTTGGTAGTGGAAGGTGGAAGGTCGTGAAGAAGAATCTTGTGATTGCCAAAGGTTTCAAGACTGGGTCATTGTATTTGGTGCCTGTTCCGTCTGGGGAAGTGACTAACCCTGTTAAGACGAATGCCAAAATCGGGCTCGCTAATTCGAGAGTTAAAAGAGTTCAATTTACAGCAAAGAACTCGGGGACTCCAGGTAATCAGTTTGAGCATATTCGGAGGTCTGAGCATAGACGGGATTTTCGTGACAGTGGGAGCATAGAGAGTGTCCGGACACAGTCAGGAAGTCGACGTTGGGTTCAGAAGACCAGGAAGCCGAATGAAATCTCTCCTGGGAAGTTGCTGTTAGTGGGGAGTGTTCCTCTGAGAATCCCTGTATCCGATGGTTCGAGTCTATGGGAATCGGTTGGGATTGAGGATGAGAAGACATGGTCTGTTATGACCGGGTTAGGGCCTTCTGAGGGCCTCAACAGGCCCTTCAGGTTACTGATGAGAGGGGCCGCTGCAACTAGGGTGATTGTTGATTGAAGATACACGGTTTGAAGTTTGGTTTGTTCTTGGGAACTGTACCTGAAGACTTCTGTTCCTGTATGTTATGAAGATTACTGAAGTTACTGGATGACGGGGTTGCTGTGTGCTTTGGATGGCGGGCTTGATTCTATCGCAAGGCCTCCGAGTGGGAGATTGTTAGGTTTGCGAAGGCCTTTAGGGGATTAGGGCAGCCGGCCCTAGTTCGGCCCTATGTTCGGCCCGTTTATTTGTTTAACCTAATTTGTATCTCTATATATACCCTTGTCATGTAATTGTAATCTTTGTACTGAGCTTAATAATAAAATACCTAGTTGCAGCCCGTGGACGTAGGTCACTCCGACCGAACCACGTTAAATCTCTCGTGTCGTTTATCATTTTCTCTTGTGTGTGTGTTAGTGTGTGTGAGATTAACACCAACAAAAAACAACAAAAATTAGTTAAAAACTGCAAAAATTGATCAAAACTAGCCAAAATCCAACTTGGCCGAGTTGGTACGAGTTTGAAAGATTTCAAGTAATGTTGACCGAGTAGGAGAAAATCGCCTCGGCCAGGTATTGAATACCGAGTACTTGGCCGCCTAGGCCGAGTTTTACAACATTGTATGCTATAATATTATTCAAAACTCAACCCCAATAGGCTACACTAATGAGTCTAAACCTAATGACGGCTAACCCTAATGCATTCTAACAGCTTAAACACAAAACATTAACAAATATTAAAAGAAATATCGACATGTCACAAAGACGTCTTCTTTATTCGTAAAGAAGCTCAAGCTAGGCATCCTACAATTCCACAAAGACCTTTCCTTTATTTTGAAAAAGCAATTAGACATATAAACTAATAAACCGAAAGTAATTACATATTCTTAAAGTTGTTCGTCTTAGTTTTTGTTTATTGAAAAATTGTTGCATACTTGTAATAGTAATAGGTAAAACATAGGGGTGTGTCTTCCTTAATACGCCGTTAGAAAGCAACACTTGTGTGAACATTCGACATGTTAAATGCGTTGAAAATTTATGAGCTCTACTTAAATGAATGAATGTGGCTTAAAATGCAATCAGTCACTTTCATTCCTTTTCTTATTATATCTTTTATAATTTCACATCAAATGAATAAGGTTTAGAACTGCATCTCCATGGCATAGTTATCAATAGCGAATAGCGGTAAATAATGATAAGCTACCTATATGCTACGTAGCGAATAGCGGTAAAATAAAATAAATATTCAATAAATATTTTTAGTCATCCAAAATAGCATCAATATAAACATTCATAGGTTTACACCACTAAAATAGCTAAAATATGTTATAAAACATATACTAAATTACTAGTTCAGGAATTTAAAGGCCAAAAAAAACTAAGCAAAAGTGTAGAACAAATTCACTACATATTTAACTTGGGTTAGCCTACTCCAATTCTAACCTTCGATCCAATTGTCAAATTCCATCCAATGATCCAATCCTCGTCCAATTGGGATTTGGGGTATCGTCTAAGAGGGTCGTTGTCGTCCAATTGGGGCTTCAGGTCGTGGATCGTCGTTTAATGGGGGCGTTGGGGCCATCATCAACTCATCAACTACAGGGCGTCATCGCCCAAATGGAGCACAGGGGTCTTCGATTGTGATGTCCAACTACAATTTTGCCCTCCGTCGACTATTAGGGTTGACAACTCCAACCCGTCGCCCGTAGTCCGTCGCCCGTCGTGTTCAATTTCTGTCGCATGTCGTCATCCAGGTAAAAAACCAAATTCCCGCCTTCCGTTATCTTCTGCTTTCCGACAGCTAAACCCTGATAGCGGCAACATCTCGCATCGCATCATAGCGCTATAGAACAAACAAACAAACAAACCCAGCATATTCCCACTGTGTGGGGTCTGGGAAGGGTGAGATGAAAACAAACCTTACACCTACCCCAGATGTGGTAGAGAGGCTGCTTCTAAAGAGACCCTCGGCTCAAAAAAAACAGTTGCCTTTTTTTTATTATTATTTTATTTATTTATTTATTTTTAACATAGCGCACTATAGAGCCCGCTATAAACGCTTTCGATAACTGTGCTCCATGGTTCACCTCAAGTTCATTTTAAAATTCTTACATAATGCCTAAACCACTTTTATAAATGGAACCCTACTTCATCTTTACACCTAAAAGTAATGGGTTCAAACCTCAGCTAAGGTGTGTCGGTGTGTGTATAAATTACTTGTGCTAAAACTATTAAAAAAAATAAGAAATAAGATAAAATATACCCCTAGATGTATTGTTGGATGCTAAGATCATATAAATTCACAAAGGTATATCAACTGAATAAGATAGGCTATTCATATAAAACAAGCATTTAAAAGCAGCTTGATATTAGTGCATGTTTGGACTTTGGAGTTGCTTTGCTGATTACTAAGACTAATTCGTAATAATTACTTTTGATTGTCTGGAACTAATCAATGAGACTCTAACCAACTGCAACAAACCTAATTATAAAAGGGTACAACAAACTTACATGTTCAATAGTTGATCACTTTAAAAATACAGTCAAAAACCTAATATTTACATGGAACTTAACAGAAAACAAAAAAAGGATAATTTGGTAATTGTACATAGAAGTAGACATAGTGACATACCGGATATTGGTCATAAATCAAATCCTTACGGCCCTTTCCAGGTGTCAATGGATGAGTGTGCTCCTTGACAAATTTTGTGATCGTCCATTTTCCCGAGCTTACTTTCCTAACTAAAACCATTGCTCTACAACCAACCCGTGTTTCAGCCCGTTGTCTGACTATCTTTTCACGTTTGTCTGGTGTCCTAAAACCCTCTTTATTGCAAACAAGAGCCCGTCCAATGGCACTTCCATCACGTCTTGATCTAGAGAGCTTGCTCACACGGATTACAAACCCAACTTGTGTGGCATATGCATTGTAAAATGCATGAGCTGCAGCTTCAGAGTCAAATTCCTGCCCAACATACGGTTCTTCAACAATAACTGAATTATTGACTGTGTGGGTCCCATTTAATGGAAACAGGCCTCTCTCTGATTCATCTTGATCAATTTTAATATCATGATTGTTTTCAAACATGGCTTCAACCGAACACCCTACCATACCATCTTCATCGACTTTTCTGATCTCCATGTCAGCAGAATGCAATAATACCTCACTGTTGACATCATCATCAACCTCAAAATCCACTTAAACACAAGCAACCATTTTAAAGATTAATAATGTTGATAAAGAGAACAAAAAGAAATAAAAAAACGAAAAGAAAAATTATAACACCAAGCACACAGTCACAAAGGTTATGCAAAATAATTGAAGTAGCATTGAAGCTCCATCAGTCCATCTTCACTTGGCCAAACAATAAGCATTGAAGTGCCTATGAGTGGTTTACTCCTATTATTTTTAGTACTTTTTGTTTTGTTGTTTTAATTCCTCATACCAACACTACATTTTCAAGACACTAAACTTTGTATGCCAAGAAAATGTTTTTGGAGTTTGTTATCTTAATAGAAGGAGCCTCTCTATCTTTCAAGACTAAGGAAAGGTTTGCTATGAGTAGGATTTGTCCCTATCGTGGACTCTACCAATAGCTTTTTGCTAAAAGTAAAATTTTACTGATTCGTTTAGTTTTCAGTTTGATTACCTCACCGAAAAGAAAAATAGTGTTCCAAATGAAGGCTCGTCTATCGTTTTAACTCGTAATTGGTTTCTGCATATTTGAGTATTCCTCGTTCTTCGGCTTCCATCCATAGAATCCATCTTCTCATTGTATTTGTTCATAACTGGTTAGCTCTGAAAACCATCCTCATATCACGATCATAGCAATTTTAATTCCAAGTTTTGAGTAAGTTTTTACCTCTCTCCTCATTTTGGTTAATTTCGATGCAAACGCATGTCAAATCTTTAACTTTTCTGCAAAAAAAATAGAATCCTTTTTCCAAAAGTTCGATATAAGTTTGCCCCATCGAACATTAGGGCTCGTTTAAAGTTTAAACGATATATTGTTAATTGGGTTTTAATTTATGTTTTGGGGTAGCGTTTTTTAAGTGTTTGATTTAGTACCAAGAGGGAAACCTTAGTGAAACGGTAATGATTGCTGATGTTGTGAGTTTTGAGTGTATGCATATAGTTTTAGTTATCACTTCTTTATATATACACAATCATATCCCTTTTTATTGATTTTGAACTTTAAATTGGGTAATTATGGTTAAATGTCTTATAAAAGTATTCTCAATTGCATCGTTCGAATGTGAAATGTGCTGAAACAAGCAAACGAACCAGTAAAATTATACTCGTAGCAAAAATCTATTGGTAGATTCCACAAGGAGGTAAACCTCTGCCGAAAGATAGTGTAGGGGCTAATCCTACTCATAGCAAACCTTTCCTTAGTCCTGAAAGATAGAGACTAGAGAGGCTGTTTTTGTTGGACAACCAGCTCCAGAAACCTTTTCTTAACCCCTCCGAAAAAGTACGAAATCCTCGGTCATCTCGCCCATGGTTATCATCATACTCTCCGTCAAATCCCCTTGCGCGTGTATCATGGGACTCATTTGATACGCTCTCTGTACTCTGCAGTAGGGGAGAGCAGATTCTGGGCATAACCGAAAAAGCCCGAAAACCGGACCAAAAAATGCCCGGACCGCAACCGATTTCTAAGTGCAGAATGGTCTTCGGTCCCTGATTTTTACAACTTTCGGGCTCGGGTCGGTTATCGGGCCTGTAATTAAAAAACCGGCCCGAAAAATTAAAAACCTAAATTAATTAGTAAATAATAATTAGCCCAGCCCATGAAAAAAAACAATAAAAAAACCTACTTGGTATAATTCCTGTGCGTGTACGTAATAGAAGAATCAGCAGCAAAGCATTCCAGCCTTCCCATTCCAGCCTTCCCTGTAGCTCTGCAAGATATTTGAAAAAAAAAATCCACACAAAGGGGTTAGTTTTCTCTATATCATGCAATTGTCAAACTATCCAAGTCCTCGTACACTTCTATTTGACATACGTATGTGAAGAATACCATTCATATATAAAGATGTGTTTATATAGTTAACATACTAAATCTATTATGTGTACAAACTTAAATCTTATATCAAACTCATGCTTTTTTCTCAAAGAGGATTCAGGGAAAAAAATTATTAAAATAAAACAAAACTATTAAAGATTATGATACTCACACATTTTTTTAATAATTAAACATTAGAGAGTAAATTGCATTCTTTCCAAATAACTGGTATAACACAGTGTTAATAACTCATTAACTCTAATAAATTTGGTAACTTCAATTTAGTTGGTATCACATGAAACATTCAGAAATTTATCAAATTATTTTCTAAGTTAAAACTTAGTATCTTATTAAGTTAAATGAGGTTGGCATGAAATCGGTATCTTGTTAAGTTAAAACTTGGTATCTTATAAACAATTCTGAAATTTATTAACTTGGTTTCTGTATTTTGTTTACTTAACTTAGAGTTAGATGGATCAAACAAATGTGGAAAACTTATCAAGCGACGAATCTAATGGAGGAGACAAAAGAAATAGTGAAGAACCACCTGCTTAGAAACAAACAAATCGAAAAAAAAAACATCAATTCAGGTGTTTACAAACCATTAGGTTCTAGTGTTTGGGAAGAAATGGAAAAGTTTGTTTATGAGGATGAGAATAAAAGGTAAAATGCAAACATTGAAACAAAACCTTTGCTGGAGACTCAGGAAAAAATGGTACATCAAGTCATCAACATTGAAAAGACGTCTTAATATTTGTCCAAAAAACCCGAAGAAGTTAAAAGATCGAACAAATTTGTTTGTAAAAAAGAAAGATGATATTCATGGCTTGTCTAGTAGGGGAGACTGTAATCCCTAAGGTTTTCTTTTCCAAATTCAAATTATAAATTTGTCAAATTTCAAATAACAAAAGTTAATGAAATTCTTTAAACACATACACACATCTTGCTAGGAACAAGTCAAAGATAACTAGTTTAATTATAAATAAGACATCATATAGGTAATTCTAACGCCCCATTTGCAGTGCACACATATAATGTATATGTGTGTGGGCCCTCAAGGGGCCTAAGTAAAATTGCACTAATTTTAACGTTATTTTACTTATTTAGTGAAAATAACGTTAAAAGTGTTGGGATGACTAACTTCAAATGACAACTTTGAACCGGGAACTCCTTCGGAGCAACCTCTCTATCCCAATTCCCAACTGGGATAGGGGTAAAGTTTGTGTCCATCATTCTCTCTAGACCCTACTGAACAGTGGGAATATACTGGGTATATTTGTTTGTTTATAGGTAATTCTATAATTTTGATAAGGTTCTTATTTTTATATAAACATATAAGTGCAATAATAATTTCATAAGATTTTTTATTTAAATAATAAAATAGATTAGAAAACAAATAATAACGTGACATACACACACACATATATTCATGGTACTTAAATAAGAAATTATAAAACTTATAAAGCTTTATAATTGTAATTGGTTATTAATTAATAAGATTTATAGAAAGCTTTTACCATAAAATACTAGAACCGAAAATTGGAGACACTATTTTAGTAATTAAGTAAACTAAATTTTCAGTTATAAAAGAATAATATTTGAATCATCAAAATCATCAAACTACGAGGTTTTAAAGTGTAAAACCCCCAAATTTTTCTTTCTTCCTTGCCCGAATACCCAAATCGTCTGATCCGGTTATTGAGAGTAACCCGACAAGCTCACAGCTCATCATACCGAGTTGGTAGATCAATTTTAGGTAGTTTAGGCAAGTATACGATCTTCCAAATCATCCCCAATTATCAATTTTTGAAATTCAACCAAGAAACCGCGTCAATCGATTTCCAAATATACTGATATCGACTGAAATTTGAATTTAACTTAAACTTGTATAAAACTCAAGACAAATAATTGTATAACTTTCTTCTGCTCCTTACAAACCTTTCTTAGCAACAAAACTACATTCACAAACTCATTTAAGATCTCAAAATGAACCCAATCCAGGTAATTTATCATACTAATCAGTTTGTTTTAGGACTAGGAACAATAGCCCTAAGGGTAATCATACTTACAATTGTTCAATCGATCGATTTAATCTAAATCTGGGTTAGGGTTCTTATAAAATGGGGGGGGGGGGGGGGGGGGGGGGGGTAATCGATGACCGATATAAAAGCTTAATCAAATGGAGAACAGCGAACCCCACCCAACAGCTTAGCGGTAAGATGCTTGGCTGCAGATGGTGTGGGCTCGAAACCCACCAGCTGCACCAAAAACCAGATTTTTACCAGCTTACCCCTTCCAGCCTTGATTTTTTTATAAAAAAATTTCTAAAAACTTGTATAATCCAAAAGTGTTGTTCTAAAACATTCTGTTAAATTTATTATTTAGAACATTAAATTAATTATTTTAATTAATTTGATGGTAATAAATGTAATACTTTGGAATCCCTCATCTTATTCAATAAACAAAGCCAAATATGTATACAAAGAATCATGGTTGTAAAAGTCGCTAGGCGCTAGTCAGGCGGCGAGGTACCGCTTAGGGATTAATCGGCGCTAGGCGGATTGGAATTTTTACATGTAATTTTACAAATATATATTATATACACATATTAATATCAATTATTTAATATAATACTTTCAAATAATTTAAAAAATAAACTTAAACATATTAAGTCAAGTACTTCAAAGTTTAAACTTAAACACTGAGTTCAAAATTTAGAGATAAATTTCGATGTTAAGTGGTTGTATTCGATGTTTTAGAGACATATTAAGGATTTTGGGTTGACCAATGTCTAAATAATCATGAAATTGGTCCCTTTTTACCAGAAAAAAGTCAAAAATAAATAAAAAATAAAAAATCTGATTAAGCCGCCTAGGCCAACTAGGCCCCGCCTAGCGTCTAGGGCACCACCTAGGCCAAAATCGACACAGTAGAAGGCCACCTAGGCGGCCGCATAGGCCGATTTTTACAACACTGCAAAGAATTGTAACTAACTATCCTATGAACTAGGAAACAATATCTCATAATAAATACAAAGATACACACAATATATTTTATATTGTGAAAAGATATTTGTAAGACATTATTCGGTTAATACTCCCCCTCAGTCAAAGCAAGAGAAGGACGAATGCAAAGACTGGATTTGAACTTGTTGAACAGTTGACGAGGTAGGCCTTTAGTGAAGACGTCCACTTACTGATAATCGGCTGGAATATGGAGAACCCGTATAGCACCAATGCGGACTTTATCTCGAACAAAATGAATGTCAAGTTCTACATGCTTGGTTCTTTAATGTTGAACTGGATTTTGAGATAAGTAAACGGCAGAAAAATTATCACAAAAAATGAAAGTGGCATCCTTAGTTGGCACATGTACTTCAAGGAGTAGGTTACGAAGCCAAGTTTTTTCTGCTGCAGTGTTAGCAACACCCCTGTCTTCAGCTTCAGCGCTCGAGCGGGAGATGGTGTGTTGTCTCTTAGATGACCATGAAACAAGATTGTCTCCTAAAAAAACACAATACCCGGATGTTGATCTTCGTGTGTCATGGCAGCCTCCCCAATAAGCATCAGAGTAAGCAGTCAGTTTGGTGGATTTGGAGGGACGAATGGTGAGGCCGTGATTAATTGTGCCCTTGAGGTACCTGAGAATACGCTTCATAAACCAAAAATGAGGTTCACGAGGGGCTTGCATAAATAGGCAGACCTACTGGACTGCATAGGCTATATCTGGGCGTGTAATGGTTAAGTACTGCAATGCACCCGCGAGGCTACGGTATAAAGTGTCGTCTGAGAGAGGCTTGCCGACTAGAGCGCTGAGTTTGGAGACGGTGTTAGTGGGTGTGTTGCATGGATTGCAATTGAGCATGTTTGCACGGGAGAGAATGTCGGATATGTAGGATGCTTGTGAGAGGTATAGACCACTGTTGTGTTTTGTGACTTGAATTCCAAGAAAATGATGTAAGTTCCCCAAGTCTGTCATGGCAAATTCATTTAATAGAAGTTGAATGGTGTTCTGTACGAGGCTGTCATTAGAGGCTGTTAAGATGATGTCATCAACGTACAGAAGCAGGTAGACCATGTGGGAGCCGTTCTTGAGAACAAATAGGGAGGAGTTGCTAGTGGTGCTACAAAAATCCATGTGAGGTAATATAAGTGGCAAATCGGTGGAACCATGCACGTGGGGCCTGTTTAAGACCATAAAGAGATTTCGGTAGGAGGCAGACATGGGATGGCCGTTGTTGATCAACAAAACCAAGCGGTTGAAACATGTAAACAGTTTCATGCAAGTCACCATGTAAGAAAGCGTTCTTACGTCAAGTTGGTGAATTGGCCAGTTGCGAGAAACAGCTAGGTTGAGAACAACCTGAATTGTGAATGGCTTGACTACGGGGCTGAATGTTTCAAAGCAATCAATGCCGACTTGCTGTGATTTTCTGTTGACAACAAGTCGCGCCTTATACCGTTGTAGAGAACCATCTGCATGAAATTTGTGGCGGTATAGCCACATGCACATGATGACATATGCATCAGCAGGTCTAGGCACCTACTCCCAGGTGTTATTGTCTATTAAGGCCATATATTCATCGGTCATGGCTTTATGTCAATTGGGATCAGTTAAGGCAACACGATGTGAAGTGGGAATGGGGGAGATGGGTATGGGAGAAGTAGGATGTAGGCTGATATGGATTTGTTGATTGGCTGTTTTGGAGCGGGAACGGGTGGTCATGGGATGTTGGTGGTGAAGGGGTGGAGGTGTGGTGGTGGATTGAGGTGGCTGATTGTTTGTTGGTGAGGGGATTGAGTGTGGCGCTGTAGGAGGGCTTTGGAGTTGTGGCAGGTTGTTGCCGAGTGCTACGCTGATAGGTGATTATTTGTGAAGGATTGATGGGTTTTGGTGCTGATAAAGGAAAACGATTTGGGTGAGTGATGATGGGATTGGTTAAGTCTACCTCAAGAGGGGAATAGTCAGGGGTGCTGGAGGCTGAGAATGGGAAGACCTGTTCATCGAATGTGACATGTCTAAAACCTATGACTTTCCCAGTGGAGAGATCAAGGCAACGATAGCCACGGGTGTCAGGAGCATAGTTATTGATAGCGAATAGCGGTAAATAGCGATAAGGTACCTATATGCTATGTAGCGAATAGCGGTAAATCGCGACCGCTATTTCGTGTTTAGCGATTAAATAATATAAAACTGAATAAATAATTATAGTCATCCAAAATAGCCAACAAAATAAACATTCATAGTTTTACACCACTAAATAATTATAGTCATTAAATAATCAAGTTTCAACAAATATCAATGGCTAATTTTTAAAGGGAAAAAACGTAATTAAAAAAAAAATGAAGTTATGAACTGTTCATAAATTGAACTGATTAATATATGGAGTCCATAGTTCATAATTCATACCCTTCACAGTTCACAGTTCACACTTCACACTTCACGCTGGTTCAGACTTCAATCGATCGATCAATATTTGGCAATTGATATTGTCGGCTGAAATCAGAACTCCTTAGTGGGTCGTCGTCTTCCGTCTTCCTCACTTGTCGGTTGAAATCAGAATCAAATTCAAGTCCTTCTTCCTCGGCCGTCGTCTTCCTCAGTCGTCAGCAACCAGGTGTCCAGCAATTAGCCCCGTCGGCGGCGGCTGAAGCTTCCTCGCTACTCGCACCAGTCGGTATCCTCCTCAATTCGACTTTTTAGGGTGTAATTCCGGCGGACATATCAGGTATTTAAAAAGAAAAAAAAAACAGACGCTCGCTACATACGCTTTCTTCCCGCTAAACCCTAATAGCGGGTCATTGCCGCTTCGCCACATAGCGCGCTATAGCGGTCGCTATAGCCGCTATCGATAAGCTTGGTCAGGAGGGTAGCCGAGGAAAACACATCTTGTGGATCGCACAAGAAGTTGAGTTCGGGTGACTGATTGATTGGGGTAGCACAGACAACCGAAAACCCAAAGGTGATCATAGGATGGTTATCGAAGATAAAGGGCAGCAATGGGTGGTTTGTTGTGTAAAAGTCGAGTGGGAAGGATGTTGTGAAGGTAGCAGGAGGTGTGAATTGCCTCAACCCAATAGGTGGGTGGTATTGAAGCATGAGTAAGGAGGGAAAGCATTATTTCATTCAAACGACGTAACATGTGTTCCGCTTTCCCGTTTTGTTGGGAAGTGTGAGGACATGAAAACGGAATTGAATTCCTTTGGAAGTTGCAAAGTTGTGAAATTGATGATTGTCAAATTCCCCACCATTGTCACATTGAAACGATTTGATGGGTAGGTGGAATTGAGTTTGAATATATGTGTAAAACATTGAAAATTTTGTTATGGCTTCAGATTTGAACTTGAGGGGATAGACCAATGTATGGTTAGTAAAGTCATCAAGCAAAAGCATATAATATTTGTAACCAGTTTTACTAACAATTGGAGATGTCCACAAGTCAAAATGAATAATATCAAATGGTAAGATAGTATTAGAAGTTGACAAAGTAAATGGTAAAATGTTCTAAGGCAGCAACACGAGATTCTTTATTGTTCAAGAAGAGGTTTTTGACTCTTGTCCAGGCTTCATAGGCAGTAGATTCGTGTTTCAGAACACGAACAAGTAAATCATCCGACAATGTTCCATAGATCCACAGCAAGACGATAGCATCCACTTCATTCCAGGAGTCATATCGAGGGTCGGTTGTGGCAGGTGGTTGTAGCCGCGAGCGTGAAGGTGAAACAGCTTCACCCATGATGAATAAGTGACCTTCTCGCCATCAAGAACTCTGATTTTCTTTTGAATATCCGTTACAGTATAAACCGTATGGAGAGTAGAGGGTTTGGTTTCTGTTTTATCAGCCATGGCTGATGAAAGAAAAGTTGATGTTGCGGCAGAGATGGCTAGGGTTCAGAGCAGTGGCTCTGATACCATGTAATACTTTGGAATCCCTCATCTTATTCAATAAACAAAGCCAAATATATATACAAAGAATTGTAACTAGCTAACTTATAAACTAGGAAACAATATCTCATAATAAACACAAAGATACACACAATATATTTTATAGGGGAAGGATCAAATAAGAAGAGCTTTTTGTGTAAGAAGAGTGAGAACAAATAAGAATTTGACACGTGTCACATAATTTAGGTATAAAATCGTATTTTTTATACTACATTTTTATTTTTTTTGTACTAGATTTGTTCTATATTTTTTTATAATCGATTTTTGTGGTTTTTTGTATTAGATTTTTGTTGTTTGTACTATATTTTATTTTTTTTGTACTGGATTTTTTTTGTACTAGATTTTTGATTTTTTGTACTGGATTTTTGATTTTTTGTACTGGATTTTGTTTCTTTTTGTACTGTATTTCGTTTTTTGTACTGTATTACTGTTTTATGATGACACGTGTCAAATTTCTATTGCTTCTTACTCTTCTTAGGCAAAAATCCCTTCTTAGTGGATCCAACCCCATATTTTATATTGTGAAAAGATATTTGTAAGACACTATTCGGTTAATAATAAAACCATAAAATAATTTGTAATTGGTATAATTTTTATAAAATATTTCTAAATGGAATATGTAGAAATAAATTTGATGCCATATTATTTTGAAAGTTTGTTTTCAATTATATACTTAATTATTATCTATTGTTTTTCAAACTATGCATTATTTAAATCAAATAAATAAGAAATTTAATTAAAACCTTTTTATGATGGTTTAATTTTTAAAACACTTAAATGTAGAATAATTAGAGATGATTATTCTAAATCATTGTAAAAATTATTTTACATGATTAATTATACATTTATAGGCAAAGTCTTATTTAAAATGGTTAGATAAAATGATATAACTAATTATTTATACCCAAATAATAATATTTAGTTTTGTTACAATAAAACTTATAAATAAAGCTAAATATATAGAATATTCAAAAATCATTATTTTATCATTAGTTATTCAACAAAACACGAAGATATTTCCCAATTCATTCTTAAATCCTAAACTTATGCATTGTCAATTTTAGACACACTATTAGGAAATCCATAAATGCCATAGACTTAGTACACGACTACTTGAACTTTAGGAATACTTAGCTTATAAGTTGATTCCTATAAATATAATTCTAGATTGAGGTGCGCTACATTCATTCCTTCACACTTCATTGGAAGACTTTGGATTTAACCAATCAATCTTGTGAGTACAATAATACTCCATTTTTAACATTTTGTAATGTTTTAGGGATGTTACACATGTCCTATACAAAATTATGTTATTCTTAAAGTCAAAACATTAATGATGCAATGACTTAGTCTTTAGAGATTGACTTTAGTTATATGCCATTACATGTTGAAAGATCGTGTGCTTGAATTCTTTGTATACATTATTTGACACAAGAGTAGCCAAAGAATGGTTAGATACCCTCTTCGCTTCAACTTAGGTCTTTGTGTTAAAAAGGTGAAATTGTACACATTGCAAACTTGTAGATTACATGATTAATCTTGGTCTTCCAAGCCTTGATTTACAAGTATGTTTGACACTTGTTTAAGAACTTATTGAGGACTATGATTACTTGTTTGTATGCTATGTATGACTTTTGATGACTTATTTGAATTATTGGGATATACATGACTTGTTTGTATGCTATGTATCCTTGTTTGAAGGTTGATGTTATTAAATTTGGTCTTAAAAGAGTAACCATGGCCAAAAAAACTGACAATGAGATTGAAAAGGATATTGAAAAAAAAAGCGCTACTTGTTGGTGGATTGTATAAAGGATGAACTCAAACTATTATTTGAGCAATATGAGTTTGATAATGAAGGCGGAAAATTAAAAAACCTTTCACAATCTGATAGCAATGTGGACCATCCATCTACAAATGAAGCGAACGATTTCTTTGCTCAGTTTAAATCGGTTGGTGGTTGTAGTATGTATAGACCAGAAGATGATTATCCAGTGCTTAATATTTTACAATGGTGGAAAGCTACATATTCAAAATACCCAACTTTAGCAAAAATAGCTAAAAGTGCTTTTAAAAGTTTATTTACAATTCTGATAATATATTTTGTTGGGTAATCTTGACAGGTTAAATTATGGGTCATGGGTAATATTAGAAGTTTATTTGTAGTTTATTAATTATTATAAGTTTTTGTTAGTGGGTCAAAACATGGGATGGTTTCCTCCCATGTTATCATGTCTGCATGTTTTTCGTTGTAGTTTAATTTCATATATATGTAAGTTTGTGGGTCTTTATGTGGCAGAAGGTTTGAGTAGTCCAGTACGTGAGTTTTCAATTGCATAACATTCAAACCAAATATACTTGTTCGTAATCTTTTGTTTGATTCAACTGTGAAACAAAAGTCTGGTACCAACATATTTTTCTTTATTAAGTACATATGCATTAATGTTGATTATTGCAGATATAATGGTTATTCCAATTTCTAGTGTTGCTTCCAAGTCTGCCTTTAGTCCAGGCGGGAGAGTTGTGGAAACCTACAGGAGCTCTTTGTCTCCTCCAGTTGTTGAAGCACTTATTTGCACTCAAGATTGGATACGTAAGTCAAGTAAAGTAATAATTGAAGTTGAAGATTTGAGAAACTTTGACGATCTTGGCAAAGGTTATATAACATTATCGTTTTTGTGTAATGTCTTTATGTTATTATATTTATAATGTTTTATGTTTGTTTTTTTTTTTTGCACAAATTCCTGACAAACTAGATCCAACTCACAGAATTCCTGAGAATGATTAGATGATGAATGGTTGTGCTTCATTATGGATAGTTATTGATTTGAATTATTAACACATTGTTTTTCTTTTTATAATACAACATAACTTGTTGGTTGCATTTTGTAGGATATTTCTTTTAATTATTGGATTGTTTTTTTTTTAAGTTTGGTTATTTTAACATTTCAATTGCAAATAATAATGAAGAGTGAAATGGGTTGAATGTGATATGAAGTGTAATTAACTGCTTACTGGGATGATGCTTAAGTGTATTTAACATTTGTTCTCTTTATGTTTGATCATGCTTAAGTGCATATTCCTAATATTTTACTTCCTATTTGAAAGTGTTTTCTAAAGCCTGAATACCTATAAGAATTGCATGAATCTATGAAAAGAAGGAAAGTCAGCCGCAAACTAAAAAGCACAAAATTAATTATTCCTGATGACCCATATAAGAACAATATCTTAACACAGGATAGTAAATGAGTTGTCTTCCCCTTCAAACTGATACCTTCAAATTTAAGTAAAAAAAAAACTAGTGAAAACTTCATCATCCTCATATCATATCAGAACCCCAATTGAGCAGTGCTGGTGGTATATCAGTTCATATCGAATGTACCAGGTATGCAATCAAAAAACAAATTAATTTCTATTACATGTAGTTCATAAAATCAGAAACCTCAGAAATATTGTGTGGCATTTCATCGAGCATCTTGTGTGCATAACTTAATCACAACTAAACATATATTTGTTAATTCAAAACACACCTCACAAGAGATTATTAATCAAGAAAAGAAGTAAATTACGAAAATTTAAACAGATGTTTGAAGGAATGAAACTCAATAACCTTACCTGTTCACGCATTTGCTTTGCCCCAAATTCGATGGGTAACTCACGAGATTGATCTACTGTTGCTGCAATTTAGTTGTGTACTTCATGAAACTATGATTTACTTCATAATAGTAATTCAAATTCAACGGCGAAGTGACGAACTTGATCTTCAAATCGAGATATTAGTCGGTCTAGGGATTTTGTAAAGGACCGATTGGAACAGAAAAGGGTAGACCAACAAAACAGGCACTTGGCCAACATGACCAATGTTTAAAGCACGGTGTGCAGAAAACCGAATTAATCGATTCGTAACCAGACACCAGTATAACCGAGGAAACCGAACCAAATGAAAAACCGATGGTTCGGTTAAACAGTTTTTTAATAACCGAAATTAGTGGTTCGGTTTTGGTTATCTATTTTTCTATAACCGTCATAACCGAACCGCTTAAATCACTAAACAATATATAAATCTTTAATTATACTTATACTAGAAGATACCAAAGTTAAAATAAATGTCTAATATATGGCGCCTCTTCGATTCCCCCTAAAAAAGTTGGCAAAAGATATTATCCTAATTTTATGTATCACTTTCTTAACATAATGAAGACTAAACTTAAACGTCCACAACACCTATTTTATCGGAATTTTGGCATTTCAACATTTGAATGTTTGTTAGAATTTATGGGTTAGATTTTATCATTTTCTTCTCGTTTTTGTTAAACATTTGTTTGAATTCATGGATATCGTTTTTTTATATAATATTAGTATTATTGAATATATTTAATGGTTAACCGACCAATTATAACTGCTTAACCGAAACCGTCATAACCGACTGGTTATGGTTATCATATTGGTTTAACCGACATCACAGTTATGGTTATGGTTTTAGGTCAAAACCGAACCATGCACATCCCTAGTTTTAAGACAGGACCGGACCGGACCTGATCTACTGGTCTGACCGGTTGAAGCAGATTCAATAGGTGACATAATAAATATAAAAAAGTCCACAAATTTATATAATTATAAACCCATTTTAATAAGCATAATTAATGTTCAAATAAACATAATCATCATTATTATCGTACTCAGTATATCTCACCATTAGCAAAGATAAGGTAGGATTTGAGAAGCATAAGATGTAGACAGTCTTGCCTCTACTTCGTAGGAACAGAGAGGCTGCTTCTAATAAGATCATTGGCTCATGATGCCTGATTAACCGACCAACTCAATGGTTTTAACGTTATTTTTACAAAAATAAAGTAAAATAACATTAAAACTAGTGCAACTTTATTTTTGCCCCTTAAGAGCCGACACATATAAACATAATCATATTAAATAAATACATGATTTGATTTTAATGTTTAATTCTTTGGATTTTAGTTAAAAAAGAACTTGAAATATGGTCCGACTCGTGAACCGGCTCAACCGATCAGTTCCCTTAAGGGTGGTTCACATGTGCTTTTTTGGTCGGTCGACCCGATCCGGTCCGATTCTGACAACATTGGTCAAAAATGGCATTTTAGCCAACAATTTTCAATTTTTCTATGATTTTCAACCAATCAGAAAGTGTCATTTGGTAAAATATCGCTGATGTGCATCACCATCGCCTAGTCATCAATATTATTCCATAATATATTTCTGAGCTGCAAAAATATCGAGTCACAGATATTGTAAAATAATACCGCCCATAAAAAAAATTAAACGTCAGCGAGGCCGCATCGGAAATATTCAAATTATACGTCAGCGCTATATTATTTTTTGTAAATATTGTTGATTGACATTACACTTAAATAATTTTTTAAAGCAATAAACTTTAAAATTTAAAAAAAATGTTTTATAAGAAATATATTGGAACAAAAATTGCTTTTAACAAATATTCATAAAAATAAATTTATAACAAAACTTTTTTAAAAAATTAAATTGCATATAAAAATTTTTTAATATCTAAATCAAAAATTGTTTTAAAAATTCAAATGATTGTAACAAATCGTTTAACTATTTAAAATAGATACAATTGTTTTTAAGTATTTATAAGAAATGTTTTAAAATTTTTAATTGCAAATGTTTATAGATGTTAGGAACTTATTCTATTAGGAACCATTAAATATGAAATAACCAAAGAACTAATTATGAACCACATTTTTAAAGGGTATAAAAGTAATTTTCCTTTAAAATATGAGAAGTTAATATTTTACCCTTTTAAATAACCACTCTATGTACAAAACTTAAAGCATAATATACAGGTTTATTATGTGGTTCTCAAGTTCCTAACATAAAAATGATTCTTAATTGAATACCTCCCATAGATATTAAATACAAACGTTTCTAAATATCTTAAAGAATTGTTCAAAAAATTTTAATTACAAACGTTTAAACATATTAAATTGGATACAAATGATTTTAAATATTTTTAACAAATTTTCAAAAAATTTAATCACAAACATTTAAAGATATTAAACTAGATACAAACGTTTATAAATATTTTACTTAAAAACTTTTATACATATTAATTTAGATACAATTGTTTTTAAATATTTTTAAGAATTGTAAAAAAAATTAAGAACAAATGTTTATAAATATTAAATTAGATACAAATGTTTTTAAATATTTTTAATAATTTTCCTAAAATTTTTAATTACAAATGTTTATAGATATTAAATTAGATACAAACGTTTTAAATATTTTTAAAAATTATTTTAAAAATTTTAATTACAAGCACTTATGTTTATAGATATTAAATTAGATACAAACATTTTTAAATATTTTCAAGAATTGTTTTGAAAATTCTAAGAACAAACATTTATGCATATTAAATTATATACAAACATTTTTAAGTATTTTTAAGGATTGCTTCAAAATATTTTTTAATTACAAACGTTTATATATATTAAATTAGAAACAAACGTTTTTAATTATTTTTAACAATATTTTTAAAAATTGTAATTACAAGCATTTATAGACATTAAATTAGATAAAAACATTTTTAAATATTTTTAAGAATTGTTTTAAATATTTTAATTACAAGCATTTATATATATTAAACTAGATACAAACGTTTCTAAATATTAAATTAGATACAAACGTTTTTAAATATTTCTAATAAGTGTTTCAAAAAATTTAGTTACAAACGTTTATAGATATTAAATTATATATAAAAAAATTTAAAATTTTTGAAAAATGGTTTTAAAAAAATTAATCATGAACGTTTATAAATATTAAATTAACATCAAATTGTTTAGAATTTAAAAATATTTGATATATTATTAAAAATTTTAGTTAAGTACAAATGTTTTTAAATATTTATAGTGTATAACTTAAATTTCTTCAATCATTAACAAAATAAGAAATAGTTTATAACAAAATACATTTTTAAATTTAAAATTATTTTCAAACATCTTTAAGATTTATAATTAATATTTTATAATAAACGTTTTTAAATATTTATAAAAATTGTTTTAAAAAAAATTAAATACAAATGTTTATAAATATTAAATTAGATACAAATGTTTTTAAATATATATAAGAATTGTTTAAAAAAATTTAATTGCAAACATTGATTCTTATAAAATGTAAGTTAGATTATTTGATGACATGATTATAGTATCTTTAATTCAAAAGAAAATCACGAAAACAGCCCGTTGATTAGTCAAAAATGCCAAAATAGCCATTGCCCGGTAAAATCCCATTTCTAGCCTTTGACCAAACAAAAATCGCTGACTACGCGATTATACATGGAATAAGATCGTTGACTTGTCTGTCGGATTCCACCATCAGCGATGTGTTGGTCCTAGTCAGCAATATTTTCGAATGCCAAAATAGCCATTGTCGGATTCATGTAATTTTTCTATCAATAGTATAGTTTTTCTTATCATTTCTATAACTTTTAGTTTTTAAAAATCATTTTTAAACATTTTGTTTAGAAAAATCATCCTTTAAGAAAACTTGATTTTTAGAAAACTTTTTAATTTCCTAAAAATAACGATTTTAAATATTTCTTATTTATAAGAAAATTCTAATTTTTAGAAAAAGCAATATATTATAAACTTTTTTAATGTGCTTTTTTAATAAAAATTAAATTTATTTAAAACTATTTTTGATTCTTAATATGAAAAAGGTAAATAGTATGATTAATACTATAATTATTTAATATGATAGGTAATATAATTATTTATTAAAAAGATAATTAAATGAAATAATAATGAAATGACATGTGGCAATATTGTTCTAAAAACATGACAAGTGGCAATGATGATTTTTGTTTTTTAATAAAAATTAAATTTAAATTTATTTAAAACTATTTTTGATTCTTAATATGTAAAAGGTAAATAGTATGATTAATACTATAATTATTTAATAGGATAGATAATATAATTATTTATTAAAAATAGAATTAAATGAAATAATAATGAGATGACATGTGGCAATATTGTTCTAAAAACATGACAAGTGGCAATGATGATTTTTGTTAATTATAGTAGTAAGATGTTTAAGCCTCAAATATGAGTAAACGATTTTTACATTGAGTCAGCGATTTTATCCACTTATAATATCGCTGACGTGGCACATTATTTGTTATTAAAATAAAGTAAAAAATCAAAATTTTAAAAAATTAGAATATAAGAATTATGCAGAAAATTAAATAAGAAAATAAATTATTAATGTATAAATTAGTATATATACATTTAGAAAACAACATCATTGCGAGTGAATAGTAATAATGCTTAAATAATAATAATAATTTAATAATGATTATTATATAATATTAATAATAGTTAAATAATAATAATCGATTACAATTTCATTAAAGTCAAATAAAACGGCGTCATTTTATTATAATAATAACTAGTTTTATCCTCCGAGCGTTCCGGCGGATTATTACAATACATTTTAGATAACGGATATTATATATAATTTGCATATGTATAAGTTAAATAGCAAAATCAAATTTATCATCACAAACCCTATGTAAATGTCTCATAAAAAATCATACAAAATCCGTGCAAATATGTTACGAAAATAATAGAAAATTTTAGTCACAAAATATTTTTCATCGACAACCAATTGATTGAATTAAAAAAATACACAAATCTTTAGACAAACATCAATTTTTTATGATAAAAAATTAATCACCATTACCTTCTCCGAACACCACCAAAAACATAGAAAGGACCACATTTTTTCACTATTGATATATATATGTATGTATGTATGTAAATTACTAATCAATATAATATAATATATATACATATATATGTGTGTATTTACTATTTAAATAAAAAAATATATATAATTACTATTCATTTGAGTTGGTTTTTAATATATATATATTAATAATAGTTAAATAATAATAATTATTATATACTAGATTATTACCCCGTGTGCTACACGGATTCAATTTAAATATTATATAATTAATAATGAAAATATAATAATTATTAAACGATTTTTTGATGTAAATGATTAAATTATGTATTAATAGTTAATTTAAGTAATGAAACAATATTTAAAAATTTTAATAACAATAGAAATAAAATTTAACCTTCTTGATTTGTAATAATTAAGAACCGATGTTAAAAACTTAAGATAGTTTCTATCAAAAACTAAATATTTCAAGCTAAGAAGATAATGTATTATTTTTGTAATTATTAAAATTTAATAACCTAATTTGAAAATGTCTTTAAGCATAGAACACCAAAAATATAACTTTTATTATCATCTTTACTTTTGGTTTATATATATTTTTTTAATAAAAAAATTTTAATATAAAATTTATATTTTCTAAAAATTGAAATATTTCTAGATTTTTATAAATTTTGTGATTTTATTTTCTGAAAATAAAACATTTCTTACTTTAAAAAAATTAATATTAAAAAATTTGCATATTTTATAAAATTTGTTAAATGTGTTTTTAATAAAAAGATAAATAATATTATTAATTATTAGTATGAAAAAGAATATAAGTATTTAATATGTGATAGAATTAAATGGATTGATATTAAATTGACATGTGACAAAAGTAGTGTAACAATGTGACAAGTGACAAATTATATTTTTGTTTATTAGTATAGTAAGATAAGATTATTACTAATACTTAACTAATAATAATAATAATAATTAAATAATACTAATTATTATATAATAAATAAAAAAAATAACAATAATAGTTAATTAACTAATAGTGAAACCAAAGGGGTTATATCCTAATCATAACCCTTGACATCCTGAATATGAGGTCTTGAGTTCGAGACTCATTATGAGCAAAAAAAATGCGCTAGGTTGAGCTAGGGAAGTGTTGGTTTTCTTCCTAGATGGTGGTGTTAATATGCTCATTTAAACAATGGTACTTGACGTTAGCTTTACACAAAAAAAAACTAATGGTCAAAATTTTATGTAATCATTACGAGTGAATAGTGATAATATTTTTTATTCTAAGCCGGATTAATAATTATTGAAGCATTTTTGGGTTGTTTGTGTATATTTGAATTTATATTTCTTTCTATTATCAATTTTGCAACAATTTGATTCATTATTTTATGCCGGATTAATAATTATTGTAGCCTTTTATGGCTGTGTTTTGATATCCGATATGCTATCACCGTCACGTAATCGAATACATATTTCGGTAGAATTTTATGATTCAATATTTTTTATTGTAGAAATTTAATTTGGTAGATGTCGTATTTTTTCGTTCAATACAGGGTTACCGTCGCAACGCGCGGGTTAAACCCTAGTTATTAACATTTAAAAATTATATAGTAAATTAAAAATTAGTTTTTAAGAAGATAAATTATTAACATTTATACAAAAAATCAAAAATTAATATTTAAGATAATAAAATGTTAAAGTATAAATTATTAACATTTAATAATTATACAAAAAATTAAAAACTAATAAATTTTTAATGTAACAACCAAAAATTTAGCAGCTTAATAGTAAACGTTCGACATTTCGGTAACTGTTTATGTTTGAAGAATTACGTTATCAAAGAAGTAAGCACATTTGATCGTGCTTGAAATCCACGTTAAATTGACAAACGAAGTTATTACAGAATGATAGTATGCGAGAAATGGTAAACGTGGGCGAAAACCGTGCGCGAAACGGAGTTACGGATTGTCCGGAATCGCGAAACGAAGAAAAAATCGAAAAGTGGACAAAAACGGCCTGGGGCGGTACGCCCCGAGCCACACCTTGACATGGGGCGGTACGCCTGGAAGCCAAGAAAAAAATCTGGCCGCCCTCCTTCCACGCGGTACGCCCCGAGTCGCGGTTCCGTCTGGGGCGATGCGCCTGGATCCCATTTCGTGCACAAGTTGCTTAAAAGGATTGGATTGCATCCATAAACTTATTTTTTCATTTTTCTCGAAGTCTCTCGCCTCCATACGTACAAAACACATATTTTCATCATCCAAACTCCATCTTGAAGGTGTTTAAACATCCAGATCGCACCAGGAAATGTTTCTGCAAGTCCGGATCATCTTTTTACCCACAGAACTCCGTCTGGATAGGTAACGGCTCATTTTAACCCTTCTAGTTTGGTATGATTGATTAAATCTTGTTTTTGAACATGAGGATATAATTAAGGTTGTTGATTGTTGCCTAGATGATGGCTAGAATTGATTATAAATGACAAACTTGAACTGTTAACGGGTAAATCCTTGTTTTGAGCCGTTGTAATGCCCAGTTTGCATGAAATCATAACAATGGTTATAGTGGTTTAAACCATTTGATTGTGACAAAGTATGTGATTAGTTTAATAAATTTTTGGACATACAAGGTTAATTCTAATGTTTTAAACTAATCACAGTCAATAACATACTCACTGAAACGAGTATCTGATGTTTATGATAACAGGCATATCAGTATATTAAACATGGTTATTAAACATATTCTAATACTACATTGTGATATTTCATGATATTTGGGTAATCAATAACAAGGATTGATCATTCTAAGCCATTAATCTGTCTAGGAACTTGTTTTAGCATTATAATCAACAACATTAACTATTTGATGACTATCAAGGCAAGGTCTTTGACATTAGACGTTCAGAAAGATTCAATCAGTAAGTTTAGCAACGCGTAAGACGAATTAATTAAATAAGAGAATACGCTTATCTAAGCCGAGCAAATAAGTAATTTTTAAGCATAACAAGGATAAAGACGCAAAAATGATCAAAATGAGTGTAAGCGGAATTTTGAAATGAAGCTCCGAATGAAAGTTACGATATGCCGAAGTTTCGAGCCCTAATCGTAAATTTAAGCACCTTCATGATAGGATTATAATCATGATAATATATTTATATTAATAGGATATAAATTTTGAAGTGAGAAAGTAAGGAAAGGAAGAAGAGCTATCAAAGTGTGCTTTATTAAGTTCAGGTGAGTTCTTTGTAGCCCTATTTAAATGTTTTATCGTTTTGGGCTGATATGCATGTTGTAAAGTTATTTTATGTAAATGATTGTTATACCTGGCTATGGTTAAATAAAAGAATATGTTAAAGTAAAGAATGTTTAATGTTATAAAGTTATTGTATGAAAGTGATTTTAATTTGATTATGGATAGGTAAAAGAATGTTTTCAGATAAAGAATGTTTTCAAGTAAAGAATGTTTTAAAGTAAATAATGTTTTAAGTCTCAACTACGGTTGAGAAGTAAATGATTTCAAGAGTCTCAGCTTAGATGTAAAGAATGTTATAAGTCTCAACTGCGGTTGAGTAGTAAATGATTTAAAGAGTCTCAGCTGAGATGTAAAGAATGTTTTAAGTCTCAACGGTGGTTGAGAAGTAAATGATTTTTGAAAGACATCGACCGAGGTCGAGCAGGAAATGTGATATGGAAGTCCCGGCTGCGGTTGGGCAAAACATGAGAACTGGGGTGAAAGGAGCCGCTACTGCTTATGATGGTTTAAATATTTAAACCATGTTATGTATGAATGATGTATGTAAAGAAGTCTTGTACCGGTATGAGCCGTCAACTTCGGTTGATGGTTAAAGAGTCCTGTGGAAACACAGGCCTGCCGACTGTGTGTCGCCAGTTGAGGAAATCTTATGCATGTATAAGTTATCGACTTTGGGTTGATAATTTAAGAGTCTTGTGCTGCACAAGCCTGTTGACTTCGGTCGACAGCGAAGACTAATGTTTTATGTTCAGTATGATTGAGACTGTTGACTTCGGTCAACAGTGAAGGCTAATGTTTTATGTTTAGTACGATTGAGACTGTTGACTTCGGTCAGCAGTGAGTTATGATGCTATGTATGTTATGACTTATGTTATGTTATATAAAGATATGAATGAGTAAAGATTTTTTATGAAAGAAAATTAACTTAGAACTCACCAGCGAAAGCTGACTTGTTTTAACATGCATGTCAGGTTGAGCAGGTTATGATGAAGATAGGATGGCTCGTGTCATTGCATGAGGACTACCTATTCAAAAGTTGGCATTCTTGTTAAGATTAAATGTTATGTAATGATTTCTGCCGCTAAAGTATATGATTATACTACGGTTTAAGAGTTATGCTTTTGATGTTTAACCAACCGAGGGACTCCTGGGAAACGAGGCCTCTCATTTAAAGTATAAATTATTAATATTTAAGAATTATACAAAAAAATTAAAAACCAACATTTAAGATAATAAAATTTTAAAGTATAAATTATTAACATTTAAGAATTATACAAAAGTTAAAAAATTAATATTATTAACATGCAAATTATTAAAATTTTAAAAAATTAATATTTACCACAAAAAATAAAAAATTCGTTAGTTATTAAATATTTTTTTAAAATTACGGAGATTTGTTTTTTTTAATTTTAATAAATTTACAGTAAATTAAAAATTAGTTTTAAGAAGATAAATTATTAACACTTATACAAAAAATCAAATATTAATATTTAAGATAATAAAATGTTAAAGTATAAATTATTAACATTTAATAATTATACAAAAAATTAAAAACTAATGAATTTTTAAAGTATAAATTATTAATATTTAAGAATTATACAAAAAAATAAAAAACCCATATTTAAGATAATAAAATTTTCAAGTATAAATTATTAACATTTAAGAATTATATAAAAGTTAAAAAAATTAATATTATTAACATGCAAATTATTAAAATTTTAAAAAATTAATATTTACCACAAAAAATAAAAAATTCGTTAGTTATTAAATATTTTTTAAAAATTCAGGAGATTTTTTTGTTTAAATTTTAATAAATTGTTTGGCCAAAATCTTTCCCGAGGTGAATTTTTCGTGAATCTAGACGATAATACAAAAGTTAAAAAATTAATATTATTAACATTCAAATTATTAAAATTTTAAAAAATTATTATATACTACAAAAAATAAAAAATTCGTTAGTTATTAAATACTTTTTAAAAATTCGGGAGATTTTTTTGTTTAAATTTTAATAAATTGTTTGGCCAAAATTTTTCTCAAGGTGATTTTTTCGTGAATCTAGACGATATGTTGGGTTTCGAGGCAATGTGATGAGACAATTGAGACACAGTAGATTCTCAAGGCGATATTACATGGTTCCAGTCGTTCAGATGTGACTATATAATCGATCAGTTACGAATTTGTATTCCCCAAGCAATATTACGTGGCTCGAGCCGATTAGATGTGACTATAAAATCTCTCAGGTAAAAATTTGTCTTCCCTAGGCGATTTTTCGCTTCCCAATGCAATATTTAGTTTCCCTAGACGATTTGATGTAGCCAGATGAGATTTTACACTCATGACTTGTCATGTTCGAGCATGTTTTTTAATTCTAAATGGGACGATTTTTTTTTACTCTTTATTTATAATATTCATTATATATTCTTTATATTATACAAAATATTGCATATTCATTAAAGTAAAGTTATTTTTAATGATTATTTTTCAGGAATTTTACCCCGATCATGCTACAGTAATATGTAATATGAAAGTTATATAGTGGATATCATATAAGTTGACTCAAAATTTTAATAGATTAATGATTTTCAGTAAGACTTGTTTGGGAATTGGTTGGAATGCCAATTTACGAGTAGCGAGCTGGCACTAATTCACATGATGCTCCAACGCAAATACTAACTCCGGCTCCTGAATTTGGCATGAATTTTGTCTAATAAATGGTTTACTGTTCGGTGAACAAACCCCCGTAATTAGTATACGTGGCAAGTCGTTTGTGGATAGGATAGCAGGCGAAAAAAAAGATCACAATTTAACGATAGACGAATTGTTATATCTATTTAGGAATCACCTTGGCAGTCTTGATGATGTTGATGCTCTTAGGAATTATTTATCGTTGTTGGTTGAACATGGTTTTAAGGGACGTGAAGGAAAAAAATTTGTTGATAAAACCATGTTGTATCTGTTTAATGATATGGAAGCATGGAATGCATATTTATGGAGTTCTTATGTATGAAGAAATACATATCCATACATTCACAATGCCCTAAAAAAATGCGAGACAAAATCATAAGCATATGTTAAATTACAGTTTGAAAGGATTATGTTGGGCATTTAAGGTTAATTATTACATCTATGATATTTGAATATATTTTTAATTTCGTATGCACAATAAAGTGATATAATAATTATTTTTATTTTTAGATGTGGATACATGAAATATTTCCAGAATAGGAAATGTTTATTAGTCGGATTGGTTCATTTCCAAGATGATTAGGATGACGAAAATCACCTCGAATTACTTGGGAAAAAGCCCAATCAATTTATCGTCAGAGTTTCATGGTTAGTGTTACATAATTATGTTAAATTTTTAAATTTATTTTAATATATATTTTTGTTTTATAAAAATGTATTACATTTTTTTCAGGAAGGTTGCACTCCAATAAACATGATTTCTACTATGCTTGAAATAAATCAGTCTTATTATAGGTCTAGCTGTTATTTTTAGGGTGAGATTGTGTCGGTTAACAGTACTGGAAACGAGATGCCAACCGTCAATACTATCCCTCAATTCACGACTCATGATTGCGAGTTTAAAAATAATGATCATTTAAACATTATAAATAATAAAAATGAATTATATGAGACGTGAAAATATCACAACTGAGGAAGTTCTTCAAAAGATTTATGATCTTGCATAGGTATGAATTGTCAAATTACGTATACTGTTTTATTGTTCAAAATTTTTTTATTAATTTTATTATTATGTTTTGTTTTGTAAACAGAAAGTTGAGACATTTACAGATCAAAGCCGCTTGGAGGAAATGATTAATAAATTAATTGTAACAATTAACAATATTTATTTTGATTAATTTTTTATACTTGTTAAAAAAAACTATTCTTTAGTTTAGGAAAAATCTTTAAGCAACACAAATCGAGCCACAACAAGCAACTACAATGTTGTAAAGTCTCCAAAAGATCTATTCACACCAATGAACGAGACAAATGACTTTGAAGATCCGTTCACTCCCATTGGTGAAAATCAATTTATTCAACACGAAACTCATATTGCAACTCCATCTGTAGTTTAATTAAATGTTGAAGTAAATAACTTTTCTTTAATTGTTTTTCAAACATTTATCCTTTGTACATATTAGTTGTTATATGTGAACACTGTTTTTTAAATATATTTAACGGGAAATTCCATTGGCTCAACGTAGGGGAAAAAGAGTTATGAAGCCATTTGTAGTATTGCTTTCACCATTTGGGGTTATTTCAAGCACACCTAATTCAAAGAAAAAACAAAAAGTTGACTTAAAAGAAGTTATTGATTTGTATAAAAGTGGTATGTGTTGTACTACAGCCCTTAATGACAGTGCAAAATTAACCCCTCTGTTTTTGAGAAGCCTACTAGCTTTAGATGGATCAGCAGGATGGCTAGAAACAAACGTAAAATATTATTTTATTTATTATGTATAAATTTCTTATTATAATTTGATTTTAAAAAAAATTATTACTAACAAGAATAAAATGGTTTTGTAGCATTTGTTTGCTTGGGAGAGTTACCTGTATCATTCAAGACCCACAGATACACGGTGGTCTATTTTTACCTCCTTGGTTTAAGGAATCCTTATAAAAGTACAAAACAATGTCCATATTTGGCCAACGTTACCAACCTCCGTATCCCGCGATAAGCGATGTTGATCATGTAAATGATATTTTGGTAAATTTTAAATAATTTATAAAGTAATTTAAATTATGTTTAACTTTTTTAAGCTATACTTTCTCGTTAATGTCAAGGATCAACATTGGATACTATTTGTAACGCCCGTCTCCCGAGACACATCACTTTGTCGGATTTACACATAAGCACAGTGATAAAATAGATATAACTCAATCGCAGCGGCAATAAAACATATTATACATAAGTAAACCCGATTACATATATGTCACACAACCATTTTTATTTATTTAGTCTTTTTATTTTTACAATATCTACATCTATGCCAGTCTTCTCAAAACCTGCAGCCAGCATCCATCCATGGTCACTTATGCCAATTGTTTCTTGCCTCGACTAGCTGAGGCTTCACCATCTCTACCTGATGTGCATGTTAGAATTTGTCAGCTTAAGCTGGTGAGTTCTAAGTTTAATAAACATATTTAATTTCAAACAATATATTTCAAAAGCATTTCACAAAAGCATACATCGATATACATGTATCATATTATATCAACAACATTTATTTAAAAAATCTGTTCACCGGAAGACACTCTGTTATACCCAAAGGTAACTCTTTTACCCGAAGGTAACTCTGTTTTACCCGAAGGTAACTCTGTTTAACCCGAAAGTAACTCTTTTACCCGAAGGTAACTTTGTTTTACCCGAAGGTAACTTTGTTCACCCGAAGGTGCTCTTTTACCTGAAGGTAACTCTGTTCACCCGAAGGTGCTACTAAAATCTTTAATCACCCAAAGGTGCTTTCAAAATTTCTTTTAAAAAAACTTTATAATCAGCACCGTAGTGCAAGAACTTTTTTTTTAACGTCTTTATCTCAACCTATATACCGGCATTATCCTGTTATATCGAAGGAGCATAAGACTACACACCTTCGGTATACCAGGACCATGTCTTTATTAGTATATGAGATTTATACCTCTTGAAAACTCAATCTGTAAACGTATTTTCAAAACAATAATTCGGGTTGCCTCTTTTATATTCTAAAAGAATACGTACATAAAATTCGGCATTATCCCGGCTTAACATTGGTATAAACGGGAAACATCCCGGCATCACTGTAACATTATATATATCAAAACATTATCAATATAACATTCACATCAGCCCAAAATATTTAAAATAGTAAAACAGGGCTCATAGAACTCACGTGATCTATGCTTCTATAGTACAATTTTAGCTCCTCAATTCTTATCTTACGTAACCGCCAATTTCCTAATAACATCAGTACCCTAGTGGGATTACTTAACGTATCTTTATATTTTCAGGTATTGACTCGAGTCTTTAATTGGACAGCATGACGGCTTATGCTTTTCGGTTTTCTTAAAAATACTTGGGCAGAATTTCGGCTTATAAAACTTTATTTTAAAGTTTTAAATTGGACAGAACCTCGTCTTATAAATATATATTTTTATAAAATATTTGGGCAGCATCTCTGTATACTCCGTGTTTTACAAAAATATTGAAAATAGCCTCCACGCATAACATTAGTGAGGTTTTAAACAAACAATATCTCGACCATACTAATTAAATAATTATTTTAAAATAAGAGTATAATAGATGGTTACCTCAAAGTAGCTCGTACCAATGCTCGCTTAACAATCTTTGAACGAAACTGTAGTAACTACCATACCCGCTCAAGGGTTTTAGGAGGGTATTTTGACAGAGTTTCAACGTTTGAAACAATGAAAATTTCATCGTTGAAATAAAGTATTTATAGACGAAAATTCCTTCGGTACAAAGGAATAGATTATGTTACGTGAGGATGCTTCCATATTTCAAATTCATACAATTGTCACATGTCTATTTGATTTTTTTATTATTTTATTATTATTATTATTATTTATTATAATATTATTATTATTATTATTATAATTAATTTAACTTAAATCTTGTTTTTCTCTTATAACTTTTTGCATCTGATGTTTTAAAAACTTTCGAATATGCCGTTGAAATCTACTAATTATCCTCTACATTTCTACCCAAGGTTCGTTGAAAACGGAGCAGGGTCAAAAATAATATATTTTAATATTCACGAGCTTATATCTTGTTCATACATTATAGTATAACGGTCTGGCTTATATTAATGTTATCGTAATTACTTCAGGATTGTTCATAAAAATTTCGAACCCAAACGGTCACAGAAATTCTGCATGTTATTATTAGGTTGCTAAATTTATTATTTTTTTCGGTTGTTACAAATCTACCCTCCTTACAATAGGTTTCGTCCTCGAAACCTGTTACGTTTCAAATAATTGAGGGTAGCATATTCTCATCGCTTCTTCGGTATTCCAGGTTGCCTCTGATCCCTTTCTATGCTTCCATTGTACCTTAACCATGTTGACAACTTTGTTACGAAGTCTTTTTTCATCGCGATCTAGTATCGCGACCGGTTCTTCTACGTAATTAAGCTTGTCATCAACCTCGATCTCATCATAAAACACATGAGAGGTTTCATCCACAAGCCATTTCCGTAGATGAGACACATGAAATGTCGGGTGTATACTACTAAGCTCATCTGGCAGCTCCAATCAGTATGCAACTTTACCGATCCCGGCTAAAATCTTAAACGGTCCGATATACCTCGGACTTAGCTTTCCACGCTTTCTAAATCGAATTAGACCTTTCCATGGGGATACTTTTAATAACACATGATCCCCTACGTTGAATTCAATTGGTCTTCTCCTCTTGTCTGTGTAGGACTTTTGACGATCTTGGGCAGCTTTTAGTCGTGCTCTAACTTGAGCGAGCTTATTGGCCGTTAATTCTACATATGATTTGCTCCCCATGTCTTTCTGCCCAACCTCACCCCAACATAGTGGTGTTCGACATCGTCTCCCGTATAACATTTCATATGGTGACATTCCTAAGCTAGCATGGGAGCAGTTATTATACGAGAATTCGACTAGCGGTAAATGATCGTCCCAATTACCACCAAAGTCGATAACACATGCACGTAACATATCTTCTAATGTTTGTATCGTTCTTTCAGTTTGCCCATCCGTTTGCGGATGATATGCTGTGCTTAAACATAATCTCGTCCCCATCTGTTCATGGAATTTCTTCCATAATCTAGAAGTAAATCTGGTATCTCGATCCGACACAATCGAGAGTGGTACTCAATGACGTGCAACAATTTCTTTTACGAAACTTTTCTGACGAATATGTCTCGCGTATTGGTAAGAAGTGAGCACTTTTCGTTAATCGGTCTACAATCACCCATATGGAATCATGTTGTTTAGCTGTACGCGGTAGCATTGTGATGAAATCCATGGTGATGTGTTCCCATTTCCATTCAGGAACTTCCAAAGGCTGTAAATAACCGTGAGGCTTTTGATGCTCAGCTTTCACTTGCAAACAAGTCAAACATCGGTTAACGTATTGTAATATGTTGAATTTCATTCCTGGCCACCAGTAATTTTTGCGTAGATCTTGAAACATTTTGGTAGTACCGGGATGAACAGAATGTCTTGTCTTGTGTGCTTCGTAGAGAATTCTTGATCTAATATTCCCATATTGTGGTACCCACATTCTACCGTAACGAGTTTTGATTCCGAACTCGTTTTCATCAAGCTTCGTTATTGGACCAAAAATTCTTTCACTCATCACGTTTTCTTCTTTCAAGGCTTCTTGTTGTGCATCTTTGAGTTGATTCTAAAAATCTGATGTTATAACAAGCGCATAAGATTTCACTCGAATAGGAGAAAAATCGCTTTTGCGACTTAGCGCATCTGCCACCACATTGGCCTTTCCTGGATGGTAAAGAATTTCACAATCATAATCCTTAATCAACTCGAGCCATCTACGCTGTCTCATATTCAAGTCTTTTCGTTCGAAGAAATACTTTAGACTTTTATGATCAGTGTAGATGGTGCATTTGGCACCATACAAATAGTGTCTCCATATCTTTAGTGCAAACACGACTGCTGCCAATTCCATGTCATGTGTTGGGTAATTATTTTCATGGGTTTTCAGTTGTCGTGAAGCATAAGCAATAACTTTGCCCCGTTGCATCAGAACACAACCCAAACCCTGATATGATGCATCAGAATAAATTACCATGTCTTCTGTTCCATCAGGTAATGATAGAACTGGGGAATGTGTTAATCGTCTCTCCAGTTCGTCAAATGCAGCTTGTTGTTCAGGACCCCATTCAAACTTTACTTCTTTCTTGGTTAACTTGGTCATGGGAGAAGCAATCTTGGAGAAATCTTGGATGAATCGTCGGTAGTATCCGACCAAACCCAGAAAGCTACGAACTTCAGTGGGTGTCTTTGGCGGATTCCATTTTGTCACCGACTCGATCTTACTTGGATCAACCAGGATTCCATTAGCATTGATTACATGACCTAGAAATTGTACTTCTCTTAGCCAAAAGGCACATTTTGAGAATTTGGCATACAACTTCTCTCTTCTCAACGTCTCCAAAACTTCTTTTAGGTGATAGGCGTGGTCTTGTTCATTCTTAGAATATATCAAAATATCATCAATGAACACAATTACTGACCTATCAAGCATTGGCTGACATACCCTATTCATGAGATCCATGAATGCTGCTGGGGCATTAGTCAAACCAAACGACATTACCAAAAACTCATAATGTCCATATCTTGTTCGAAATGCAGTCTTTGATATGTCTTCTTCCCTCACCTTCAACTGATGATAGCCCGAACGTAGGTCGATTTTAGAGAACCAATTCGCTCCTTGTAGCTGGTCAAACAAGTCATCGATTCTAGGAAGGGGATATTTGTTCTTTATTGTGAGTTTATTTAGCTCCCTGTAGTCTATGCACATTCGCATACTCCCGTATTTCTTCTTTACAAATAATACTGGGGCTCCCCAAGGCGAAACACTTGGCCGCACAAAACCTTTGTCTAATAGGTCTTGCAGCTGTGACGTTAGCTTTTTCATCTCTGAGGGTGCAAGTCGATAAGGTGTCTTCGCAACTGGTTTAGCTCCTGGTAAAAGATCAATTCGAAACTCTACTTCTCGTTCTGGAGGCATACCCGGTAATTATTCAGGAAACACATCGGGGAATTGGGATATAACCGGAATATCTTTTAGTTCTTTCGTCTTCGCCTTATTATCGACCACATATGCGAGATAAGCTTTGCAACCTTGATTCATAAACTTTTGGGCCTTCAGCATTGAAATGATATTTACAGAAGAGCTCGTACGATCTCCACAGATAATAATCCGATCTCCATCAGGCGCTTGGAGTTGAATCATCTTCTTTTTACATAATATTTTAGCTTCATGTTCTGTTAACCAATCCATGCCTAACACAACATCAAACTCGCCCAAAGTTATTGGGTAAAGGTTAATGGGTATTTTATGACCATCAAGGTCAATAGAACAACCCTCAACAATGGTAGAAATAACTACCTTCTTCCCTAGTGTCGTTTCAACTTCTAGTAGGGTATGTATCTTATTGGGGATCTTATTGAGCAGCATACAAAAGTTAATAGATATAAAACTTCTACTAGCACCAAAATCAAATAATACAGTAGCGGGCATGTTATTGATAAGAAACGTACCCGACACAACATCTGGGGTTTCCTTAGCTGCACCAACGGTCATTGTAAAAGCTCTCCCCTTGGGTTTTGGAACCATATCTGTTTTCTTATTTGGGCATTCTGTTGCCCGATGACCTTGTTTCCCATAATCGAAACATTTCACAGTTGGGCATTTGTTGCCATAGTGTCCCTCCTTGCCGCACCTGAAACAAACATTCATCCCCATTCTACAGTTCCCACTATGCATCCGGTTACATATCTTACAAACTGTTGGACTACTGCCATATATCTTTCTTTTTGGATTGAAATTGTCTTTCTTAGAAACTTGAGAGTAATCTCCCCACTTCCTCTTAATTGTCATAGGCCTCCCTCCTAGCCCGTACACTTCTTCAAATAATTCTGCTGTAAGCTCTACTGCCAACTGTTAGGTTCCTGGTGCAGAACCTTTAACTAATCTCCTTTCCTCCGACGGAAGCCTCTGGATATAACGCTTGATTCGGGATTCCTCTGGTGTTACCAAGTGAGGTACTAATCTGGACATCTCATTAAACTTAGTCGTGTACTCTTGATGAGTCATAGTACCGACCTCTAGATTCATGAAATCCTTTTCCATCTTATCTATAACAAACTTTGGACAAAATTTTGCTAACACGAAACGCTTGAAACTTTCCCAACTTAATGCTTCTACCGCAGGCTCCCCCATCGCTTGCTGAATTGTGTCCCACCAAAACAGAGCTTCAGATACAAAGGAATGAGCTGTAAACTTGACTTTCTGGCTATCATTACACTCACTAATTTTAATTACCGACTCCATCTCCCGAAGCCACTGGTGAGCTGTCACTGCATCTTTCTTTCCATCAAACGAAGGAGGGTTACAACTCTTGAAGATCTTGTAGTCGCACCCTTTCTTTTTATCTTCTTGTCTAACCGTAGTGAGTGGTACGACAATTTGAGTAGCTCCATTTCTCGTATTGTTATCAGTGCCAGAGTGATTACCATTACTATCCCTCTCTTGTCGACGTATTTTTGCAGCAATTTCTGGTATTGCCGCTTTAAGCATTCTTACAAAGTTTGCTTCCATTTGATCTGGTTGATCATTGGCTCCGTCATTCTCATGAGAATTTTCACTCGTTTCAATGGGTACATCATCTTCCAAATTTGGATTTAACCGAGTACTTTCTCTTCTAATTAGGGGTCTATCGGTATCACGATCGATATTTACATCTAGATCATGTTCTCTATTGGCCATCCTACAATTAAGGTATAGGATAAATCAATATTTGTATGATAAGCAGTAATCCTAGAGTTCAAATGTATAATAAATAATCAATTACAGGACCTAGGATGTAATTACTTATTTACTATGACATCATCTTCCAGTTTACTATCTATCATATTTATATTAAATATCCAACCTTAACCCTTAACTTACAGCACCTTTACAAATAACGAATCAAACTTTAGAATTATTTGCAAATATCAAACCTCAATTGCAGTAGCTAATTTCAATTGATCTTTAGCATTTACGCATGTGTCAAAAGTTTCATTCGTTATATGCTTGATGTATCCTCTGTGGCTGGCATGCGGCTACTTTGACTGGCATTCCTATATTCTTCTAGAGTCCTAGTTTAAGTTTAGTTCCCGCTTGAGTACCTAAATCTCTTAAACTAGTGCTCTGATACCAACTTGTAATGCCCATCTCCCGGGACACGTCACTTTGTCGGATTTACACATAAGCACAGTGATAAAATAGATATAACTCAATCGCAGCGGAAATAAAACATATTATACATAAGTAAACCCGATTACATATATGTCACACAACCATTTTAATTTATTTAGTCTTTTTATTTTTACAATATCTACATCTATGCCAGTCTTCTCAAAACCTGCAGCCAGCATCCATCCATGGTCACTTATGCCAATTGTTTCTTGCCTCGACTAGCTGAGGCTTCACCATCTCTACCTGATGTGCATGTTAGAATTTGTCAGCTTAAGCTGGTCAGTTCTAAGTTTAATAAACATATTTAATTTCAAACAATATATTTCAAAAGCATTTCACAAAAGCATACATCGATATACATGTATCATATTATATCAACAACATTTATTTAAAAATCTGTTCACCCGAAGGCACTCTGTTTTACCTGAAGGTAACTCTGTTTTACCCGAAGGTAACTCTGTTTTACCCGAAGGTAACTCTGTTTTACCCGAAGGTAACTCTTTTACCCGAAGGTAACTCTGTTTTACCCGAAGGTAACTCTTTTACCCGAAGGTAACTCTGTTTTACCCGAAGGTAACTCTGTTCACCCGAAGGTGCTCTTTTACCCGAATTTCGGCTTACAAAACTTTATTTTAGAGTTTTAAATTGGACAGAACCTCGTCTTATAAATATATATTTTTATAAAATATTTGGGCAGCATCTCTGTATACTCCGTGTTTTACAAAAATATTGAAAATAGCCTCCACGCATAATATTAGTGAGGTTTTAAACAAACAATATCTCGACCATACTAATTAAATAATTATTTTAAAATAAGAGTATAATAGGTGGTTACCTCAAAGTAGCTCGTACCAATGCTCGCTTAACAATCTTTGAACGAAACTGTAGTAACTACCATACCCGCTAAAGGGTTTTAGGAGGGTATTTTGACAGAGTTTCAACGTTTGAAACAATGAAAATTTCATCGTTGAAATAAAGTATTTATAGACGAAAATTCCTTCGGTATGAAGGAATAGATTATGTTACGTGAGGATGCTTCCATATTTCAAATTCATACAATTGTCACATGTCTATTTGATTTTTTTATAATTTTATTATTATTATTATTATTATTATTATTATTATTATTATAATTAATTTAGCTTAAATCTTGTTTTTCTCTTATAACTTTTTGCATCTGATGTTTTAAAAACTTTCGAATATGCCGTTGACATCTACTAATTATTCTCTACATTTCTACCCAAGTTTCGTTGAAAACGGAGCAGGGTCAAAAATAATATATTTTAATATTCACGAGCTTATATCTTGTTCATACATTATAGTATAACGGTCTGGCTTATATTAATGTGATCGTAATTACTTTAGGATTGTTCATAAAAATTTCGAACCCAAACGGTCACATAAATTCTGCATGTTATTATTAGGTTGCTAAATTTATTATTATTATTATTATTATTATTATTTTTCGGTTGTTACACTATTACATGTTAATTTGTTGGCATGGACTATAACAATATGTGACAAGTAATTATTACTTAATTTTTATTGATTGTTAACTTATATTATATCGATTTTTTTAAAAAGTAAAAAGGGAAGTTATGATTATGACATTTCTTTGATGTTGGATGCATCGGATCATGCAATATGTTCTTGGTTATATACTAACAAGTTGTTTTTAATAGAGGAGTATACATATTACCAAGAGTATTTGTCATAATAGTGTAACAACCGAATAATTAGCACATTTGATCCTGTATAAAATCTATGTTGAATTGACAATGGTAATTACTACAGATTGATAGTACACGAGAAATGATGAACGTAGGCGAAAACCGTGCGCGAAACGGAGTTACGGATTGTCCGGAATCGCGAAACGAAGAAAATTTTCAAAGTATTGAACTTTTGGACTAGTCGCGGTACGCGACGGAGATTTGAGGATCCTTCGCGGTACGCGACGGACCTAAAATATCTAAAATCCTCCGGATTTCTTCGCGGTACGCGAAGCCTTATTTGGCTCCTCGTCGCGGTACGCGACGGGTGAGGCGGTGGAATAAGTTGATATCTTTCATCAGATTTCATAAAAATTATATTTCATCTTCATATCTCGAACATATTCGCTCCAGACGAGCATCAAACGAATTTTTCTCATCAAACCTTCAATTTGAAGCCACCAGAAGTCTCTGATCATACCAGGGATCGTATCTACAAGTTCTGATCGTTGTTTTGCAGTCAAAACTCCGTCAGCTTAGGTAATGATTCGTTTTAACCTTCTAGTTTGATTTTGATTGATTAGATCTTGATTTTGAACGTAATGGCATAGTTAGGATTGTTGATTATTGCCTAGATGATGGCTAGGATTGATTGGAAATGAAGAACACGATGTTCTAACGGTTAAATCCTTGTTTTGATCCGTTGCAATGCCCGGTTTGCATGAAATCACAACTATGGTTATAATGGTTTAATCCATTTGATTTTGACAATGTAGATGGTTAGTTTGATTAATCTTTGAAATGCAAAGGTTAAATCTAAGTGTTTCAAACTAATCACAATTATTAACATACTTATTGAACGATTATCTGATGTTTATGATAACAGTCAGATTAGTATGTTAAACATGGTTATTAAACCTATTCTAAGATTACATTGTGATATTTCATGATATCTGGGTAATCAATTATAAGGATTTATCATTTCTAAGCCATTAATCTGTTTAAGAACTGTTTTAGCATTATAATCAACAACGTTAACTATTTGATGACTTATAAGTCAATGTCTTTGACATTGAACGTTCAGAAAGATCTAATCAGTAAGTTAAAACATAAATGATTTATTAAGTGTAAACGAATGCAGAAATTCACCATTAGTACCAGTTTGTGAGTGATCTTGCTACAGTAAGACATCAGGTGAGTTCTATGAGCCCTCTTTTACTATTTTAACATTTTAGGGCTGATATGCATGTTATAAAGTTATTGTAGGTAAATGATTGTTTTATCTGGCTACGGTCAGATAAGAGAATATGCTAAAGTAAAGAATGTTTCAAGTTGTAAAGTTAATGTATGAAAGTGACATTAACCTGATTAAGGTCAGGTAAAGAATGTTTTCAAGTAAAGAACGTTTCAAAGTAAATAATGCTTTAAGTCTCAACTACAGTTGAGAAATAAATGATTTTAAGAGCCTCAGCTGAGATGTCAAGAATGTTTTAAAGACTCAACTACGGTTGAGAAATGAATGATTTTAAAAGTCTCGGCCGAGGTTAATTAGAAAATGCGATTTTGAAGTCCCGGCTGTGGTTGGGCAAACGTTGAGCACTGCGGTGCGGATAATGATTTATGATTATGATGGTTTAAATGATTTAAACCATGTTATGTATGAATGATGTATGTCAAGAAGTCTTGTACCGGTATGAGCCGTCAATTTCGGTTGATGGTTTAAAAAGTCCTGTGAAAGAACAGGCAGAAGTCCTGTGAAAGAACAGGCATAAGTCCTGTGAAAGAACAGGCATAAGTCCTGTGAAAGAACAGGCCTGTCGACTGTGTGTCGCCAGTTGAGGAAATCTTATGCATGCATAACGTGTTGACTTCGGTCAACAGAACAGGCTACATTTATGCACTGTATGATTGATGTTATGATGTCATGTATGTTATGTATATGAAATGTTTTGTGTTTAGTATGATTGAGACTGTTGACTTCGGTCGGCAGTAAAGGCTAATGTTTTATGTATATTAAAGATTTAACTTTTATGAAAAGTAAACTTAGAACTCACCAGCGAAAGCTGACTTGTTTAGCATGCATATCAGGTTGAATGGTTAGAGAAAGGAGACCAGGAAGGCTCATGGCATATATTGAAGACTACCCCTGGCATAGATTGGCTGTATTATGTGACTGTTAGAAGAATGGGTTATGTTTAATGTGTAAAAGTTTGTTTAGATCTGTATGATATTTATGTTGTTACCCTACATTCCGCTGCTATGGTAATGTAAATATGGTTTAAGGACTATGGGTATGATGTTTGCCAACCGAGGGGCTTGGGGCCTCTCAAATAGTGCCTCCTAATTTACCACAACAAGTGTGACAATTCGCAATTTCCAGGTTAGAATCATAACTCGGAAATAAAGAAAATGAATGTAAGCGAAATTACGAAACGAGACTCCGATTTCAAGATACACAAAGTCGAATATAACGTTAAATAATAGATCAGATATTTTTAACCTTTCAGGTTTTGAAATTATAATGGTTGGAAAGAGCTTAAAAATTGTGAACGTGGGGGAAAACGACGCGTAAAACGGAGTTCGTATGCTCAAGTTATCGCGAAAACAAGAAATGAGTCAGATCACACCCGAACGCGCCACGTGGCACCACGTGTCAACACGTGGCAGGCATGTAAAATCCTAAATCCGGGCGTACCGCGCAGCGCCAAACGCCAGGACCAGGCAATGCGCCCCAAACCCTAAACTCGCCTATAAAAGGCAGAACATCATATTTTCGATTCTGCTTGCAAAAAAGCACTTTTCAGCTCTCAAATCCCGACCCTACTCCTCCAAATTCCCACATTTAACCCCTCCAATCATCTAGTATTCAACGCGAGGTACTGTCGAACTACTGCGAGGTAAAAATCTCATAGAATTTCAATTTGTTATGATGCTTGTTTAGATCTTATTATTATTATATAATAAGATTATGATTAATTGTTTGGTTTAAATCAAAAACACGTCAAGGTTCTGCTCGACTAATTTTTGGGAAACAAACAATTATAAGCAGAGATTCTGCCCAATTGTTTACAGGAAACTTGAGAAATATAAGTCGAGGCTGTGTTCGACTTAAAACCTAAAAACCTGACTTTTATAAACAGAGGCTGTATCCAAAACAAGTATACGAAACCTCAGTTTTATAAGCCGTTATAATGTCCGATTATCATAAAATCATATCATAGATCATAATGGTTTTAACCATTTGATTATAACAATGGTTATGATTGTCTTTTATCATTCTTTGAAATGACCAATGACAAGGATTAATTATTCCTAAACCTGAATCCATCGAGAACCTGTTTTGGTGATATATAACAACCATACTAATTTGATTAACCTGGTAATGTCCTGATTGATCCAACTAGTCGCAGTTAGCACACTTTTTGCGATGTTAAGTCAAAGAAATTGATTAAACATTTGATATAAGATTGATGACTTGAGTTGTAATGTCCTTGACATTGAACGTCAAGGAAAATTTTGAGAGTCAAATTAAGCTTAAGTAACTCATAGAACTCTAATGACATACATGTTTAGAGTTCAAGAACTAGTGATATGAACGTTGTGCATTGTTATTGATTTGAATCAACTCACGTGAGTTCACGAACCCCTTTTCTATATTTTGGCTTTTGAAACTCGGGAAATGAGAAAACATAACTACTCTGTCACACCCCCAAATTCCCACTTGTGGCAAATGTCCACGTGGATGTGACGTGTCCAGAATCACAGCTCAAGGTCATATAGAACACCTCTATATGCGTTTACAAATCCAGTGTTTGACACATACACAGAATAAAATAGTTTGCAGCGGAATAATGGTTGTCACAATATATTGCAGCGGAAAATAAAGTGTTTGACATAATGCAGCGGAAATAATTAATTGTTGACATAACATTGTTTAATACATAAACCAAACAAAATAGTTTTCAAAAGTTAAGCAAAAACAGGAATGCATGATGGCCCTAATGCTCGTTCCCCTATGGTGCATCTCTGAATGTCCATCAACTCCTCAGTTACCTGAGAATACAAGTTAGAAAAGTGTCAACACAATGGTTGGTGAGTTCACAGGTTTTGATATACATATAGTAATGAAAGTGTGTCATGCTGTTTATCAAATGTTAGTACCGAGCCCTAGGCCCAAAGTGTCAGTGCGTCACTACCGAACTAGACTTGTTTGTCCTTGCCTCCGCTATGCCTCGTATGCATAGCAAGTTAGGTCAGAATTTGCACGGGTTATGACATCCAGTCAACATAGTGCCCCGTGGGGTTAGTCATTCCCTAATGGATCCATCCAAATCTACCACGTTGTTCGTACATTAACGGTAAGACTTTGTGAGGGCTTAATACGAGTTCAACACTTAATGTTTGTCCAATAAACCAGCATACACAAAAATGTTTGTACAGTAATAGATGTTTGACTCGATGCAACTAGTATTCTCCCCCTATTTAAAAGCGTTTGAAAAAGAGTAAAGAGGGGCCGTAAACTCACCTTAGTGATAAAGTAGTGTGTAAGCGTAAGCTCCTGAACGTCAAGTAGCACGTCTCGGTCACCGGCAACCTATATCGTATACCGTATGTGAGTTCGTGTAAGTGACCGTGCTAGTGTTCGTGTTAGTGCCCGTGTTTGTGTCCAACAACCCTTGGTTGTTCATGTTTGTCCGTGTCGGTCCACAATGACCGTGTTTGCTCGTGTTGGTCCACATTGACCGTGTTTGACCATGTTTGACCGAAGTTGACCGTGTTTGACCAAAGTTGACCGTGTTTGACCAAAGTTGACCGTGTCAAGTCAACGACCCGTTGGTGAACCGTGTGACGGTTTGTGACTCGTGTAGCAATCGTGTAAGTGTTTGTCGTGTGCAAAACGCGTAGGTTGCGTTTATGGACAACTTACTATTTATAGTAAGTTTCCATTTTTAGAAAGTTCACAAAGCATGACGGTTTTATAGTTCTAGCATGTTCAATAGTCCTACGGGGTCATGTTAACACATAGCACATTATCATACAAGTTCATATATGCCGTTTATAACATGTTAGTGCACAAAAGTTTCCTAAAATGGAAAGTTCCCATTTTTAGCATACGTGACATCGGAAACCATCTAACTTAGCATCTAAACATCATATTATAACATAATAAATCATTTAGCATGCTCAAGTCATTCAACATATTCCTAAGTCGGTTTTTGTAACCATAAAGTTACTAAAAATAGTAACTTTGTGGTTTTTGCATAAAAATGACCATTTAACATTTCCAAGCAATTTTTCATACCATCATTCATCATAATATGCTATTTACTATCACCTAATCATGTCAACATAGTCCAAATCATCATCCATCAATATTTTTATCTAGAAAGTTACTAAAAATAGTAATAACACCGAATATGATCATAGACATCATCAAGACTACTTTCTAACACATCAAATCATCATGTTATCATCCTAACAACAATTCCACATACATGCATGTTCATCATTTCCACTAAATCATCACTTGCAATTTAAAAAGTTACTATAAATGGAAAGATTCATAAAAATCATAGTTTTAATCATTCTAAGCAAATCTAACCATGGGTAATCCTTCTAACATCATCAATAAACATATCCATATACTCAAGATCGTTCCAATACTCATGGATCGTACATGCATGGTGATATTTCAACGATCCAAGACCAAATAACACACTTTAATGACTCACATCATCATAGATCGTCATGAAATACATTCTAATCACTCTAGATCATCATTAAACACTTTGAAATCAACAAACCCAGATCTAAACATTACAAAATCCGTGCATGTGATGGGGTAGTGCTTGCATGTGTGATTTAACACTTGCATGTGTGTGTAGTGATGTGCAAATGAGTGTTTTAGTCACAAGAACTACCTCTAAAGCTCAAGAACTGAGAGATGTTGATCTTAGCAGCTTCTATAGGCTCCTGGGACTCGGATTTGAGCAGTGGTGAAGTGATGGTGGTGGTGTCAAGCTTCCAACGTCTTCCTTCAAGCTTCCAAGGCTTCAAGGACCTCAACAATGGCTTCAATGGCTTCCTTTGTGTGTGTTTTGCATGTAACAGAGGTGCTAGAGAAGAGAAACTCGTGCAATGGCGTCTGGAGTCGACTAAAATGATGATATAGAGATAATGATGGATTTTGTGTTGCTCAAGAAGATTTTAAGCTGTCAGAGAGGTCAGGCGTATCGCCTGGCGTGGTTGTGCAAGTTGGTACGTTACGCGCGGATCCAGACAGACGAGGCGCTCATATTTCATCCGCGCGCATCGCCTGTCGCGGGCATCCCGGGTCAGGCGTACCGCCTGGCCTGAATTTCAAGCCCAATAAGCTTGTTTTGTTGTTCTGGCCCATTCTTGCCCGTTTCTCGACTGTAAAACATCATTCGAGTGTCGTTTGGACTCTATTGATCAATTATTAGTCATAATTGACTTGTGACAGTGTTTCGTGAGGTTTCGAGGGTTGTGCTACACAATGTGTTAGACGTTCACCAACGTTCGTGTGTCTTGACACGTGTGTGTTGTTCGTCCATAATTCCACGAATTATCTTGTCAGGTGTCTGTGTTTGTACTGTCGTGCCACGTGTCACACTAAATTAATCTAATTCTAGTGCCACGTGTACATAATGCATTTAAATAAACATTTAAATAAAATCAAAGCTGACCTGGAAATTACGGGGTGTCACATCCTCCCCATGTTAGAAAGAATTTCGTCCCGAAATTCAACTTGTGCTGTTAGCGTTTGTCTGTTCCGCGAACAGGTGTGGGTACTTTTGTTTCATCTGGTCCTCACGTTCCCACGTGAATTCCGGTCCTCGTCGCGAATTCCATCGCACTTTCACTATTGGAATCTTGCTGAGTTTGAGCTTCTTGGTTTCCCGGTCCATAATCTCCACCGGTTCCTCAACGAAGTTCAATTGTTCGTCGATTTGTATTTCCTCGAGAGGAATAACAAGTGTTTCATCAGATAGGCACTTCTTGAGATTCGAGATGTGGAATACGTTGTGTACACTGCTCAGTTCAACTGGCAGGTTCAGTTCATAGGCTACAGGGCCTATTCGCTTTGTAATCTCGAAAGGTCCAATGTAACGAGGGTTCAACTTTCCTCGTTTGCCAAACCGAATGACACCTTTCCAGGGCGAGACCTTGAGTAACACTCTGTCCCCCACCTGGAACTCCAACGGTTTGCGTCGCTTGTCGGCATAGCTTTTCTGTCTGTCCCGAGCTGCTGCCATTCGCTTGCGTATTTGCACGATCTTCTCAGTTGTCTCGTGCACCATTCTGGACCAGTCAGTTGGCTGTCTCCAACTTCCGCCCAGCAGATGGGTGATCGACACTTACGTCCGTAAAGTGCCTCGAATGGTGCAGCTTGAATGCTAGTGTGGTAGCTATTGTTATATGAGAACTCCACTAACGGTAGATGAGATTCCCAGCTACTACCAAAGTCAATGACACATGCCCGGAGCATGTCTTCCAGTGTCTGTATCGTTCGCTCACTTTGCCCGTCCGTCTGCGGGTGGTAAGCAGTACTCATGTCCAATCTCGTGCCCAAAGCCTTATGCAAGGACTTCCAGAAATGCGACGTGAATCGACTGTCGCGATCAGATATGATGGAGATTGGCACTCCATGTCGAGTGACCACTTCCTTCAAATAAATCCGAGTGAGTTTGTCTAGCTTGTCAGTCTCTTTAATGGGTAGGAAATGAGCAGACTTCGTCAGTCGGTCTACGATAACCCAGATGGTATCGCAACCACTTGCCGTCTTAGGCAGTTTAGTTATGAAGTCCATGGAAATTTGCTCCCATTTCCACATTGGTAATTCCGGTTGTTGAAGTAACCCTGATGGCTTCTGGTACTCAACTTTGACTTTTGAGCACGTTAGGCATTTACTCACGTATGCTGCTATCTCAGCTTTCATGTTTGGCCACCAATAGGTTGTCTTCAAATCGTGATACATCTTATCAGAGCCTGGGTGTACGGAATACCGGCTCTTGTGAGCTTCATCCATCACTACTTCTCTCAATCCTCCGTAGCGTGGAATCCAGATTCGATCCATTAAATAGTAAGCTCCGTCGTCTTTTGCCTTTATTTGCTTATCCATGCCACGCATGGCTTCAAGAGTGAGGTTTTCAGTTTTCAGAGCTTCCTGTTGTGCTATCCGAATTTGATTCGGCAGTTCGGAATGGATCGTAAGTTGTAGTGCGCGCACGCGTTTTGTTGTTTCTTTTCGGCTCAACGCGTCGGCCACTACGTTGGCTTTACCGGGATGATACTTGATGGCGCAATCATAATCACCTATGAGTTCAACCCATCTTCGTTGTCTCATGTTCAACTCTTTCTGGTCGAAGATGTGTTGTAGGCTCTTATGATCGGTAAAGATTGTACATTTCGTGCCGTACAAGTAGTGTCGCCAGATCTTCAAGGCAAACACCACGGCTCCCAACTCAAGGTCATGAGTCGTGTAGTTCTTCTCATGCACCTTCAGTTGACGTGAAGCGTATGCTATCACTTTCTCGCGTTGCATCAGCACGCAACCGAGTCCTTGTTTCGAAGCGTCGCAATACACCACGAAGTCATCACATCCTTCCGGTAGGGATAGGATGGGTGCAGTGCATAGTTTCTGCTTCAACAGGTTGAAAGCAGCTTCTTGTTTGTCTCCCCAATCGAACTTTTTGTCTTTATGGGTCAGGGACGTCAATGATTGGGCAATCTTCGAGAATCCTTCAATGAATCTCCGGTAGTACCCGGCCAGTCCAAGGAATTGCCGCACCTCAGTTGGAGTCTTGGGTGCTTCCCAGTTTTTGATGGCTTCGATCTTGGCTGGGTCTACGTGAATTCCCTGCTCATTAACCACGTGTCCAAGGAATTGGACTTCGCGAATCCAAAAGTCGCATTTTGAAAATTTCGCGTACAGTTGCTCTTTCTTCAGTAGTTCCAAGACTAACCTTAGATGTTCGGCATGCTCTTCCTGATTCTTAGAGTAAATCAGGATGTCGTCAATGAACACTATCACGAATTTGTCAAGATAAGGTTTGCACACTCTATTCATGAGATCCATGAACACGGCTGGTGCATTGGTCAGTCCAAAGGGCATAACCAAGAATTCGTAGTGTCCGTATCGAGTTCTAAAGGCAGTCTTAGGGATATCGTTTTCCTGTATCCTTAGTTGGTGGTAACCCGATCTTAAATCGATCTTCGAATAGTAGCTTGACCCTTGCAACTGATCAAACAGATCGTCTATTCGCGGTAAGGGATATCGATTCTTGATCGTCACCTTGTTCAGCTCTCTGTAGTCGATACACATACGGAATGATCCGTCTTTCTTCTTTACGAACAAGACCGGTGCTCCCCAAGGTGAGAAGCTCGGTCTGATGAATCCCTTGTCTAACAGTTCTTGCAACTGGTTAGACAGTTCCTGCATCTCCGTTGGTGCTAGTCGGTATGGAGCCTTAGCAATCGGTGCCGCTCCTGGTGTAAGGTCTATCTGAAACTCGACTTGTCGTTTCGGAGGTAGTCCAGGTAGGTCTTCGGGAAACACTTCGGGAAAATCGCGGACTACGGCGATGTCCTCAATCTTCCTCTCTTTCTTGGGTTGTTCTGCGATGAGGGCTAGTATGGCAGTGTATCCCTTTTGCAGGTACTTGTTCGCCTTCATGCATGACATGATGTTCAGAGGTACTCCCCGTCTTTCCCCCTGAATCGAGATCTGTTCTCCGTTCTGCAACGTCACTCGTACGATCTTCTCGTTGCATACGATCTCGGCCTGGTTAGTGGATAACCAATCCATTCCTACGACTACATCAAAGCTTCCGAGAGTCACCGGCATCAAATCGATTTCGAGTTCGTGATTCGCCAAAACCATGACGCATCCTCGGAAGATGTGTTGTGTTTCAATCAGTTTGCCGTCAGCTAACTCTACAGTATACTTGTAGTCTAGTGGCGTTGGGGTAATATCTAGTAATTTGCTAAACTCACTAGATATAAAGCTCCTATCGGCACCGGTATCAAATAATATGCTAGCATAGACATCATTTAAAAGAAACGTACCGGTTACGATGTTTGGGTCATCCTTGGCTTCTCCCGAGCCAATCACAAATGCTCTTCCTTTGGCCGCTCCTCCTCCGGCCTTCTTCAATTGAGGGCAATCCCTCCTCATGTGGCCTGGTTTTCCACATTCATAACACCCTCTGGAGGTGTTCTGGTTGTTGTTCTGGTTGTGGTTAGGGTTGTTGTTACTGGGAAATTTGGATCTGCAGTCTTTGGCCATGTGGCCATGTCGTCCACACTTCAAGCAACGATATCGTTCGCATTGCCCGAAGTGGTGATAAGAGCATCGGTTACACAAGGGGTATTTCCCTTGGTACACACCCTTCCCCTTGTCGTTGGGTTGGGTGGCAGTAAAGGCTCTGGCTGGTGCAGATCTTTGTTGTTGTTGAGGTTGATGAGATTGGTGGTGGCTGGGTTCCCACTTCCTCTTTGGCTTTCTTGAGGCTTCAGATGTTCGCCTCGTTTGGGTAGCTTGCCTTGTGCTACCGCTTGGTCGGTTAGTTTGTGAGCCAGCCTGATCAGAGGTTGGATAGTGGTGAGGTCAGACGCAGTCACCATGCTCTGAATTTGTTCGGGCAGCCCACTGATGAACTGCTCGATTTTCTTGTACTCCGGTGTCACCATAGCCGGACATAGCTTACACAGCTCATGGAATCGAGTACAGTATTGCTCGATCTCAGAGCCCACCATCTTCAGTACCCAGAACTCAGCCTCTAGCTTTCTGATCTCATCACGAGGACAGTATTCCTCTTGCAGTAGTCGGGTGAAATCAGCCCATGGCATGGAGTTGGCACCGTCCAACCCCAGGGTTTGTACATGGGTATTCCACCATGTGAGTGCTGGTCCTTCCAGTGTACCAGTTGCGAACTTCACCCGGTTCTCTTCAGTACATTCGCACATAGCGAATACAGACTCCACTTTCTCCACCCAGCGGAGCATTCCCACGGCTCCCTCAGTCCCCTTGAATTTGTGTGGGTGGCAGTTCAGGAAGGATTTAAAAGAACATCCTTTGTTGTTGTTGCCTTGTGATCCTGTCAGTCAGAAACCAATGTCGTAGGTCAGAGCGTGTTAGCTATACTATGTTAGTCATGTTAGGCGAGTGTTAGTACCGTTGTTCGAGCCACTGGTTTCACTAGCAAGGCGGTGTGCCTCGTGCTCTGCCAGTATCTTGTTAACCCGTCTGTCAACCATCATCTTAATGACGGCTGCGTCCAGTGTTCGTCTAGGAGGGCGTGCATGTGGTCCTCTTCCCGCCATAGATATTTTCTATACGGAAGGGATAGAATGTTAGTAAGTCAGAATGTTAGTCAGATGTTGTGTCGGAAGTCAGATCATATGTCATGTTAGTTGTCAAGTCAAAGCAATCATGGTCAACATGTAATAAGTAAGACAAAACATAATTCTCATTAATATTAAATTGGAAGTACAATAATTTCAAAAGGAAATACATAATAAGTTCTTCGAGCACATCCCGCTCGTCTAGGCCAAAATAAAGAAGATACAAAATACAATAGTCCTCTAATCCGAATCCATAGAGACGTGTGAGATATCGCTAGCAGCGTCCCCGTCATCATCATCCTCCTCCGGATCCTCATTAGGATCCTCATCAAGGTCCTCATCTTCGAGGTCCTCGGCCTCGAATTCAGGACCATCCTCCTGAGGTGGCTCCTCAATAAACTGTGCAGCCCATGCATTAAGCATGGCATCACTGGCCTGCACCATGGCCTGAGTCTCGGTGATGTCTGTCCGATTCTCGGTTATACGCACGTCGTGTTCCTGCACGACATCGACGACCTGTCCATGCTCGGTCAGTAGTTGGGACATTTGGAGTCGTAGGGCCTCCATCTGAGCTTCCAGTCTGTTGTTGCGCTCCTCCAGTCTCTCGTTCTGCCTCTCCAATCGATCGCTCTTCTCGCGAAGAACTCGGACCTCGTCTGTTAGCTCCCTACCCCTCCAGACTTCCCGTCGTGTGCAAGCAACATGTGCCGCGAAGGCCTGCTCCATCGGCACTCCGAACGGTGGTAGTCGGTGTCCTGGAGTGGTGTCGCCGGGATATCGATATGGAGGTACTCTCTCCTCGACGATCCAACTCTGGAGTATGGTGGGAAGCCATCCCCAATGTCTGGCCCGTGCTGCGTCCCTCACCCGCCGGTCCATTTCGGCGTCAACCTGTGATACTATGTCGTGGATCCGGCGTCGGCTCTCTGCGGCCATGTCATCAGTGGTCGGGTGTCGGTCTGCGTTCCTGCCGGTACTGTCATTGTTGGCCATCCTGTAAGTTTTAAGTTAGTAAGCAATAGTTCAATATAAGCAAAAACATCATCAATGTGCAAGTTCTACGTGTAGTGTCTAAAGTTGAGCAAAGGCTATAGTCTAAGCTTACTATATGCAAACCTAGTTCTCTATAACCAAGGCTCTGATACCAGTCTGTCACACCCCCAAATTCCCACTTGTGGCAAATGTCCACGTGGATGTGACGTGTCCAGAATCACAGCTCAAGGTCATATAGAACACCTCTATATGCGTTTACAAATCCAGTGTTTGACACATACACAGAATAAAATAGTTTGCAGCGGAATAATGGTTGTCACAATATATTGCAGCGGAAAATAAAGTGTTTGACATAATGCAGCGGAAATAATTAATTGTTGACATAACATTGTTTAATACATAAACCAAACAAATAGTTTTCAAAAGTTAAGCAAAAACAGGAATGCATGATGGCCCTAATGCTCGTTCCCCTATGGTGCATCTCTGAATGTCCATCAACTCCTCAGTTACCTGAGAATACAAGTTAGAAAAGTGTCAACACAATGGTTGGTGAGTTCACAGGTTTTGATATACATATAGTAATGAAAGTGTGTCATGCTGTTTATCAATGTTAGTACCGAGCCCTAGGCCCAAAGTGTCAGTGCGTCACTACCGAACTAGACTTGTTTGTCCTTGCCTCCGCTATGCCTCGTATGCATAGCAAGTTAGGTCAGAATTTGCACGGGTTATGACATCCAGTCAACATAGTGCCCCGTGGGGTTAGTCATTCCCTAATGGATCCATCCAAATCTACCACGTTGTTCGTACATTAACGGTAAGACTTTGTGAGGGCTTAATACGAGTTCAACACTTAATGTTTGTCCAATAAACCAGCATACACAAAAATGTTTGTACAGTAATAGATGTTTGACTCGATGCAACTAGTATTCTCCCCCTATTTAAAAGCGTTTGAAAAGAGTAAAGAGGGGCCGTAAACTCACCTTAGTGATAAAGTAGTGTGTAAGCGTAAGCTCCTGAACGTCAAGTAGCACGTCTCGGTCACCGGCAACCTATATCGTATACCGTATGTGAGTTCGTGTAAGTGACCGTGCTAGTGTTCGTGTTAGTGCCCGTGTTTGTGTCCAACAACCCTTGGTTGTTCATGTTTGTCCGTGTCGGTCCACAATGACCGTGTTTGCTCGTGTTGGTCCACATTGACCGTGTTTGACCATGTTTGACCGAAGTTGACCGTGTTTGACCAAAGTTGACCGTGTTTGACCAAAGTTGACCGTGTCAAGTCAACGACCCGTTGGTGAACCGTGTGACGGTTTGTGACTCGTGTAGCAATCGTGTAAGTGTTTGTCGTGTGCAAAACGCGTAGGTTGCGTTTATGGACAACTTACTATTTATAGTAAGTTTCCATTTTTAGAAAGTTCACAAAGCATGACGGTTTTATAGTTCTAGCATGTTCAATAGTCCTACGGGGTCATGTTAACACATAGCACATTATCATACAAGTTCATATATGCCGTTTATAACATGTTAGTGCACAAAAGTTTCCTAAAATGGAAAGTTCCCATTTTTAGCATACGTGACATCGGAAACCATCTAACTTAGCATCTAAACATCATATTATAACATAATAAATCATTTAGCATGCTCAAGTCATTCAACATATTCCTAAGTCGGTTTTTGTAACCATAAAGTTACTAAAAATAGTAACTTTGTGGTTTTTGCATAAAAATGACCATTTAACATTTCCAAGCAATTTTTCATACCATCATTCATCATAATATGCTATTTACTATCACCTAATCATGTCAACATAGTCCAAATCATCATCCATCAATATTTTTATCTAGAAAGTTACTAAAAATAGTAATAACACCGAATATGATCATAGACATCATCAAGACTACTTTCTAACACATCAAATCATCATGTTATCATCCTAACAACAATTCCACATACATGCATGTTCATCATTTCCACTAAATCATCACTTGCAATTAAAAAGTTACTATAAATGGAAAGATTCATAAAAATCATAGTTTTAATCATTCTAAGCAAATCTAACCATGGGTAATCCTTCTAACATCATCAATAAACATATCCATATACTCAAGATCGTTCCAATACTCATGGATCGTACATGCATGGTGATATTTCAACGATCCAAGACCAAATAACACACTTTAATGACTCACATCATCATAGATCGTCATGAAATACATTCTAATCACTCTAGATCATCATTAAACACTTTGAAATCAACAAACCCAGATCTAAACATTACAAAATCCGTGCATGTGATGGGGTAGTGCTTGCATGTGTGATTTAACACTTGCATGTGTGTGTAGTGATGTGCAAATGAGTGTTTTAGTCACAAGAACTACCTCTAAAGCTCAAGAACTGAGAGATGTTGATCTTAGCAGCTTCTATAGGCTCCTGGGACTCGGATTTGAGCAGTGGTGAAGTGATGGTGGTGGTGTCAAGCTTCCAACGTCTTCCTTCAAGCTTCCAAGGCTTCAAGGACCTCAACAATGGCTTCAATGGCTTCCTTTGTGTGTGTTTTGCATGTAACAGAGGTGCTAGAGAAGAGAAACTCGTGCAATGGCGTCTGGAGTCGACTAAAATGATGATATAGAGATAATGATGGATTTTGTGTTGCTCAAGAAGATTTTAAGCTGTCAGAGAGGTCAGGCGTATCGCCTGGCGTGGTTGTGCAAGTTGGTACGTTACGCGCGGATCCAGACAGACGAGGCGCTCATATTTCATCCGCGCGCATCGCCTGTCGCGGGCATCCCGGGTCAGGCGTACCGCCTGGCCTGAATTTCAAGCCCAATAAGCTTGTTTTGTTGTTCTGGCCCATTCTTGCCCGTTTCTCGACTGTAAAACATCATTCGAGTGTCGTTTGGACTCTATTGATCAATTATTAGTCATAATTGACTTGTGACAGTGTTTCGTGAGGTTTCGAGGGTTGTGCTACACAATGTGTTAGACGTTCACCAACGTTCGTGTGTCTTGACACGTGTGTGTTGTTCGTCCATAATTCCACGAATTATCTTGTCAGGTGTCTGTGTTTGTACTGTCGTGCCACGTGTCACACTAAATTAATCTAATTCTAGTGCCACGTGTACATAATGCATTTAAATAAACATTTAAATAAAATCAAAGCTGACCTGGAAATTACGGGGTGTCACATACTCATTTGAAACATTCTGATTTTTGTAAAACTCTAAATGCTTTTGATACATTTTGTGAAACATGAAACCTAATTAGATCAAAGTGTAACTCTAAAACAGTTTCGATACATTTTGTGAAACATGAAACCTGATTAGATCATGTGGAACTCTGAAATGCTTTCGAAACATTTTATGAAACATGAAACCTGATTTGCATAATGTGAAATGCTGAAACACTTTTGAAACATTTTGTGAAACATAAAAATGAAAGCGTTGTAAAAAAATTGGCTGAAACACGTGACAGTGGGGAGAAACACATGACCAAACTTGTCATTATTTCACGTGTTACACATTTGTCGCTAAGTCCCCTATTCTCTAACCGTTAACTGTGGAGGGGCATGATCATTGAGAATAGATTCTATTTGTGATTGACAATCCATGCCCATGGTTCATAGCTAAAACCACGACCAAATGTCGAGCGGGCGCTCGATAAAGCTAAAACACACAATGTTTTGTGAAAAAAACCATTGGGAAGGGGCAAACACAGAACTCGTCAGCTCGGTTACGGGAGCTCAGGAGTTATAATTGGACAGTTGGTCGGGAACTAATACACGACATTGTTGGAAGTACCAATGTTTTGCACCCCGTTTGGGACATATATATTATTTAACTCTTTTTATGCAAACATTTATTAGTAGAAGGATTATTCGTATTAATTTAGTGTATTATATAAACAATTTATATTATTAATAACACTAATGGTGAATTTTTATATTTGAAATAATAGGAGAATGCCATGTGGCATTTCTTGGAATCATTTTTTAGATAGGAAGATATAAGAAGGACAAAATAGTAATTTGCTTAAATCTCTTAAAATTAAGAGTTTTACAACTCTTATAGCATATGTTACAATCTTTTAATTCTAATCTAAATGTTTGTTTGTGTTCTCACTTTGTCCCACATTGGTAGCTTTTAAGAATTTAAGTGAGATATGGTGATTATAAAAGAAAATTATTCAAAACAAATGAATCACTTCTTGACATTTTTGGTGCATTTGGCCTTTTATGTTAGTAGTTAAAGCAGGTTTTAGTTAACTATCAAGTTAAAAAATTGCTTTTGTTATGGTTATGATTCAAGAACGAACCATGCAAACCTTTAAAACATCCAACTTAAATGTTATGTTTTCCGCTGCAACACGCGGGTACTAGACTAGTCTAACTACTATTATAATACATATAAGTGAGAGAAACCACAAAACTCTTAAAATTAAGAGGTACCACCATTTCATGCATTGATGTACAACTGTGTAATGTATTGTCCAGAATTCGTTTGTTATTTCAAGGATTCTAAGGTGGTGTTTGTTTTTTTAGATGTAAAACATCTGCGGTCTGCGGACCACGTCTGCAAACCTCTTTTGCAGAAGAGGTGGACAAAACCTCTTTTGTCTGCTTAAAAAAGATTGTTTGATTTTTTCCTCTTTAATCTCTTCAACAACGTCTGCAATCCTCCACCACCAAGCTCCGATCAGACGCTCCACCACCATGCTCCTCCGATCAGAACCTCCATCACCATGCTCCTCCGATCAGATCCTCCACCACCACAGATTCCATCATGTACGGCGGCGTTCTTGAAGGCTGTGGATCAATCGCAACCATTGTGAGAGATGAGGAAACTAGCAAGGCTAGGGTTTCAGCGTCGGCGGGGGAGGCGACGGCCCTTCAAAACTCCACCAGCGGCATCAACGCTATCATCATCAACGCCCCTTTCAAAGCTGACTTGTTGCTTTTTGAGAAATCCATGGCCATGCCATCTTCGATGATATTTCACCAAACACAAGAAACAAGAACAGATCTACAACTCTTGAATTTAATTTTGATTATGTTTCCTACTTTTGATTTGATTTTGGTGGAGAAGGGATGTGATCGAGAAGGAGAGGTGGTGGAGCAGGGATCTGTGGGTTTTTTTTAACCTAACAAGAGAAGAAGAGGTTGGAAGAGCTCAAAAAGAGCTTGGTCCACATCTGCGCCAAGAAGAGGTCGCGCAGACCTATTTTAATGAAATGTTTGCGAGAAAACAAACGGTCTATTGAGGGCCAACCTCAGCCCGCGTCTGCGCGGCGCAGGCATAAGAGGTCACGCAAATCTTTTTGAAAAAAAACAAACACCCCTAACTTATTTCACTTTCCCCTTTCTCCAAACTAGGGTTTCCTTTCACGTTCCTTTTTCTCCCAACCAAGAAATCATCTAATCCCTCACCGTTCTACCTTTTAGGATTTTTTACCAAATTGGTTAAACTCTTAACGACGATAATGGGAAGTCTCGAGGATATCTCTGTGCAGCTTGGTTACCCGATGGTCTCTAGGAGTTTTCTGCAGCAACCTGAAAGAAGAATGCATCATGTGTTGCGTTCTTTGATTCTAAAGAATTGTTACCAAAAGGAGGATTTAACAACACAATTGGCTCCATATTCAAATTTTTTAATCTTGGATCTCTTGATTAAAAGGGTGCTTCACTTCAATCGTATTCCATGCTCCTTGCCTTCTTATCTCCGTCTTTTGAAATTGGTATGCCTCAACATTATTTTTAACCTAATCTATTTAGATATTCTAAACTAAAATTCCATGTCTGATGGTCCATGCACTAAGAAAGAGTTGATTGGATATTTGTATCTATCATCATTTTGTGATGAGTGGTTATATGTGCCTGTTTGCCAATTTCTAATTGTACTTGAGAAGAAACTGAGCTCTCTTTGCTAACTTTTTTATTTCATTTTCGTTTCTTAGTTATTGCTCTTGCTATTATAATTTTTATTGTCAACAAAGAATGTTTCTGTATTTCCCCTTTTTTTCTGAACAAGTTTTCTGTGCAGAAATTGCATTCTTATTTGTATTTTTTTCTGAACAAGTTTTCCATGTTTATGTATGGCAGTGATGAAAAACATAGTGTTTGATGAGCAAACTCAAGAGGTGGATTATTCAGAAGACAAATTTGTAACAGGTGAACATAATTAATGTGGTTAAAAACGTATTCATTTTTATTGACTATTGGAGTTGTAACATGTAGAGAACATTCGGGCTGCATATCTCATAGAATACATACTAAATGCTTATATATTGTGTTGGGGCCTCATCTAAAAAACGATATATGTTGGCTTGTGAAGCATTTGGTGTACTCCCACCTGTTTTTTTTCAGTTTTGTTCCATTGAATCAAGTAGTAGATAATTATGAGACAACAATATACATGTAGTTAGGATGGAACTATGGAAGATGTGATAAAGGAGTCTCATGCAACATTTTCAGCATATTTTGGTGCTGATTTACAATGCTTTATCCAACCAAGCATGCTGCCTTGCTAGCTAAGAAGATGAAAAACATGGTGGTCAGGTGGAAGGTAAGGAAAAAAGAAAACTTTTATTTTATTTAGTTATATATACTAAGACCACCTAGTATGCCCCATGAGTGGGCGTTGGAGGGGCGTGGCACACCGCCCCTAGGGGCGTGAGAGGGGCGTGAGAGGTTGGGCGTGAGTCGAGCATGTTGGTTAATCTTGATGAGTTAATTTAAGTTGGGTCATGTGGTGTTGGATTTTGTCAAACTTGAATAAAGGGAATTTACCCACGTTTAGAATTTTAAGTTTAAAGAGTCATTAGGTTGAATATTTCTTTGATTTGACTCCACATTTAGTGGTAGTAGGTTGTTTATTTCCGTTGGGTTTTTGAGGTAATTGTAGGCTATATAAAGCCATGTTTCTTTTATAATAAAGAAGTTCATTTTGTGAGTTATTTGCTTTTGCATATCACGTACATAATTCTGTGGTTTATTTTTCATTCATTGAACACTAGTTTGAGAGTGTGTTTTGTGTGGGGCTTGAACCAACATTTGGTATCAGAGCCTAGTGCTCGTATCACGGGTTTTGAGAGTCGAGTTTTGAGAAAGGAGGGTTGCAACAAGTTCTGTGTGAACCGAGAGTTCCAATTGATTCGGGAGAAGATGAACCAGTAGGGTTTCTGTGTGAAACCCAGCAAGACCTAATTTGTGTGATTAGGAGAAGGTGACGCAGCCTTGCGGAAGAAGTTCAGTTCTATGTGAGCAAGAGGAGAGGGTTCTGCGTGAGCCGGTAGATACGAGATAGAAGAAAATCAGTTCTGTGTGGGCTAAGATACACGGATCTGTGTGATCTAGAGTAAATCGATCTGTGTGAGTCGAAGGAGCAGTTGTGTGTTCAACTATCTGTGAAACAATCGAAACCAAAGAAAGCTGTGTGGTGAAGACGAAAGGTAGTGTTGTGTGACTGTGTGATTAAGAAGACTGTGTGGTATGCTCGAGATTCGTGAAAGCTTTTCTTTGGAGCAGAGTGGAAGGGTTGCAGGGAATCTTTTGTGATTTGGTGAAAGTTTTTTTTGAAAAGAAAAAAAAAGAATTTTGTGTTTGACGCAAAAAGAGAAAAAGAAAAGACCAACAATTATTCTTTTCCTACCAGTTTTGTTTTTTTTATTAAGTTGCAGGAAACATACAAGGAGGAGTTATGGCAAACACAAATCAAGGTGGTGGTGCAATTGTGCAAGCAAGCAATCAGGGAAGTATTCCGTTGCAATGTCCAAAATTAACAAGCACTAACTACACGAGTTGGTCAATTATGGTGGAGTCGATCCTACAAGCATACGGTTTGTGGGAAGCAATTGATCCGGTAATCGGGGGTGCGGTTGATGCTAAGAAAAATTTACAAGCAAGGGCATTTGTGTTTCAAACTTTACCCGAAGATGTGTTGCTTCAAGTTGCAAAGCACAAGCATGCAAAAGATGTATGGGAAGCGCTTCGTGTGCGTTATTTGGGAGCCGATCGTGTTCAAAAGGCAAGAATTCAAACTCTTAGATCCGAGTTAGAGATGTTGAAGATGAAAGAGAGTGAAACGATTGATGAGTTTTCGGGCAAACTTAGTGGGATTGCTACAAAGATTAAGAGTCTTGGGTCTAACTTAGAAGATGAAGTTGTGGTAAGAAAGCTATTGAATTCGGTTCCAAAGAAGTTTTTGCAAATTGTTGCTTCGATTGAGCAATACTCGGAGATAGAACATATGTCACTTGAGGAGGCCGTTGGGAGATTGAAGGCTTATGAAGATAGAATCAAAGTTCTTGATGAGGAGGAAAATGATCAAGGGAAGTTGTTGCTTACAAAAGAGGATTGTCAAGAGAAAACCAAGAGAGGAGACTTTGATAAAAATCAATTTGGTCAAGGACGAGGTCATGGTCAAGGAAGGGGTTGTGGATATGGTAGAGGTCGAGGCGGACGGTTCCACTCCAATGAAGACCGGAGAGAACAAGGTACCTATCGAGACAAAAGACATATTAAGTGTTGCAATTGCCAAGAGTATGGTCACTATGCGGTTAGTGCCCCAAGCAAGAATCGAAGGAGGAAGTGGCTAATTTGACTCGGGAAGATAATGAGTCAGCATTACTATAGTGAAGAAGCGAGTTAATATCAAGATTAAGGGGGTGAATGTTGGTTAATCTTGATGAGTTAATTTAAGTTGGGTCATGTGGTGTTGGATTTTGTCAAACTTGAATAAAGGGAATTTACCCACGTTTAGAATTTTAAGTTTAAAGAGTCATTAGGTTGAATATTTCTTTGATTTGACTCCACATTTAGTGGTAGTAGGTTGTTTATTTCCGTTGGGTTTTTGAGGTAATTGTAGGCTATATAAAGCCATGTTTCTTTTATAATAAAGAAGTTCATTTTGTGAGTTATTTGCTTTTGCATATCACGTACATAATTCTGTGGTTTATTTTTCATTCATTGAACACTAGTTTGAGAGTGTGTTTTGTGTGGGGCTTGAACCAACAGAGCAACGGCATGAGTGAGTGAGTGGTTTTTGTTGAATTGGACCGTTGGGTTAGCCGTTGGTGAAGGAAAAAAATTTTTTTTTTTTACCTATTTAAACCATTCACATATTAAACCCAAAAAAATATTAACTTCCCATTTCAAACATTCAACACAAAAAAAATACCCACTCTTCCCATTTCAAACTTTCTTAACCAAAAAAATAATTTTCATGCATCCCAACCAAAACCCAAATTACTATAACCCAAACACTCCACCTAACCGAAACCCTAACACGCCACCTCCGAGCGAGAGAAGGATAAAATTCGTAATAAATATAGAGATAATTAATTTGTATTTTTTTTATTAATTTGTAATTTTTTTATTAATTTTTTTTATTAGTTTGTATTTTTTTATTAATTTTTTTATTAGTTTGTAATTTTTTTATTAATTTCTAATTTGTTTTTATTAATTATATCTCAATTTAATTTAAAAAGGAATGATGACGTGGAGTGAGTGGGTAATGAGGCATTTCCACCAAAATGGTGGGGGTGAGTGGTTGTGGTGAGTGCTTATGTGGTGCCTACGTGGCGCATATGTGGAGTGATTGGGTCACTTGGCATACCTTATAGTCTAACATGTTGGGTTGAATAAAAAGAAATATTAAATAGTGAGTGAGGTGGAATATGAAATAGAAGGTTGAATCAAAGAAATACTAAAATATTAAATTTTGTAGATCATGTTCAAATGAACAAGCACAAAAACCTTAAAGTTCTTAGTGAGGGCCTGTTGTGGATGGTTTCTGTGGTAGAAGATTTTGGGTGACAAAGATTGTGGTTTACAATCATTGTTAACCTCAATTTTTATTAAAACATTTTTGGCTTTCTTCTTTTGCTTTCAAATGAAATGCAACTACTTTTTTGTATTAATTGCACCGGAAATATTTTGTTTTATTCGTGTCTATTTTCACACATCAGTAACATGATTGTTGACCTTCGTTTTTGCAAGGATTGTTGGTATATCTTTTTAAATTAGAACTCAATGTAATCTTTTTGTCATTACTACAAAGATGGTTTATGAATTGAATCTTTAGTATTCTTCCTAGAGAATTTTGGTTATTCATTACTTGTCTTGAAATTTGATCATTTTTATGTTTTTTTAGGATGCTGAGGTGTTCTTGTTGCCAATATTGGAAATTATATGGGTGGTGTAGACCTGTGGCAAAATGAAGATGACAATTATGATGATTTTGATCCTCAATCTATGCATGATAGGAGACTTTAGATTGTAAGCATATCAGGATCTGTCATCTTGGGAAGCTTTAGGTAACATCACTTCACAAGCACAGTTCATCAATAGCATATCATTTCTGTTTTGGGTCATCAGGATATTTTAGGAAAAAAGAACTATGATGTTTAATTGGCATAAAATTTGATAATTCTTCGTCCATTTTATGCTGTCAATTTGATTATATTGGTTTTTATGTAAACTACAGGTGCACTACAAGTTCAATCCCATGACATTAAGGTATGAGCAACCATACCACTAGGATCGAATGCAAACCAAGTTGTTAATAGTAATTGATATTGTGAACACCAAATGTATTTGTATTTAAATTAAGGTAATTAATAACAAAATTTAATACTATTATACTATTCATGTATACTATATTGACTTATTCATTTCTTTACTATAAATATCAGGAATATATTTTTGGTGAAATGAAGAAAAAGATGAAAGATTTGACATGTTTGTGAAGATATGTGCTCGAACCATGCAGTGGACACATATATTTGCTACTTAAAATTTATATATTTTCTGAATCAATTTTTTGTTATTTATGTGGCTGGATTTTATTTTTCAAGAACATTGTCTCAAAGCATATGTAGACTACATCGTTGTTATGAAAAAGAAAACTAATGATCGCATTACATATATATATATATATATATATATCATGAGAACATTAGTAAGGTGATGTTTGTTTGGGTCTAAGATGGGTCTTGTTTCGTGAAGCAAAACGCCTCTGAAGAGGAAAAAACGTCTGAATCAACGTCTAAATGATTTAGAGTTAGTGTTGAATCTGAATGGGAAAAACATGTCTGAATGGGGATGCTTGAAGGAATCCAAAGCAAAAACATGTTTGATTCAGACTTGGTGTGAACCGAAGAGTGACGCCGTCGCCTTTGCTCCACCGCCTCCTCTCCACTGTCATCGCTCCACCGCAGGGTGACGACGACCAAGGGTGTGGAGTCTGAATTTGAATTGACCGACCTTGCTTCAGAACCACCGATGGGTGACGACAAACGAAGGGTGACAACGACTGTGACGATCGGCTCCACAACCATCGATAGGCTCCACAACTATGACGAAGGCGACCCTGACGGATGTCGATGGTGATGGAGGCCGAGGCTGCGGCGGAGGAGAGAGGCTGCACAACGGTGGATGCCGGGCTTAGATCGACTCTTTTTGATTTAGAACCGGAGGTGATGACAGTGGCGATTTTATAGGGTTTTTAAATAAAAAGAGTATTTTTTTTATTTTCCATTCAGACATGGAACCAAACAGTATTAACCGGTTTAGAATTTAATGGTTCAGATCCTTCTAAACATTCAGATATTTTAATCATTCCGCACTTAATAGTTCAGATGTTATCAAACGGCCCCTAATTTAACAAATAACGAACATCGTGTTGTATATTGTCATTGGTTCGGTCACCGCATCGCGCGGGTTTCCGACTAGTACTATATAATAGATATTGGAGAGAGAAAGTATCAAAAAACTCTTAAATTTAAGAGGTACAATTTTTTCAGCTAACTGTACAACACTTTTAGGCTTAAAGGTGATTCAATAAGACTTCAAAATTCAAAATCTGTCTCAATTCTGGCAAACTCTTCGATGGTGATGGTGACGACCCTAATGCACACTAGCAACGGTGTTAATGGCTTGAGCTTTCTATGGATTTGCTCCCTGTCTCTCGCAATTCACGATTAAATCAAAGAAGAACATCAATTTGTTTGTAGATATCAATTCAAGCAAGTTCAACTCAGGTAATGATCTGCATTTTTCTTGCTTGAAATTTGTTTCTTGCTTATTCTTATGCTTTGGAACCCTAACCCGCATGTGTTATGGATTTAGCGTCATTGCATGTTTCGGTTGAAAATCACTGGTAAGAAGTCTATAGTGTTTAAAGCTTGTCAATTCTTCACTTTCTGTTTCACATTTCCTGTTTTGAATCATTTTCATAGATTTGGTATGAGGTATTGAGCTTTTCACTTACACAACGTCAATGAGTGATTGTGAATCTTAAACTGTTGAACACAACATTGTGATTTAATATGGTTTAATTAATTTGGCATTGTCATTGATATATAGTGCTTATTTTAAGGCATATGCTTCTATGTTGTATCTTATAAAGTTCAAAAACTTCAGAATTATCCTAAGGGGAAGCCTGTACAAAAGAGGAATCTACAAGTAGCCATCCACAGGCCTAATGGTTTTTCTACGAAAGAGGAAACATTGCAATGTATGATTTGTTTTATAATTTGGTTGGAATATATTTCTTTTTATTTGTTTTGGTAATGAATCTATTGCATTTTGTTGCAGAGACAACCCTTGCGTTTATCAAAGAAGCATCGCCTATTGGAGTTAAGGGTTTTAATGTGTTCCATAAGACTATCCACAGTGGTCACCCCACTGAAAACCCTTCCCCACTGAAATTTCCTGTCACGTCATCACCCCACTGAAATCCTTTAACACCCACAATGGTCACCCCACTGAAAACCCTTCCCCACTATTCCACGTCATCAACATTTTTTAAATTTAATTGATTTATTTAATTTATTTTTTGCAAACAAAAAATAATAAACTTGGAATTTAAATTAACCATTCAAATAAAGATACAAATAAAATAAAAATTACATTGCAAATTTAAATAAAAAAACCATACAAAAAAAAACTAACAATTCAAATAAAATTTAACGATATTTATCCAAGAGTTTCTTTTTCATTTTTTGCATTATTTCACGATCTTCGTCGTCGAGCATGTCGGGAGGCATAGACTCAAGTGCTCTGAGGTCGGATCGGAGAGTTTTTTCTTCGTGCATTTTTTTCCTTTCTTCGTGTTTTATTTTTTGAAAAGTTGTGAAAGCTTGGAGTTGCTCGGCGAGTTCGGTTGTTGACGTGTTAGAGGAGACGGTTTGACGACTCGAAGAGGACGCCCGTTTTGTTGTATCTCGACCCGTCGGTCTAACCGGTTCCGGTGGGGTGTCGAACTCGGGTTCTTCTTCGTCATCCTCTAGGTTAACCGCGTAATTTGTATGTGCGGTCGAACCCCCGGGCGAATACTCGTTCGTTTCGGAATTTTTGGTTCTTTTTGAAGAACCTTGGACCTCGTTGTTGTGTTCTTGGCAAAGAACACGGAATTTTGGCGAGTCTTTTATCGCCACCCAAACGTGGTAGTGGTTAAACGTTTGGCCGTTACTCTTTAGTTGGTATTCTTTTTCGGCCCATTTCAAAACGTTCTCGTCGCTCATCCCGCTTTTTCGGTTGTTTGCGCAGTTGCTATAGATCCCACTAAACTTTGTTAACTTGGTGCACATATCCTTCCACTTTGAATTTAGTTGATGATACGTGCGGTATTCGGCATCGAAGCCCATCACATTGTGCCAACTAACGGTTACCTTTTTCCAAAAATTTTCCCGTTTTTGCGAGTTACCTACAAAAAAAAATTCAAAAGTAAGTTAAAAAATTAAACCCTTTAAAATAATATATAACAAAACTAAGTAATAAAATTTTTACCTTTGGTTTTGTTCTCGGATTCGTCCATGTAACATTTTCCGAGAGCGATCTCTTCATCTTGAGTCCATTGCTTCGGTGTCATTGGACCACTACTCGGCCCTGCTCCAGCCGGCTGTTTGTTTTTCTTACCTTTTTTGCGTTTCTGAGTGTCTTGTGTCTCCGGCACGACCTCGTTATCATGTTGGCTCGGGGAAACAAAATCAGATTCGAACCTCGGTTGAGAGAAGGGAGCAAAACCGGGTTGAAAGTGTTGGATGTTTGGGTTTTGTTGTAGTTGTGCCAAAAAATCCTAAGCGATTCGGGATCGTACGAGAACGGGTTGAATTCGGGATTGGGATTGTTAGGCCTTGGATTCATGTTTGTGTTTTTTTTTTAAAAAATATAGAGAGAAAGATGAAAGATGAAGAGATTTGGATGGTTTTTTGGGTAAAAAAAGTTGGGTATTTATTTAGTTTTAAAAAGTTGATTTTTTTTTTTTTTTGATTTATACCGTTCAACAACGGTCAAAAATGGCATCCAATCACAAACCGAGAATTTCCACGGGGAGCGGGAGCCGTTGGGGCCGGTTGAGCGGGAGCCGCTGGCTAGGGGGGCGGTGTGCCCGCTGGACCCCGCCGCGGGGGAGGGCACCGCTGGAGTTGGCGGGGAGGGTATTGTGGGTGGTCTAAAAACTGTGTGATCCATGTATGCATTTCTATATTGGGACTTTAATCTATTTTGAGTTTTTTTTTTAAATATTGTGAGTCATTATATCAAATTGTTTCAGCCCTTTTGAAAAGTAACTAGCAAGGAACATTATAGAGGTTTTGGCATTTGTTGGGGTTCTTGAACAGGTAAACATTTTAATTTTTGTATCTATAACCAAGAATCCTCTCGTTCCTCCGTCATTTCACCTTTGATTTCATAACATTCATCCTCAAAATGGATAAAAAGCATGCAAAAGAATCCAGTGGTAAACGAATTTGATTTTTGTTAAATTTTCAATTCAAATATCTGAAATTCCGATAAGTTTTTCATCAACCGTACATGATTTTATGTTTACAGGAAAATTACGAGATCTTCGATCAAAGAAAATCAAATAATCATTTCCAAAATCGGACAAAACAACTACAAACAGTACGACTTTCTTTGATTAACACTAAAATGTTCCAGATATTTTATTTATTTTAGCATAACAGTAAAATGCTTGTACTCTAATGCTTAAAATCGCCTATTCTACAATTTTTGTTAACGATTATAAATGTAAATTAGATATTGGTGTACTGCATAACAGAAAGAATTATTGTATGATGATTTTTAGTTGCAAAGTGGTAAGTTTATGTTGGTCTTTAGGTTGTGATTGTACTGCATATGTCATGTTGGCGATGTAACCTTTGATTTGATGATGTTCGTCATTTTAAGTTGTGTGTCGTGTTCATGTGCTGCATTGCCAAGTAACTTACTAGGATAGCCTCTTCATAGGCCTTATGTGTGTGTTGCATTGACTTGACATAGGTTGTATGATGATTAATAGTTGAAAAGATGTAAGTTTATGTTGGTCTTTAGGCTGTGATTGTACTGCATCTGTCGTGTTGGCAATGTAACCTTTGATTTGGTGATGTTCATAACTGTAAGTTGTGTGTCGTGTTCATATGCTACATTGCTAAGGACCTTAGTAGGTTAGCCTCTTCACAGGCCTTATGTGTGTGCTGCATTGATTTGACATAGGTTGTATGATGATTAATAGTTGAAAAGATGTAAGCTTATGTTGGTCTTTAGGCTGTGATAGTACCACATCTCACGTGTTGGCAATGTAACCTTTGATTTGCTAATGTTCGTAATTGTAAGTTGTGTGTCATATTCATGTTATGCATTGCTAAGGATCTTAGTAGGTCAGCCCTTTCACAACCCTTATTTTTGTGCTGCATTGATTGACATAGTTTGTATGATGATTAATAGTTGCAAAGATGTAAGTTTATGTTGGTCTTTAGGCTGTGATTCTACTGCATCTCACGTGTTGGCGATATAACCTTTGATTTGGTGATGTTTGTTATTGTAAGTTGTGTGTCGTGTTCATGTGCTGCATTGCTAAGGACCTTAGTAGGCTAGCCCCTTTACAGCCCTTATGTGTGTGCTGCATTGATTTCACATATCTTGTATGATGAACTTTAGTTGCAAAGTGTGTAGTTTATGTTTCTTTTTAGTCTTTGATTGTACTGCATCCTATAACATTGTATTATATATGTATGTACTGTTTTATTATAACTTTATCTAATTTATGTACTGTTGGTTGATAACTGTATCTCATTTATGTACTATATTTGATTAGTTTTGGTTCTATATATTTATTTTCAGTAACTTTATCAACACATGATAATTCTAAGGATGATTTTGAGTCTCAAGTACCTAAGTTTTTACAATATGACAAATTGAGAAGAATCCAAATACCCAATTCTCCTCTAAGTCTCTGTACGTTTATTCAATCTCTAAATGCAATGCAAAATGCCACTGTAAGTAAAATTGGATTTGCTAGCATTTTAGAGTTTAAAATAACATCTTTACCCACTTGCTTGGGGTACTGGTTGTTAGCAAATTATGATAATTATGATCCAACAACCTGCAAACTCAACTTGGGATCCCATGTTGTAAAGATTACACAACAATTGGTCAAGCAAGTTCTTGAAATTCCAATGGGATATACTAAACTAAAGGAATTAGGTAAACCATCAATAAGATATCCTGTTGTAGCAGAATTTAGAAGTCAATTTCCTGTAGATATTGTTCTACCAGATATTAATGATGTAAGAGATTTAGTGAAAAGTAATGGGAATGCAGGAAGATTTTTTGAGTTGAATTTCTTGGTGATATTTTACACTGTCATCGGAAAGATGACGCAAGGGTCAAAAGTCAACACATAATTTCTTACTTCATTAAAAGATGGCGCGAACATAAAATCTTTTGACTCATGCTCTTATATTATCAGCTGCTTGAACAAAACAAGACTAAGATGGAAGGGTTTTCAACATTATAATGACGCTCTTTCATTTCTACAAGTATGTACTATATTACAATATTTTGACACATTATATTATACTTTATTTTAAACATTTGATGTTAAAGTTTAGATTTTTGTACAGTATTTAAATACATATGTTGGAATTTGTAGTAAACTTTAACATCAAATGTTTAAAATAAAGTATAATATAATGTGTTAAAATATTGTAATATAGTACATACCGGTAGAAATGAAAGAGGGCCATTATAATGTTGATAACCATTCCATCTTAGTTGTTTTGTTCAAGCAGCTGATAATATAAGAGCACCAGTCAAAAGATTTTATGTCAGCACAATCTTTTAATGAAGTAAGAAATTATGTGTTGACTTTTGACCCTTGCGTCATTTTTCCCATGTCTGTTAAAATATCATCAAGAAATTCAACTCAAAACATATTCCAGCATTCCCATTACTTTTCACTAAATTTCTTACATGATTAATATCTACAGGAAATTGACTTCTAAATTCTGCTACAACAGGATCTCTTATTGATGGTTTACCTAATTCCTTTAGTTTACTAGATCCCATTGGAATTTCAAGAACTTGCTTGACCAATTGTGGTGTAATCTTTACAACATGGGATACCAAGTTGAGTTTGCAGGTTGTTGGATTATAATTTGCTAACAACCAGTACCCCAAGCAAGTGGGTAAATATGTTATTTTAAACTCTAAAATGCTAGCAAATCCAATTTTACTTACAGTAGCCTATTGCATTGCCTTTAGAAATTGAATAAACGTACAGAGAATTAGAGGAGAATTGGGTATTGGGATTCTTCTCAATTTGTCATATTGTAAAAATTTAGGTACTGGAGACTCAAAATCATCCTTAGAAGTATCCTGTGTTGATGAAGTTACTAAAATAAATATATAGAACCAATCAAATACAGTACATAAATGAGATATAGTTATCAACCAACAGTACATAAATTAGACAAAGTTATAATAAAACAATACATACATATATAATACAATGTTATAGGATTCAGTACAATCAAAGACTAAAAAGAAACATAAACTAAATACTTTGCAACTAAAGTTCATTATACAAGCTATGTGAAATCAATGCAGCACACACATAAGGGCTAGCATACTAAGGTCCTTAGCAATGCAGCACATGAACACGACACACAACTTACAATAACGAACATCACCAAATCAAAGGTTACATCGCCAACACGTGAGATGTAGTAGAATCACAGCCTAAAGACCAAAATAAACATACATCTTTGCAGTTATTAATCATCATACAAACTATGTCAATCAATGCAGCACAAAAATAAGGGCTGTGAAGTGGCTAACCTACTAAGGTCCTTAGCAATGTTGAACATGACACATAACTTACAATTACGAACATTAGCAAATCAAAGGTTGCATTGCCAACACGTGAGATGTAGTACAATCGCAGCCTAAAGACCAACATAAACTTACATCTTTTCAACTATTAATCATAATACAACCTATGTCAAATCGAAGAAAGTCGTATTGTTACGATTTTGGAATTGATTTTTTGTGTTTCTTTGATGGAAGATCTCGTAATTTACTTGTAAACATAAAAACATGTACCATTGATGAAAAACTAATCGGAATTCAGAGATTTGAATTGAAAATTAACAAAAATCAAATTCGTTTACCAGTGGATTCTTTTGCATGCTTTTTATCCATTTTGAGGACGAATTTTATGAAATCGACGGAGGAATGAGATGATTCTAGGTTATCGCCATTGAAGAGAGGTGGATTGAGAGGATTTAGGTTTTCGCCGGTTTTCTGGTTTAAGATCGGTCACGGTTACGTTTTCTAGAGAGAGAGAGACAGTTAATTTGTATAAAATGTCTATCTTGCCCTTTTGATTAAAAATTAGTAGTATTATTATGGTGTTTAATAGATAATTAGTTAAGACCTTTGATCTAAATAATTAAGGGTTAAGATTAGTTTTTATTGTTCTTAGGATAAATCCTCTTCTCAGTGGATCCTCCCCATATATATATATAGGATTGAGAGATCAAGCCAAATCATGGATTTTTTTAACATAACTGTAATAGTTTTACACCCAAAACTTGCGAATATGAATTTGTGTAAATTCATCATAACATCATTATGAAAATTTAACAAAAATAAATTTGTTTACCAGTGGATTCTTTTGCATGCTTTTTATCCATTTTTAGGATGAATTTTATGAAATCGACGGTGAAATGACGGAGGAATGAGATGATTCTAGGTTATCGCCATTGAAGATAGGAGGATTGAGAGGATTTTAGGTTTTCGCCGGTTTTCGGGTTTAAGATCGGTCACTGTTACTCAAATAACTTCGTTAAAATCAAGCTAGAACACTTTCTTCTTTTATGAATTTGTGTAAATTTATCATAACATCATTGCAAGTTTTTGACTTACAACATTATAATAGTTTTACACCCAAAACTTGCAAATATGTTACCCTTAAACGATGATAAATTTACACGAATCCAAATATTTATTTTCAAGATTCCAAATTTACTACTTAGAAAAGGTTGATGAGTTTCTTATAGCGATTGATCTGAGTTTGAACCATCATGGTTTTTTAACCTTTTTTTTAATTTTTTTAAGGCAGATAAACATCATTTTTTTGTTTGTTAAATTTTTATTATTATTTTAAAAGACTTTTATTTAATTAAAAATGATTTTGAGTAGAATTATATCTGAGTTAGCGACCGTGATGAGTTTTTTTGTCTTTAACTGATGTGATTAAGGGTGACATAACAACTTTTTTAGTTCAATAAAAACATCATTTTTTTAGTTTAAATTTTATTATTATTTTAAGAATCTTTTGATTTAGTTAAGAATAATTTTAAATCGAGTTATATCCGAATTAACGACTGCTGTGAATTTTTTTTCTTTTTCCCTTCACTATTGTAATTAAGACTGACATAACGTGTAAAACACAAAGAAGACATGTGCTATACACAAACACTACATAATAACTAATTCTTCCATTTCTTTCTAAACATGAATACGAACCATTTTACAAATGTATTACATGATAAGATATGTAAATTTAAATTTAAGTATCTTTTGTTTAGTTAATATTACTTTTGAGGCATAATTCAATTGATTTAGAATTATATGCCAAATTGACGGCTGTTGCAAGAATTTTTTTTTTTTTGATTTTTCTCTTGGCTGTTTTGATTAAACAAGTGTAATATGTTAGACATAATATTATAGATAAAACGGGAAGACAATCATCACCTATGAATAATACACCTACTAAAATTATTTTAATAATTAAAAATAATAATAATTAAATAGTAACAATGTTTAAATCAAATAATCATAATAATTAAAAAATATTAATAATGAAATATTTTTTGTTCTATACACATTTCTTGATTTAGTTTTGTGATTGCAGCCATTTTTCATATACGTTTTGATATTCGTGATATTATAACCGTCGTTATGATTGAATACACGTATAAAAATAAGGATCTTAAATATTATGTGCTTATATTTGTGTTCTTATTCCTTATGGTTGACAAGACGGCTTTTTTGTTTGCGTTTGATATTCCTGCTGTCATTGCCGTTGTGATAAGATAATCATATTGGTAGAGTGGTAAAATTCAATTTTTTGTTATAGAATTTTAGTTAAGTAGATATGTTTTTTTTTTCTGTTCAATATAGGGTTATCGTCACAACACGCGGGTAAATCCCTAATTATTCTATATGTGTGAATAAATATTAAAAAAAAAAAGAAGAGGTTGTATGCATTTGACTTTGTTGACTTCTAACTAGTTTGACCTGTGTACCCTTTTAGCTGGTCTTAATGATTATTTGATTTGTTTAAAGAAAACACTATCCATGTTGATTCAATTGCAAGCAACACTACCCATCATGATTTATTTGTTAGTAAATGCGCAAAAATTCCCAAATCTTGATTACATGTTGAAGCCATTGTAGAATTGTATCAAGATACGATTCCATTTTGATTCTATGGCTGTTTATTGTGGAGAGAATGCAAAATTTATAAACTTTTAATTGAAAGGTATTCGTACCTGCTTTACTTGCTTTACTCTCACGTGCATGTCGCATTTAAGGCTACCTGCAATGCATAAGGATGCATTTACTAAATGCATCTTACTCACCACTGCCACATTAGCTTCTTCTCCACAGCGTCCATCGGACGTGCGGCGATGCCATGGGGGACGTACGCTGAAGATGGCGTGCGCGTTGCAGGTAGTGTAAGGTAGCAGTGAACAAATGTTGCTAATATAATTGCAAGAATAAAATGACAAAGCTGCTGCTGGATCTGTTCAAATAGTTGGTGGAATATTACCATCACCATGATGTCCTTCAAGGCTGGTATTTGTATAAATGTTGGTAGCGAAGGTAAGTACTTTGATGCTTGATTTAGTCTAGATTTGTGTAGAGTGTACATGATCTATTTACATGTTTATGAATGAGTGAAAATTAAATATGTTAACCAAGTAATGTAATGATTTTAAGTGATAAAGGGACAAGCTGAAAGTCTCAATATCAAATCTCACTAACACAAATCTTGAGCAAAATCAAGCAAAGACTCGACTCAAATCTTTACTTCCTTACCTCTTTTAGATTCGTTGGCGTTTGTCAAAAACATGCAAGTCCAAGATTGGTTGATTTTTCAAGCTTCCAGTAGCTGAATTGATTAGCTGAAAAACTATATAAATACATATTTTGCATGTGTAAGAATAGGCATTTTACTTGCTTGACTAAAGAGCTTGAAACATGGGTCGACAGAAGATGGGTCAAGAGATGAACACTATGACCACAGCATACATATTTGTATAACGAATTTGTACATGTAGTCTCACCAACTGAGGACTGTCTAATGGCTAACCTAGCCATCTTCATTAAGGATCAAACAAACCATTAGCGGGTCCATGTACTGCACCTTGGATGTGACCTTGGACGCCATCTCTTTCAATGGATGAACCTTGTGGATCACACAATTTTAAATTTTGAAATACTTGTATCCATCTTCTGGGTTTTTCATTCCCTCTTCCCAGTCACCCATTGACCTACCACCAAAAACTACTTGTTGTATACCCAAATACCTGCCAAATAAATGAAACACAAAAGGAAGGATAATAGTGTAAATAAGCATTAAATGAACCAAGTGTCCCTACTTCTAGGTGGTGTTTGAAGAGAGTTTTGAAAACGTTTGTGTGACTGAATAATTACAATCAGATAATCAATTGTAATAAAACGCACCACATAAGATAGTATTTTGGATGTGTTTATGTTGTATGGAGTTGTAATAATCAAATAATTAGTTGTTTCTGTGTTTGGCATATTTGGATTAGGTAAGGAACTAATTGACTAAATGACCAAAATGTATAATTTTATGCATTCTTGAAGTATTCCAGTTTCTATTTAGACTTTCTTTATTAATTATAAAATAAGAGTTTACAACTTATTTGTAGATAAAGATGCTTACTCTGAACTCAATACTGTGAGGCAGTTGATAAGCACATCAAGGGCAAAGTAATCAGAAGTACCAATGTCTACCCTGTTTATACATTTTCGAAAATTGTGACCTTTTTTATTTAGAAAAGAGAAAGGAATAGAATCAAAAATAAAATAAATAAATAAAATAAAATCATGTAAATATTCATACCAAACCCGCCCCCAGTTGTCCTGAAACTCAACATCACCAATATCATGGAATGATGATGGCATCACACTGAATCCCTTATCTGCATCATATAGAGGATTGTATTCCATTGATGCATTTGCCAACTGCAATACGAAAATAAACAATAATAAGAACCTGAAAATGAATGATCGATTAGCTGCAACATAAACAATTCAAAGGCTGATAAAACAAACATGATCAAGTTTATGTTTTTACCTGCAAATTGGATGAATTAAATGCACCCAAACGACCCATGATATACCATGACTGAATAACCTATCACATAGATAAGTAATATTACTTTATTTATTATTCAGACCCCGTATAAAGAATCAGAAATCCTAATTCTACTTATAATCCGGGTTAAAAGAACAGTTAGATATGAATAACATATACGAAAAGGAGATGGGAGGAATCTATATACACTGCCAATGAGGTCAACATCCCGATCAGAAGGTGGTCCATATAACTTGAACCATATATTGGAACCAACAGGACTGAAACTGCAATTACAAATAAAGACAATGACCCTTAATTCAAAAGAAACTCAGATCATCGGTTTTTTAAATAATGATAAATGACAGAAGTGTTTTATACAACATATAAAACAAGTTAATTACTCTCTAAAGGTGACTTTAAAAGCAACAACAGAACCCGTTTTAGGCTTGTGAAAATCTCGCCCCTTCTTTCGAATTCTATCTTCAACCTGCAAAATCGTGTTTGAAAATATTTGCGAATCTTTAAACAAAACAATAAAAAGTGTGCTGGAATAGATTAAGGAAAGAGTTACTCCGCTTAAAAAAAGCTACAAGTTGCTGAAACTTATGAGAAGCGTATTATTAATGTTACACTAGAGTCATAGTCATATGCCCTCAAAATAGGGGAACAAACAGAATTCATCAGAGAAATAGAACGGAAAGTGACTAACTTTGCAAGGAACAAAGGTGAAAACAGAACTACAACAGACAACAAAATCATATGCATTAAACAATGCAAGGTAACAAAGCTTAAGACATTTACTTAGCAGTTACAAAGCAAACAGGGTAAATGGTCACTAATAGATGGCACAAACAAAGTCATAAAGTTCGTGCCAGGCTTGGTTTCAAAAAGCACTAAGCGCACCAAGGAGATAGGGTCCCCAGAGTCAAGGCAAGAGGCAAAGGCGCAGGCATCACGTACGCAAGGTGATAGATAATAATAAAATATTAATCGACTAATTTTATATAAATTTCACTATAGTGCATTAATTCTGATTATTAAACATTCAAAATTTAATATATATAAATGACCTTTGTGTACAATATTTTCAGCCGTGCATGTAAGTTAAGTTTGTGTTATGTCAGAAATTCTTGCACTTAGATATACCTAACTTAAGGCTTAAACATATGAAAACACCATACAACCAAATCTTTACTTCTAGATTATTTAACAATTTGAAAATAAATAAATAAAAAAAATAAATCACTGTTACCTTTTGTCTCATCTGCTCTGGCTTCCCAATGCTATCACCCAGAACATTTCTGAGCTCAATATCATTTTTTGCTGCATCTTCCAACACCCTGTAATCAAAACAACAAACGCAAAGTTCATCAAATATCACACAAATACATTTAGATTTCACAAGATGAAACGAATCCTTGACAACAGCACATGAATTCAATATAAAAGCATAACTTATATACACTACAAGTACCAATGAGGCATTGCCCCTCAATGGTACTCAGGATATTTCCAAATAGGAGGTATTGGGTTCAAATCCTGCGGTGAAATCCGGGTCTGAGGGGCCAGGGGACCTTGGTGACATGGCCCCGAAAACAGTGCTTCACACGATTGAGACTTTGCCGTTCAAAAAAATATATACACTACAAGGTGATTGTTTTGTTCGAAGATAGATTACTTAGCCCAAGAAGGATAGTTGTGAAGGCGATCATATTCACGTTTCCTCTTTTCTTCTCGAACTTTAAGCAATCTCCGCCCTCTGGCCGTCGTACCTGAGCCTCTGACGTCATCAACTAACGAATCATCACCACCGTCACCGGACTTCCTGTTACTAGAAGATTTTGCACTTACGGTAATGATTGTAGTTCCTCCGTTTCCGGGAACAAATTTAGGAAAAAAACATGATGGTTCTTGATTCAGTGAAATGGAAGAATAACGATTGAATGCATTGCACATATGCATGATTCAAATTCGTTTATTAATTGTTGTATGGAAAGCTATGCTAGTATGAGGATAAGCTTAATTAGGGTTCTTAGGGGGTTTATGATTTTGACCAGATAACTGGTTCGTAAATTTGTGTCCTGATTGCGCACAATTAGCCCATGTAGTTTGAAGGTTTACATAAACAGTCCATCAACTTTATGTAGGAAACCGCAACATATGTTGTGTTGAAAGTCATCAATAAATGTTTATGTATTTTTTCTTACTCATATTATCTATTACATATTTACCTAAATAAAAAAAAACTTAATTACAATACTTGTTCTTAAAACATATTTTTCCTTCCAAATAAAAGGTTAATTACATTTTTTCTACATCATAAAAGAATATGTAATTAATTTTAAAGATTGGATAATATGCAATACGTGAAAATTCAATTAAAAGAAGCAAATACATAGAAAACATGAGTATTCAATTGAAAGTTTAATACTACTATCAATAGCATTTCATTGTAAATAAATCAAAATACCTTAGCTCAAAGTGTTATCACCTCTAAATGAAGTGTTTAAATTTAGTTAGGAGACAAGTAAATAAATGAACACAATCAAATATTAACAAACTAAATAACAAATTAGTATCTTATATACACTTGAATAAAAAATATTAAATAGACAGTAATAATAAATTGTCAATCTTTACAAATCCTAATGTTTAAAAAGTCTAGTTGAATACTTTTGTTTTTAACAACTTCTTTTTATGAAGTTGTCTTTTTTATAAATCTTTTATTCTTTTCAACAAATAAACCGGTTTTAAAATATTTAATATTTTAAAAATAGTTCATTGTTTTAGAAAAACTTTGTATTTTATAAAAAAAAAATTAAAATATTTTTTTAATAAAATGATCATTTTTGATATTGTCACACCCAGATCGACGACAGAATACATCAGGGTGCACGACTATCCGTAGCTCATGACACTAATTAAAGTTACATAATTTAATCATATCAAATTCTATTATCACGCATAAAACATATAGTGTAAAATACATGCATATTTTATATAACTAAATATAATATATATATATATATATATATATATATATATCGTTCGATATTGTTATATATATGTAGTCATTATATACATTTATATAACACTTACATACTAGTAAGTAACGAGTAAAATGATTATTAAAATTTTTGACATACTTAGTTGGTTAATTATTATTATAGGAGACCGCCTAAAATTAAGAAAATATATTATAATTAACATGCTTCGTTTTTTATCAAACTTAGGTACAAACGTAGAGAATAATAAGCAGATTCCAACAACATATTCGAAAACATTAAAAACATAATATATTGAAAGTTATCATACATAAACTAAATGTTAGTTAAATTAATTATAAATAAAAATAATAATAAACCTTGATTTGAAATGTAAATTTGAAAGTTACTGCCTCGAAGTTTTTATGAATGTCACACCCCCAAATTATCACTTGCAGTGTCAGACCGCTGAGTGTAACGTGGTCATGATCAAAGCTCTTAGTCATATAGAATGACTCTATATGAGTTTCAAAATACGCAGTTTCAAATGCAATAACCAAGTTGATTAAAATATTGCAGCGAAAATCATACGTTGTTTAGCTGCGAAATGTAAATGTTATGCAGCGGAAATAGTAAATTGTTTAAGACACACCATTGTTTAATAAAGACATAGTAACATATAATGAAATCTCAAAATGTTCGTGAATGCATGCAGGACCCTCATCCTTAGACTCCATGTGCGTCCTAGCTCGTGCATTCAATTACCTGAGAATGCATGCTAAATTGTGTCAACATAAAGTTGGTGAGTTCACAGGTTTAAGTAATGTAAAACAGTTAAGGAGATATATACTAGATATGTTAAGTTGTAGACCATAGGTACAGGTATACGTGTTCCCCTCTACCGAAACTCGACTGTTAGATGCCTCCACCAAGTCTATCATGAAACTATGGCATAGGTCGATATTACGCTGTCATCGAGCGGGGTTTTTCAGACCCAGTAGTACTACGTAATAACACCTCGTTTGTTGTTCAACTAACGGTAAGGTTGTGTGAGGACTTTGTTACGATATAATCACACTCAAAAAGTTGTTTTACAACATACCAGTCATACATCTAAAATAGTTGTTCCAATGTATTCTTACCCCAAAGTTTAAATTAAAACAATTGCAATAGAAAAGTGTGGCTGTAAACTCACATGAGTTTAGTAGTTGTTGTTACATGAACTTTGAGCTATTCGTCTCTAAGTATTACCTATATCACATAGGTGTTGTGAGTTCGTGTTCACTATTGTGTTTGTGTTCGGGTTTGTGATTGTGTTGGTCTCACTAGACCATGTATGTGTCCAAATGACTCTAAGTTGTGTGTTGGCCGTGTTTGACTCAACGGCCCGTTGGTGACTCATTTAGTTTTAGTGTTTGTTCAACGTGTTTTAAGTGTCATGTATTACGTGTAAACACATATGTTATGTTCGACGGACAACTAACTATTTAAAGTAAGTTTCCATTTTATGCAGGTTTCCATAAAATCACCTTTTAATTATTCTAGCATGCTTATTTATCCTACGTGATCATGTTATCACATAGCACATTGTTACAAGTTATCACATAAGCATACTTTTCATTTTAAAGTTACTAAATATAGAAAGTTCCTATATTTATCATGTTTTAAACAACTCAAGCATACATTTATCTTCATGGTATTATGTTGTACCATTAGCAAGCATAGTTTACTCATTAAGCATGTGTGTGTGGGTGTTTTAAGACCAAAATGAACATAGAGACTACCTCACAAGGCTCCAAAAGACTGAGATGCAGCATGTATAGGTCCTTGCTTACTCCAGAAGTGGTGTAAGATGGTTCAGCAGCTGGTTAGGTGAGCCAATGGTGTAGGTTAGCTCCTCCAAAGCTTCAAGACTCCAATGGAACCTCAAGATGTCTTCAAGGTAGCTCTAATGTGGTTTCTGATGGTAAAGATGAAGATAGCAGGGAGTTTTGGTTGTGGTTGAAGTGTTTTAGTCGAGAGAAATTGAGTAGGAATGAACAAATGAGTTGAGTTTTATAAAAGTTTTCAGCGAAGTGGGGTTGTCACGTACCGCAAAAGCGCCTCAAGGTGTCTTGGCGTATCGCCAGGAATAAAATAATAGGGTTCTCTCCCGAGGCACACCGCGTATAACCGAGGTGGAAATTGATTGATTGTGGCATACCGCGAAGGAATACACGAATTCAAATTATGCAGCTTATCTTCACTTATCGCCAGGGTTTTTGCCAGGGCCCTTGGCGTACCGCGAAGACTTCCAGACTAGCCCAAATGGCCCAATTTCGTTGTTTCAAACCGTTTTTCAATTGTTTTTCGTTAACGTTCATCATTTCTAGATTTTAGTCATAATTTAGTTCGTTTATAACTCACATAGTGCTTAATTGTTGTTCAATTTTATCATTGTTCGTTTGATTCACCAACGTGTGCGTTTTTTTGATAATTTCTCAAATTATCGTCTGGTTGTTCATGTTTGGACTTCTAGTGCTACGTATGTAATAATAAATTAAATTATTATTTAATAAACGTAATTGCTAATATAGAAAATGCGAGGTGTCACAAAATGTCACATCAAAAACTTATCTCACTAAATGACACCACGTGTACATCCTAAGCCTGCAAAATTCTTGCGCACTATGTATAAATGCCCTATAAATACTCAGTTCTTAATGCAACATGAAATCACAACATACACAAAATATATTCATGTTTAGAAAGATATATAAGCTTCGGATATTAGGAGGTGTTGTTCAGTCTAGATTGTCAACCAACTATCTCAAGATGAATACATTTATTATTTTTAAACTAATCAAACTATTTTGTTGTTTTAAAAATTAGCATACAAATTATTATATGTTTAAGAGTATAGGGAAATCTATAAGAAGCTATCAGGATATAATATATACGTATAATTAGATCAAATAATACACGCATGATGATTATGATCTAGTGGGTCTGGCATAAATAAATTAATAGACCAGAGGCGTAAAATACTTAAAGACACCGATAGTAGTGTATCTTAAAGTTGCGGTTCTATTTGAATAATTATGACAGTGTATACGATAGTTATTCTGAATGTTTATATTACTAATTCCAACTACGCTTAGACGGTATTAATATGTTGTGTGTTTAAAATAATTTGTGTCATATAACCGTTATTCACTAGCTTAATCGCTGACATATTGTTTTTAAAATTTTCAGGTAAAGAATAAAATTTATGTTAGGCACAGGTGCATGGTGAAAGGATATATATATAGACTCCCTAGGCATAAGATACCTTGTGGCTTAAAAGTGCTGAAGAATAAATGCTGAAGGGATAAATCGACTCCTCATGCCTAAAAATTATCATTCTTTTATCCCGTGTAACCCTGACTATAGTCAGGAGATTTTGATATAAAGTTTGGTAAAAAAACTTTATAATAATAATAATACTAATTTTATATCCTCGAATATATGCAAATTTTATAGTTTCTAAATAATTGCCTATATATAATTGAGACTAATAAAATTCTGCTAAATAAAAATGTTTAAAAAATAACTAGATGATACTATCAAGTTACCAACACGTCACCACCCAAGGAGTAATCAAGGGTGTGACAGGTTGGCATCAGACCCACTGGTTTAGTGAACTAGATGATTTTTGGTAGAACGAGTGTGTAGAGTTTAACCCAAGATAGAATTAATAAAATATGTATTATCGTATTAGCATTAGGTATATGTTCATCTATTGTCTTGCAGATGTCTGACAATGATATCCCATATGCTCAAGTAGTAAATGAGAAACATTATCTTAATTATCTAAACCCACAAGTAATAAATGTCATACAAAATCTTAATATGAATGAACGTGACCTTTACTTCGGCATAAGCGATCTGAATGAAAGTAACGGGATCAATAATCAAGCTTCAACAATGGAATATGAGAGTGTGTTAAGATTAGCTGGAAACAATAAAGATTCTATATTCAACTGTTGGGTTTTTAAGACACCTTCGCCTCAAACTGTCTTTCCAACAACAATACATGCCACCCAATCAAGTCTACTCCACTCAAGACCTCTTTAGCACATCATTTGCTACAGAAAAAAGAGAGAGTTAGCACAAGAAGTTGAAAATGAAGTTCTCATGAAAAGTCTTCTTGGTATCATGTGCATAACGATGAATATACAAGCCAAGAATACGCTGCTAATTATGACGTATCTTGGCCTACCAACTCTGTGTACCATGACTTAATGACGGCAAGGAGAGATCCCCGCCTCAGTACGGACATTCGAACATGTACCCTAGTAATATGGAAGAATACTTGGATCGTACTATACACAAAGCAAATGATCTTACAAGCATACTGGTCAAAAGCATGGAGAAAGAATTAATTATGGGAGAAGAAATGACGGGAATCGTTGAGCGGATGAAGACACTCGTAGAGTATCTGAAGTATTATTAAATAGGATAGTTATATAATATGTGTGACTTTTTATAATATTATGTAATTTTATTTCTAGAATTTTAATGTACGTCGTATTGTACCGTTTTCCGCGTGGTATAATATTAAAAGACGTTTTGTTAAATCTACATTTCAGAATGTCATACCATAATATCCTACAACCTAAAGATGTTAGAGGCAAGAAGAGAAATATAAACGAGGTAGGAAATACTGAGCAACAAATTATCAATAAGAACGGGGTAAAACAAATGGAGGAAGAAGGCATCATAGAAGCAATTCCAAAACTATTAGATGCGCTTGAACTAAGCAAGAAAGATAAAAAGTTGCATAAGGATGTGACAGTTGCGTACGAAGAATTCGGCATTAATGACGTGAGCACATTTGGTCGTGCTTGAAATCCACGAGGATTTAGTAACTTTTGTTATTGGGGATTGATAGTATGTGAAAAATGATGAACGTGGGCGAAAACCGCGCGCAAAACGGAGTTCGTATGCTCCCGGAATCGCGAAACGAAGTTTAAAAGCAAAATGGTGACGCAGATGACGTGGGGCGGTACGCCCCACCCCAGCTCTCCAGATGGGGTGATGCGCCCCAGACCTTAAGTCGGCAAAAATGCCTTAAATCGATCAGATTTCATGGGAAACTTCAAAAAAACGTATTTTCTTCACTTTGGTCGACTTCCAGACGAGAGAAACTCACTCTTAAGCTACCAAACTTCAAATTTAAGCCATTTGAAGTCATAAATCTCACCAAGGATCGTGTTTTCAAGCCCTGATCGTTGTTTTAACCACAGAAATTTGTCAGAACAGGTAACGGTTCGTTTTAACCTTCTAGTTTGATTTTGATTGATTAGATCTTGATTTTGAACGTAATGAGATAGTTAGGATTGTTTATTATTGCCTAGATGATGGCTAGGATTGATTATAAATGAAGAACACGAAGTTCTAACGGTTAAATCCTTGTTTTGATCCGTTGTAATGCCCAATTTACATGAAATCATACCCATGATTATAATGGTTTAAACCATTTGATTGTAACAATGTAGGTGATTAGTTTGATTAATCTTTGAAATGCAAAGGTTAAATCTAAGCGTTTCAAACTAATCACAATCATTAACATACTCATTGGAATGATTATCTGATGTTTGTGATAACAGTCAGATTAGTATGTTAAATCTGGTTATTTCACCTATTTTGATGCTACATTGTGATATTTCATGATATTTGGGTAATCAATAATAAGGATTAATCACTCCTAAGCCATTAAATCATCTAGAAACTGTTTTAGCATTATAATCAACAACATTAACTATTTGGTTAATCTGAGATTATTCTGATTAATCTAGAGTGTCATCAACTTTGTGTTAGGAATCTAATGCAATGTAGGTTCCTACATTATCATACATTGTATGATATGACATTAAATTAATTAATTATATAATTAATATCGAGTTGATGATTTACTAAGCAATGTCTTTGACATTGAACGTTCAGAAGGATCTAATCAGTAAACTAGAACATAAATAACTTATTAAATATAACTAAATGCAGAATCATCTCTGTACTATCAATGATACTCTGCTACCCTTATATCATCAGGTGAGTTTCGTACAACCCCTTTTATTTTTAATCTTTTATAAACATCGGGGAAACTCTGCAAACTGTTGTCTGAACATATGATATGCATCAATGATATCTGTGTGATTTCATGTGATTTTGTGGGATTTCATGGGATTTTGCATGTAGACTGAACTCTATCATGGAACTGAAAGTCCTCATTTTTGAACTGTATCTAGTGAACCCATGTGTGGCCGAGCAGAAAACATTGATAGTACTATTGGTTGACACCCCATTCGCTGGGAGGGTTGCATATCCCCTTGTGTGAATGTTTGTTATCTGTTTCCTGAACTTCTTAATGGTGTGATAGACATTAAGATAAGGAGGCACTAAGATATGTACCGACGGGTAATATCTTGAGACAGACTAGACGTCCGAAAGGAACTAGATACAGGTCCCATGGTTATCCGGAACTGAACTTTTGAGAACGTGCTTATCATATCATATTGTTTTAAAATGAACTGTCGATCTCACCAGCTTTGTGCTGACGTTTCAAATTTAAATCTTTTTGCAGGAAGACAGTGACACTCGGTGAGGCAGCACTTCAAACACTAGTAATTAAATAAGTCAGTTGTGTAATAAACTTAGTTGTAAATTATGATACTGATTGTAATGACGAAACCCTGTATTGTATTTATTTTAAGTTAATCTGTGTGCTTATGATATCGGTTCAAGTAAGTCACCCCTCACCTCGGAGACATCACCACTATGCTTCCGCAACCGGTTCGGTGACGTCAGACCAGACACGAGGTGACGAGAGGTGGGGGTGTGACAGGGTGGTATCAGAGCCACAGGTTATAGAGAATTAGGTTGACTTAGAGACCTAGACTATAACCATAGGCTCGAATAGTGACACAGAGAGCACCGACACATTAATATTGAACAAAACTTGTTTTGAATTAAGCCAGGATAATCAGGTGGTACAAATTCCAGTTATGAGTGGCCAGTATAACTGAAATTTGCAACACGTGTACATTCTAGTTTGATTTAATTCAAGCAAAACACTAACAATAGTAATGACGAATAGTTGCGTTAAGATAGGAGGACGTCTCATATCATGTTTATGTTGAATATTTTATTCAATATTTATTCATCTTACTGATCTGAGAATTCTGTTTATACAGCGATGGCAGACCAAGGAGAGAGATATATATATCAGAGGTTTCCATATGTCATTCTGGATGATACTCCCAGTTCCAGTTCTGGATCTGACTCAGATCCTTCGGAGGCTGTGTCATTAGCATCACATGCATCTGCAGTGCCTCCCATACCACCACTACCTGAGCCAGTACCGGTGCCGCCACCACCACCAGCACTTCCTATTATACCTAGTCCTCCTTACTCACCTCCGGCTGAACCAGTTGCTGATCAGAGACAGAGTATTACACCTCCTAGAGTACCCGCTTGGGACGGGTTGCGGCGTATGCGGGGTCAAGCCCGCAAAACTACAGGATTGCCTCCGAGATGACAAATGGCTCCCCGAGATGAGCCACCGACTATACATGAGGTGGGAGAATCCTCCCACCAGACTGAGTTGAGGGCGCAGGTACAGCAGATTTCTCAGGATTTACAGGCTTTGAGACAGGATGTATCTCACCACCATACTCTTCTGGAGGATACCCGCACCACTGTTCTAGAGATTCTCACTTCTCATCTGACCCTTATGGAGCAAGTGAATGTCTTAGGTGCTAATACTCAGGCTTGGAGAACGATGATGGAGGAGCGACTTCGGAGGACCTGGCGACAGGCGTTGGTAGTTACTTTTTGGCAAGAAGTAGCATTGTGGAGTGAGAGATGGGTGCATTTGAGGCAGTTAGTGAGCACCATGAGTTTAGAGGCTCGGTTGATGATGATAGTTATAGTGATGGTTGCTATAGCTATAGTGATTTCCTGCTTACCGTTCTTTATACGGTAAACGATGAGGGATGTTTATGTTGGTTGTTATTGTATAGTCGGATAGGTTGTGAGTATGTGATGCATAGGGAAATTTTGTTTGTAAAATAGATTCCCGATAGTTAGTATGGATGAATCGGTTCTGATAGTTCTTGTATTATAACCTTGTGATGTATGAAATTATGGTACTGTAATAATATGGGTGTTTTGTATATCTGTCTGTATAATGAGCTATGTGTGTGAACTATAATTAATTTTTCTGTGTGAGAACATAACCATATGCGAACGAACTAAAATGTGAACATGTTGAACTAAAATATATATTTCGCTGAAATACAGTACGGGAGCAATACTGTATGCGAATATATCGAACTAAAATATATATTTTGCTGGAATACAGTACGGGAGCAATACTGTATGCAAATATATCTGTAACTAAAGTACAGTACGAGAGCCATACTGTACGAGAACATGTCTATGGTCTGTATGAGAACTTAATGTATGAACTGAGAACATATTAGAGAACTTGTGTGAGAACAGGTCCTAGTTCTGTATGAACATATTTCTAAAAACATGTGTTGCAATGCAAAGAGCTGGGTAAGACTCTAACATGTTTTTGAAATAACAGGACTAAGTATAACTACGAACAATTGTGTGATCTGTGTGTAATACAAACATGTTTGGACTGAATTCATGTAGTTATACTATATTCTTTATAATCACATTTCAATATAAATTTTCAGTGTAACTGAATATGATTGAATTTATGTGATAGAATGGGTTATATCTTTAATGTTCTTAAACTGACCTGAATTTGTCTGCTTGTGAGCAGATTAATGGCTCCTAAAAGAGGTCGACCAGCTAAGAAAGCTGCTAAGAACATTACAAACCCTGAACAAAATCAAGTCCCACCTCTGAATGTTGAATCAAATCCGGATCCGCATGTTAATCCGGAAGCGAACGTGGTTCCATCTAGGAACTTGGAAACGAATACTACTCCACCAGTGAACCCTGGAGCAGGCATTGTTCCACCTGCTGGTACAAGCGGATCTGAAACAAATGAAGCTATGATAGCTCGTATTGTGCGTGAACAACTATCTGCTTGTGGTGTTCTGACACAACACCAACCACATATCACCGCAGGTTCTAGTGGGGAACACGATCATGTTGAGCATAATGCTACTGGTGGTCACGTTGAAACTCATACCACTACCGGTACAACTACCATTATTCCTGATCCACCCCGACAGGGATGTACTTACAAGTATTTTGCTTCCTGTAACCCTCCTACTTTTACTGGCAAAGTAGGAGCGGCTGGTCTTTTAAGGTGGATCGAGGAGATGGAAACTAAGCTCAAAATAAGTCAGTGTTTGGAGGAGCATAAGGTGTCTTATGCTGCCTGTTCTTTGAAAGACTCGGCTTTGACCTGGTGGAATGCCCAGGCCAAGACTTTGGGTGCAGCCACAGTTGACTTGATGGGCAGGAATGATTTTAAAACTCTAATTAGATCAGAGTACTGTCCCATCACTGAAATTCAAAAACTCCAGGAGGAATTCTGGAATCACTCGATGATCGGTGCTGACTGTCTTGCTTACACCGATCGTTTTCATGAACTTACTTGTTTACTTCCCGATATGTTTCCTACGGAAGCGGCCTTGATCGAGAAGTACATTAAGGGTTTGATTCCCCAGATTCGGGGAATGGTGACTACTGCTGAACCTACAACCCTGAAACATACGATTCTTTTGACCACTAAGCTTACCAATGAGGCGGTAAGGAGTGGTAATCTGTCTTTGAAACCTCAGACGGCTCATAGTCGTAGTGATGTCGGTACCTCGAATGTGTCAAAAGGTACCAAATGGAAGTGGTTTGGCAAAACCAAGGCGAGGGCTCCGGCTGAGATCAGTCAGAACAAACTAACGGTGAAGAACTATGGTGCAAATGTTCCTAAGAGGAAAACTTATACTGGGCAGGCGCCCAAATGCAATAAGTGTCCACTCCATCACACGGGACCATGTCCTGTTTGTCTGAACTGTAACCGAGTTTGACATTATGCTAAATATTGCAACTTTCCTGCTCAGACACCAAACCAAGCACCACGACAAACCACTCAAACCAACCGGTCATGTTACAAATGTGGAAGCCCTGATCATCTCATACGAAACTGTCCGAACAATAACACCAATCCGGGAACTGAAGCTAGGGGGAGAGCTTTTCAGATTGGTGCGACCGAGGCGAGACATGATGCAAATATTGTTACTGGTACGTTCCTTCTTAATAATCTATACGCATCAGTTCTGTTTAACACAGGAGCGGATAAGAGCTTTATCTCTCCTGAATTTGCATCATTAAATTCATTGCCTACGGTAGATCTAGAAACTCCTTATGTTATTGAACTTGCTAACGGCAAGTTGATCAAAACTAACAGTGTTATTCAAGGATGTTCCTTGAATCTGAATGATCATCTTTTCGATATTGATTTACTTCCTATTGAGTTTGGGAGCTTTGATGTCGTTGTTGGTATGGACTGGCTTTCTAATAACCAAGCGGAAGTTGTCTGTCAAAACAAGGTGATCCGTATTCCATTACCTAACGGTAATACACTGATAGTTCAAGGAGAACGAGCTGGTAGAAAACTTGGTATCATATCTTGTATGCGAGCTCAGAAGTTCTTAAGGAAAGGCTGTTATGCTTTCCTAGCACATGTGACTGAGCACAATTCTTCACCCAAACAAATCATAGATATCCCAGTAGTCAAGGATTTTCCTGAAGTTTTTCCTGAGGACATATCAGGATTACCCCCAGTGAGACAAGTTGAATTTCGAATTGACTTAATTCCAGGTGCAGCACTGTTGCTAAAGCCCCGTATCGGCTTGCACCATCCGAAATGCAAGAACTTTCAGGTCAATTGCAAGAACTGTTAGACAAAGGTTTTATCAGACCTAGTTTCTCACCCTGGGGAGCACCTATTCTTTTTGTGAAAAAGAAGGATGGTTCATTCAGGATGTGTATTGACTACAGGGAACTCAATAAACTGACAATCAAGAACCGTTATCCACTACCTCGTATCGATGATCTGTTTGATCAACTACAAGGTGCTACTTATTTTTCAAAAATCGATTTAAGATCTGGGTATCATCAGTTACGTATTCATGATGATGACATTCCAAAAACTGCTTTCAGAACTCGATACGGACATTACGAATTTCTAGTAATGCCATTTGGTTTAACCAATGCACCAGCAGTTTTCATGGATATGATGAATCGAGTATGTAGACCTTATCTGGATAAGTTTGTGATTGTGTTTATTGATGATATTCTTATTTATTCTTGAAATCGACAAGAACATGCTCAACACTTGAAATTAATTCTAGAACTTTTGGCACGTGAAAAATTATATGCCAAGTTCTCCAAGTGTGAGTTCTGGTTACAAGAAGTTCAATTTCTTGGTCATGTAGTAAATCAAAACGGTATTCAAGTGGATCCCAGTAAGATTCAGGCGGTAAAACAATGGGAGACACCACGAACCCCGACTGAAATACGTCAATTCTTGGGGTTGGCAGGTTATTATCGCCGGTTTATCAAGAACTTTTCAAAGATAGCCTTGCCACTGACTACATTGACACAGAAAAATCAACCGTTTATATGGAGTTCTCAACAGGAGGAGGCGTTCCAACTGTTAAAACACAAACTCTGCAACACACCTATCTTGGCACTACCGGAAGGTACTGATAACTTCACAGTGTATTGTGATGCTTCACGTCAAGGTCTTGGGTGTGTTCTAATGCAGAAAGATAAGGTAATTGCTTATGCTTCTCGACAACTGAAAGTACATGAGAAGAATTATACCACACATGATCTAGAACTTGGTGCAGTAGTGTTTGCACTCAAGATTTGGAGACATTATCTATACGGAACTAGGTGTATTATATACACTGATCACAAAAGCCTCCAACACATTCTAGATCAGAAAATGTTGAACATGCGACAGAGGCGATGGGTTGAACTGTTGAACGATTACGACTGTGAGATTCGTTATCACCCAGGCAAAGCAAATGTTGTAGCTGATGCTTTAAGTCGCAAGGAACGAGTCAAGCCTTTACGTGTGAAAGCGTTAGGTATGACTATTCAAACCAGTCTAATTCCTCAAATCAAAGACGCTCAGCAATAAGCTTTACAAGCAACGAACTATTCTGCTGAAGGACTGAGAGGATTAGATAAGAAACTTGATACCAAAGACGATGGACTATTGTATTTCAAAGACCGAATCTGGGTTCCCCTATTCGGTAACTCTCGAACTATTATCTTGGATGAGGCGCATAAATCCAGGTATTCTATTCATCCAGGTGCTGATAAAATGTATAAAGATCTTAAAGACTTTTAGTGGTGGCCTGGAATGAAGAAACACATAGCTGAATACGTGGATCGATGTTTAACATGTCTCAAAGTTAAGGCTGAACATCAACGACCTTCTGGGTTATTGCAACAACCTGAGATTCCCATGTGGAAATGGGATCAGATCTCTATGGATTTCATTACTAAATTACCCATAACATCACGTAATCATGACTCTATATGGGTTATCGTTGATCGCCTTACTAAATCTGCGCATTTCTTACCCATCCGAGAAGATTATTCTATGGATCGACTAGCTAAACTCTATGTTAATGAAATTGTATCTCGACATGAAGTACCGATCTCTATCATTTCTGATAGAGATAGTCGATTTATGTCTCGATTTTGGCAAACTCTTCAGAATGCACTGGGCACGCAAATCAATATGAGCACAGCTTATCATCCACAAACTGACGGGCAGACTGAACGAACAAATCAAACTCTTGAAGACATGCTCAGAAGCTGTGTGATTGATTTTGGAGGTAGCTGGGATGTTCATCTTCCACTTGTTGAATTCTCATACAATAACAGCTACCATACCAGTATTCAATGCGCTCCATTCGAAGCACTTTATGGACGCAAATGTAGATCACCTATCTGTTGGTCAGAGGTAGGTGAAAGTCAAATCATCGGCCCAGAATTCATTCAGGAAACAACTGACAAGATCGCACTCATTCAGGAACGAATTAAAGCTGCTCGTGATCGTCAAAAGAGTTATGCTGATAATCGCCGTAGACCACTCGAATTCCAAGTAGGTGATCGGGTAATGTTGAAAGTGTCACCTTGGAAAGGCATTTTCAGATTCAGAAAGCGAGGTAAACTTTCACCAAGATTTGTAGGGCCATTTAAAATTCTTGAACGAATTGGACCAGTAGCCTACAGACTTGAATTACCCCTTGAACTCAGTAATATTCACGATGTCTTTCATGTGTCTAATCTGAAGAAATGCTTAACTGATGAATCATTGATCGTACCTCTAGAAGAGATTCATGTTGATGAAAAACTTCAGTTCAGTGAAGAACCAGTAGAGGTAATGGATCGAGAAACGAAAGTGTTAAAACGTAGTCGCATACCGATTGTTAAAGTGCGATGGAACTCGCAATGTGGACCCGAATATACGTGGGAACGTGAAGATCAAATGAAAGAAAAGTACCCACATGTATTCTCATAAACGATTGTCATAATGTAAGTCTTCACTAAATTTCGGGACAAAATTCCTCTAACAGGAGGAGACTGTGACAGTTGCGTACGAAGAATTCGGCATTAATGACGTGAGCACATTTGGTCGTGCTTGAAATCCACGAGGATTTAGTAACTTTTGTTATTGGGGATTGATAGTATGTGAAAAATGATGAACGTGGGCGAAAACCGCGCGCAAAACGGAGTTCGTATGCTCCCGGAATCGCGAAACGAAGTTTAAAAGCAAAATGGTGACGCAGATGACGTGGGGCGGTACGCCCCACCCCAGCTCTCCAGATGGGGCGATGCGCCCCAGACCTTAAGTCGGCAAAAATGCCTTAAATCGATCAGATTTCATGGGGAACTTCAAAAAAACGTATTTTCTTCACTTTGGTCGACTTCCAGACGAGAGAAACTCACTCTTAAGCTACCAAACTTCAAATTTAAGCCATTTGAAGTCATAAATCTCACCAAGGATCGTGTTTTCAAGCCCTGATCGTTGTTTTAACCACAGAAATTCGTCAGAACAGGTAACGGTTCATTTTAACCTTCTAGTTTGATTTTGATTGATTAGATCTTGATTTTGAACGTAATGAGATAGTTAGGATTGTTTATTATTGCCTAGATGATGGCTAGGATTGATTATAAATGAAGAACACGAAGTTCTAACGGTTAAATCCTTGTTTTGATCCGTTGTAATGCCCAATTTACATGAAATCATACCCATGATTATAATGGTTTAAACCATTTGATTGTAACAATGTAGGTGATTAGTTTGATTAATCTTTGAAATGCAAAGGTTAAATCTAAGCGTTTCAAACTAATCACAATCATTAACATACTCATTGGAATGATTATCTGATGTTTGTGATAACAGTCAGATTAGTATGTTAAATCTGGTTATTTCACCTATTTTGATGCTACATTGTGATATTTCATGATATTTGGGTAATCAATAATAAGGATTAATCACTCCTAAGCCATTAAATCATCTAGAAACTGTTTTAGCATTATAATCAACAACATTAACTATTTGGTTAATCTGAGATTATTCTGATTAATCTAGAGTGTCATCAACTTTGTGTTAGGAATCTAATGCAATGTAGGTTCCTACATTATCATACATTGTATGATATGACATTAAATTAATTAATTATATAATTAATATCGAGTTGATGATTTACTAAGCAATGTCTTTGACATTGAACGTTCAGAAGGATCTAATCAGTAAACAAGAACATAAATAACTTATTAAATATAACTAAATGCAGAATCATCTCTGTACTATCAATTTGGTGATACTCTGCTACCCTTATATCATCAGGTGAGTTTCGTACAACCCCTTTTATTTTTAATCTTTTATAAACACCGGGGAAACTCTGCAAACTGTTGTCTGAACATATGATATGCATCAATGATATCTGTGTGATTTCATGTGATTTTGTGGGATTTCATGGGATTTTGCCTGTAGACTGAACTCTATCATGGAACTGAAAGTCCTCATTTTTGAACTGTATCTAGTGAACGCATGTGTGGCCGAGCAGAAAACATTGATAGTACTATTGGTTGACACCCCATTCGCTGGGAGGGTTGCATATCCCCTTGTGTGAATGTTTGTTATCTGTTTCCTGAACTTCTTAATGGTGTGATAGACATTAAGATAATGAGGCACTAAGATATGTACCGACGGGTAATATCTTGAGACAGACTAGACGTCCGAAAGGAACTAGATACAGGTCCCATGGTTATCCGGAACTGAACTTTTGAGAACGTGCTTATCATATCATATTGTTTTAAAATGAACTGTCGATCTCACCAGCTTTGTGCTGACGTTTCAAATTTAAATCTTTTTGCTGGAAGACAGTGACACTCGGTGAGGCAGCACTTCAAACACTAGTAATTAAATAAGTCAGTTGTGTAATAAACTTAGTTGTAAATTATGATACTGATTGTAATGACGAAACCCTGTATTGTATTTATTTTAAGTTAATCTGTGTGCTTATGATATCGGTTCAAGTAAGTCACCCCTCACCTCGGAGACATCACCACTATGCTTCCGCAACCGGTTCGGTGACGTCAGACCAGACACGAGGTGACGAGAGGTGGGGGTGTGACAGGGTGGTATCAGAGCCACAGGTTATAGAGAATTAGGTTGACTTAGAGACCTAGACTATAACCATAGGCTCGAATAGTGACACAGAGAGCACCGACACATTAATATTGAACAAAACTTGTTTTGAATTAAGCCAGGATAATCAGGTGGTACAAATTCCAGTTATGAGTGGCCAGCATAACTGAAATTTGCAACACGTGTGCATTCTAGTTTGATTTAATTCAAGCAAAACACTAACAATAGTAATGACGAATAGTTGCGTTAAGATAGGAGGACGTCTCATATCATGTTTATGTTGAATATTTTATTAAGATACGAGCACACATGTTCGTGTTCGTTCATTTAAAATCAACCTAACATGAACACGAACACATTATTAAGAAAATGGATATGTTTGTGTTCATTCTTTAATAAATTAAATGAACTATTCATGAACATAAATGAACATAAACGAACTAAAATAAACGAACAAACATAAACGGACATTTTTTTAATACCATTGAACAATCATAAATGAACATGAACACTATTGAAAAAATATAAATGAACACAATTGAATAAGTATAAACGAGCACAAATGACAAGTCTCTTAAATGTAAATATATATCATTCATAAATTAGTCATTTAACCAACAAACTAACATTACATAGTTAACGAACATAAATGAACATTAACGAACACAAATAAACGAACATAAATAAACGAACATAACCGAACTGTTCATGAACATAAATAAACGAGCACAAGGTGTGTTGATGTTCGTTCATTTAATTAAACGAACACAAATTTTATGTTTGTGTTCGTTCATTTATTAAATAAACGTACATAAACAGACTTCTTACCGAACAATACACGAACAGTTCATGAACTCTTCAGTTAGTTTACAGGCCTAAGAACTATTGAAGAAGGAGAGGAAGATTAACACGATTCAAATACTGAACATTCTGATGTTAGTAAACCTAAGAAAAAGAAGAATAAGGTGGAAGGAAAAGGTTGCAGTTATCGAACCTTCCAAAACTATGGACCTCTAGCATTCTATGGAAGTGAAGGAGCCATAGTTTCTCTTAGATGGTTAGAGAAAATGGAAGATGTCATCCCCAATAGCAAGTGTGCTAATGAACATAACGGAATGGTGGAATGCAGTGCTAAAAAGTAAAGGTAGGGAAGCAACATATGTGATGTCTTGGGACGAGTTCTCTGAATTAGTTACAAGATGATTCCGCCTCCTAAATGAGAAAGAGAAATTGGAAACAAAATTCCTAGGTCATAAAATGGTGGGAACAGATATCCAGAGCTATACTACCAAGATTTATGAGTATGCACGATTAGTCTCGAATCTTGCAACTCCTGAATCTGCTTTGATTACCTGTTTTATACGGGGATTAGCTGAAGAAATTCGCGACATGGTTAAGGCAGTGATGCCCAGAAACATGGATTCTACTGTAGAAATTGCAAGTTTGATGACCAATGGTATGGTAAGGAAATATGAAGAGAGGAAACAGAAGGAAGCAGCTCATAAGACCACTTTGGAGATGAAAAAGGTCAAAAGGAATTCTGGGAAGAGGTTTGATAAAAAGATTGTTCTAAATGTGTAACCCGAGTGTAAAAGTTGCAGGAAGAGGCATCTAGGAAAATGCAAATTTGAAAGTATAGCTTTTTGTAACAACTGCAAAATCTCGGGGCATTCAATTGAAAATTGTTTCAAGAAACAAGGACCAATTGTTTGTTATAATTGTGGAGAAATATGACATTTTTGGTCTGAATGTCCCAAGCTAAAACCTGTTGGTGTGAAAACTGATGGAAAAGCCAAAAAGAATGTCTGAGCATTCATGTTGAACACTCGAGAAGCTGTTCAAATACCGGATGTTGTTAACGATACGTTTCTATTAAACAATACTTATGCTAAAGTAATGTTTGATTCTGGAGCAAGTCTAAGCTTTATAGACTATAAGTTTTGCAATTTATTAAACATACCTTTAACCAAGTTAGGTAACGTATATGAAGTAGAAACAACTAACGGTGACCTGATTAAGGTTACGAAATCCTTAACGACTGTAAAATTACTCTATCAGGTCATCATTTTTCTATTCAGCTATTGCCTATCACCTTAGCTGGTTTAGACGTTGTTCTCGGTATGGATTGGGTAACAACCAACCAAGCCCATATAATTTGTGACAAAAAGGCAATTCAACCCCATGCAACTACTTGGAATATGATTATGATTCAAGGAGAAAAAGCTCCTAATCAATTAATATCATATCAGCGATTAAGAGTTAAATTGTCTACGAAACGGATGCATTGCATATTTAGTTTCTTTATCGACTAACAAGCTGGAAAAGAAAATAGAAGATGTACCAGTTGTAGCCAAATATGCAGACGTATTTCCAGATAAATTACCAGGAATACCGCCAGAGTGAGAAGTTAGGTCAAAATCGAGCTCATACCAGGTGCAACCCATATTGCCAAATCACCTTACAGATTGGCATCAACAGAAATGAACAAATTGAAGAAACAACTAGAAGACTTATTAGAAAAAGGATTCATTCGGCCTAGCTCATCCCTTTGGGGGGCCCCAATTTTATTTGTCAAAAAGAAGGATGGTTCGATGAGAATGTGCATAGATTATTGAGAACTCAACAAGATGACTATTAAAATCGATATCCCCTCGCTAGAATCGATGACCTGTTTGATCAACTACTGGGAGCCGGTCATTTTTCCAAATTCGATCTTCGATCGGGTTGTCATGCCATTCTGTCTCACTAATGCTCCAGCAGCTTTCATGGATATGATGAATCGAATTTGCAAGCCTTTTCTAAATAAGTTTATGGTAGTCTTCATTGACGATATCCAAACTATTCTAAAACTTGTGAAGACCATTCTAATCATCTTAGAATTTTACTTGAACTCTTACGCCAAGAATAATTGTATGCCAAATTTTCAAAATGTGCGTTTTGGCTTCCAGAAGTACAATTTCTCGGCCATGTCATAAATGCAAGTGGTATTCAAGTAGATCCTTCAAAAATTGAAGCCATTTCAAAATGGAAAACTAAAACCCCCAATGAAGTTCATATTATCGTCGGCTCTTTCAAAACTTTTCCCGAATTGCTATTCCCTTATTGCTTTAATGCAAAAATCTGCAAAATATGAATGGGGACCCAAGCAAGACAAAGCTTTTGAAACGCTTAATAAAAATTAACGAACACACCAATTCTAGCTTTGTCTGATGGTGCTGACGACTTTGTCTTTTATTGTGATGCATCATGCACCGGCCTTGGGCGTGTATAATGCAAAAAATAAAGTCATTGCTTACGCTTCACGACAATTAAAAACTCATGAAAAGAATTACACAACCCATGACCTCGAATTAGGTGCCATAATATTTGCACTAAAGTTTAAAGAAGATTGAGAGGCCCCGAATCCCAGGAGTCCCCTCGGTTGGCAAACATCAAAACCCATAGTCCTTAAAACATACTTACTTTATTACAACAGCGGAATTTAAGGTGATTATACAAATCTAAACAAACATTTTCACATAACCCACGTCTCTATAGTTCTATTACATAGCCAGTTATGCTAGGGTATGCCACGAGCCTTACTGCAATTCTTCCTCAATACCATTCAACCTGACATGCATGCTAAAACAAGTCAGCTTTCGCTGGTGAGTTCTAAGTTAACTTTTCATAAAAATAAAATCTTTATAGTACACAAAGCATCAGTATTCATTGTTGACCGAAGTCAACAATCTCAATCCTGCGAAACATATAACATTTCATATACATAGCATACATGACATCATAAAATCAATCACACACTGCATAAACGTAGCCTGACAAGACTTCTTAAACTACCAACCCGAAGTTGATAACTTATACATGCACAAGATTTCCTTAACTGGCGACACACAGTCGGCAGGCCTGTTCTTGCACAGGACTTATGCCTGTTCTTGCACAGGACTTTTTAAACCATCAACCGAAATTGACGGCTCATACCGGTACAAGACTTCTTGACATACATCATTCATACATAACATGGTTTAAGGCGTGAAACCATCATAATCATAAACGGTCTTTCGCACCGCAGTGCTCAGGTTTTGCCCAACCGCAGCCGTGACTTTATTATCACATTTCCTGCTCGACCTCGGTCGATGTTTTTTTTTTTTTCAAAAATCATTTTCCTTCTCAACCTCAGTTGAGAATTCAAACATTCTTTATACTCTCAACCGCAATTGAGACTTAAAACAGTATTTACTTTAAAACATTATTTACTTGAAAACATTATTTACCTGACCTTAATCATGTTAGCGTCACTTTCATACAATAACTTCACAACTTGAACATTCTTTACTTTAACATATTCTCTTATCTGACCGTAGCCAGATAAAACAATCATTTACATAAAATAACTTTATAACATGCATATCAGCCCTAAAACTTTAAAATAGTAAAAGAGGGCTCATAGAACTCACCTGATCTATGCTTCTATCGTACAATTTTAGCTCCTCAATTCTTATCTTACGTAACCGCCAATTTCCTAATAACATCAGTACCCTAATGGGATTACTTAACGTATCTTTATATTTTACGGTATTGACTCGAGTCTTTAATTGGACAACATGACGGCTTATGCTTTTCGGTTTTCTTAAAAATATTTGGGCAGTATTTCGGCTTATAAAACTTTATTTTAGAGTTTTAAATTGGACAGATCCTCGTCTTATAAATATATATTTTTATAAAATATTTGGGCAGCATCTCAGCATACTCCGTGTTTTACAAAAATATTGAAAATAGCCTCCACGCATAATATTAGTGAGGTTTTAAACAAACAATATCTCGACCATACTAATTAAATAATTATTTTAAAATAAGAGTATAATAGGTGGTTACCTCAAAGTAGCTCGTACCAATGCTCGCTTAACAATCTTTGAACGAAATTCTAGTAACTACCGTACCCGCTCAAGGATTTTAGGAGGATATTTTGACAGAGTTTTGTTACTTAAGAGAAATGAATATTTGATCGTCGAACTACATCTATTTATAGATGTAAATTTCCTTCGTCATTAAGAAAGAATATATATATATATACGGTCAAGTTCAACGTATTTACATTTCGACATATGTTTAATTGATTATTTTATTATTATTTTATTATTTTATTATTATTATTATTATATTATTATAATTAATTTAGCTTAAATCTTGTTTTTCACTTATAACTTTTTGCATCTGATGTTTTAAAAACTTTCGAATATGCCGTTGAAATCTACTAATTATTCTCTACATTTCTACCCAAGTTTCGTTGAAAACGGAGTAGGGTCAAAAATAATATATTTTAATATTCACGAGCTTATATCTTGTTCATACATTATCGTATAACGGTCCGGCTTATATTAATGTGATCGTAATTACTTCAGGATTGTTCATAAAAATTTCGAACCCAAACGGTCACAGAAATTTTTACACGTTATTAATAGGCTTTATAACGTGTCCATACCTTACCAGATATTTTTATCGTTTATATCCTTTTGATCATAATTACTTTACGAACGTTTATATAAATTTTGGACATAAACGGTTACCGAAAGTTCGCACGTTTATTATTAGGTTGCTAAATTTTAGGTTGTTACAAAGATGGACAGAGACTTTAAATGATTATGACTGTGAAATCTGCTATCATGTAGGAAAAGCTAATGTAGTGGCTGATGCCTTAAGCAGAAAAGAAAAAGAAAAGCCAAAACGAGTCCTTGCATTAAGGCTCTAGCTACAAGTAGATCTTTTTAGCAGAATCAAAGACGTACAAGAAGCATCAATCAAAATGGAAAATATTGAAAAAGAAGGAATGAAAGGTATGATTGACCGGTTGATTAAAGGAAAGGATGGAATTCTTCGAATGAATAAAAGAATCTGGGTACCAATTTTGGGTAATTTACGAGAAAGAATCCTAGAGGAAGCACAAAAATCTAAGTATATTGTGCACCCAGGAAGTGATAAGCATATTGCTTTGTATGTTTCCAAATGCCTTAAATGCTCACAAGTAAAGGCATATCATCAAAAACCTTATGGATTGCTTCAACAATTAGAATTTCGAGCGTGGAAGTGGGAAATAATAACGATGGATTTCATCACCAAGCTCTCGAGAACAAGAAAAGGGAATGATACCATTTGGGCTATTATAGACAGACTAACAAAGTATACTCATTTTCTACCAATGAGAGAATTATTTAGCATGGAAACATTGGCACAATTATATGTTGATAACATCGTGTCAATACACAGAGTGCCACTATCCATTGTGTCGGATCGAGATATCTGATTTAGATCTCATTTCTGGAGAAGTTTCCAAAAATAACTCAGAACCCATCTTAACCTAGCATAGCTTACCATCCACAAATAGACGGACATAGTGAAAGAACAATTCAAACATTGGAAAACAAGATCTGAGCCTGTATATCAGACCTTGGAGGAAGTTGGGATTATCACTACCTCTAATAGAATTTTCCTATAATAATAGTTATCACATAAGCATACAGGCCACACCCTTTGTAACGCCCTGAATTTTTATAAACGATTAATTAACGTACGAAATTTCGGTAACCGTTTATGTTCAAAATTTATATAAATATTCGTAAATTAATTATGATCAAAATGATATAAACAATACAAGTATCTGATATTGTACGAGCGCGTTATAAGCATTGTAAATAACGTGCAAAATTTCTATGACCGTTTGGGTTCGAAATTTTTTGAACATTCGTGAAGTAATTACGATCGAGTTAATATAAACATGACTATTATACGATAAAGTATGGACCCGTTAGAAGCTCGTGAATATTAAAAATAGTTGAGTAAAATAAAAGGGGGTTTTAAAAATAGGAATTCATAGATGATGGGGTAAAAGTGTAACTTTTAAATTAATTAGAAGTTAAGAATTTCAGATATTTTTGGGAGAAATCGATCAAAGTCGGCCAGAGAGATTGCAGAGAAGAAAATAGAGAACCAGACTCAGAGATCGGACAATCCCCGGAGATCTAACCGTTGGATCGCTCTCAAATTTTAACCGAAGCTTCCTAACACATAAACGAAAACTTTCACCTTTGGGTTTTCGATTTTGAGGTCTGGAGGTCGAGTTTTCACCGTTGGGGCTAATATGCATACTAAATGGTTTTTCAACTATTTTAAGTAATGTTTGTATGATTAAGTTAATTGTTTCAATATAAAGATAAAGGTTCACCTTATGAACAATAAGTATATTCAAAGATAAATAGTAACGCAAAGTTTATAAAAGTAAAGAATGAATATACTAAAGGATCACGAATAAAGAAAACATATGTATATTTTAAAATATGAAGTAATTACAATATAGAAAAGTAAATTATGTCCCGATAAGTCCATGTTCTCTTTGAACATAATCGTTCATCCAAACTGAGTATAATTTGATCATTTTAACAAAGTTAGTTCATCCGAATTGAACGAAACCTCATATAAACTAAGAGTATATATACCTGAAATGAAACTAAATTTTATGACGAAAATGGATCAAGTCTCAAAGTGGAATCTTATGGAATAATATTAAATTATTGATATCAGAAGTAAAGAATTAATTAATAAAATTAATATTATTCAAGCAAAGTAAGACTTGTTAAAGAAGTAAAGATTAGAAAGTGTATAACACATACACAGTGTATAGAACGAAGAATTTAAAGAATAAAGAAGCATGCTAAAAAGCAAAGAACTGTTTAAAGACTTAAACAGTAAAGAATAAATAAGGAATGAATAAAGAGGCCGATTAAAGAAGTAAAGAGGGGTCCCCGTTGTATAGATTACCTGCAGGTAAGTCAAAGAGAGATTGCATTCGTTGTTTTCTCGCCCAAGAATACCCGTGTAAGGCACACCCGGTTAATTGTAAAGAGGGACTTACCAAGAAATTGGTATACCCGGCTTGTAAGTTTTATTACAAGTTTTGTTAAGAGGGACTTACCAAGAAATTGGTATACCCAGCTTGTAAGTTTTCTTACAAGTTTTGTTAAGAGGGACTTACCAAGAAATTGGTATACCAGGCTTGTAAGTTTTCTTACAAGTTTTGTAAAGAGGGACTTACCAAGAAATTGGTATACCCGGCTTGTAAGTTTTCTTACAAGTTTTGTAAAGAGGTATTTACTACATTTATGGGGTGTAAGAAATACCGGCCCTGTCATGTATGGTTAATAAAGAAAAGAGTAAAGAAATGTATAGATCAAAGACAAAGATATGTAAAAGTAAAGATGAAGGTTATAGTAAGAATAAAAAGTTAAGTTGAAGTAAGAATCAAAGAAAAAGTTGGTAAAGACCAAACAGAAAGAATAGAATGGTACATGATAAAGAAAAAGACAAAGTAGGTCAAAGAGACGTGATAAATAAAGAAAAAGATTTTTATAAGAAAGCAAAACAATGAACATGTTCTAAAAAACATAATTACTGTTTTAAAGAAGTGCACTAGAACTCACTCAGCATTGCTGACTTTTATGCATATTAGATTGACAGGTAAGCAAACAAAGGATAATAGCTTGGCATGGATTGAGAGGCTACCTGGCACTACTTAAAGACTCGCATCCTATTTTAGGATAACTTTATAATGTTATTTGAGTTTCTTGTTATTTATGAAATTCAAGTTTCTTATAATGATTTTAAGTCTTCCGCTGAAATGAATTTAAATTTTTAGTTTAAGAACTATGATGTAAAGTGTAAATCCAACGAGTAAGGCCTCTACAGAGAATATGGTCTTACAGGTTGGTATCAGAGCCATAGTTTGAGAGATTTGGACACCCCGATGTCTAAACTTAAACTGAAAATGGGACAAATGCACAGGGATGCCAGTGACGGGTAGCTTCATGCCATAAGTAGCTTCATGCCAAGAGGTAAAGTTAAAAGTTAAATGTTGACCAAGCAACATTTCTTATAGTATATGCATATAAAGGTATGAAATGTTTGTAATGATGTTAAATTGTATACTATAAAAAACATAATTAAAAATGCATCGAGTGCATGATAGAAGGAACCCTAGACACACGAGTAAAGATAAATAGTAATCTCAATTGGCTACTGCGATTACAAATTTATCTATATGACTAATGCTCGGGTTTAACCTATCATGTGGCTTGTGCGATACAAGATTAATGACTATCAAAATAAAAATGATGCTATCAGATGCTTGTATAGGTAATTGTTGGTTGAACAAAGTAATGAATGTTCTTAGGCAACTGATACAGATAAAGGTTGTTACCTTATTAACTAAATAAGGACATGAAGATGTGGATAATTGGTACGAAACATGACAAGAAATAATAGAAACACAGTTTGGATAGTAAATGAGTAATGGCATTCTAGACACTGTTATTAGTGATTTATTATACAACTATTTTTGTATTATTGATCATCATGCGAATACTGATTTGTCCTACATCTACGTCATGTCACCTTCATAGAATCAATAGAGACCATTAGAGAGGTTAATAAACAGGGTATTAGTGAATGCTCACCCTGTAAACTTACCACCCATGCAAATCCAATGTTGGGAATAAGGAAACATAGAAGTCAAAAGAGGTAATAATTTAGTCAATAGTATAATTATTGTAACAAGGTGATGATAATGAAGGAAACATCAACCGAACTTGGTCAAAGGCTTTGTTAATCAAATGACATCCGATATTGATAAATAAAAATCATCACAACTTCGAATCTTGTCATGCATAAATTGGGTTGCCAACAAATCGCATGTACAATTACAATTCATGAATTAATGACATTTTGGTCATTTGGCATACCAAGGGTAATAAATTCAAGCACCAAGGGTATTTTAGTCATTAGGAACTAAATAATCAACCACTAGGCGACGACGGTTTCAGAAATGACAATTCTCATAGTTATACCCAAGAATGATCGAAATCATTAATACACATAAAGTCTATTTAATTAGAAGTACAACGTGACATTACCAATGTGAAACTTCCACCTATAATAGCTGAAAATGAAATTTATTATGAGAATCATCAGACAATGCGAGTGTATGTGATCAATGAGTGAGCATGGATTGTTTAGCTAAGCAAACTAAACTCATACTCACTGTGTGGTGAGTTTTTGGTAATGTATATAGTAAGCCTTACATTAATTAGGAGCAAAAAGAGCACAAAGTAATGAAGAAAACACAAATAACGAGATAAGTCAAACCACTCGTCATGTTTATAGCAAACAGTGACGCAAAGAAAATGAGAATCGGTATACTAAAGATGTTAGAGATGATTTTAATAACTATAACTAGAAGCTAGATCTGCTAGAGGAGGATACATAAATGTTGTGTCATTGTTATCGTCTAATGAACTATCTTGTCTTCACAAGATAATATATGCTGAACATGCATAGAGTAAGTATATGGCTTAAAGTATAGGTGGTAAAATATGGGCTTAATACGGTTACATGTGTTAACAAAATCTTGCATCTTTTACAAGAAACTACTTAAGGAGCCTTGTATTAGTACAATCTTAATAATAAAGAATGCTTGTCGTTGTCTCATGTGTAATAAAGTTCATGGAATTTTTATGTGATAGTGTGCATTTGTATGTTATTGAAGGAAAGTTTTATGATAAGATTGTCATGCATAAAGTGGATCAAATGATACAGTCCTCTTGTTGAGGTAGACGATGAAGTAATCTTGTTGAGGTAAACGATGGAGTCTTCTTATTGACGAAAAACAATGAAGTCCTCCTAATGAGGCAAATGATGAAGCCTTCTTATTGAGGAAAACTAGAAAATTCTCATTATAATGTGACAAATGAAATCTTGTAACAGAACCATGACTTGGTCTGGGTCTGTTTTTTTAGGCAATGGCAAATTTGGTTGGTCTTAGGAATTAACAACCTTATGTGTTAAGATGTGTATGTAAGTTATGTTAAGAAACTTTATTTATGATCAAATTTCATCGGGTGTACAAATAGTTTGATGTCAATAGAGATATTTGTTTGTAGAGAAGAAATGGGAAAATGTTAGCACAATATAAACAAACTAAAGAATAACGCATGTTATAGCTAAAGAGTATGACATAATGGTGAAGACGACTCGTTACCATATGATCTTCAACATCTGATTGAAGCATGAAGAGGTAGGATACACATGCCAAAAGAGGAAAACTTAAGAATAAGGTCCCGACACAACATGGGAGTACTCTACAATTAAAACAAGGGATACACAGAAGAAGATGTGAACCATTTCACTCGTTCACATGTAAGTAACATGAGAAACAGAAGAGTACAGTAAAACGGGGCTAGGATATAGCAGGTTTTGAGGACGAAAGCTATTGTTAGGAGGGTAGACTTGTAACGCCCTGAATTTTTATAAACGATTAATTAACGTGCGAAATTTTGGTAACCGTTTATGTTCAAAATTTATATAAATATTCGTAAATTAATTATGATCAAAATGATATAAACAATACAAGTATCTGATATTGTACGAGCGCGTTATAAGCATTGTAAATAACGTGCAAAATTTCTACGACCGTTTGGGTTTGAAATTTTTATGAACATTCGTGAAGTAATTACGATCGAATTAATATAAGCATGACTATTATACGATAAAGTATGGACCCGTTAGAAGCTCGTGAATATTAAAAATAGTTGAGTAAAATAGAAGGGGGTTTAAAAAAATGAATTCATAGATGAGGGGGTAAAAGTGTAACTTTTAAATTAATTAGAAGTTAAGAATTTCAGTTATTTTTGGGAGAAATCGATCAAAGTCGGCCAGAGAGATCGCAGAAAAGAAAATAGAGAACCAGCCTCAGAGATCGGATGATCCCCGAAGATCTAACCGTTGGATCGCTCTCAAATTTTAACCGAAGCTTCCTAACACATAATTACATAAACGAAGACTTTCATCGTTGGGTTTTTGATTTTGAGGTTTGGAGGTCGAGTTTTCATGCTCCCGAACAGAACAGTGCTGCTGGGAGGATTCCGGTGAGCTGTTCGTGTTTCCGGCGACTGTAGCAGCAACGACGGCCGGGGGAAACTGATGCAGAAGGTAGATCTCGATGATACGAAACCGTAGACACCTGAATCGCCTTGATCGGAGTTTGTTTGGTCTAGGTTCGAGCTACTTGTATGCTATCGAGTGAAAAACCCAACCATGGGTTTGGTTTCAAATCTGGTCAATGAAGTCAACTTGGTCAACATTGGTCAGGTAGATTCGGTGAGGACGGGAAGGTTCAAGATGTGAAACCGAGTCGAAAGAACCGGTTGGTTATCTAAATGGGTGTTAGCGAGCGGGTTCGTATAGGCGAACGAAACAAACGAAAGGTATAACCTAATTACAAATTATTAGAATGCTAACTAGTAGTAATTTGATTTAATATCGTGTTTGAGGACTGATAAGGTTTAAATGGATAAACGATAACCAACGACTTGATCGATATATTTATTTTTATAAAATGTCAATTTTTAGAAGTAAAGTTTATATGATTACAAAGACAATCATATAAAGTAGTTGTTTAAGGATTATTTCAATTGAAGTGGGATTTGGTTATAAAATAGACAACTTGAGTTGTCTGGATTTGACTAAAAATAAAGGGAACTCTGCCCGTTTTTCGTAAGATTTAAAAGTAAATTGTATCAACTTAAACGTCCTCAAATACGATTTAGACTTTGTAAGAATTATAAGTAGTAAGATGAATGATTTCTTAAATCATTTAATAGTTATAGATACATAGCGACGTATTGATCAAGCGCGCGTAGATTCAACGGATCGATACGATTTTACTTGATTAAGACCTTTGTTCAAATTAGACTGCATTGATAGCTAAGACTCCAGGTGAGTTTCTAGACCTGTGTCTTTTATATGTTTTAAATTGTTTTGGGGCTAACATGCATACTAAATGGTTTTTCAACTATTTTAAGTTATGTTTGTATGATTAAGTTAATTGTTTCAGTATAAAGATAAAGGTTCACCTTATGAACTAGGGGTGTGCATAAAACAAAAAAAAACCGACCCAAAACCCAAAAACCGAAAAATCCAATCCGAAAAAACCGAACCCAAATAGATACCGACGGGTTGGGTGTTAGTTTTCTAAAAACCGAAAGTTTGGGTTTGAATTTGGTTTTACCTTAAAGAAAAACCGGAAAAACCGAATACATGCGTATATGCATATATATTACCTTTGAAAAATTCCAACAATTTATAAACCGTTTATTTTTATTTCTTAGTTCTTGATATCAAAAGTTAAATAAAAATCATATATTTTATTATTATTATTGGCTTAGAATACCAAAAAAACGTATGATTTTTACTAAATTTAAATATTTTTGTTTATATTTTTAAATATTAAGTAGTGTTGTACTTAAAATATTTTTAATTCAAACATAATATTTTAGTTTATTTTTTTATAAGTATAATTTAAGGCCTAAGTAGAAAAAACCGAAACCGAAACCGAAACCGAAACCCAAACCGAATCCAAATGGGTTTTGAAAAGATAAAAACTGAAAAAACCGAACCCAAACGGGTTTAAATACCGAGAAAACCAAAATTTCGGTTTTGGGTTTGGACTAAGCCAAAAACCGACCCAAACCGACCCATGCACACCCCTATTATGAACAATAAAGTATATTCAAAGATAAATAGTAACGCAAAGTTTATAAAAGTAAAGAATGAATATACTAAAGGATCACGAATAAAGAAAACATATGTATATTTTAAAATATGAAGTAATTACAATATAGAAAAGTAAATTATGTCCCGATAAGTCCATGTTCTCTTTGAACATAATCGTTCATCCAAACTGAGTATAATTTGATCATTTTAACAAAGTTAGTTCATCCGAATTGAACGAAACCTCATATAAACTAAGAGTATATATACCTGAAATGAAACTAAATTTTATGACGAAAATGGATCAAGTCTCAAAGTGGAATCTTATGGTATAATATTAAATTATTGATATCAGAAGTAAAGAATTAATTAATAAAATTAATATTATTCAAGCAAAGTAAGAATTGTTAAAGAAGTAAAGATTAGAAAGTGTATAACACATACACAGTGTATAGAACGAAGAATTTAAAGAATAAAGAAGCATGCTAAAAAGCAAAGAACTGTTTAAAGACTTAAACAGTAAAGAATAAAGAAGGAATGAATAAAGAGGCCGATTAAAGAAGTAAAGAGGGGTCCCCGTTGTATAGATTACCTGCAGGTAAGTCAAAGAGAGATTGCATTCGTTGTTTTCTCGCCCAAGAATACCCGTGTAAGGCACACCCGGTTAATTGTAAAGAGGGACTTACCAAGAAATTGGTATACCCGGCTTGTAAGTTTTATTACAAGTTTTGTTAAGAGGGACTTACCAAGAAATTGGTATACCCAGCTTGTAAGTTTTCTTACAAGTTTTGTTAAGAGGGACTTACCAAGAAATTGGTATACCCAGCTTGTAAGTTTTCTTACAAGTTTTGTAAAGAGGGACTTACCAAGAAATTGGTATACCCGGCTTGTAAGTTTTCTTACAAGTTTTGTAAAGAGGTATTTACTCCATTTATGGGGTGTAAGAAATACCGGCCCTGTCATGTATGGTTAATAAAGAAAAGAGTAAAGAAATGTATAGATCAAAGACAAAGATATGTAAAAGTAAAGATGAAGGTTATAGTAAGAATAAAAGTTAAGTTGAAGTAAGAATCAAAGAAAAAGTTGGTAAAGACCAAACAGAAAGAATAGAATGGTACATGATAAAGAGAAAGACAAAGTATGTCAAAGAGACGTGATAAATAAAGAAAAAGATTTTTATAAGAAAGCAAAACAATGAACATGTTCTAAAACATAATTACTATTTTAAAGAATTGCACTAGAACTCACTCAGCATTGCTGACTTTTATGCATATTAGATTGACATGTAAGCAAACAAAGGATAATAGCTTGGCATGGATTGAGAGGCTACCTGGGTGTCGCCCCCTGAGAAATCCCGTCCCGAACGAGGCGCGAGCAAGACCAGTCAGGATCGCAGTCTCCGGTCACACAATGTTGCGAGACCTACATGTCCGATTTCATACGTACATCCAATAACGTGGATAAAACAGTTTAGTAGAATCAGAGTTGTGGAAGTAAAAGTTTAATCAGTTTTGAAAACTTAAAGAGTAGTAATGCGGAAGCGGTTTAAGTATTTAACATTACATAAAAAAACAAATGTCAATCGTTATCAAATTGCCTAAGACACTAAAGCTGATGCATGGGACTCCATCCTAGCATCTTATCCTTGTGTGTGTGCCTTAGTTACCTGAGAAAACATGCGAGTAAAAGGGTCAACACAAAGGTTGGTGAGAGCACAGGTTTGTATCAGTAGTAAACATAAAAATGTTTAAAGTAAATGTTTTGTAGTTTTATATATCATATGCGGGTTCGCAACCGAAGCTAACATGCTGCCTCCCGCAATGTCCATCCAACTAGATAATGGAAATGTTTATTGGTCAATTATGCACTGTTCCAACCTCCAATCGGGGTGGCCATACGGCGCTCAACAGTGGGGCTTGTCTGGCCCAAATAGTACTATTCAGAATTACCACGCTAAGCGCTACGCGCTATTAACGGTTCGAGGTGTGTTTAATGAGGACTTATCAGTTTTGTGGATGAATGCCACACATATGTATATACGATATTAGCATGTACAAATATAACCAAAAGTATGTATGTTGATCAAAATCAGTTGTATGCAATGTTTTCTCCCCCAAAGGTAGAAAATGTAAAAAGGGGCTGTGAACTCACATGATAAAGCAGTTCCGGTTTATGTGGTATTTGCGACTGTGAAAGCTAGCAGTCCTGCTAGTAAGCTCCTATAATCATATAGGTGTAAGTATGTGTTCTGTGGTGTGTTGTAGTCCATACAACTCCAGGTGTTGGTATGCTCAACCGAGTGTGTATGTGTGTTGACTCTACGAATCGTTGGTGACACGTTTTGTTGTGTTAAGTTGTCTTAATGCAAGTAAGACACCAAAATGCATCCTATGACTCCACTCACATTGTTTTCACGAAATCAAGTTTTGATAATCTTAAAGTTCTTGTTTCGGGAAGCTTTCTATATTTAGAAGGTTTCTATTTTTGGAAAGTATGGTTATGAAATCCTATTTCATAAAACTAATAACTTTAGTATGTTTGTAAAAACATATGTAAACACTTAAAATAAGTTGTTTGTTCATAAAATACCATTTATGCCATTTTGCCCAAACAAAGTTTCCTAAAATAGTAAGTATTTGTTTAAAAACTCGTTTTCACAAATCCAAGTTTCCAATATACTTAGAAATCATTTTTAAACATATTTCAATGATCACAAATCATCAAATCTTTCAAAAACATCAAAAGCCCTCTTTTGATTTACCAAAAGTTTGACAAGATCAAATACTCAAATGTGTTTCTAAACACTCCAATATACATTTAACAACATCTGGACATGTTTAACATGTCTAGATTATCACAAATCCATGACTTGCAACATAAAAGTTTTCTTTTATGGCAAGTGTACCAAAATCATCACCAAATCAACAATAACTCATCCAAACTCAAATCTAAACAATCCTATACTCAAAAATCAGTAGACTCAAATCAAATACACTTCAAATCACCAACAATTTCGTGCACGATCATCATATGGAGTTGCATGTGGGTTTTTACCCATTGCATGTGTGATCTATCAAATAATAAACAAGTAAAACTACCTTAGAAGCTAGGATTTGATGGGAATGATGGCTGATGACGCAGAATCAGTGATTGATGGTCGTTTGTAGCTTCCTTGCTCCTTCCCCAAGCTTTCAATAACTCCAAGTGGTTCACCAATGCAAGGAATAGTCCCAATGATGATTCCAACAGGTTTGAAGGCTTGGTTTCGGTGGTTTGGGTCGAGAACTGATGAAGAAAGTCGGGGAAATGGAAACGAAACCGAGTGAAAATGAATTGGGGTTGAGTATAAAGAAATTTTGATCTGCATGGCCTTCGCGTACCGTGGAGGCCGATCAAAATCTTTTATCGCGTACCGCGATGGAATTCGGGAGTCCCGACTCCCGGTTTGCTTCGCGTACCGCGAAGCCTTTTGCCAAGGGACCGTCGCGTACCGCGATGGGTCCAGTTTCTTGTTTTCCGATTTTGATGATTCGATTTCGCTCGTGCTTGATTCCCAACGTTTATCATAAACATCTAATGCATGTTTAGCACATAATCATATAATGACACATAGGTTTGATTGATCACCAACGTTCGTGAGACTTGTGTGTGTGTTTCGATAATTCCTTGATTATCTTTGATGGTTCGTGTTTGTGTGTTTACGAAGTGTTTGCACGCTTGATTAATCCTAATCAACGTGTAATGCACAATTCAATAATAATCTGAATTATTGTTTTGTGTTTGTGTTTAGCTCATCTAATTAAACTCAATTAAATGAAATGCAACAAGTATGGATGTGAAATGAGTGTTGCAATTTACCCAAAATTGCCGGGTGTTACATCATCCCCTTGTTGAAAGAAATTTCGTCCCGAAATTTGGTTGTTGTTGGTAGTGTTTGAGAATGAAAATTTCGAAAATTTCTGGTTGTCACACTGGCACTACTTAAAGACTCGCATCCTATTTTAGGATAACTTTATAATGTTATTTGAGCTTCTTGTTATTTATGAAATTCAAGTTTCTTGTAATGATTTTAAGTCTTCTGTTGAAATGAATTTAAATTTTTAGTTTAAGAACTATGATGTAAAGTGTAAATCCAACGAGTAAGGCCTCTACAGAGAATAGGGTCTTACACCCTTCGAAGCCTTATACGGTAGGAAATGCAGAACGCCTATATATTGGTCTGATATCGAAGAAAACCAATTAACTGGACCTGAAATAGTCAAGGAAACAACTCACAAAATATTACAAATTCATGGATGATTTGGAAAGAAAGGTAAATCAAGTCAACGCTTCGTATTGAAGCACATCAGACCAGTAGCATATCAGCTTGAATTGCCGGAGAAAAGGAGCGTAACATCATACCAGTAGCATATTTGCTTGAATTGCCAGAGAAAATGAGCGTAATTCATGATGTGTTCCATGTGTCAAATCTTTGTTGATGCTTAGCAAACGATTCTATGGTAATGCCACTTCAAGATGTTAAAATAGACAAAAAGCTAAAGTTTGTTGAGCAACCATTATAGATTGAAGATCGAATTATCAAAAAACTAAAACAAAAACCATGGTGTTAGTAAAAGTAAAGTAGAGCTCTAGACGTGAACTTGTGTATACATGGGAACTCGTATCAAAAATGCAAAAGAAATTTCCTCAATTGTTTCCATAATTCTCGAGGAAGAGATTTTTATAAAGGTGGGAGGATGCAATACAAGCATATTTTATATAATTAAACATAATATAAACAAACAAACGTACCCCGAAAATTTAACATAATATATATGTATATATTGTTCGATATTGTTATATATATACTAGTAAGTAACGAGTAAAATGACTATTAAAATTTTTGACATACTTAGTCGGTTAATTATTATTATTATAGGAGACCACCTAAATCGATTCATCATGTGACACCCTGCAAATTCAGGTTACTACCAACTCTCACAATTTATTTATTTTTTTTATGTATACGACTCGTTAGTTATGCAATACACTTTAATAGGATTAACTGCTAAACACCAGCAACATAATTCAAATTTCGGGACGAAATTTCTGTTAACAAGGGGATGATGTGACACCCGACAAATTCGGGTTACACACAACTCTCACATTCCTCAAATATGGTTCGTTTGAATTTAAACGACTCATAAATCTACACATTCTATTCACACTTTAATGAACGCGTAACTATTATATGATGCAACACTAACGAACTTTGATTCTGGTTTATGGATCATAATAAACATTAGATAGCATTATAAGAGTCATGAAACATAAAAGTTTAAGGTTTTAGAAAAAGTAATTTTTTTACCATAACCTTAAAACGGCCGTGTTAGATTGGTCATAAAGATTAGACGCGGCAGTATTGGGTTTCTTGAACATGATTCGTTAATTATATATCACACTTGAGTAGGATAAATTAAGCTTATCAAATATTAGACAAGTTCACGTACAAGATATGTATATATACATATCTATATCTACACACACATATAAAAATTATACACGTACAAGTATAATAATAATTTAAACAAAAATAAAACAAAATACGTAATTATAACATGGAAATAAATCAACGAAATTTTGGCTGGTGATTGAGTTGAAATCATAATTAGTGTAAATTGTTATTCTTTCCAAAATTGAAGTTTAAAATAACTTGGGCGGTACTCTTTTGTTGATAAAAACCTACGAACGACCACCCCTCTTGAACTGAATTCACGAGCAGCAGTCACCAAAGAACGGCTGGGAACAACCAAGGGAGCAACCAGCAACACCGTAGCAGGAAACTATAGACAAATAACAACCTACATCGTGAATCGGTGTGCTGCCAAATATCACGAAACCGAACGGGCTCAAGGTACCGATCGTTTATCTTGTGTTAAATCTAGTTTCTCAAATAATATTCGGTTACACAATAAATTTAGAAATGAAACATAAAGAAATCTTAAAATTGGTAAACGGGTCGTTATGGTTCGGTTTTGGTTATAAGTTTGAAACAGTTGCTAAAAATGATGTTGCGATCTACAACGGAGTACGGGTGAATACAAGATGGTTACGGGTTAGGTCGAGACGATGCCGTTCGGGATCTTAAATGGTTTAATTAAGGTTTCGCTAATATCATTGGGCTAATGAGATCGTGTATTGCTAACCAGTTAACACCACGCCGTATATGATTTGGTACAAACTGGGTGACAATTTAAGGTGGTAGTCATTGGCAAATTGGGAATATAGAACGGTGGGCAGTTCGTGATTTATGCATGGCTGGGATAGTAGATAATATACAAACAACAAATTTTATATATATATAGGGAATTGATAATTTGAAAACCACTTCTTAGTGCGAAAACCGTGAAAACCATGTAAAAATCATGTAAAAAAAACGTATTTTTTTTTGAAATTTTTTTTACAGGTTTGTAACACTATTGGGCACATTTTTATAAAAAAAATCAAAAAAAGCGCCGACCAAATATTTTTAAAAAAATATTTTATAAAACCATGTAAAACATACGTAACAAAACGTAAAAAAATTTCGTCATATCTGACGAAGAGTTACGCATGTTTTACATGGTCTTATAAAATATTTTTTTTTAAAATATTTAGTCGGCGCTTTTTTGATTTTTTTATAAAAATGTGCCCAATAGTGTTACAAACCTGTAAAAAAATTCAAAAAAAAACACGTTTTTTTTAAATGATTTTTACATGGTTTTCACGGTTTTCGCACTAAGAAGTGGTTTTTAAATTATGTATTACCTATATATATACACATACATAATACGATGAGGTTGGAAGGTAAAATCACATAGTTGAATGTTTTTGAAACAGAAGCATATGTATGTGAGGATAACCACATACACATTACATACATATGGATATATATATATATATAAAATGCAGATAACATATTATTGTGGGAACACACATATACGTATATTCATATATATATATATATATATATATATATATATATATATATATATATATATATATAGGGACTTATTCTATTGAGAACCATTAAATATGAAAGAACCAAAGGAACTAATTTTGAACCACATTTTTAAAGGGTATAAAAGTAATTTTCCTTTAAAGTAGGAGAAGTTACTATTTTACCCTTTTAAATAACCACTCTATGTACAAAACTTAAAGCATAATGTACAAGTGTATTATGTGGTTCTCAAGTTCCTAGCATAAAAATGGTTCTTAATTGAATACCTCCCTATATATATATATATAGGGAGAGGTTCAAATGTTAACCCTCCCTTATAGCGTTAACCGCTTAACCTTAGCGTTTTTTGCCCGAATCTTAAAATTTTTTTTTCATGGTTTTTATTATGCAAAAATAGGGGGGGTTTCTTTTTTGTGTTTTTGTTAATTCATCACCGTTTAGAAGTTATTGTAAGTGTAAGTTACTTACATTTACTGCATCAGATACGGATTGTAAGTAAGTGTAAGTAACTTACACTTACAATAACTTCTAAACGGTGATGAATTAGCAAAAACACAAAAAAGAAACCCCCCCTATTTTTGCATAATAAAAACCATGAAAAAAAAATTTTAAGATTCGGGCAAAAAACGCTAGGGTTAAGCGGTTAACGTTATAAGGGAGGGTTAACATTTGAACCTTCCCCTATATATATTTATATAAGCAACAAAATATTTAGTATTGTGTTATACCCAAACTTGGGAATATTAACTAGTCAAAAGAGTCACAACAAATTCGAAATAAACAAAAGAATAGTAAAACATGTCGAATCGAAAACTCAAACAAAACTCATCTAATCACAGGTGTCGAACTCATTAATTTACAGGCTTCGAGTAGGACCTTCACTATCGCACTCGCTACTTGAGAATTTTGCTAAGAGATATATAAGGTGAGTTCACGGCCCCACTCATTTTCGTCCCTTGGGGGAGAAAACATACAAAACTCATTTTCTTTTATTTGGATACATAGTACATTTTATATTGTTTATGCATAAGTGACACACATATCATACAAAGACCTTACAATTCGGACCGTTAAATCATTGCTGTAGGCATGGCGTGGTATTTCTAAATAGATCTATTGGGTTTGACAAACCCCGCCCGCGTTAGTCGCGCTAACTCTGACTGGAGGTCGGAACGGGTGTAAAATTACCATAAACACATACCATTGTTTTATGATAGACATGGTGGAAAGGCAACTAAACACACACAGTCAGCTTCGGTGTCGAAACACTTTTGTTTAAATGTTATTGACTAGCTATCAATTATATATTCATTGTATATGTAATCCTCACTCAATATATTTTAAATTGTTTACTTACAAACCTGTGAATTCACCAACCATTGTGTTGACGATGCTAGTATGTTTTCTCAGGTCGCTAAGGTACGAGGTTGGATAGGATGCTATAAGGGAGTCGCATGCATCAGTTTATTTTCAAACATTAGTTTAATAATTATTCGGTTTTGACTTATGGATTTTACATCAATGTTTACAATAAGCTTCCGCTACTTTATTTTGGTTAAATTTAATTGTTACAAACTCTGATTTATAAACGTTCGTTTGAATGAAATGAAATTACGTATTTTGAAAGACATATAGAGGTCTCGCAATGTAACTAGAGACTCAGATCCTGGTCATGTCACATCCTTTTGGTACAAACCCGCAGTTGTTAACTTGAGGGTGTGACACATCAAGCCTGAAAATGTTTATTTCTTTTATCTAGTGTAACCCTGGCTATAGTCAGGAGACTTTGATATAAAGTCTTGTAAAAAAAATATTATAATAATAATAATAATACAAATTTTATATCCTCAAATATATGTAAATTTTATAGTTTCTAAATAATTGCCTCTATATAATTGGGATAGATAAAATTTCGCTAAATAAAAATGTTTTAAAAATAACTAGATGATACTATCAAGTAACCAACACGTCACTACCCAGGGGGTCATCGGACTAGGGTGTGACAAATAGTTTCAAATTTCCATAACATAAATATAGTTTTTATTTATTATAACAAGGTCTATTTCACGCTACATGTAGCATCAAACTTGTAAACTCTCAAACTGCATTTTTAGCAACATGTATAAAAATAGTGAATTAACAAATATGTTGGTGATTAAGAATAGGTTATGAATATTCACATTGCAAACGGAGTTGGAAACAAAAATTTGTATGTTGTTTAGACTGACACCGTATTTGGCACCTATAACCGTATTTGGCACCTACAACATTTATGGCACCTAAAATGTTTAAGTTTAGAATTTATACTTTTGAACATATTTTGTGCAATTTGTTCGGGTGGACGTTAAAAAAGACAGTCCATAGAATAAATTTATGAATCTACTATTTTAAGGTATTACAAACAACTTTCATTTTTAAAACTTTTCGTGATTTTGCATGTAAGAGGTGCAAAACAATCACACAAGTATAAGTCCTTGAGGTTTATATTTTGACATATTACGTCCAGTAGGTTTGATAATGTTTCTAATATAGAAAACCTTTGAGTTAAATTATGAAACTTTCTTGTATACTAACTTAATGTCCCAAACAAATTTGCTTAGAAAAGTTTTATGATTCGGCTTGTCAGTAGGTCAAAACAATTGCAAAATTCAGGAGATAAAAATCCACACGTTAATCTGGTAAAGGTTGTTTGGGATATCATTTGGTCGAGTTAGAAAGTATATAAATAATGCTTAGAAATCTAGCATAATGAACTTATTTGTAGAACTTTAGATTGTTCAGTTTGAAGTTTTGTGACCATTTTATGATTTTTTGAAGTCGTGACAACTTTCGGTCCGATTTTTAAAATGTATGTTTGTGTGTATAGTTACGTAAAACTTATGACAAGGAAAGAGCTTGAACCTTAAGCCTTTAATTGAGCTGAATATGATTAAGAATAGTACACATTATGAGAAAGACCAAGTTTTTTCTTGAACTCTTTTCACTCATTGTTCTTGCACCAAAACTTCAAAAACTCATAGAGAACTTTCAAAAACTTGAATAATAAAGAAAGTAAAGTTTGAGAATGGGAGTATGGTGATGGGCGTCCATGGAGGGAAGAAAAGAAGGCAGTGTGTGTTTTTAAGCGTAATAAGTAATCATTAATTCATTATGCATGGATCTTATGTTATTTCTTAAGATCTAAATGTTAGAATTTATTAAATGGCTTTTAACCATTTGACAATTATGACCCTTAGACTCTCCTCATCCACGAATTTTTGGCTTGGTTGTTCGGCACAACCACAAAAAAAAAATTCAAAATTGATGAAAATAGCCCAATCAAGTTGGCACACCAATCTTGGTTGCTCAATATAATATTATTAAAGATTATATATATATGCCACATGTAATTTTTTGATTGGTTAAAAATATTTTTTTTGGATCAAATTTATCTCTTAAAAATCTAACATTATCTATTTCAAAAAAATATAAACAAAAATATCAAAATTCCAGAAATTTTTTTCTCTATTTATAGAGTGTAATATTGATATATTTTCACAAACATTCTTAATACTTTATTTCTAACTTCTTCTGATTTCTTATCTTTCATCAAGGATCCTTCATATCCAAATAATTATTTCAATCTTGGAGATCCAAATGATTATTCTCCTTCCTTGTTATTTTCAAACCCAATTGAAGATTTTGTCACACAAAGTCCTCAATCGTTACAAAATGTTGGAAAAGAATCACGAGCCAACAAATGGGATGCTGCTGAGGATATTGCTTTGATGTCGGCGTGGTGTTTTGCTAGTGAAAATAAAACTCGTGGCAAAAACCAAAAAAAAGAAGCGTTATGGTCACAAGTCAAGAATTTGTATGAAGCAGCCCAAAAAGAAAATCCACAAAAGATAGGGATGCGAAATGAAAATCAAATGAGAGGTCGTTTTAAACGACTTAACGAAAATGCCCAAAAGTGGGTTGCTGCATATCAAGAAGCATATCGACAAAAAAAAAAAGTGGAATGAGCTTGAAGGATGTTGAGAATGATGCTCATAAAATTTATGAGCAAGAATCTGGGGGCAAGTTTACCGACTCTATTGTTTTTAATGAAGTTATGTGTAAACATCAGAAGTGGGATTTACAGTTAAACTACGACGCCACATGTTCCCGTCCTGAGTGTGAAGTGGGTAATGAAGAAAGTGGTGGTAGCACAAAAAGATCAAGAACTACTGAAGAAGGAGACTATTGTGTCAATTCCAACCCAGATTTACCAACCAGTGGTGGTTCAACAATTAAACGTCCAACTGGGCGAGATTCGGCTAAGAAAAAGGGTAAAGGTAAAGCTTATAATGAACTTGCAGAAGAACTTCGTGTAATGAGGGTTACGAGAGATAGTGAAATTGAACTCATGAGAAAAAGAGTCGAGCTGGAGCAACAGAGGGTACAATATAGGCAAGAAAGAGACCAAAAAAACAAGAAACCGAGCAGGAGAATATGCAACTCCTTCATCTGAACACATTGTTAGCAAAGGAGTCTTTGTCACCTGAAGAAGTTGACATGAAACGCTATCTAATGGCAAAGTTTTATGGAAACTAAATTGAGTTTAGTGTGTGTTTTACCATGTGTTTGTAATATATTTCATTATCTTGTTTGTACTAAATGCAGTTGTAAGATATTCTATTTTCTAGTTGTGTAATATATTTCGTCAAATATTTTAAAGAATATTATTTAAAAATCTAAAAAATCGTGATCTTCCACGTGGCAATTTTTTACTTGATGCTGGGATTTTCTCCGGATAACACAATCTAACATTATCTTTAAAGAATATTATTTAAAAATCTAAAAAATAGTCATCTTCCACGTGGCAATTTTTTACTCGATGCTTGGATTTTCTCCGAATAACACAATCTAACATTATCTTTAAAGAATATTATTAAATAGCGTACAACATTGACAATTCAACACCACCATCTACTTTCTATTATCCTTAGAAAATGTCTCAGGATGAAAATTCATCAGACGGTTCTGATTCATAAAATTTGAAAGAGTACGACGAATGGGAAGCCCGAGTTTTTGAACAAAATCGACAACTTGATGACATCATGAGTGAAATACTCATAAATATGCCTGCCATGTTCATAAGAGATCATCCACATGGAGCAGGAAGAAAGCATTGTGATCGAGAAAGAGAGCAGGGTGAGGCACGTTTGATGCAAGACTACTTTGTTGACAACCCAACATATGATCAAGCAACTTTTAGACGTAGATTTCGAATGCAAAAACCACTATTCCTCCGTTTAGTGGCTATTGTTACAAGTAATGCCAATTACTTTCAACAAAGACGTGATGGCACGGGTAGACAAGGCCTTTCATCGTTACAGAAGTGTACCGGTGCTATGCGGGTGTTAGCATATGGGACTTCAGCTGATGCACATGATGAATATTTGAGAATGAGTGAAACTGTAACAAGGGATTCTCTTACAAGGTTTGTAGAAGGTGTGATTTCATGCTTCGGTGAAGAATACCTGAGAAGGCCCAATGAAGATGATTTAAGAAGCATCCTCCATGTTGGGGAAGAACGTGGATTCCCTGGAATGATAGGAAGCATAGATTGCATGCATTGGCAATGGAAAAACTGCCCAACCGCTTGGGCAGGACAATATGCAGGCAGAAGCGGTAAAGCAACAATCATTCTAGAAGCTGTTGCATCATATGACTTATGGATATGGTATGCATTCTTTGGGACATCTGGTTCATCCAATGACATTAATGTGCTCCATCGATCTCCTATTTTTGATGATGTATTGTCAGGTCGAGCACCAAAAGTGAGTTACGTGGTGAATGGTCGGGAATATAATGTGGCATATTATCTGACTAATGGTATATATCCTCCATGGGCAACTTTTGTTAAGTCAATAACTTCTCCACAACTTCGAAAGCATAAATTGTTTGCTCAACATCAAGAGGCCAATAGGAAAGATGTTGAACGAGCATTTGGAGTTCTGCAAGCTCGTTTTGCATTTCTTCGACACCCATGTCTTGTGTGGGACAAAGATATGATGAGAAAAATTATGATTGCATGTATAATCATGCACAATATGATTGTTGAAGATGAACGCGACACATATCTTAACTATTATGATCCATCCGAATATATAAATGACATGCATTCAAACCGACAACAAAGAACCTCAATTGAAGATGATGAACAATCTTTTCAATACTCTACGGAACGAATTGCAGACCTATCCACCTATATGACCAATAGGGCACAAATTCGCAATAGAGAGGCTCATAACGCCTTAAAATACGATCTGATTGAGCATGTATGGCAAAAATTTTCTGTTGACGAATAAATATGTACTTTTCATGTTATGATTATCACGTTTTTTTTTCAATTTTATTAAATAAATATGAAGACTTTAATATATATATATATATATTATTTTTTATTTTCATTTTTATTTTTATTTTAAATTTAATAATTTAAATAGTTTTTAAATAAAATAATTATTTTTAATGAAATAAAATTCATCATAAAACAATATTTTATTTAGTGAAAATTAGGTTGGGTTGGTTGTGAATGAGAGTGAAAAAATTAAGTTTGGTTGGTTGTATATATGAAAGAGAGAGAAATTAATATTTTATGGAATAGTTTTGGTTGGTTGGTTGTGGATGGGAGTGGTCTTACACTTAAGATATCTAATTTGATGGAAGTTGATATCTTAAGGATCTATTATGTAAAATGGTGGTTTATTGATTTAATTGTCTTTTGCTTCAATTTTGTCATTCACTTTATATTTTCCTCTTGGAAGTTCTCAGTGTATTCTTCAACATAGAACACATAGAATATAACACCATTAGAGAGGAATTTGATCCATCAAGAGAGGCAAAAAGACTCTTAATCGATATCATCATGGCTTCATCTTCATCTACACACAAGAATGATTCATCTTCATCAAGTAAGTATTTGTAACCCTAATTTCATGGTGTTAGATTAATTTGGGACTTGTATGATTATCATATGTGGATGAATGATTCCACATGGGGTATCAGAGCTATGTTTGATTATATCAACTCAATCATGATGTTTAATTAACGAATCGATCAATCAAATACGTCTTATACCGGTGCCTTATGAAATCCATACTAACGAAATCTAAATAAACGATGGTGTTAGATTAATTTGGGACTTGTATGATTATCATATGTGGATGAATGATTCCACATGTGGTATCAGAGCTATGTTTGATTATATCAACTCAATTATAATGTTTAATTATGAATCGGTCAATCAAATATGTCGTATACCAGTGCCTTATAAAATTCATACTAACGAAATCTAAATAAACCATCGAAACTATCGATTTCAAAATTTGTTAAATAAATGAATTTAAGGTGTTCAAAAATAAAAGAACAATATATAATTTTACGACTGTAGGAAGGGCTCCATTTTCCTAATTTTATATTCAATTCTTATAATTAAACTTGAATTGATGCCATCTGGATTCCATTAAATTAAATCAAGTTTGGATGATGGTTGACAAGCATTGGATTTATTGACTGTCGATGCCATCTAGATTCCATTAAATAGATTTTCATGCTTGATATGTATTTCGATTGCATTTAAGAAATATATATAAATATATATTACTGAAACAATTATACTCCGAAGCAAATAGGCCAGTGGTTAAGATGTAAATATATATCAAATATGAATGAACAATCTGCATGCAAATTACGATGTCATATGGATTTCGATTTAATGTTTTGAAAACGATATTGCCATCTTAATTTATATAATTTGAGTCCCATCTAAACATCAAATAATTTTGGATTTTGATTTAATGTTTAATTTAGACTCATCTGAACTAATATTCAATGCCATATTGCATATGCAAATAGAGTGTCATGTTAAGTTGGTCGGTATGATTCATTTCAAATTGTATATTTTCTTTTATTTATTTATTCATCATTTTTTTGATTCATATGCAATTGTCATGTTAATTCTTTTATAACTATTTGAATGATACGAAGACTAGATTTACTTAATGAATAAAACCATGGGTACTTTTATGGGTACTATGAAACCATGAGTAACTTTATGGATACAGTTTAAAAATTTCCATATACTTGATATATGGCTAATGAATAGATTTAGTTCTTGAAATAATGACTTAGGCTTTAATGATTTGAATAGTCAAACCAACAAGAAGTTATTTGAGTCATCATAAGCATTAATACTAAGTCACTTAATGTACATTATTTAAATTATTGATTCATGAACCCAACGAGAATTGTGTTAATAATTTAGGTAATGGAAATGAAATATTTATTGCATCTTGTCCAACGATGTTTTGCAATAAGTATTTCTTAATAAATTATTTAATATAACATTTTAAGTTCAATTGTTAACCGAACCAACGGAATGTTGATAATTGATCATGATGTGTATTTTTACCTACTATTTGGCATTAGTAATATGTTTTATTTTATATCTGACATGTTTTATATTTGTATCCTAATTATGTTACGTATAGTGTGTCACACCCCAATCAATGGTGTGTAATACATTGGGGAGCGAGTTTGATTGTTCAAAATATCATGGTGTTATGATTACGTTTAAGTAATTATACAATCCATTTTAAATAAATGCAAACATCCATTCATTCAAAGTATCAAATACAATTGTTCAAAATTCAAATACAAGGAAACAAATAAAATTGATTAATTTAAACTAGGTCCATCACTAAGTCTTCCTTCTTGTTCTTCATCTTATCATGTTACATATGTAAAATAAAGGTCAACTATTTGCATAGTTGGTGAACAATTATATAGTTTAATACAATACGTAAAAGGATGCAAAACTATTAAACTAAATAGACTAGATCTAAGGCATATGTAAATTTGCAAATAGCACAAAACAAAAATCCAAACAAGTGATCTTATAAGGTTTAAATCAAGACTAGCTAGGTCTTAACTTAAACAATGTAAATCATAATGTTTATGATGTGTATCTTTAGCCTTGTTAACACAAGACATAAGTCAATGCGAAAAACGTAGCTACATTCTTAGGCTGCTAGATTCTGTTTATGTTTGATGTATGAAACTTCTTCTAACCTAAATACCACATAGCAATTAGCACATAGGTTTACATAACATTTAAATCATGTCTACTAAGCTTAAAAGTTTGCATCATGTATATGTTTTGACTCTAAGAATATGTTTGTGTATATAGCATATGTAACATCCCAAAAGTTTACAAAAGTAAAAAGGGAGTAAAAATAAACTCACATGTTTTTATGTCTAATCCTTGATCAAATGGTTCTTGTGTTTGTATGAGGAAAAGCTAGCAACCTACTCCTAATGTTATTGAATAACACATGTTTTAGTCTATGTTCAAGAGTTTGTCTAAAGTTCAAATATTTGCCTAAAAGTCTATGGCTTCTAAGGAATCCCGAATGTATTAACATTTAAAATGGGAAATGAATCATAAGTTGAAGTTGAAGCAATATGGACTCTTTCATTAGTTCTAGAAAGAGGTTTCATTCTAAATTTATCTGAAGCATTAGACCAGCTATTACGAGAAACTTAATTTCTTGTCAAAAACTTGATCGTGATGGATATGTTGTTACATTTGGAAATGGTAAATGCATTATTAGTTTCAATTCTCGTACCGTTGGTTATGGCCTATTGGATGGTGATCTTTATAAGTTAAGTTTAGATCATGTATTTTCGGAATCCTTATTATCTTATAATATAGAAGACAACTTAGTTAAAAATAAAAGGAAAAGAAATATGGAGAATTCATCAGAATTATGGCATAAAAGATTAGGTTATATTTCACAAAAAGAATGAATAGACTTATGAAAGATGGAGTACTCCCAGAACTTGATTTTTCTGATTTTGAAAAAGGTGTTCAATGGATAAAAGGAAAAATGACCAAAACAAATAAGAAGGGTTCTACTTGAACTAATTCATACGGACATATGTGGCCCTTTTCCAGCGGGCATCGAAGGGCAAAAGTCATTTATTACCTTTATAGACGATTATTCATGTTATATGTACTTGTATTTAATCCATGAGAAATCTCAATCTTCAGATGCTTTTAAAAATTTTAAGGCTGAAGTTGAGAATCAACTAGAACGAAAAATTAAGGTTGTGAGATTCGATAAGGGTGGAGAATACTACGGCCAACACAACGATGTAGGACAAAGTCCGGGTTTGTTTTATGAATTTTGAAAAAGTCATGGGTGAATCAATATACTATGCCTGGAACTCCTCAACAAAACGGTGTAGCTGAAAGGTGTAATCGTACCCTTATGGACATTGTCACACCCCCACCTCTCGTCACCTGTGATGATGTCATGCGTCACTCTGAGAAGTTTGCGGTAGCATAGTGGTGATGTCTCAGAGATGAGATGTGACTTACTTGAACCGATATCACAGCACACAAATTAACTTAAAAGAAATACATTACAAAGGGTATCATAATTACCTCCAATATTACATCTAACTTTATTACACAATCTGATTTAATTAGTTACAAATATATTAAGTGCATCCTCACCCGGGAGTCACTGCTTCCTGCAAAAGTTATAAGATTAAAACGTCAGCACAAAGCTGGTGAGTTGTTAGTTCAATTTAAAACCATATGATATGTTATGAAATGCAAGTTCTCGGAATATTCAGTTTCAGATAATCATGGGAACCGTATCTAGTTCCTTTCGGACAATCTGTAATTTGATAAAGACAATACCCGTCGGTAAGTATCTTGACGCCTCATTATCTTAATGTCTATCACTAACATTAAGAAGATGTTTCGAAAAAAGATAACAAACATTTACACCAAGGGGAGTTGCAAGCTCCTGACAAATGGGTTGTCAGCCAATAGTACTATCATTGTTTTCTGTTCGGCCTCACATGGGTTCACTAGATACAGTTCGAGAGACAATGACTTTTGATACTGTGATAAAGACACTAACGGCAAAATCCCATGAAATCACACACAAGTCACATGAAATCACACAGATAACAGTGATGCATATCATATATTCAGAAAAAAGGATTTACAGAATCACCCCGATGTTTATAAAACATTAAAAATAAAAGGGATTGTACGAAACTCACTTGATGTCTCACAGTAGCAAGATCACTCGCAAACTGATGCTAATGGTGTAATTATGCATTAATTTATGTTTAATAAATTATTTATGTTTTAACTTACTGATTAGATCTTTCTGAACGTCTAATGTCAAAGACATTGCCTTGAAAGTCATCAAACCGATATTAGGTTTTTATTTATTAATATTATTATGATTAAAAAAAACAAACATAAACAAATTTCTTGACAACATAAGATCTATATCTGAATGTACACCACCACCACAAGTACCTCCAATCCCACCACATACATAGGGATGCCTTACCCTACAAAGTGACTTTGTTTTGACCCTTGTCTTTTACTGAACAAATTCACTATAAATTCCCAAAAAAAAATAATAATAATACAACAGAGGTTACATGTCAAAGCATAACCAAAAAATTCTGCCTTTGTTAATTAATAATTATAACAAAAAATTGTAGTCCACTGGTAAACTACAAGTAAAGCTACAAGAGATCATCACCATCATCATCATGATGATACATTAAGAGCACATCTAATCTCTGCAGTCAGAACCATAATTAGTTTCAACAGACTCGTGTTTCATCATCAAGCTGCTTTCGCTTTGCGAGATGGAGGACGACGGAAAAGGCTCATGAGATCATCCACACCCTGTTCATATGCATATGCCAATTTATTTTTTATAGAAATTTAAATGATTACCAATAGTAAGATTTGTGTATCTAAAGAGGCAAATAGCTGTTCCATTTCTGTAATAATCAAAACTAATGGATAAAATTATTTATAAGGATTCAAGTAGGAATGACGTAAAAAACCAGCAATATTCAGGACGGGTATTGGGATTAATTATTTAAAAAAAATCACAGGTTGGGTTATGTATTGTATTAGGTATTTACCTGAAATCAAACTCATAACTATCTACCAGAATCGAAACCGAGTAAATTAATATGTTATAGAGCGTTGGAGAATATAACAAATATAAATTAAGTTGTTAAACTTGAAATTATTAAAAAGAGTAAACTATGGTTTTGACCCATGTGGTTTAATAAGTGTTTTAATTATTTCAGCTCAAAATAGAATCTTCAATCCTTGGTTTTAAAAAGCTTGAGGCGTTTAAACCTCAAATGCCAAGGCATGAGGCATGAGGCATGAGGCAAGCGCCTCGCATACGTGAGGCGTTGCTTTGTATATAACAAAATAAGTTTATCTACAACTAAAAGATGCATTTTTCTTGTCTTTTTAACATATTGGGCATTTTTTATCATGAAAACCATAATGAATCTCTAATTTCATTGGTTATTTATATGTATCCCCACCTACATACCCAACTGCTGATCAAATTTGACCCACAAGTTCATAAAGCGCTGCCTCAAGGCCCTGAAGTGTTAACCTGCTTGCGCCTCACGCCTCATGCGCGCCTCAAGCGCTATTTTTAAAACCAAGCTTCAATCAATTCATCCCCTGTGATTTATACAACTATCGGTTTTGACCCCTCAAACTTAACTATTATAACAGTTTTGGCCCAAAATCTAACTATGGTTGGAGGCCAAAAACTTTAGTTGTTTAAACCACATGGGTTGAATTGATAGAAGATTCTATTTTGGACCTAAATAGTTAAAAAACTTAAACAACATGGGCCAAAACTGTAATTTACTCAATTAAAAATATTGAATTGTAAAAAGTATAATTGTGCATATGATGTTAGAAGTTGGTCTTTGAAGTGACTTTAAGATTGAGTTTGGGTGATGAGAATCCTAATAGGAAGTTTTCATCCATCTAAAATCAAATTGGTATACTAGTGAGCCTAACACGTAACGAGTAACAGGTACCCAACAAGTATGTGGCAGTCAGGTATGAAACCGGAATTACAAAAAAGTTCGAGTGCTAAAGTCGAAATATACACGGTAGGAGGCTTTCAAACTTTTTGACCGATTTCCTTTAGAGAAGTTTTAATATGTGCCCTAGGTAACAAGTAAACGAGTAGGAAATGCCACATATACCTAAAGGGTTATCAAATGCAAAAATCATACCCTGGTCGTTATCACAAGGAAACTGAAAAGGGTAATCAAGTATGAGCCAAGACCAAGTAGCAAAAGCAAGTCAAATGTTACGCTAGCGACCTGCAATGAAATCAAGGTAGGTAATATCACTCTAATAAACTCAATTATGTGAATCTAAAATATTATTGCTATCACATAAATGTGAATAACTTTACCTGATAAATCTGCAGTGTGTTAACAGTTGAATCATAAAAGGTGAACATCCCATCGACCACGTCATGTTGCAAATTCACTTCTACAACATGATCTGCTAATTCCTGAAATTAACAAATAGTAAATTTCGTGTGAACAGAATAAAATTCGAAAATTGTGGATTTTGATTTATATCAAAATAATACCTTTTTCAAAGCCGTTATAAATGGATTGTCCTTTGAGAGAAAAGGTGCCACACGGGGTGTTCTTGATAAAAGATCAAGCCATGATCCTATGTAAGAAGAACTGACAGCCAAACTACTGTTATCTGCAAATATGTTAATGTTCTTCCCCTCCTGACCATAGATGTGCTTCTGCATATAATAGTTGTTTAAGCAATTTGAAAGTTTTATGAAATTTACATAAAATAGCTGACATTACAAGCGGAAAGGTATTTATGCATAAATGACAGCAAAATAATATTTAAAATTTTCATAAGGAAAATTTGGATCAAATCTCAGGTTCCGAAACAAAGAGTTCATTATTATAGGAGACTTTAACTAATAATAATTATTATTAATTTAATAAGGGTCTTACAGCCAGACTCTCGACAATTAACTTAACACTCTGAACAACTGCAGCTTTATTGACAAACTCACTGATGACAAAGCAAAACAAATAAAAATTAGCAAAATCAGAAAAAAAATATATGATTAGCCTTATTATATCTTTAATCTAAATGATAATATGAATTTCTAAACATTCACCTATTATCAGAAATGCCTCCAGCATTTTCTAATAGATTCGGTGCAACAGAAAGTCCAGAGAGTGTGGCTGCAGTAACTCTCAACCTCGAAAACTGTTCATGCTCCCAGGCAACCTGCATGTAGTAACCTTTAGCATCTTTTTAATAGCTTCCTAAACCGTATGATACATAGAGCAGTAGATGAGCCGAGCCAAGCCAGGCAATGGCTAGGGCTAGGGCTCGAAGTTAACAATCCAACTTGGGTAGCCAAGGTGAGCTTGAGGGCTCAAACAATCGAGTCAGCTCGTGGCTTGACAAGCTAGCTCAATTATTAAAACAAAAAAAATCGAGCAAACTCATTCACGTTTTTTCGAATCTGATCCTTTTTCCTTCATCTTGATTATTTTTTTCAACAAGAAATAAAAAATAAAAAATAACAAAGTAAATATGCATATATACTCACAAAACAAACAAAGAAACAAACATACCGAGTACAGTCACATTAATCAGTAGTGTCTCGGGGAGGGTGGGACGAAGTCAAACCTTACCCATATCCTAATGGAATAAAAAGTTGCTTCTGTAGAGACCTCCCTCTCAGATATGCCACATTATATATATATATAGACACACACACACATGTATATTTCATACAATCACAAGCATAAACGTTCAAAAAACGAACCATGTAACAAACGTAGGGAACACATCATAGCATCAACTAAAACAGGAGAGTACAAAGCAGGAATTAAGAAGCGGACAAACAAAATGTAACATGCCTAATTAAATATATACATATATATACACATAAGTATTAAATTTAATATAAACGAGCCTCGGACTCAGCTTGGCTCGTTGTACAAACAAGCTTTTTTTGAGCCATGAGCTTTTTGAACTGCCATAATGATACATGCCATATTGGACAATTTCATCTAGATTTATAATAGATTAATAGTAGAGGGATCTAAGCGTAATTATGTAATTTATATATACTATGTAATATCCTTGGTATTCAATACAATACAATTACATTGATTAATATGGTATCAGAGCCAGTTGTGACATCCATCATTTGGCAGGTTTTAACCCTTAAACCTTAAATTTATATTTTTATTTTTATTTGTGTGTTTATGTGGTAGAAAATGATATTCGCTTAAGGTTATGTTCGATAACTAATGCACAAATTTAACAAATATATTGATATTAATAGACTGATCATTAATAAAATCATTTCACACTTAAAAGGTCCATTAAATATGTCTAATGTCTACACTCTACATACAGGAAGAATATAAAGTAAATTAATTAAAATAATAATAATAATAATAAATAAATAAATAAAACAAATAAAATAGCAACAACCACGTGGCTGAAGAGTCTGGTGGATAAACTACAGAATTCAAATATTTATCGTCAACTAAGAACCGAAACGTGAGGAGAAATCTACTAAAATCACGTTTCCATCTCCCCTTATTAACCCACGATCAATATTTCAAACCACAATTAATTCTGCAACAAGATCTTCGACTATTCTCTGGTTCACTCCAAAGTTACCACACCATCAACTGTTCACACAATCATCATCGCCGGAGACCGCGTGCTACCACGGCAAGACCTCTCTGACGATCGTTTCTTCTTCTAAACACTATCATCGATCAAGCAAACACAACTCGATCAAGGTAAAATCGAACACGCACTTTTTGTTATGGCTGTTAAAATTTCAAACCCATATTATTAACATAATATAACTTGAAGACGTTTAAAATCGATAACATGGGTCGCGAGTAAGAGTGAACGCTAAGTAAGAAACCGAGGCTTAACTTGGGTTAGTGAGGACGAAGGTCTGATTTCAGATTAAGCAATTATTATGTTAAATCTGGAAGTGCCAAGCATGGTAAGGAAGAAGGCTGTGATACTTTTAAATGGTTGTGCTCTAGTAGAAAGAGAAATACACATATGGTTTGTTTAGCTAGAACCGTAATATATGTATAAAATATATATATATATATATATATATATATATATATATATATAGGGCATGGAATTTTACATAACCCACTATTCCCGCGCTAACCCAAATAACTTTGGCAAGATGAAGCCGAATCTTAGATTTTTTTTTAAACATCATTGTAACACATTTTGAACACTATGTTCTTATATAAGTTTGGGCTAATTCATTACCGTTTAAAAACTTACAGTACTGTAAGTTTTTAAAATATTTAAACTTACAGTACTATAGCACAAAACTTACAACGATGAGATTTTTTAAACGGTGATAAATTTACACAAACTCATAAAAGAACATAGTGTTCAAAATGTGTCACAATGATGTTAAAAAAAATTCCAAGATTTGGCTTCATCTTGCCAAAGTTATTTGGGTTAGCGCGGGAATAGTGGGTTATTTTTTGTGCCCAACCCTATATATATAGTTGTAGACACACCCGTAAGTGGGCAGGTATTAAATATATGCCTGTGCATGTGTACAATTTAAAGTGAAATATATATTGATATATATATATAGGGGTGGGAATTTTTAATAACCCACTAAATGTGTTCTAACTAGGGCTGTTCAAACCGCTCGTCGCTCGTTGCTCGCTCGTCGCTCGCTCGGAAAAAGCTCGGAAAAAGCTCGTTCGAATTTCGCTCGGATTTAAACGAGCCGAGCACGCTCGGTTCGGTTTATAAACGAGCCGAGCACGAGCCGAGGTAAGCTCGCTCGTTGCTCGCTCGGATAGTCGCTCGATTGGCTCGCTCGGTTGGCTCGCTCGGTTGGCTCGCTCGGATAGTCACTCGGTTGGCTCGCTCGATTCGCTCGCTCGGTTGGCTCGAACTCCTATATATAACTAACTTATATATATATATATATATATATATATATATATATAATTTTATTAATGTATAAGTAATATAACTCTTTTTAATATTTAAACTAATTTCTATTTTGAAAAACCAAATATTCACGAAAAGAGTCAAATAGTCAATTGAAAGAAGCCAAGGATAATACCCAAAATTTTGAATTGAATTCTTATTTCCCAGATTCACGTAAACCTAGATGTAATCCCACTTTTACTCTTTTAGATGTTTCCTCCCAGTCATGAGCCACCGCCTCCCACCGTCCGTCTACTTTCTTCCGGCCGACCACGTACGCACCGGTGCCGCCGATCGAAACGAAGTGAGCTCGACCATCACCGTCTCTCTGTTTGAATAATTTGCACATTTAATCTTTTTTACTTACACTAGTATGGATGTTTGGATGCATTTTTATAGTTTTAGACTCTTTGCGTTATGTTTGGATGTCTTTTTATAGGTTTGGATTCCTTGGTAGTCATTAGTTGCATACAATTTTATTTTTTAAACCGAGCAAAACCGAACCAAGCCGAGCCGCTCGGTTTTAAAACGAGCCGAGCAACGAGCACAATATTTGGCTCGATTCCGCAAATCCGAACCAAGCCGAGCCGCTCGGTTTGAAAACGAGCCGAGCACGAGCATACCCTCGCTCGGTTCGGTTCGGCTCGTGAACACCCCTAGTTCTAACCCAAATAACTTTGACAAGATGAAGCCAAATCTTGGATTTTTTTCAACATCATTGTAACACATTTAGAACACTATGTTTTTTTATGAGTTTGTGTAAATTCACCACCGTTTAAGAGATTACATCGTTTTAAGTTTTGTGCAAAAAACACTTACAGAGCTATGATTATAGAGAATTAGGTGGATTCACGGGGGTGTGACACATCGGTATCAGAGCCATGGTTATAGAGAATTAGGTGGATTGTCCTAGACTATAACATAAGAACCCTGCATATAGACATGATAGGGATTATTATTTATTCTATTTTGTTTTGATATAAATTTAGTTATTCGTTGCAGAAAATGTCTTCTGCCTCGTCTTCGCACGCACAGTACTCTGCTATCAGGATATGTCATGGGATCCCCTTCGAGACGGGTAGATACATAGCCAGGAAGTCTCTAGTAGGCACACTAGATCTACCACGAGAACACCTGTTGCTAGAGAACCGACACCACCACCACCGCTGTTGGCACAGGAGGCACCACCTGCGAGGACCACGAATTCGGTTTACTGCTTGGAAATCAACAATAATGTCACGGCGTGTCATATTAAGGACCCCTACACCACCGCCTTCTCCACCATTACAACCACCGGTGTCACATGATGCTACTAGACCACATGCATCAGTTACCTCTAGAATGATGGAAGTTCCTCTACCTGAACGATCTGTGAAGAACCACGACTTATGGAAAATGACCGTTCCTTTAGATGAGAGTCAGCGCAAGATGGGATGTCAAATAGATGACTTATATGGCCGCCTGAATTATCAAAATGGAGTGTCGACAGGACTACATCATCATATGAGCTATGTAGAGCATGGTCAGAGAGCTGCGATTACTCAAGCTAGAGAAGTCAAGTCTGAGGCTCGTATGGCTACATTAGTTGCTGTGGTGATGAGCGTACCGGTGCTCGTGATGATTTTTGTACAGACTATGAAAGGAAAAAGTTCAAGTTTCAAATTCTTTTGAGGTGCTTAATGTTGAAGGCTCAGACAATCTGGGATTGATGATTATTGGGATGGGGAAACAAAAGTTTGGGATTCTGAAAAGGTAGAGGCACAAAAATTTGTCAACTTGAAAGCTCTTCCTGATCGGGTAATCTATGCTAAGTGGTCCCCTCAACTTAAAGATTATTTTGCTTCAATTTGCAAAGAAGCGGGAATGGATTCAACAGTGTTAGAAGATGATCCGGATGTCTTATCTGAAGAAGATGCTACTGCGAGATTTATGAAACCATAGTTGGTTTCTTGTTTGCATTGGGCTTATGTGTTTTAGTTTGTTTTGTGTTGGGCCTGCGTGCTTGTTTTAGTTTGTTTCATTTCTTTTGCTTTGGTTTCCCCCTCTAAGGTCAAAAAGTCCTGGAGGGGGGAATGCGCTTTGCTTGCAACATTTATTCTTTTTAATAAAATTTGCCAGGGCATGCCCTTTTTCAAAAAAAAAAAAAAAAAGGATTTGAGTGACTATCGTCATAGATTTATTAGTTTTATTTTGTTACTATGAAACCTTATGTTTTTTTTTATGTTCCTGTTTTGAGACTTGGTAATTCATCATGTTTCTCTTTTATAGTTCATGTAATGACTTAAAAGGTTGAATTTTCCTTTTAGGATTTTTCAACCTTATTATTTTTATATTATTGGAGTTTTATTTGAATTGGTGCGATGTGTATCTAATGTTTATAGTTCATGTAATGACTTAAAAGGTTGAATTTTCCTTTTAGGATTTTTCAACCTTATTATTTTTATATTATTGGAGTTTTATTTGAATTGGTGCGATGTGTATCTAATGTGGTTACGTTGAATGTCATGTTCGATCATTTAAATGTCATGTACTCGTATGTATTTGTTATTTGAGTGCAATATTACCTCGAACATAGCTAACTACCATAAAAGGTTTTAGTCCCGTCTATGGTAGTTAGCTATGTTCGAGGTAATATTGCACTCAAATAACGAATACATATGAGGACATAACATTTAAATGATCAAACATGACATTCAACGTAACCATATTAGATACCCATCACACCAATTCAAATAAAAACTCCAATAATATAAAAATAATAAGGCTGAAAATTCCTAAAAGGAAAATTCAACCTTTTAAGTCATTACATGAACTATAAAAGAGAAACATGATGAATTACCAAGTCTCAAAACATGAACATAAAAAAAACATAAGGTTTCATAGTAACAAAATAAAACTAATAAAACTCTGACGATAGTCACTCAAATCCTTTCATAGTCTGTATTAAAATCAGCACGAGCACCGGTACGCTCATCACCACAGCAACTAATGTAGCCATACGAGCCTCAAACTTGACTTCTCTAGCTTGAGTAATCGCAGCTCTCTGACCATGCTCTACATAGCTCATATGATGATGTAGTCCTGTCGACACTCCATTTTGATAATTCAGGCGGCCATATAAGTCGTCTATTTGACATCCCATCTTGCACCGACTCTCATCTAAAGGAACGGTCATTTTCCATAAGTCGCGGTTCTTCACAGATCGTTCAGGTAGAGGAACTTCCATCATTCTAGAGGCAACTAATGCATGTGGTCTAGTAGCATCATGTGACACCGGTGGTTGTAATGGTGGAGAAGGCGGTGGTGTAGGGGTCCTTAATATGACACGCCGTGGCATTATTGTTGATTTCCAAGACATTTTCTGCAACGAATAACTAAATTTATATCAAAACAAAATAGAATAAATAATAATCCCTATCATGTCTATATGCAGGGTTCTTAGGTTATAGTCTAGGTCAATCCACCTAATTCTCTATAACCATGGCTCTGATACCAATGTGTCACACCCTCGTGAATCCACCTAATTCTCTATAACCATAGCTCTGTAAGTGTTTTTTGCACAAAACTTACAACGATGTAATCTCTAAAACGGTGGTGAATAAACACAAACTCATGGTAGATCTAGTGTGCCTACTAGAGACTTCCTCGGGATCTTCCTCAGGTTTTAACTCGGTGGAACACACAGGTGCAAGCTAGAGACGGGAAGCAGCTATGGGTATGACATGGGCGGAATTTACTGAATTGCTTGTTCGGGAATATTGTCCGAGGAATGAGATTCAAAAGATAGAGCATGAATTCTGGAATTTAACCATGATTCCACCAGAAATTGCTAAGTATGTGGATAGGTTCCATGAATTAGCAAAGATGGTGCCACATTTGGTGACGCCAGAACCAAAGAGGATTGAACGTTTCGTATGGGGTTTAGCACCACAAATCCGAGGAATGGTGCAATCTGCAAGCCCAACACTTCAAGCAGCCATTCATCTAAACACTTCAAGCAGCCATTCATCTATCTTTCATACTAACGGATGATATGCTTAGGACGGACGTATTTGTTAAATCAAATTCTAAGGACAAGAAGAAGAATCAGGATAATGGGAACAAATCAAAAGGTGTGGTCGACAAGAAGGTCAAAACCGTTAAGAATTATGTGGCTACTACTAAAGTTCAGAAACCTTACTCTGGACCTCACCCAAAGTGCAATAAATGCAATTATCATCACCCAATCTCAAAAAATTGTTTTATTTGCAACAATTGCCATCGCCCCGATCACATTGCTAGGTATTTTCGGGCAGGAAACATCAAGAACCCCGAGCCGGTTAATGCAATGAATCCGACTTGAAATCAAAGGGCGTGCTACCAATGTGGGAGTACCAATTAGGGGTGTTCACGGTCCGGTTCCAAACCGCCGAAACCTTTCATCAGTTCGGTTTCATGGTTGGTTTTTTTTCTAACATTCGATCGGTCGGTTTCAAATGTTTAAAACCGTAATAAACGGTTTGGTTTACAGTTATCATAAAAAACCTGTCGTAAAAAACCAGACTGGACCGTATATGTGTGTGCACACGTATATATAAATATATATATATATATACACATATCTACACATGGATATATCGATATATGCATAAATAGATGTATATATATGTGTGTGCACATATTGAGTTCTTGATTTATTCACGATTTAAAATAAATACATATGAACTTTGTGTAAACAATCTGTGTTGAATTATAAAGTTCTCTTTGATTCGATTTATTTTTAACAGGATCAAAATCTCAAACCACAAACCAAACCATTGATAACGGTTCGGTTTTTATTTTGAACGGTTCAGTTTTGGTTTTCATTGTTCAAAAACCGTTGTTAACAGTTCGGTTATGGTTCCACTTAAAAACCGTAAAACCGGACCACAAACACCCCTAGTACCAATCATTTTCGCAACACTTGCCCGCAACTTAACCGAGCACCTGAGAATGCTAGAAACCAACCACCATCAATTGAGGGTAATCCGGTCCAAGGCAATGCGGGAAAATCAGGCACGAGGAAGAGCCTTTGTTATTGGCAACAATGATGCATGTCAAGACCCAAATGTTGTCATTGGTACGTTTCTTCTAAACAACCTTTACATTACGGTGTTATTTGAAACTGGTGCAGGTAATTGTTTTATCTCTACCGAGTTTGCCCCATTGCTTGGATTAGAATCGAGTAAGCTTGATACAAATTATAGTGTAGAACTAGCTAATGGTAGGCTAGTTGAGACAAATGACATAATTAGAGGTTGTACTCTCCAATTAGAAGCTTACATGTTTGACATAGATCTTATTCCTTTTAAACTCGAAAGCTTTGATATAGTAGTAGGCATGGATTGGTTGACTAAGAATAGGGCTGAAATTATTTGTCATGAAAAAGTTGTACGGATTCCTCTTCCAAGTGGTGAAATACTCAACATTAGAGGAGAAAGACCAGGGAAAAAGTTAAAACTTATATCTTGCATGAAGGCACAGAAGTACCTAAGGAAACAATGTTGTGCATTTCTAGCACATGTAGTGGAAAAGAAATCTAAGGAGAAGCAGATCCAAGATGTCCCAATAATTCGTGACTATTCCGAAGTTTTCCCTGAAGACTTAAATGGATTACCACCTACAAGACAAATGGAGTTTCAAATTGAACTAATTCCTGGAGCGACGCCTGTTGCTAAGGGCCCTTACTGTCTAGCACCACCAGAAATGCAGGAGTTATCCAATCAATTGCAAGAACTGTTGGATAAGGGATTTATCCGACCAAGTTTCTCGCCATGGGGAACACCGGTCTTATTCGTTAAGAAGAAAGATGGTACATTCCGAATGTGCATTGATTATCGTGAACTTAATAAGCTAACGATTAAGAATCAATATCCACTTCCACGAATTGATGATCTCTTTGACCAACTGCCAGGAGCAAAACATTTCTCCAAGATCGATCTGCGATCTAGATATCATCAATTGAGGGTTCACGAGGATGATATCTCTAAAACGGCATTTAGAACTCGTTATGGACATTACGAGTTTTTAGTTATGCCATTTGGGTTGACTAATGCACCAGCGGTATTCATGGATCTTATGAACCGTGTGTGCAAACCTCATCTGGATAAATTCATGATTGTCTTCATAGATGACATTTTGATTTATTCACGAACCAGAGAGGACCATGAACAACACTTGAAACTTGTACTTGAGCTACTAGGGAAAGAAAAACTATATGCCAAATTTTCTAAGTGTGTTTTTTGGTTACAAGAAGTGCATTTTCTTGGCCATGTGGTAAATGCCCACTGAATCCATGTTGACCCTAGAAAAATTGAAGCAATAAAGAATTGGGAAGCCCCGAAAACTCCCTCAAAGATTCGTCAGTTTCTGGGTTTAGCAGGTTATTATAGGCGATTTATTGAGAACTTCTCGAGAATTGCCCAACCTCTAATTATTTTGACTAGAAAGACAAGAAATTTGATTGGGGACAGAAACAGAAAGAAGCTTTTCAAACTTTGAAACTGAAACTTTGTAATGCTCCTATTCTTGCACTTCCTGAAGGAACAGAGAACTTTGTTGTCTACTGCGATGCCTCACATCAAGGACTTGGGTGTTTATTGATGCAAAAGGATAAAGTTCATAGCTTAAGCTTCTCGACAACTCAAGGAACATAAGAAGCGATACACCACACATGACTTGGAACTTAGAGCTGTTATCTTTGCTTTAAAGATCTAGAGACATTATCTATACAGTACGAAATGTACTATTTATACAGATCATAAAAGTCTTCAACACATATTCAATCTAAAAGAATTGAACATGAGACAAAGACGTTGGGTTGAATTGCTGAGTGATTATGACTGTGAAATCAAGTACCATCCGGGTAAAGCCAACGTTGTAGCTGATGCTCTGAGTCGAAAAGAAAGGATTATCCCCTTATGTGCACGAGCATTAGGGATGACCTTACAAACCAGCCTTAAGACTCAAATTTCCGAAGCTCAAAAAGAGGCTCTTAAGGATGTGAATTTAGCTGTTGAATCTTTAAGAGGGCTAGAAAAACAATTGGAGCTTAAGGATGATGGTGTGTATTGTTTCATTGATCGGATTTGGGTACCATATTTCAATAATCCACGGGAATTAGTAATGTATGAGGCACTTAAATCAAGATATTCAGTTCATCCTGTTGCAGACAAGATGTATCTTGGTTTGAAAGAATTATATTGGTGGCCGGGAATGAAAAGGGATATTGCCACTTATGTTGGAAAGTGCTTGACATGCTCTAAGGTAAAAGCAGAACATCAGAGGCCATCTGATCTGCTACAACAACCTGAGATTCCTAAATGGAAATGGGAAAACATAACCATAGACTTTGTAACCAAGTTGCCACGAACGTCCAGTGGTTATGAAACCATTTGGGTTATTGTAGATCGAGTGACAAAATCTGCGCATTTCTTACCGATATGTGAAGAGTAATAATGGATAAGTTGTCAAGGATCTATGTTAATGAGATTGTAGCTAGACATGGAGTGTTTGTCTCGATCATTTCTCACAAAGACAGCCGTTTCACTTCCAGATTTTGGCAGACTTTACAAACAGCTTTGGGAACGCGGTTGGATTTAAATACGGCTTATCATCTACAAACAAACGGGCAAAGCGAGCAAACCATTCAGACTTTAGAGGACATGTTACGGGCTTGTGTAATTGATTTTAGTGGAAATTGGGATTCTCATCTGCGTTGATCGAGTTTTCGTACAACAATAGTTATCACACTAGTATTCGGTGTGCTCCTTTTGAAGCTTTATACGGACTAAGTGTCGATCACCATTGTGTTGGGCAGAAGTTGGGGATAGTCAGCTAACAGGTCCTAAAATAGTACAAGAGACCACCGACAAGATTTTTACGATCAAGGATCGATTGAAGGCAGCTCGAGACAGACAAAAGAGCCATGCTGACAATCGAAGGCGACCTTTGGAATTTCAAGTGAATGACAATGTTCTTCTCAAGGTATCTCCTTGGAAAGGAATGAACAGTTTAGAAAGAAAGGTAAACTAGCATCTCGTTATGTTGGACCATTCGGAATTCTAGAAAGAATCGGTCCAGTGGCATATAAGTTGGAATTACCTAATGAGCTTAAAGGCATTCATGACACTTTTCATGTGTCGAATCTAAAGAAATGTCTATTACATGTACTATTGGACGAGATTCAGTTGGATAATAAATTGCAATTTATTAAGGAACTAGTTGAAATATTGGATCAAGAAATCAAAAGACTCAAACGTAGTCGTATACCTATTGTAAAAGTGAGATGAAATTCTAAGCGTGGACCAGAGTTCACGTGGGAACGAGAGAATCAGATTAAACTTAAATACCCACAACTTTTCAAAGATGAACCTGTCAACCACAACACGAGTTAAATTTCGGGATGAAATTTTCTTAACTGGGGAGACTGTGACATCACCATTTGGCAGGTTTTAACCCTTAAACCTTAAATTTTTATTTTATTTTATTTTTTTATGTTTATGTTGTAGAAAATGATATTCACTTAAGGTTACGTTCGATAACTAATGCACAAATTTAACAAATATATTGATATTAATAGACTGATCATTAATAAAATCATTTCACACTTAAAAGGTCCATTAAAGACCCGTAATATTGGAAGTATAACATAAATTAGTAGCCAACTTTATAATACAAAGTATACAAATACAAATATGTCTACATACAGGAAGAATAGAAAGTAAATTAATTAAAATAATAATAATAATAATAATAATAATAATAATAAATAAATAAAACAAATAAAATAACAACCATGTGGCTGAAGAGTCTGGTGGATAAACTACAGAATTCAAATATTTATCGTCAACTAAGAACCAAAACGTGAGGAGAAATCTACTAAAATCACGTTGCCATCTCCCATTATTAACCCACGATCTATATTTCAAACCACGATTAATTCTGCAACAAGATCTTCGACTATTCTCTAGTTCACTCCAAAGTTACGACACCATCAACTGTTCACACGATCATCATCGTCGGAGACCGCCTGCTACCACTGCAAGACCTCTCTGGTGATCGTTTCTTCTTCTAAACATTATCATTGATCAAGCAAACACAATTCGATCAAGGTAAAATCGAACACGCACTTTTTGTTATGGCTGTTTAAATTTCAAACCCATATTTTTAACATAATATAACTTGAAGACGTTTAAAATCGATAACATGGGCTGCGAGTAAGACTGTAAGAGTGAACGCTAAGTAAGAAACCGAGGCTTAACTTGGGTTAGTGAGGACGAAGGTCTGATTTCAAAAGAAGCAATTATTATGTTAAATCTGAAGTGCCAAGCATGGTAAGGAAGAAGGTTGTGATAGTTTTAAATGTTGTGCTTGAGTAGAAAGAGAAATACACATGGTTTGTTTAGCTATAACCGTAATATATGTTAGGTTTCGGAGACACTTGGGAGGGAAATAGGGCAGCCGGCCCTAAGCCCGGCCCGACTTTGTTTTTGTAACCTAATTAGTTCTCTATATATATTCATGTCTTGTAATTGTAATCTTCGTGCACCTAAGTAATAAAAGATAAATCCTAGTTGCAGCCTGTGGACGTAGGTCACATCGACCGAACCACGTTAAATCTTCGTGTCGTTTATTTTCTGTTTTCTGTTTTTTCTTTGCAATCGTGTACGTGTATGGTTTAATCTGGTTCCGCTGCGCCGCTTGATTCCTAACAATTGGTACCAGAGCCGAGGCTCGTTGAAGATTCTAATACGAATGTACTGAGACGAAAGCTGAAAAAGAAAATAAGAAAAAAAAGGTGGGTGTTGTCTGCTGTTGGAAGATTTACGAATTAAGGTTTACCCCTTGGAATTCGTCATCTACAGCCGTCATCACGAATTAGGGTTTTATTACCCTTGAGTTTGTCAATCTACTGATCATCTGGTTCGAATTAAGGCTTTCAAACCCTTGGAGTTCGACAGAGTTCATCAGCCGCCCAGATTAGGGTTTTCCCCTGTTGACACCATCGTCACCACCGCTATTCCGACCGTCGTCGCACCACCGGAGCCGTCGGCCGCTGTCGCCGCCAACTGGAACGTCGCCGGCCGCATCTGCCGCCGCCGGAATCACCACCGGCGAGTGGGTTTCCGGCCGATTAAGCTGGTTGGCACTTGTTTTTCAGGTTGTTTTGAGATTCAGGTTCGCGATTAGGGTTCGTATAACCCTTGAATTTGTCGATTGAATCTCTGTTTGACTCAATTTTGGTACGAAATTTTGGGACAGCCACTGATTAGGGTTCGTATAACCCTTGGGATCGTGTTTGCTGCTACGGTTGACTGATTTTGACTATTAGGGTTTCAAAATTGAAGCATTGAGTCGTTGTCAGCCTGTTTTCGGATTTGTTTTGAGTGTTTTGGGTTTCGGTTGTGCAGTATTTGTGGTCAACCAAGTTCGAGGAATCGATTTTTTTGTGAAGATCAGCATTCGGGTTCAGATTTGTCTACAGGAGTTCAATCAGGGTAATTGTTTACAGTTTTGATTTGTCGGTTACGCTAGGAACAAATCGGATTAGTTGACAATGTTCAGTAGAACAACCATCAAGTTCAGGCCCGTGCCATTGTTGTGTCTGTCACTGTCTCGATCCGATTTCTGTTTGCTATGGCTGAAGACGGAAAGGTTGCGATTGAGAAGTTCAACGGTTCTGATTTTGGTTGGTGGAAAATGCAAGTAGAAGCATTATTGTGTCAAGGATTTGGATGTGGCATTGGGGGATAAACCGGAGAAAATGAAACAAGCTGATTGGGAATTGAAGGACAAGAAAGCTCGAGTGGTTATTACATTGGCTTTGGCGAAGAGCGTTGTTTTTAACATCATGAAGGAGACCACAACTAGTGGTATGATGAATGCTCTGTCAAATATGTATGAAAAGCCGTCGGCAGCTAATTAGGTGTTCTTGTTTCGGGAGCTTGTGAACACGAAGATGAGGGAAGGTGCATATGTGACATCTCACATTAACAACCTTAATTCGATCTAATCGAGGTTACTTTCGGTTGGGATAAAGTTCGATGATGAGGTTCAGACTCTGCTGCTGCTATCTTCGTTGCCTGATAGCTGGTTCGGGACAGTTACTGTTGTTACTAGTTCTGCGGGAGACAGTGGTATGACATTTGAAGGGATTAGAGATTTGGTTCTTGGCGAGGATATCAGACGCAAGAATCAAGGTGGATCGTCTTCTTCTGAAATGGAGTCGGGGAAGGAGTTCGTCTAGAACTAAGAAAAGTGTGAAATGTTGGAACTACAACAAGGTGGGACATGTTAAGAGTCAATGTCCAAAGAAACAATTGAATGCTGCTACTAAGGATGTGTTTGAGGATGATGCATTGATACTTAGTGATGAAAGCAGTGTGGACTCTTGGGTCATGGATTCTGGTGCTTCGATTCATGCCATGCACAGCAGTGAATTGATGAAGAATCTGAAAATTGGTGACTTTGGGAAGGTATCACTTGGTAACGGTGAGAATCTGAATGTTACGGGCATTGGAGATATTGATATGGAGACTCCATTGGGAACTACATGGAAATTACAAAATGTCAGGGTGATTCCAGGTTTGAAGACGAATCTCATATCTGTCAGTCAATTGGATGAACAGGGACTAGTTGTTAATTTTGGTAGTGGCAAATGGAAAGTGATCAAGGGTAATTTGGTTATTGCTTGGGGAAAGAAACAAGGATCGTTATATTTGGTTGAGGTACCTGCTAAAGGAGTGACCATCCCGGTTAAGCAAGACAAAGTCTGGTTCGCTAAATCTAAGGGGCAAAAGAAGGTTCATTTTGCAAGTGTGAAGCCTGGTGCCAAGGTGATTCAAGCTGAACGGGGTCAAAGGTTTAAACCAGTTAGGGGTTTTGGTAACAGTGGGAGCAAGGTCCGTATTTCGGGTACAGTATCAAAGCAACAATGGGTTTTGAAGACTAGGATTTCGACTGCTAAAATCTCTCCTGTGGATTACTTGCTGAATTTGGAGAGTGTTAATATTCCTCGGTGTATCTCTGGATCTGGTAGAACGTTCAAGCCAGTTGAGACAGAGGATGAGTCAGTCATCACTGATGCGTTGAAGCTTTCGGAAGCTTCAACGAGCCCTTCAGGTAAATGATGAGAAGGGCTGCTGCAACTAGGAAGATTGGACTGAAGTCTTAGCTTGTTTATGAGAACTGAAGGCTTGGAAGACTGTTTGACAAAGATTACTGGAGTTACTGGAAGACTGGATTACTGTGTGCTTGGATGGCGGGCTTGATTTTATCGCAAGGCCTCCGAGTGGGAGATTGTTAGGTTTCGGAGACCTTCGGGAGGGAATTATGGCAGCCGGCCCTAAGCCCGGCCCGGCTTCGTTTTTGTAACCTAATTAGTTCTCTATATATATATTCATGTCCTGTAATTGTAATCTTCGTGCACCTAAGTAATAAAAGATAAATCCTAGTTGCAGCCCGTGGACATAGGTCACATCGACCTAACCACGTTAAATCTTCGTGTCGTTTATTTTCTGTTTTATGTTTTTTCTTTGCAATCGTGTACGTGTATGGTTTAATATGGTTCCGCTGCGCCGCTTGATTCCTAACAATATGTGTGTGTGTGTGTGTGTGTGTATAATTGTAGATCAAGCTGGGATCATTACCCGTTACAAAGCACGTTTGGTTGCTAAAGGCTTCATCAATCAACAACCGAGTATTGACTACCATGAGACATTCAGTCCAGTCGTTAAATCTACGACAATACGTGTTGTCTTATCCTTGGTTGTCACCCAAAAATGGCCTCTTAGACAGCTTGATGTGCAAAATACATTTTTGCATTTGTATGGTCTCAAGCAAGCCCCTAAGCGTGGTTTCATCTTCTTTCCACTGCTCTTGTTTCCCTCGGCTTTAAGGGTTCCAAAACTGACCCTTCTCTTTTTATATACTCCAACAAGGGTGCATTGTCAGACAGGAAACAATGCAAGTGCCATTGATCGGGTTATACATAGCCTTAGTTCTACTTTTGCTATTCAAGATATGGGGATGCTTTCTTATTTTTTGGGTGTTGAAGTTATTCCTAACAGTGATGGCCTTTTTCTTTCTCAGAAAAGTACATTCTTGAGTCACTTGATCGTGCAGGCCTTTCCAATGCCAAACATGTTCCAACTCCCCTTTCCACTACTGCCAATCTTGCCCTTGGCGATAGCCCTCTTTATAATAACCTAGTTAAGTATCGCCAATTTGTGGGGGCTCTTTAGTATGTTACTGTCTCGTCCTGACATAACTTTTGAAGTCAACAAAGTTTGTCAATTCATGCACTCTCCTACTGAGAATCATTGGTCTGCTGTTAAAAGAATTCTTCGTTATCTTCAGGGTACTTCTGAGTTTGGCCTTCTTCGACATAACTCTGGTTCATCTCTTCATGCCTACAGTGATGCAGAGTTTAGTTCTTTGAGTGCTTTTTCGGATGCTGACTGGGCTTTGCCCAGATGACCGTCGATCCACCGGGGGATTTGCTATATATCTTGGTTCTAATCTTGTGTCTTGGTCTGCCCGTAAGCAAAAGATTGTATCTCGGTCATCCACAGAATCCGAATACAAGGCCTTGGCTGACATAGTTGCTGAGCTCACTTGGCTTCAGACATTACTCTATATGCCATCCATTCCTACAATCCTACTTTATGGTCTGCTAATCCTGTTTTTCATACTCTTACAAAGCACGCAAAAGTGGATTTCCACTTTGTTTGAGAGAGTTTCGCAAGGAAAGCTTTCAATTCATCTCTACAAATGACCAGATCGCTGATGTTTTTACAAAACCATTATCTTCGCAACGATTTCTCTTTCTACGATTCAAGCTGTAGGTCGCTTCCCGGCCTTAGCTTGCGGGGGACTATTAGACAGTTTAATCTAGATTTATAATAGATTAATACTAGAGGAATCTAAGCATAATTATGTAATGTATATATACTATGTAATATCCTTGGTATTCAATACAATACAATTACGTTGATTAACATGCCATGTATAAAATTTATATCATCCTTGTCAACTTAATTTCCTTACTCGAGAATTGGAAACATTTATTTTCTTGTGCTTCAGCCCAACTTTAAGACCCAATTCCTCTGCTACGTTGGATAAAACCTGCACATAAGACCAATTAGAACATACGAGGCATGTTTTAGGTCAATTTTTACGCATATTTATCTTTACTATATCTGGTCGAAAATATGTTGTTTTTTCAAGAATTTTTTAATCCACTTGCCTCAAAAATTTGCTTTACATAAGCATTTTCTGGAGGTTTTGAAACATGAAGCCATAAACCTTTTTCCCCTGAGCTAAGACTATTCAGGCAGATAGCATAATCAATACTTTCACGTAAACGCTGATCAAAACTTCTAAGCCACTGTAAGAAACAGAACATAATAACAAGCATCAGAAAAAGACAAAAGCAAGTTGATATAGAAATAGATTAGCAAGATTGACAAAATATGGGTCAGGTTAGTTTGACCCATAAAACTTTGTTTTATTCAATTATTAACATGTGTATTACATATCAAACTATAGTAACTTATACTAATCTAATAATTTGACACATTGGAGAGGGCCGAGGGGCAACTTTAAACCATCTGAATTGTTCAACCCATTTGACCCATTGCTCTTTTTGCCTAAACTTTTTTATTTGACAGGCTTGAGACATAGGATTAAGGTTAAGCCGTTAAGGATTCTAAGGACATAAGATAGATGTAGACTAATGGTATCTTAGGGATGTAGAGCATGCTTCTACCTCTATTATATTTTATGTACATGTGCTTACTCTATGATATTATGTCTTATCATTTGCATATGTTGTCATATATCATGGCACCAATTTGCTTATATTAGTAAATCTTTCTTAATATATCTCTATATTTTTGCTTCCTTATATTTGTTTGTGTTTGTCTGCCAGAGCCGAGGGTCTCCAGAAGCAGCCTCTCTTTCCCAAGGGATAGAGTTAAGGTCTGTCTACATCTCACCCTCACCAAACCCTACAAATAGCAATGCTACAAGTAGGATTTACTGGGTATAGTTGTTATTGTTAATGTTGCTAGAGAAAATACAAATACAACCCAAATCAACAAATGGTGTAATAAAAAAGTTAAATTCGCCACCTCAAATATAAAGTCTACATAGAAAGGTACACACCTTCTGAGTTCCATTGTAGTTATATGGCCCACCAGATGTAAGCCCAAAAAGTATATTATACCTTCCTCTCGTGTTAGGGTTGGAATATAAAATAGAAAATAACCTAGCAATTTCAAGGAGCGCCACTACACCACTCCCATTGCTATCACTTCCAACTGACAATGCCTATAAAAGACAACAATAAGACATGATTAGGCAAATGTAATGTGACTATAGGAAGTAAATGGAAGGGTAATCTTGTAAATTACTGGAGCTGCACCAAACGTATCATATGATGCCACAATGGCAATAGTTGGGAGTTGGTTCGAATCCCCATCAGCTTTCAATCCAGGCAACCATCCCTGTAAATATTTAGCTCAGCGTCATAATTTATAACATAGCCTGGGTTTATTCTATTTTGTTATAGAGGTGTCAAAATGAGGGTTTGGCCACTGGTAAATAGGGTTTGGTAGAAACAGGTATACAAGATGAAATGGCTAACATCTGATTTAACAAAAAACACTTTTTGTACATTTTAAATAAGTTTATAAATAATTAGGCTGTTCAATAGGTTTACAAAGACTGTTATTGTAGAATAATAATAAAATTTTGGATAAAGCGGTTTAGGAGTTTGTATGCACTTATAGAAAATACTCCTTAGATGACTCAATCTGTTTGGCCCATTTGACATGTTTAGCATAAGGCATAACCCAATTTTTCCCTTGCTTTGTATAAAGCTATAATCTTGGTTAGGGCTTTTGTATGAAAATGGTGTTGTTTAATGGTTGGCATTGCTTATAAGTATCATTAAAACTGATCTGAAGTTTGCCTCCTTAAACTAAGTTGGTACTTGTGTCATTTGAAGCTTTTTGGTTTTCAGGTTTCTCCTAAACTATGTTAGCCATTGGGTTTTAAACTTTGCAAACTTAAGCAATCCGCATTCTTTCATGTGTCTCTTTAACACTTAAAATTATTTGATAACTGTACCTTTCTTCATAAATCTCTTGTCAGATAGTTTCAGAAGAAGTGTTGTCAAACGATGTTCAAATCACACATGACACATAATGTTCAATGTTTCATAGAATCTACTACTTATACCTTATTTGTTCAATGCTCGATGAGAAAATAAAAAGGAGAACTTTACTTCTTTAGAGAAGTTTTTTTATTTATTATAGCAATTAAGCACATGCATAATCATAGCACACACGTGTATGTGTGTATACACATTTCCTAGTTAATGCGTAAAAAATCATTGGACTTCAGCTATTTATATTCAGCCAGTTCGTTTATAGACTGCCCCAACTAGTTGTACATAAAGCATAGTTTTTTTTTTTTTTTTTGCATTCCATATGGTCGGGTTTTATTTTTGGTCTACCCACTAACTATGAGTGGAAGCATACTTTTGTTGGGTTTCATCTAATTGCATTTTCATTTCGGTTGTATTCTTCAAAGCCTGGCAAAATGGGTGGTTTGAGTAACGGGTCAGGATGGGTGCGGGTTAGAACGAGTTTTAAGCAAAAACAGCTTGGGTCAAAATGGATTGTTTAAAAACACATCAATTTTTGGTTTAAGTCAAAGTGTGTTGGAACTAAACAAATAGTCCTTTAGGATAAGTTTTAGCGATTTTCTAATCAAATGTTCTTAAACGTTTGAGTCCCTTGCATTCACATAGTTTTTAAGTTACCCATCTTGACATGTATTATGTTAAAGAGTTGCTCATCTCAACCCATTTCATGTTATAATGTTACTCATTTCAACTCATTAAACAATAATTATTCACCCAAACCCACCCATTTGTTTTGATTGGGTGAAGATTGTCATTTCTATATTTCTGGTGTTCCCTACTACATGTGGATAAAACTTAACAGGTTAGTTATTCTGTTCTGTTGCACGCCCACTAGGCCACTATTAGTCTTCAACATATACAAGTATAGAGAATAATTGACAAAATGTAGACAAGAAAAAACCTGGATGTTTGTGATTGTGGGAGATGCAAGTTTTTTAGGAGCCGGTGATGTAACAATAAGCTTGTATCTGCAATGATAGAAAGGAATGCAGCCAAGATCAGACCAAAATTCAAGCTAAATAACCAAATTATATGACCGTGCTATGAAAACTTCAAGGATCTTATATAAAAGAGCATACAACAGAAAAGCTTCTTTTTGATGAGAGATAGGAAGAGTTGTGTCTACTCAATGAGCTTGTTGCATAAGAAAAGCTTCTTCTTTTTTTTGTAAATAGACTTGGTTTAAGGATACATAATCTAAACATTCACTTTTACATTATGTGTTTGGAAAGATCACACGAAAGCAACAGGAAAGGACATGAAGTTAGTTATCATCCAAAAGATGAAGAATGCATAAAAACCAAATCTATATGATGATATGAAATAAAATGATGCATTTGAAGCAAACAGTTTCAATTTTTCGTCGAGTGACAGTAGCAAAGGTTAGATCACAAAATTTTGAATTTTTAATATAAAATGCAAATATGCAATAATATAATGTAAGATTTCTCCTGGTTGTGCTTTGTAGTATAATAATAAGATGATTGAAATGTACCCTGTAAGCATAAAAAATATACACTGACCCGCCAGTAGTTGCTGTTGCAGGCTGACCAGCTGCATCGTTTCTCTGAATATCAGCCAACACTTTAGCTAGATCTTTATCTTCAAAAGCAAAATACACAGGATACTGTAAGATGAAACATAATTATTAAACAAGGTAAAAAAGGGAAGCACAAAAAAAAATTAGCACCATCTCTCACTTAACAAATAAACAAACTTACACAGTATATTCCCACTTTGCAATAGGGTCTGGCAGGAAGGATGAAGACAAACCTTACCCCTATCCCAGGTGGGATAGAGAGGCTGCTCCAATGGAGTCCCCGGCTCAAACTTATCGTTTGAAGTTAACCATCCCAACGCTTTTAACATTATTTTCACAATATAAGTAAAATAACATTAAAATTACTGCAGTTTAGCACCATCTCTCACTAATAAATAATTAAACTGTCAAATTGTCATTAGACCTTTTAAGCATTATAGTGGAGCAACGTTTATTTTTAAGAAATATTCATTTGCATATGCACAAAAATAAAAGGTTGTATCAACATATATTCACTCACTTGAATAGTAGAATGTATTAGCTTCTGCTCCAAATTTGCCAACTGTGTTTTCATATCCGAATAAATACAATCATCAAGAAAACTTGGACGATTATCGAAATGAAAAACTTGAGGAAGTAGAAGCAGTAAGCCGCCTAAAGGCTTTCCCTGTTCGATATATTCTGCCATGTGGTCAACAGTAGTCAAAAACTGAATCAGATGATTATAGAAGTAACAATGACAATAAAAAAATCTTGTCCCAAACTAGCAGAAGAAGGCTTGAATGAATACAGATAAATTATGCACCCACACATGGATTTTATAGTCCTTTCAGATTTAATACTCATCTATCAATTTATTGTATCAAACGTGTCACATTGCTTCAATCTTAAACAACAATTACTTGCGACTTCTGGTTTTTTCATTCCAAATAGTTATTTGTCACAATCCTCTTCGACATCAGATACCTCTTTCAATTTCAAAACGTAAATCTAAAATGTAATTAACTTGAATTACAATCTCCATTAGGCTTTAAATTCAGCAAACACAGAGAAAGTAAGAAGTAACCATTTTAAAATACCAACATTCATTCTATAAAGTATAAACACTAGCAAACACATCTCTTGTTATCAGAACGCATCTAAATTTCAGCTTGAAAAATGGTAAAAAATGTGGAAACACTTGATAAACATATCATTAAATTCCAGTTTAGTCAAACTTTCTATGCAAGTAATTAATTTGCATTTAAGTTTAGCCAATCTATCTACTACTCACCGGACACGGCAAACTTAATCCCATGGCAGCCAAGGACAAAGCTTTTTAGGAGCCCGGGAGTGCCCCGACCCTGCCGTTTTTCCGCTCAGAAGGGTCAATTTAGTATTATATCGTCATAAAATTTTATAGGTATTGAGTCTGGCCTCATCCGTTTTTCTTCTCAAAAATCCTTGGGTCCCTTTGGTTTTTAAAAAAATATTAACGTTGAACTAGTCTTTTAACAATATGTTTAACGGTTTACAATTAAACTTATATAGAAAATTCAAATAAGTATATTAGTGGAATTATAAAGCTTTATTTATAAAACTGTTTAAAGTCTTAGAGGGTAATATGTAACATTCTATTTTTCTTTTTTTAAAAAAAGAAAACATGAATTGGAGACTTGGAGATTTGCAGACATTCCCGATTGCTTCTATCGTCAGGCTGAGTTGTAATTCTTCTACCGGGTACGCGGGTACTCATCTTTTCATCTTAAATATTTTATATTTTTTTAAAAAACATATTTAGTTTTTTGAGTGCGCTTTCGTCCCCAGGCTGCGTCAATGATGGCAGTATCAAATAAGAAACTAAATCACATTACTTTTTTAACTTCGAAGTTCGAACAACATCGTTATGAATCTGCTCAAATAACTAAAGGTGTGAATCAACAATAAACAGAGTGAATCAGTTCGCTTCTCAAGCATATTTAACTTCTTAAAAATTTAATAAGGTTCTTACCGATCCTAACTCTACCAATCAACAACATCTTCATGAATTCAATCTTATTCAAACACAATAAAACCCAAATTCTAAGCAAAAGTAGTGCATAGCTGCATACCAAAGTGATCTTACTCTCTAGAATTATAAGATACACTAAGACAAACTAATCAAAACATTAAATCGGATGCAACGGAGATCATCAAATCAAAACTTACCTCGAATGAAAGTTTCATTCAATTCACGCAGAGAAAGTATGACAACAGTACGCGACAGATCAGAACCAGGAGCAGAGAGCGAAGAACCGGCGTGATGATTGAGCGATGCAGCACGAGATCCAAAAGGCGCACCGGATATATCATACTGAATGAGCCGGTAAACGTCAACGACTGTGGATGCATCGCAGAGCTCAACACAGGCTATTAGAATGGATACGAGTACAACTACGGAATAGAATGATTCGAACACATGCCGTCGTCCAGCTGCTGCATTCATGGAATCCGCCATTGATGAAAACAAGGAGCTCAGATGAGGCGTTGGATGTGTGTTGGTGAACTAGGGTTTAATAAATTATAGTAGGGACGCAAGTAGGCAGCCGATGACGATCACATATAGATCGTTTCTCGCCATACGAGGTTGTAAACGAATCGAACGAACACGAACGAGTCATTGTTCGTGTTTGTTTGTTTAACTTTTAACTTGTTCACGAGCGGTTCACGAACGCTAACGAACACATATTATTCAAACAATAAAAATCAACATTTTTAATCTCAAACAATAGAGATAATCATTTATAAATATATAAATTAACATATTATAGTAATAAACTAAAAATAACTTAAGGATTATAGTATTAAACTAAAATTTAAAATAAACAACACATTTAATAAATAAATATAATAAAGGAACTTAACCGAACGTAAACAAACATGTTACCGAACGTTCACGAACACAAATAAACGAACACGACCTTTGTCCATGTTCGTTCCTTTAACTAAACGAACGCAATTTCTTGTTCGTGTTCGTTCGTTTATTAAACGAACAAACATAAACGAACTTCCTGCCAAACGGTTCGTTGAACGTTCGGTTCGTTTACAGCCTTATCGACGACAAATCAGTAATGGAAAATTAGTAGAACTAGAATCAGAATTAGAATTATAAGTCTGTCCACAGCGGTCATCCAACTGAAAATCTTTCCCCACCGAAATTTTCAATCACGTCATCACTCTATTAAACCTTAAAACCTCACAGTGCTCACCCCACTAGAAAACATTACTCATTGTGAGAGAGGAGAAATATGTTTGAAAGGGGGGAGAACAAGGAGCGGGGGCCGCGCATTTGGGGGGCGGTGTTCCCGCTTGTGACCGCGAAAGGAGGCAGCCCGCGGTGGTGGACTGGACGTCCGTTGTGGGCGGTCTAACACAGGGACGGCCCGGACAAGGGCATACCCGACCTCGTCATGATCCCCTCTTTTTTATGGGCACAATTTTTTGAGGTATGTTCCATAATTTAAAAGGTACGAAAGGTAACTGTCTTTAAAGTATAGGAAGTTATTTATGCTCTTTAAACTAGAGTATCCATTGGTTCAGTTTAATCGGTTTAAATTTTTCTTCCTATCCAAAAACGAACCTAATTCGGGAAGTGACTCGGTTCGGTTTTGATTAACACCGAATAAATAGGTTAAAAATCGAATTTAACCAAATAAACCGATTATAAATCAAATAGACCGGTTAAAAACCGAATAAAACAATATCTACCTTAGATTTTTTTAACACCCCTGATTTAATATTTGTATTCGTTATGGGCCTTTTCGGCTCGTCTTAGGCACCTTAATTCTCATTGTCGTCCCTGATAAAATTTGTTTCTTTTGTATATTTATTTAGTTTAAAAACCAATTATTAATTTATTAGTTTCAATATGATAGTATGTTAAAAGTATGTTTGACGATAAAAAAATGTCACTGCCACACTGTCACCCATCACCACCACCGCATCTGATCACTGTCACTGACTGTCACCCACAATCTTAAAATAGTTTTATAAAAAAGAATGTATTTTTTTATCATTTACAAAAACAATTTGAACCAAATAATTTTAAAAAACCAACTTATTGACTTATCGGTTTTTCTTATCACAAAAGTTAATCTAAATATTTTTTTAATTCCTTTTGAAAAAGTTGAGTAATAATTATTTTTAACAAACAAAACACTTTTTGAGTTAAATAAGCAATTAAAACACCCCTCATAAAAAATTAAATCAACAAAAGCGGCACATAATAATAATTAATAAATAATAATAATAACTATTAATAATGATTACTCACGTTAATAATAATAATTATTATATAATAATAATAACAACTAATACTCAAAACTAGGGGTGTTCAAAATAACCGAAAACCGTTTAAAACCGTTATCCAAACCGTATCCGTAACCGAAATAAACCGAACCGAATTGAAAATACGGTTTTCGGTTCGGTTCTAAACCGTATCCGAATTACAGATTCGGTTTTCGGGTCGGTTTACGGTTCCAATATTTTTTAGAATTCGGTTTATTCGGTTATTCGGTTTAAACCGTTTAAACCGAATTACTGTTTAAATATATTATTATTTTTTATTTATTTTGACATAATAAAATGCCCTCCACCCTAATTCCTTTAAAACACCCGTTCACAACTTCACACCGTCACTGATTTCTTCAAACTCCGCCTCGCCAAGACGCCGATCTCCTCACCCCCACCGGCCACCGGCCACCGCCGCATGAAGGCACCGATCTGCAACTGGATATTTTCTGTCGTCTTCAGCCGGCCCCCTCACCGCCACCGACCACCGCCCCCACGAAGGCGTAGATCTGCAACTGGATCTGGTTCTCTCGGCTTCCTGTCGCAGAACCGTTCAGCCGCTCCTCGTCTTTCAGCCGCAGAGTCGTTCGCCCATAGTAACAAAAATCATCAGGCAACCCATGTCGTTCGTCTTCCAGCTGCAGAGCCGCTCCTCATTTTGCTCCAATCTTAAAGTGGATTACATAGAAATTAGGTAGTTTTAAACTTTTATTGCTTTGTAATATTGTAATTTAATAAATTAGGTAGTTCTATGGCTCTATGCTTGTATTGTTTTTCAAATCAAGAACTTCAAACATGATAAATTGAAAAAATTCTCATTTAGATCGAATACGGTTGAAATCGGTTTAAGACGGTTTGTTCGGTTATCAACCGAATCCGAACCGAATTGAATACGGTTAAATTCGGTTCGGTTTACCTTATCTCGAATACGGTTCGGTTCGGTTTACGGTTGAGGAAAAAAAAATTTCAAAACCGTTTAAACCGAACCGAATAAACCGCAAACCGAACCGTTGAACACCCCTACTCAAAACTTTTGTAGACAGTTGAATTGATTGTTTTAAGATGTATTAACAGGTGTTGCGACTAGTGTTTGATCCATGTTTTGATATTCGTGATAGGATGGTAAGTTCAAAATTAATTAATAATATTAATTATTAAATAATAATTAATAATAACAATTAATTTTGTATTGTTTAAATTGGTTTATGTTCGTGTTTATTAACACTAGATAGCAAAGCATGCCATTTATAAGTGTGTGTTACAGTTCTAATTCCTAATTGGTCGGAGGTTTCTTTTAATTTTATAATATTATATAGTAGGTTTGTTTGGACGCTGACACTTTTCTTTTGGAATTCTTTATGGACTTCACCTTCTTGTCCATAACGCAGCTAAGATAATAAACTTGAATATCATAGTGCTCATAACACCGTAGACAGATATAAATAAATAAATACTTTTATTAATCACCAATTATATATTTATATATTATTATACAATAGAATCTGATTTGTTTTCCTAAATTACCTTTTTAGCTCTACGTCTGTGTATCGATTTAAGTTAACATTTATTAAGTATTGACCAGACCAGTTAATTGTGGTCTTTCACGTTTAATATTACAATTATACGATTTGTATATATTCGTTTTTATTTATCCAATGCTCATTTTTACAACGAAAAATATTTATGTCCGAATTTTATTATCAATTGACTCGATTACCGCCGCGAAGCGCGAGTATTACCCTAGTAAACATATATTTACAACTTGCATCTAGAATGGTAATTCGTATTCATAATTAATTAATATATGTGATGTGATTAGGTAAAAAAAGCGGCCAAAATAATAATAATATTTAATTAATAATACTTATTATTCATAATTATTAATTAATATATAGGCCATGGTAAAAAAGGCGGCCGGCTACAAAAAAATAATAACAATAATTAATTAATTAATAATACTTATTTAAATTATATTAATACTAATTAAATATTAATAATAATTATTATATTATAGTAATAATAATAAACATTTATTTTTTATTTTAAATGATAAAATAATGGCCATTAGGTAAAAAAGGCGGCCTACTACAAAAAATAATAATAATAATAATAATAAATTAATTAATAATACTTATTATATTATATTAATACTAATAATAATAATAAACATTTATTTTTTATTTTAAATGATAAAATAATTAATAATAATAATTAATAATACTTATTATATTAACAGTAATAAAACATCTATAGTTTGTAGTTGTTTTTCAATTATTTCACAAAACTTATGGCTCATTCAACTATTAATGCTTGGCATCCTAAATTCAATATATACTAATTCACATTAGTATAGTTTTTTTAACATATTAAATTGATCAAAATTCAAAATATAGAAGTTTGTTATGCATGCGTCACTAAGAAACTAACCATGCATGTATTATTTTCAAACGGTTGTTTGAGGTTACATTGAACGATTCTTTGTCTAAACTTTATTATCAATTTGCCCGATTACCGTTGCGAAGCGCGGGTATAACTCTAGTTTATAACATGATACTTTTTCATATTAAAAATTACCTACCTACGCTTTCTTAAAATTGGATTTAACAAATTAAGGTCACTTAATTTTACCAAAGCATTTAATACTTAAACATATGTGATGTTTCTCAAAAATGTATCTAGAACTTCTTTTCTTTTTTGAGCAATTTTATGGAAGAATGAAAGGGAGTTAATCAAGTTGCTTACCTTTAGCAGATCAATCATCGAAGAATCAAGTATCCGAGTTCTAAATATAAACTATATTTATATGCAAAACTCTTTTCATCTTTTTGTTGTGCTTAAAATATACTTTTACCTTTTTTTTTGAACGGCGACGATCCTACATACCACGTATGTTGTCTTAACAGGGCCCACCGGGCAGAGGTAAGACGCGGCAACACCAAATGCGCGGGAACCCCGTGGAATAGGTAAACCCTCGCCCCCCATTGGTCCAGAGCCCGAGATTAAGCTCAAGATTCTTTCCCTCACCTGGATGTCCTTTAAATTGCCTCTGGTAGGACTCGAACCCATGACCTCTCGGTCACAAGGTGAAGCCCTAACCAGTAGGCTAGATTTGCAGGACAAGAATTATTATTATTTTTTGAACGGCATTTGATCTCAACGTGTGAACCACTGTTTCCAGGCCATGTCACCAAGGTTTAGTTACCATAACCTTCGTTGAGACCCCACCACCACCTCAGGAGGAAATCGCACCAGAAAACATCCTGACCTCTCAAGGACCCCTATTTCGTCTTGAGAGGGATTTGAACCCATGACCTTCCATTTGGAAGTCATGGGGTACCACTAGGGCAAAGCCCCTTTGGTAACTTTTACCTAAAAGAAGAGAAATAAATGAATCATGTTATCTTACTGTCAATTTAACCTTTCAAATTTTTGAATATTAAAATGAAATATAATCGTGACATAATTATTATAAAAGAAATATCAAGGGACATCCTTTAAATTTCCATCAAAAAAACACACGCACATATATGTAAGACTACATATATATTCACACATACGTGTATATATATATGTGTGTGTGTGTGTGTAGAGGGATGTTTAATTGAGAACATTTTGTTCAGAATTGAAAGAATCATTTTTAGCCACAAATTTAAAAAATATAAAAGTAATTTCTCATATTTATCAAATGAAATTACTTATATTCCTTAAATCTTATGACCATAAATGTGGTTCTTTTAATTCTTTTCAACTTGTTGGTTCTTATTAAAATGAATCCCTATGTGTGTGTACCCACATATACACACACATATTTTAATATAAAATTTTATTACTTTTTTAGATTTTTATATCACAAACATTATTTTATTATTATTTTTAACTTGTTATCAAGGTTGCAAAAGTCGCTAGGTGCTCCTAGGTCGGAATAACTCATTGGAGCGAGTAATCGAACAGTACTCGGCCCTAGGCGAGAGTACTCGGGGGTAATACTCAGAAATTACTCGGCCTCGTGAAAACTCCTTGGAGTGAGTACTTGGCTTTGAAGGCCGACTTTTGCAACAGTGCTTGTTATATAATTTGGAGGGTATATATATATAGGAGAAGATTCATGAGAAAACTATCATTTTAGAGAAAACTAATCACAATCATTATCAAGTATTATTTTTTTTCATTTTGCTCTTTTATTTATTGTTATTATAAGGAAAGAAATATATAAAAAAAAGGAAAAACTAATTAAAACATATGTAGTTAATGTTATTACATATATGTTAGTATTTTACTTGTATATTACACATACGAGCTACATATATTAACTTTATGGGTTAATGTGACAACCAGCACTAAAACATGTATTCAATTATTCGACGTTTAACAATCACAATAATTATCAACTTCTATGATGTATATGAACAATTGCAACATTCAAGGTCAGGTGACAAGAACACATCGTGCCAATGAAGTTAAATTTAAAATGTTGGTGATACGTGGAATAAACAACGCCAAAAACCATTTATATTTAAACAATAACCAAACTCAATGAAAAAAGCTCACAAAGAGAAATAATTATTAGGAGAATCTATATATAAACAAATAAATAAATTAACCACCGTATTTACAAACTCCCTAACGTTATATAGGATAAACTAATAACTACTCAATATCTCCTGTTATAGCTAGTTTTTATGGTTCTTTTCTCACAAATACCAAAAGAAAAAGAGTATCTTATATTCCCAAATCCAAGAACAACATCCCATCTACAACTCACTCATAGAACAATATCTCCTCTTATAGCTAGTTTTTATGGTTCTTGTCAAGATCCTTTTCCCACCTTTCCCATGTTAACCATTAACCCACATCACCCTTCTAAGCTAGTCGAGCAGCAAGGACAAACAAAAAAAAGTCTTCAAGGTGATAACTTCCTAGCTACCCCTATCTAACATAATCTTGTGAAGATCAAATCCATCAAATCTTAATTATCAAATCTTAACACTTCATGTTCTATCTCAACTAGAAGGGTTATTTCCAAACCACTCCCTAGCTTAGCAGCACACAATCACTCTAAATTCCAACCTTAGAATCATACAAAAACCACCAGGACTCGGCCGAGGGATCCATTGAACCGAAGGAAAAGAAAGGAACCAAAAAGAAAATAACATAACTAAATACAACTACTTGGTTCCTAAGAGACTCGATCTAATCTTAGTTACAACACAATATATTAATTGTACCTCAAAAAGGAGAAAAGGTACCATTGATGGCATCTATCATAGGAACAATAAACAAACAAGCGTACCCAGTATATTCCCATTTTTCAGTAGGGTCTGGGTATCATATAGAGGAACAATAGAGAACCTTAAACATGGCAGCCACTTTCAGCAATAGTATTATGGAGCTCCATTCCATCCGTTAGATAGCATCTTATCATCTAGGAAATATGAAGCAGGGAAGCTCTAGCTTAAGGTACCAACCCCTCATTAATCCTAGTAATTTTCCTAAAGAGTAGGACAAAATTCATATCCTTAAATCTGCAACAAGTACATCCTAAAGCTTCCTGCAACTGCCAAATTACAACCATCCCAAACCCCTTCTCATATCCATAAAATTTATTAAAAGATCTTGCCATCATGAGGACCACCTAATTGCACCTGCAAAAGAGCCCTTGGAGCCTCTATAAATACCACGAGAACTTAAGGGAAATTCACACCAACATCCTCCCTTCTAACCACACTCTCGCGGGCCCCTGCCCCCCTGTTTTTTCGGTCAGAAGGGTCGATTCGGTACTATTTTGTCTGCAGCTCCCTCTATCTCGGCAACTTTGAAGTGCTCAACACGAATCCTCACATTTACCTTAGTAAGTTGCTTACAATCTCACCTATAATGACCCACTAAAAAGAACACTATCTGCTAAAAATATGCTACCTTAATTACGATTTTACTAAGACAAGGGTTAACCAAATTAATTCAAAATAAAGCCATCTAAACTAGGGAATGAATGTTTCGTGACATGTTAAACTCGACACCCACCCTTGTTGTACATGCATGGTATAATAGCCATGCCATGCATACGTAAACCAACATAATTTGGGGTTAACCAAGTTGGAATAAGGCTAACTGTTTCAAGACACAAGCAAAATCACATAGCAAAACCCGTAAAAGATAACAAAATTAAGAAATAAGTGATGTAACTATAAAAGGTTTAATAAAGATTTTCCCAAAAAATATGTGTGTAAACACTACAAGAATATGCTTTATAAAACTTGAGGAACAAAATGAAAACTATTGTCTCGAACCCACCTATATCTATATACATACACTCGGGATTAAGGGGATATAAATACGTGTATACACCTAGTTCAAACCCATGGAGATATGAATGAACACATATGTGCTAAAATACACGCGTATATGTTAAGAGAATGTAAAATGGTAATAAGGAAAACCATAGGATAATTAACAAAGATTAGTAACCGAGCAACCAAAATAATAAATATAAGAACTTACAAAGAGACGACCCTAGGAATTCGTCGGATAGGAATAAGATGTAGAGGTAATAAAAAGAATAGCTAAGAGACTACAAAAATATGGCATAATTTATTAATAGGACGTGATTGAAGGTAACATGAGTCAAATTTCACTATCAAAGGATAGTACTAGAAGCCGGAACCAATCGACAATTTTTCAAGAATAATGGATAATCCATAGATATGTATCGACTTCCTATGTTGTATGGCTTAAATAGGGCAGCGACAATCGGTTCAAGAATCAAGAAAACATTCACTACTACACTGAATTTTGTAGCCCCTTTTACTATCTTTATTTACAAATTTGGGGGTTATGCATGTTACCAAACTCTATTTGATACAAGAAATTGTTCACTTAATATTGCACATTATGATGAGGTATATTACATAACACAAGAATTTATCATACTAAATCCCTGATCCCCACACAACCATTTAACTCATAGCGATGAGCCGATGGATTAATATAAGTTAGTACAGTAGGGTTTGACAAGCCTCTATTGATGGTTTGGTAGCGCCAACCCTAACTACATTGTTAAATGAATGGTATATTTCCACCATGAAGTAATGTTCATGATAAGACATTACACAGGGTATACAAGAAGTCAATAGGTATGGTTGTGGACTTGTCTTAATTACTTCAAAACCTTGTGTTTATATTGTGAATAATAACTTTATATGCACTGATTTATCGAGTTGTAAAACCTAGGAACTCACCAACAAATTTGTTGACTTTCAAATTAACATACATTTGAGGGAATTAGTAGGTAGAGACTGCCAAAATGGATAACCATGCACTTTTGAAATACAATTGAAGATTTAGTAATATTGGCTAGCTAGGTCCGCTAGGATTAAGCTATATTATTATGAATCTTCTGTATTGTATTAAGAATAAATTATTTTTTAAATATGTTTCAAACTGATAATGAATGACTTAGAATTCTCTTATATACAATGTGTTCAAGATACATAGTTTCATTGCATCCTTTTTATTCCTTCGTTGGCGAGGGTGTGATAGTTCAATGCAAAATTTATTGAGTTACATATACGTAACTTCGTGATCCACATATCTTTATTTAAAAAAATTTCGTTATAACATTTATAACCTTATAATAAAAAATTATGAAAATTTTTTAATAAATATTTATTGGTTAGTATGAGTTTTTTAAGTTTTATTCAAAATGATGAGTTTTCTTATGAATTTTCCTCTATATATATTTATTGTAACATTCCTCCAAATTGTGAGCCTATTTATTTATTTACTTTTTATGGAATTCAGATTTTATTTTATTTATGGAATTAAACTACAAAATTTCTTATTAGTTTATATTCAAAAATTTATTAACCTTGGTTCTACAACAAAATAAAAATTAGACAAGGTTAAATAATACAATTCTTATCCTTTTATAAAGAAAATAATAAATTAGAAAAAAAATTTAAAAGTTTTCATGATTTGCTTTAAAACAATAAAATTTATAAAAATAATAACAATAAAATTTTATAAATAATTCATTTATATAACTATTATAACTTTATATAACTTATATATTATTATAGAATTTTAGAAAACTATATTTAAAAAACAGAGGGACTATTCTTGCCTAAAACGAATATGAAATTTATGAACAAAATAGGAGGGACAGAAAATGCCAAAAGCCTAAAGTCCTTCTTCTTCCCTGTCCAGTTAAACAAATCATGTGACAACTAACACAAGGTGATTTTATTTTTATAAAAAATCTTTCTGCCTTTTCTGTGTGCGCCGTGCAGACCATTGGCAGGCTGTTTGTTTTCTCAGTACATTCATTAAAAACATCTTCCTCTTTTTGGTGCAGACATGGATCAACCATTTCTCTCATTTTCACCCTCTTCTTCTAGGTCAATACATTCTTTTGAAATCAGCTCATCAACAACACATTATCTCCTTCTCCTTCCCCGTTCCTCACTGCCGCCCTCCACTGCTAGAGCAACAGACTCCTTCGCCTACACTGGGTCAATTAGAGCCTCGTCTGGCACGTCACACACAACCACATAACCAACTTCATCTCAGAAACATATTTCAAGCACACTCGCTCTCCCAGCAAACACCTGAAAATTCAACAAATAATCAGTAGCTCCTAAATTACTACTCTAATGAATAAAAAGCAGAATTTTTATTTAAAATTAGGTGGTTTTGCATGGGGTTTGTGGAAAGTAGGTGGTTTTGGTTTTTTTTTTTGGAAAAATGGTGTTCCGCTACCCCAATTAGCAGATGTGGCTTATGCGGCATTCTTATTACACGCTGGAACATCATTTAGCAAGGGGCCTGCCATGTGGACATGAACCGCTACTCCAAGTAGCAGAAGCTGCTTTCTTTAATTAATGAACCGCTACCTTTAATAGCAGATGCCACTAATCACACTTACAACCTTGTTAAACGAAAGTAGGTGCCATTTTTAAATAGAACCGCTACTTGAGGTAGCAGATGTGTCATATGATGCCTGAAAACAACCCATCAACATTATTTAATCGTGGAACAAAAATGTATTGCCACATACCAACATCAAAATCTCATCCGCTACTACAAATGGCGGAAGTACGTTTAATCCCTAACCACACATTTCTTCCCCACGTTTTAATTGGATTTATTATACAATCTATCAACAAACAAATTAAAAAGTAAAAATCAATTTAAAATCTCATACGCTACTACTAATAGCGGAAGTACGTTAATCCTCAGCCACACATTTCTTCCCCACGTTTTAATTGAATTTATCATACCATCTATCAACAAACAAATAAAAAAGTAAAAATTATTAATTTAAAATCTCATCCGCCACTACAAATAGCGGAAGTACGTTAAATCCCCAGCCATGCATTTCTTCCCCACATTTTAGTTGAATTTATTAATTTAATCCCCAGCCATATATTTCTTTATTTCATATCACACATGTTTTAATCCCCGGCCATATATTTCTTCCCCACGTTTTAATTGAGTTGAAATACTTTAATATCTGAAATTACTTTTTTAATATCTTGTGACCTCTGGATTAGAACACTGTTACCTACGTACAACAACACTGTATATTGTACATGTTTACTTTTTTTATTGTCTATATTTATGAACTAAAAAATATGTTTATAATCACATCATTTAAAATAAAATATTTCACCAAAATATTATTAGTCTAAATATCATCAATCTTTCATCATTTTCAACTCTAAAACTATGTCTTCTTTTCAAACATTTCTTGTTAAGTTATACTGGAATGGTGAAACCTCATACGTAAACGGGGTTGTTGATTATGATGAATCAACTCTCACAACTTCGTTTATTATTAGATAGATGTCACACACCCCTCGTCACCTCGTGTATAGCCTGACGTCACTGAACCGGTTGCGGAAGCATAGTGGTGATGTCTCAGAGGTGAGGGGTGACTTACTTGAACCGATATCATAAGCACACAGATTAACTTAAAGTAAACTCATTACAAGGATGTCGCAATCACAATTACATTACAGCTATATTTATTTAATTACAATATTAATTATACAAGTGCAAATATCCCAAAAGTGCATCCTCACCGGCTATTACTGTTTACCTGCAAAAAGTTTTGAGTTTGAAACGTCAGCACAAAGCTGGTGAGATCGACAGTTCAATTTAAAAAAAATATGATATGATAAGCATGTTCTCAAAAGTTCAGTTCCGGACAACCATGGGACCTGTATCTAGTTCCTTTCGGACGTCTAGTCTGTCTCAAGATATTACCCGTCGGTACATATCTTAGTGCCTCATTATCTTAATGTCTATCACTCCATTAAGAAGTTCAGGAAACAGATAACAAACATTCACACAAGGGGAGATGCAATCCTCCCAGCGAATGGGGTGTCAACCAATAGTACTATCAATGTTTTCTGCTCGGCCACACATGGGTTCACTAGATACAGTTCAAAAATGAGGACTTTCAGTTCCATGATAGAGTTCAGTCTACAGGCAAAATCCCATGAAATCCCACAATATCACATGAAATCACACAGATATCATTGATGCATATCATATGTTCAGACAACAGTTTGCAGAGTTTCCCCGATGTTTATAAAAGATTAAAAATAAAAGGGGTTGTACGAAACTCACCTGATGATAATAGGTAGCAGAGTATCACCAAACTGATAGTACAGAGATGATTCTGCATTTAGTTATTTTTTAGTAAGTTATTTATGTTCTAGTTTACTGATTAGATCCTTCTGAACGTTCAATGTCAAAGACATTGCTTAGTAAATCATCAACTCGATATTAATTATATAATTAATTAATTTAAGGTTATATCATACAATGTATGATAATGTAGGAACCTACATTGCGTTAGATTCCTAACACGAAGTTGATGACACTCTAGATTAATCAGAATAATCTCTGATTAATCAGATAGTTAATGTTGTTGATTATAATGCTAAAACAGTTTCTAGATGATTTAATGGCTTAGGAGTGATTAATCCTTATTATTGATTACCCAAATATCATGAAATATCACAATGTAGCATCAGAATAGGTGAAATAACCAGATTTAACATACTAATCTGACTGTTATCACAAACATCAGATAATCATTCCAATGAGTATGTTAATGATTGTGATTAGTTTGAAACACTTAGATTTAACCATTGCATTTCAAAGATTAATCAAACTAATCACCTACATTGTCATAATCAAATGGTTTAAACCATTATAATCATGGGTATGATTTCATGAAAATCGGGCATTACAACAGATCAAAACAAGGATTTAACCGTTAGAACTTCGTGTTCTTCGTTTATAATCAATCCTAGCCACCATCTAGGCAATAATCAACAATCCTAACTATCTCATTACGTTCAAAATCAAGATCTAATCAATCAAAATCAAACTAGAAGGTTAAAACGAACCGTTACCTGTTCTGACGAATTTCTGCGGTTAAAACAGCGATCAGGACTTGTATATATGATTCCTGGGATGATCCGGATGTTTAAGGGGCTTTGATTTGAAGTATGAAGGTGTAGATATGCTTATTTTTCGTCTGGAGGTCAAGAAGGGTCGAAATAATGCGATTTTGAAGCTTCTCAAACGTTCTGATCGTCTTAAACACCGACATAGTTGGGGCGCATCGCCCCAACTCGACACGTCATCAGGACCACCATTTTGGTTTTAAACTTCGTTTCGCGATTCCGGGAGCATACGAACACGTTCACGCGAGCTCTTTCCAATGGTTATAATTTCAAGACCTAAAGAGTTCAGACCTCTTATCTATCGCTATATTCGATTCAGTGTATCTTGAAATCGGAGCCTCGTTTTGCGATTTCGCTTACACGAGTTATGATTGTAGACATGAAATCGGTTGGTCATCTACATCATGTGATGAATGTTTCTTTGAGATCTACTAGCACCAGATTCCTGAGTAACTACAAGTCATGAACTGATATACTATGATATGGTCCTTCTGACAACGTTAATAAATGTGGATTTCAAACAAGACCAAATGTGCTTATTTCGTTGATGACGTAGTTCTTCGAGCGCAGTCACAGTCTCCTCCTGTTATCGTCCCGAAATTTAGTGAAGACTCCGTTTATTAGATCGCTGGTTTTCGGGTCCTCGCTGCGAGATTCGATCGATTTTTTAACGATCCATTACCTCTACTGGTTCTCACTGAACTGAAGTTTTTCGTCAATATGAATCTCTTCGTACAATCAATGAATTTCAAGATTAGATACATGAAAGACATATGAATGTTACTGAGTTCATGAGGTAATTCCTGTAGGCTTGAATTCGTTCAAGAATTTTAAATGGCGAGTGGTCTACGGCGATTATCAGCATAACTCTTTTGACGATCGCGAGCAGCTTTGATTCGTTCTTGAATGAGTGCGATCTTATCAGTTGTTTCCTGAATGAATTCTGGGCCGATGATTTGACTTTCACCTACCTCTGACCAACAGATAGGTGATCTACACTTCCGTCCATAAAGTGCTTCGAATGGAGCGCATTGAATACTGGTATGGTAGCTGTTATTGTATGAAAATTCAACAAGTGGAAGATGAATATCCCAGCTACCTCCAAAATCAATCACACAGCTTCTGAGCATGTCTTCAAGAGTTTGATTTGTTCGTTCAGTCTGCCCGTCAGTTTGTGGATGATAAGCTGTGCTCATATTGATTTGCGTGCCCAGAGCATTCTGAAGAGTTTGCCAAAATCGTGACATAAATCGACTATCTCTGTCGGAAATGATAGAGATCGGTACTCCATGTCGAGATACAATCTCATTAACATAAAGTTTAGCGAGTCGATCCATAGAATAATCTTCTCGGATGGGTAAGAAATGCGCAGATTTCGTAAGGCGATCAACGATAACCCATATAGAGTCATGATTACGTGATGTTCTGGGTAATTTAGTAATGAAATCCATAGAGATCTGATCCCATTTCCACATGGGAATCTCAGGTTGTTGCAATAACCCAGAAGGTCGTTGATGTTCAGCCTTAACTTTGAGACATGTTAAACATCGATCCACATATTCAGCTATGTGTTTCTTCATTCCAGGCCACCAGTAAAAGTCTTTAAGATCTTTATACATTTTATCAGCACCTGGATGAATAGATACCTGGATTTATGCGCCTCATCCAAGATAATAGTTCGAGAGTTACCGAATAGGGGAACCCACATTCGGTCTTTGAAATACAACAGTCCATCGTCTTTGGTATCGAGTTTCTTATCTAATCCTCTCAGTCCTTCAGCAGAATAATTCGTTGCTTGTAAAGCTTGTTGCTGAGCGTCTTTGATTTGAGGAATTAGACTGGTTTGAATAGTCATACCTAACGCTTTCACACATAAAGGTTTGACTCGTTCCTTGCGACTTAAGGCATCAGCTACAACATTCGCTTTACCTGGGTGATAACGAATTTCACAGTCATAGTCATTCAAAAGTTCAACCCATCGCCTCTGTCGCATGTTCAACATTTTCTGATCTAGAATGTGTTGGAGGCTTTTGTGATCAGTGTATATAATACACCTAGTTCCGTATAGATAATGTATCCAAATCTTGAGTGCAAACACTACTGCACCAAGTTCTAGATCATGTGTGGTATAGTTCTTCTCATGTACTTTCAACTGCCGAGAAGCATAAGCAATTACCTTATCCTTCTGCATTAGGACACACCCAAGACCTTGACGTGAAGCATCACAATACACTGTGAAGTTATCCGTACCTTCCGGTAGTGCCAATATAGGTGCATTACAGAGTTTGTGTTTCAATAGTTGGAACGCCTCCTCCTGTTGAGAACTCCATATAAACGGTTGATTTTTCTGTGTCAATGTAGTCAGTGGCAAGGCTATCTTTGAAAAGTTCTTGATAAACCGGCGATAATAACCTGCCAACCCCAAGAATTGACGTATTTCAGTCGGGGTTCGTGGTGTTTCCCATTGTTTCACCGCCTGAATCTTACTGGGATCCACTTGAATACCATTTTGATTTACTACATGACCAAGAAATTGAACTTCTCGTAACCAGAACTCACACTTGGAGAACTTGGCATATAATTTTTCACGTGCCAAAAGTTCTAGAATTAATTTCAAGTGTTGAGCATGTTCTTGTTGATTTCGAGAATAAATAAGAATATCATCAATAAACACAATCACAAATTTATCCAGATAAGGTCTACATACTCGATTCATCAGATCCATGAAAACTGCTGGTGCATTTGTTAAACCAAACGGCATTACTAGAAATTCGTAATGTCCGTATCGAGTTCTGAAAGCAGTTTTAGGAATGTCATCATCATGAATACGTAACTGATGATATCCAGATCTTAAATCGATTTTTGAAAAATAAGTAGCACCTTGTAGTTGATCAAACAGATCATCGATACGAGGTAGTGGATAACGGTTCTTGATTGTCAGTTTATTGAGTTCCCGGTAGTCAATACACATTCTGAATGAACCATCCTTCTTTTTCACAAAAAGAATAGGTGCTCCCCAGGGTGAGAAACTAGGTATGATAAAACCTTTGTCTAACAGTTCTTGCAATTGACCTGAAAGTTCTTGCATTTCGGATGGTGCAAGCCGATACGGGGCTTTAGCAACAGGTGCTGCACCTGGAATCAAGTCGATTCGAAATTCAACTTGTCTTACTGGGGGTAATCCTGATATGTCCTCAGGAAAAACTTCAGGAAAATCCTTGACTACTGGGATATCTATGATTTGTTTGGGTGAAAAATTGTGCTCAGTCACATGTGCTAGGAAAGCATAACAGCCTTTCCTTAAGAATTTCTGAGCTTGCATACAAGATATAATACCAAGTTTTCTACCAGCTCGTTCTCCTTGAACTATCAGTGTATTACCGTTAGGTAATGGAATACGGATCACCTTGTTTTGACACACAACTTCCGCTTGGTTATTAGAAAGCCAGTCCATACCAACAACGACATCAAAGCTCCCAAGCTCAATAGGAAGTAAATCAATATCGAAAAGATGATCATTCAAATTCAAGGAACATCCTTGAATAACATTGTTTGTTTTGATCAACTTGCCGTTAGCAAGTTCAATAACATAAGGAGTTTTTAGATCTACCGTAGGCAATGAAATTAATGATGCAAATTCAGGAGAGATAAAGCTCTTATCCGCTCCTGTGTCAAACAAAACTGATGCGTATAGATTATTAAGAAGAAACGTACCAGTAACAATATTTGCATCATGTCTCGCCTCGGTCGCACCAATCTGAAAAGCTCTCCCCCTAGCTTCAGTTCCCGGATTGGTGTTATTGTTCGGACAGTTTCGTATGAGATGATTAGGACTTCCACATTTGTAACATGACCGGTTGGTTTGAGTGGTTTGTCGTGGTGTTTGGTTTGGTGTCTGAGCAGGAAAGTTGCAATATTTAGCATAATGTCCAACTCGGTTACAGTTCAGACAAACAGGACATGGTCCCGTGTGATGGAGTGGACACTTATTGCATTTGGGCGCCTGCCCAGTATAAGTTTTCCTCTCAGGAACATTTGCACCATAGTTCTTCACCGTTGGTTTGTTCTGACTGATCTCAGCCGGAGCCCTTGTTTTGTTCTTACCAAACCACTTTCGTTTGGTACCTTTTGACACATTCGAGGTACCGACATCACTACGACTATGAACCGTCTGAGGTTTCAAAGACAGAGTACCACTCCTTACCGCCTCATTGGTAAGCTTAGTGGTCAAAAGAATGGTATGTTTCAGGGTTGTAGGTTCAGCAGCAGTCACCATTCCCCGGATCTGGGGAATCAGACCCTTAATGTACTTCTCGATTAAAGCGGCTTCCGTAGGAAACATGTCGGGAAGTAAACAAGTGAGTTCATGAAAACGATCGGTGTAAGCAAGACAGTCAGCACCGATCATCGAGTGATTCCAGAATTCCTCCTGGAGTTTTTGAATTTCAGTGATGGGACAGTACTCTGATCTAATTAGAGTTTTAAAATCATTCCAGCCCATCGAGTCAACTGTGGCTGAACCCAAAGTCTTGGCCTGGGTATTCCACCAGGTCAAAGCAGAGTCTTTCAAAGAACAGGTAGCATAAGACACCTTATGCTCCTCCAAACACTGACTGATTTTAAGCTTAGTTTCCATCTCCTCAATCCACCTTATTAGACCAGCCGCTCCTTCTTTGCCAGTAAAAGTCGGAGGGTTACAGGAAGCAAAATACTTGTAAGTACATCCCTGTCGGGGTGGATCAGGAATAATGGTAGTTGTACCGGTAGTGGTATGAGTTTCAACGTGACCACCTGTAGCATTATGTTCAACATGATCGTAATCTCTACCAGAACCTGCGGTAATATGTGGTTGGTGTTGTGTTAGAACACCACAAGCAGATAATTGTTCACGCACAATACGAGCTATCATAGCTTCATTTGTTTCAGATCCGCTTGTACCAGCAGGTGGAACAATACCTGCTCCAGGGTTCACTGGTGGAGTAGTATGCGTTTCCAAGTTCCCAGGTGGGATCACGTTCGCTTCCGGATTAACATGCGGATCCGGATTTGATTCAACATTTAGAGGTGGAATTTGATTCGGTTCAGGGTTGGTAATATTCTTAGCAGCTTTCTTAGCTGGTCGACCTCTTTTTGGAGCCATTAATCTGCTCACAAGCAGACAAATTCAGGTCAGTTTAAGAATATTAAAGATATAACCCATTCTATCACATAAATTCAATCATATTCAATTACACTGAAAATTTATATTGAAATGTGATTATAAAGAATATAGTATAACTACATGAATTCAGTCCAGACATGTTCTCGATACACACAGATCACACAAATGTTCGTAGTTATACTTAGTCCTGTAATTTCAAAAACATGTTAGAGTCTTACCCAACTCTTTGCATTGCAACACATGTTTTTAGAAATATGTTCATACAGAACTAGGACATGTTCTCACACAAGTTCTCTAATATGTTCTCAGTTCATACATTAAGTTCTCATACAGACCATAGATATGTTCTCGTACAGTATGGCTCTCGTACTGTACTTTAGTTACAGATATGTTCTCATATTAATTCGTTCGCATACGGTTATGTTCTCACACAGAAAAATTAATTATAGTTCACACACATAGTTCATTATACAAACAGATATACAAAACACCCATATTATTACAGTACCATAATTTCATACCTCACAAGGTTATAATACAAGAACCATCAGAACCGATTCATCCATACTAACTATCGGGAATCTATTTTACAAACAAAATTTCCCTATGCATCACATACTCACAACCTATCCGACTATATAATAACAACCAAAATAAACATCCCTCATCGTTTACCGTATAAAGAACGGTAAGCAGGAAATCACTATAGCTATAGCAACCATCACTATAACTATCATCATCAACCGAGCCTCCATACTCATGGTGCTCACTAACTGCCTCAGATACACCCATCTCTCACTCCACAACGCTACCTCCTGCCAAAAAGTAACTACTAACGCCTGTCGCCAGGTCCTCCGAAGTCGCTCCTCCATCGTCGCTCTCCAAGCCTGAGTATTAGCACCTAAGACATTCACCTGCTCCATAAGAGTCAGATGAGAAGTGAGAATGTCTAGAACAGTGGTGCGGGTATCCTCCAGAAGAGTATGGTGCTGAGATACATCCTGTCTCAAAGCCTGTAAATCCTGAGAAATCTGCTGTACCTACGCCCTCAACTCAGCTTGATGGGAGGATTCTCCCACCTCATGTATAGTCGGTGGCTCATCTCGGGGAGCCATATGTCGTCTCGGAGGCAATCCTGTAGTTTTGCGGGCTTGACCCCGCATACGCCGCAACCCGTCCCAAGCGGGTACTCTAGGAGGTGTAAACTCTGTCTCTGATCAGCAACTGGTTCAACCGGAGGTGAGTGAGGAGGACTAGGTATAATAGGAAGTGCTGGTGATGGTGGCGGCACCGGTACTGGCTCAGGTAGTGGTGGTATGGGAGGCACTGCAGATGCATGTGATGCTAATGACACAGCCTCCGAAGGATCTGAGTCCGATCCGGAACTGGAACTGGGAGTATCATCCAGAATGACGTATGGAAACCTATGATATATGTATCTCTCTCCTTGGTCTGCCATTGCTGTATAAACAGAATTCTCAGATCAGTAGCATGAAATAAATATTGAATAATAAAATTCAACATAAACATGATATGAGACGTCCTCCTATCTTAACGCAACTATTAGTCATTACTGTTGTTAGTATTTTGCTTGAATTAAATCAAACTAGAATGCACACGTGTTGCAAATTTCAGTTATGCTGGCCACTCATAACTGGAATTTGTACCACCTGATTATCCTGGCTTAATTCAAAACAAGTTTTGTTCAATAATAATGTTCGGTGCTCTCTGTGTTACTATACGAGCCTACGGTTATAGTCTAGGTCTCTAAGTCAACCTAATTCTCTATAACATGTGGCTCTGATACCACCCTGTCACACCCCCACCCCTCGTCACCTCGTGTATAGCCTGACGTCACTGAACCGGTTGCGGAAGCATAGTGGTGATGTCTCAGAGGTGAGGGGTGACTTACTTGAACCGATATCATAAGCACACAGATTAACTTAAAGTAAACTCATTACAAGGATGTCGCAATCACAATTACATTACAGCTATATTTATTTAATTACAATATTAATTATACAAGTGCAAATATCCCAAAAGTGCATCCTCACCGGCTATTACTGTTTACCTGCAAAAAGTTTTGAGTTTGAAACGTCAGCACAAAGCTGGTGAGATCGACAGTTCAATTTAAAAAAAATATGATATGATAAGCATGTTCTCAAAAGTTCAGTTCCGGACAACCATGGGACCTGTATCTAGTTCCTTTCGGACGTCTAGTCTGTCTCAAGATATTACCCGTCGGTACATATCTTAGTGCCTCATTATCTTAATGTCTATCACTCCATTAAGAAGTTCAGGAAACAGATAACAAACATTCACACAAGGGGAGATGCAATCCTCCCAGCGAATGGGGTGTCAACCAATAGTACTATCAATGTTTTCTGCTCGGCCACACATGGGTTCACTAGATACAGTTCAAAAATGAGGACTTTCAGTTCCATGATAGAGTTCAGTCTACAGGCAAAATCCCATGAAATCCCACAATATCACATGAAATCACACAGATATCATTGATGCATATCATATGTTCAGACAACAGTTTGCAGAGTTTCCCCGATGTTTATAAAAGATTAAAAATAAAAGGGGTTGTACGAAACTCACCTGATGATAATAGGTAGCAGAGTATCACCAAACTGATAGTACAGAGATGATTCTGCATTTAGTTATTTTTTAGTAAGTTATTTATGTTCTAGTTTACTGATTAGATCCTTCTGAACGTTCAATGTCAAAGACATTGCTTAGTAAATCATCAACTCGATATTAATTATATAATTAATTAATTTAAGGTTATATCATACAATGTATGATAATGTAGGAACCTACATTGCGTTAGATTCCTAACACGAAGTTGATGACACTCTAGATTAATCAGAATAATCTCTGATTAATCAGATAGTTAATGTTGTTGATTATAATGCTAAAACAGTTTCTAGATGATTTAATGGCTTAGGAGTGATTAATCCTTATTATTGATTACCCAAATATCATGAAATATCACAATGTAGCATCAGAATAGGTGAAATAACCAGATTTAACATACTAATCTGACTGTTATCACAAACATCAGATAATCATTCCAATGAGTATGTTAATGATTGTGATTAGTTTGAAACACTTAGATTTAACCATTGCATTTCAAAGATTAATCAAACTAATCACCTACATTGTCATAATCAAATGGTTTAAACCATTATAATCATGGGTATGATTTCATGAAAATCGGGCATTACAACAGATCAAAACAAGGATTTAACCGTTAGAACTTCGTGTTCTTCGTTTATAATCAATCCTAGCCACCATCTAGGCAATAATCAACAATCCTAACTATCTCATTACGTTCAAAATCAAGATCTAATCAATCAAAATCAAACTAGAAGGTTAAAACGAACCGTTACCTGTTCTGACGAATTTCTGCGGTTAAAACAGCGATCAGGACTTGTATATATGATTCCTGGGATGATCCGGATGTTTAAGGGGCTTTGATTTGAAGTATGAAGGTGTAGATATGCTTATTTTTCGTCTGGAGGTCAAGAAGGGTCGAAATAATGCGATTTTGAAGCTTCTCAAACGTTCTGATCGTCTTAAACAATTTTTAACCGACATAGTACCTGGGGCGCATCGCCCCAACTGGAGGTTTGGGGTGGGGCGTACCGCCCCACGTCATCAGGACCACCATTTTGGTTTTAAACTTCGTTTCGCGATTCCGGGAGCATACGAACTCCGTTTTGCGCGCGGTTTTCGCCTACGTTCACGATTTTTCGAGCTCTTTCCAATGGTTATAATTTCAAGACCTAAAGAGTTCAAAATATTTGACCTCTTATCTATCGCTATATTCGATTCAGTGTATCTTGAAATCGGAGCCTCGTTTTGCGATTTCGCTTACACTCATTTTCTTCATTTCCGAGTTATGATTGTAGACATGAAATCGGTTGGTCATCTATTTGAATAAACATCATGTGATGAATGTTTCTTTGAGATCTACTAGCACCAGATTCCTGAGTAACTACAAGTCATGAACTGATATACTATGATATGGTCCTTCTGACACATACGTAATAATAAATGTGGATTTCAAACAAGACCAAATGTGCTTATTTCGTTGATGACGTAGTTCTTCGAGCGCAATTTGTCACAGTCTCCTCCTGTTAGAAGAATTTCGTCCCGAAATTTAGTGAAGACTTATATTAAGACAATCGTTTATGAGAATAGATGTGGGTACTTTGCTTTCATTTGATCTTCACGTTCCCACGTATATTCGGGTCCTCGCTGCGAGTTCCATCGCACTTTAACGATCGGTATGCGACTACGTTTTAACACCTTCATTTCTCGATCCATTACCTCTACTGGTTCTTCACTGAACTGAAGTTTTTCGTCAATATGAATCTCTTCGAGAGGTACAATCAATGATTCATCAGTTAAACATTTCTTTAGATTAGATACATGAAAGACATCATGAATGTTACTGAGTTCATGAGGTAATTCAAGTCTGTAGGCTACTGGTCTAATTCGTTCAAGAATTTTAAATGGCCCTACAAATCTTGGCGAAAGTTTACCTCGCTTCCCGAATCTGAAAATGCCTTTCCAAGGTGACACTTTCAACATTACCCGATCACCTACTTGAAATTCGAGTGGTCTACGGCGATTATCAGCATAACTCTTTTGACGATCGCGAGCAGCTTTGATTCGTTCTTGAATGAGTGCGATCTTATCAGTTGTTTCCTGAATGAATTCTGGGCCGATGATTTGACTTTCACCTACCTCTGACCAACAGATAGGTGATCTACACTTCCGTCCATAAAGTGCTTCGAATGGAGCGCATTGAATACTGGTATGGTAGCTGTTATTGTATGAAAATTCAACAAGTGGAAGATGAATATCCCAGCTACCTCCAAAATCAATCACACAGCTTCTGAGCATGTCTTCAAGAGTTTGATTTGTTCGTTCAGTCTGCCCGTCAGTTTGTGGATGATAAGCTGTGCTCATATTGATTTGCGTGCCCAGAGCATTCTGAAGAGTTTGCCAAAATCGTGACATAAATCGACTATCTCTGTCGGAAATGATAGAGATCGGTACTCCATGTCGAGATACAATCTCATTAACATAAAGTTTAGCGAGTCGATCCATAGAATAATCTTCTCGGATGGGTAAGAAATGCGCAGATTTCGTAAGGCGATCAACGATAACCCATATAGAGTCATGATTACGTGATGTTCTGGGTAATTTAGTAATGAAATCCATAGAGATCTGATCCCATTTCCACATGGGAATCTCAGGTTGTTGCAATAACCCAGAAGGTCGTTGATGTTCAGCCTTAACTTTGAGACATGTTAAACATCGATCCACATATTCAGCTATGTGTTTCTTCATTCCAGGCCACCAGTAAAAGTCTTTAAGATCTTTATACATTTTATCAGCACCTGGATGAATAGATACCTGGATTTATGCGCCTCATCCAAGATAATAGTTCGAGAGTTACCGAATAGGGGAACCCACATTCGGTCTTTGAAATACAACAGTCCATCGTCTTTGGTATCGAGTTTCTTATCTAATCCTCTCAGTCCTTCAGCAGAATAATTCGTTGCTTGTAAAGCTTGTTGCTGAGCGTCTTTGATTTGAGGAATTAGACTGGTTTGAATAGTCATACCTAACGCTTTCACACATAAAGGTTTGACTCGTTCCTTGCGACTTAAGGCATCAGCTACAACATTCGCTTTACCTGGGTGATAACGAATTTCACAGTCATAGTCATTCAAAAGTTCAACCCATCGCCTCTGTCGCATGTTCAACATTTTCTGATCTAGAATGTGTTGGAGGCTTTTGTGATCAGTGTATATAATACACCTAGTTCCGTATAGATAATGTATCCAAATCTTGAGTGCAAACACTACTGCACCAAGTTCTAGATCATGTGTGGTATAGTTCTTCTCATGTACTTTCAACTGCCGAGAAGCATAAGCAATTACCTTATCCTTCTGCATTAGGACACACCCAAGACCTTGACGTGAAGCATCACAATACACTGTGAAGTTATCCGTACCTTCCGGTAGTGCCAATATAGGTGCATTACAGAGTTTGTGTTTCAATAGTTGGAACGCCTCCTCCTGTTGAGAACTCCATATAAACGGTTGATTTTTCTGTGTCAATGTAGTCAGTGGCAAGGCTATCTTTGAAAAGTTCTTGATAAACCGGCGATAATAACCTGCCAACCCCAAGAATTGACGTATTTCAGTCGGGGTTCGTGGTGTTTCCCATTGTTTCACCGCCTGAATCTTACTGGGATCCACTTGAATACCATTTTGATTTACTACATGACCAAGAAATTGAACTTCTCGTAACCAGAACTCACACTTGGAGAACTTGGCATATAATTTTTCACGTGCCAAAAGTTCTAGAATTAATTTCAAGTGTTGAGCATGTTCTTGTTGATTTCGAGAATAAATAAGAATATCATCAATAAACACAATCACAAATTTATCCAGATAAGGTCTACATACTCGATTCATCAGATCCATGAAAACTGCTGGTGCATTTGTTAAACCAAACGGCATTACTAGAAATTCGTAATGTCCGTATCGAGTTCTGAAAGCAGTTTTAGGAATGTCATCATCATGAATACGTAACTGATGATATCCAGATCTTAAATCGATTTTTGAAAAATAAGTAGCACCTTGTAGTTGATCAAACAGATCATCGATACGAGGTAGTGGATAACGGTTCTTGATTGTCAGTTTATTGAGTTCCCGGTAGTCAATACACATTCTGAATGAACCATCCTTCTTTTTCACAAAAAGAATAGGTGCTCCCCAGGGTGAGAAACTAGGTATGATAAAACCTTTGTCTAACAGTTCTTGCAATTGACCTGAAAGTTCTTGCATTTCGGATGGTGCAAGCCGATACGGGGCTTTAGCAACAGGTGCTGCACCTGGAATCAAGTCGATTCGAAATTCAACTTGTCTTACTGGGGGTAATCCTGATATGTCCTCAGGAAAAACTTCAGGAAAATCCTTGACTACTGGGATATCTATGATTTGTTTGGGTGAAAAATTGTGCTCAGTCACATGTGCTAGGAAAGCATAACAGCCTTTCCTTAAGAATTTCTGAGCTTGCATACAAGATATAATACCAAGTTTTCTACCAGCTCGTTCTCCTTGAACTATCAGTGTATTACCGTTAGGTAATGGAATACGGATCACCTTGTTTTGACACACAACTTCCGCTTGGTTATTAGAAAGCCAGTCCATACCAACAACGACATCAAAGCTCCCAAGCTCAATAGGAAGTAAATCAATATCGAAAAGATGATCATTCAAATTCAAGGAACATCCTTGAATAACATTGTTTGTTTTGATCAACTTGCCGTTAGCAAGTTCAATAACATAAGGAGTTTTTAGATCTACCGTAGGCAATGAAATTAATGATGCAAATTCAGGAGAGATAAAGCTCTTATCCGCTCCTGTGTCAAACAAAACTGATGCGTATAGATTATTAAGAAGAAACGTACCAGTAACAATATTTGCATCATGTCTCGCCTCGGTCGCACCAATCTGAAAAGCTCTCCCCCTAGCTTCAGTTCCCGGATTGGTGTTATTGTTCGGACAGTTTCGTATGAGATGATTAGGACTTCCACATTTGTAACATGACCGGTTGGTTTGAGTGGTTTGTCGTGGTGTTTGGTTTGGTGTCTGAGCAGGAAAGTTGCAATATTTAGCATAATGTCCAACTCGGTTACAGTTCAGACAAACAGGACATGGTCCCGTGTGATGGAGTGGACACTTATTGCATTTGGGCGCCTGCCCAGTATAAGTTTTCCTCTCAGGAACATTTGCACCATAGTTCTTCACCGTTGGTTTGTTCTGACTGATCTCAGCCGGAGCCCTTGTTTTGTTCTTACCAAACCACTTTCGTTTGGTACCTTTTGACACATTCGAGGTACCGACATCACTACGACTATGAACCGTCTGAGGTTTCAAAGACAGAGTACCACTCCTTACCGCCTCATTGGTAAGCTTAGTGGTCAAAAGAATGGTATGTTTCAGGGTTGTAGGTTCAGCAGCAGTCACCATTCCCCGGATCTGGGGAATCAGACCCTTAATGTACTTCTCGATTAAAGCGGCTTCCGTAGGAAACATGTCGGGAAGTAAACAAGTGAGTTCATGAAAACGATCGGTGTAAGCAAGACAGTCAGCACCGATCATCGAGTGATTCCAGAATTCCTCCTGGAGTTTTTGAATTTCAGTGATGGGACAGTACTCTGATCTAATTAGAGTTTTAAAATCATTCCAGCCCATCGAGTCAACTGTGGCTGAACCCAAAGTCTTGGCCTGGGTATTCCACCAGGTCAAAGCAGAGTCTTTCAAAGAACAGGCAGCATAAGACACCTTATGCTCCTCCAAACACTGACTGATTTTAAGCTTAGTTTCCATCTCCTCAATCCACCTTATTAGACCAGCCGCTCCTTCTTTGCCAGTAAAAGTCGGAGGGTTACAGGAAGCAAAATACTTGTAAGTACATCCCTGTCGGGGTGGATCAGGAATAATGGTAGTTGTACCGGTAGTGGTATGAGTTTCAACGTGACCACCTGTAGCATTATGTTCAACATGATCGTAATCTCTACCAGAACCTGCGGTAATATGTGGTTGGTGTTGTGTTAGAACACCACAAGCAGATAATTGTTCACGCACAATACGAGCTATCATAGCTTCATTTGTTTCAGATCCGCTTGTACCAGCAGGTGGAACAATACCTGCTCCAGGGTTCACTGGTGGAGTAGTATGCGTTTCCAAGTTCCCAGGTGGGATCACGTTCGCTTCCGGATTAACATGCGGATCCGGATTTGATTCAACATTTAGAGGTGGAATTTGATTCGGTTCAGGGTTGGTAATATTCTTAGCAGCTTTCTTAGCTGGTCGACCTCTTTTTGGAGCCATTAATCTGCTCACAAGCAGACAAATTCAGGTCAGTTTAAGAATATTAAAGATATAACCCATTCTATCACATAAATTCAATCATATTCAATTACACTGAAAATTTATATTGAAATGTGATTATAAAGAATATAGTATAACTACATGAATTCAGTCCAGACATGTTCTCGATACACACAGATCACACAAATGTTCGTAGTTATACTTAGTCCTGTAATTTCAAAAACATGTTAGAGTCTTACCCAACTCTTTGCATTGCAACACATGTTTTTAGAAATATGTTCATACAGAACTAGGACATGTTCTCACACAAGTTCTCTAATATGTTCTCAGTTCATACATTAAGTTCTCATACAGACCATAGATATGTTCTCGTACAGTATGGCTCTCGTACTGTACTTTAGTTACAGATATGTTCTCATATTAATTCGTTCGCATACGGTTATGTTCTCACACAGAAAAATTAATTATAGTTCACACACATAGTTCATTATACAAACAGATATACAAAACACCCATATTATTACAGTACCATAATTTCATACCTCACAAGGTTATAATACAAGAACCATCAGAACCGATTCATCCATACTAACTATCGGGAATCTATTTTACAAACAAAATTTCCCTATGCATCACATACTCACAACCTATCCGACTATATAATAACAACCAAAATAAACATCCCTCATCGTTTACCGTATAAAGAACGGTAAGCAGGAAATCACTATAGCTATAGCAACCATCACTATAACTATCATCATCAACCGAGCCTCCATACTCATGGTGCTCACTAACTGCCTCAGATACACCCATCTCTCACTCCACAACGCTACCTCCTGCCAAAAAGTAACTACTAACGCCTGTCGCCAGGTCCTCCGAAGTCGCTCCTCCATCGTCGCTCTCCAAGCCTGAGTATTAGCACCTAAGACATTCACCTGCTCCATAAGAGTCAGATGAGAAGTGAGAATGTCTAGAACAGTGGTGCGGGTATCCTCCAGAAGAGTATGGTGCTGAGATACATCCTGTCTCAAAGCCTGTAAATCCTGAGAAATCTGCTGTACCTACGCCCTCAACTCAGCTTGATGGGAGGATTCTCCCACCTCATGTATAGTCGGTGGCTCATCTCGGGGAGCCATATGTCGTCTCGGAGGCAATCCTGTAGTTTTGCGGGCTTGACCCCGCATACGCCGCAACCCGTCCCAAGCGGGTACTCTAGGAGGTGTAAACTCTGTCTCTGATCAGCAACTGGTTCAACCGGAGGTGAGTGAGGAGGACTAGGTATAATAGGAAGTGCTGGTGATGGTGGCGGCACCGGTACTGGCTCAGGTAGTGGTGGTATGGGAGGCACTGCAGATGCATGTGATGCTAATGACACAGCCTCCGAAGGATCTGAGTCCGATCCGGAACTGGAACTGGGAGTATCATCCAGAATGACGTATGGAAACCTATGATATATGTATCTCTCTCCTTGGTCTGCCATTGCTGTATAAACAGAATTCTCAGATCAGTAGCATGAAATAAATATTGAATAATAAAATTCAACATAAACATGATATGAGACGTCCTCCTATCTTAACGCAACTATTAGTCATTACTGTTGTTAGTATTTTGCTTGAATTAAATCAAACTAGAATGCACACGTGTTGCAAATTTCAGTTATGCTGGCCACTCATAACTGGAATTTGTACCACCTGATTATCCTGGCTTAATTCAAAACAAGTTTTGTTCAATAATAATGTTCGGTGCTCTCTGTGTTACTATACGAGCCTACGGTTATAGTCTAGGTCTCTAAGTCAACCTAATTCTCTATAACATGTGGCTCTGATACCACCCTGTCACACCCCCACCCCTCGTCACCTCGTGTATAGCCTGACGTCACTGAACCGGTTGCGGAAGCATAGTGGTGATGTCTCAGAGGTGAGGGGTGACTTACTTGAACCGATATCATAAGCACACAGATTAACTTAAAGTAAACTCATTACAAGGATGTCGCAATCACAATTACATTACAGCTATATTTATTTAATTACAATATTAATTATACAAGTGCAAATATCCCAAAAGTGCATCCTCACCGGCTATTACTGTTTACCTGCAAAAAGTTTTGAGTTTGAAACGTCAGCACAAAGCTGGTGAGATCGACAGTTCAATTTAAAAAAAATATGATATGATAAGCATGTTCTCAAAAGTTCAGTTCCGGACAACCATGGGACCTGTATCTAGTTCCTTTCGGACGTCTAGTCTGTCTCAAGATATTACCCGTCGGTACATATCTTAGTGCCTCATTATCTTAATGTCTATCACTCCATTAAGAAGTTCAGGAAACAGATAACAAACATTCACACAAGGGGAGATGCAATCCTCCCAGCGAATGGGGTGTCAACCAATAGTACTATCAATGTTTTCTGCTCGGCCACACATGGGTTCACTAGATACAGTTCAAAAATGAGGACTTTCAGTTCCATGATAGAGTTCAGTCTACAGGCAAAATCCCATGAAATCCCACAATATCACATGAAATCACACAGATATCATTGATGCATATCATATGTTCAGACAACAGTTTGCAGAGTTTCCCCGATGTTTATAAAAGATTAAAAATAAAAGGGGTTGTACGAAACTCACCTGATGATAATAGGTAGCAGAGTATCACCAAACTGATAGTACAGAGATGATTCTGCATTTAGTTATTTTTTAGTAAGTTATTTATGTTCTAGTTTACTGATTAGATCCTTCTGAACGTTCAATGTCAAAGACATTGCTTAGTAAATCATCAACTCGATATTAATTATATAATTAATTAATTTAAGGTTATATCATACAATGTATGATAATGTAGGAACCTACATTGCGTTAGATTCCTAACACGAAGTTGATGACACTCTAGATTAATCAGAATAATCTCTGATTAATCAGATAGTTAATGTTGTTGATTATAATGCTAAAACAGTTTCTAGATGATTTAATGGCTTAGGAGTGATTAATCCTTATTATTGATTACCCAAATATCATGAAATATCACAATGTAGCATCAGAATAGGTGAAATAACCAGATTTAACATACTAATCTGACTGTTATCACAAACATCAGATAATCATTCCAATGAGTATGTTAATGATTGTGATTAGTTTGAAACACTTAGATTTAACCATTGCATTTCAAAGATTAATCAAACTAATCACCTACATTGTCATAATCAAATGGTTTAAACCATTATAATCATGGGTATGATTTCATGAAAATCGGGCATTACAACGGATCAAAACAAGGATTTAACCGTTAGAACTTCGTGTTCTTCGTTTATAATCAATCCTAGCCACCATCTAGGCAATAATCAACAATCCTAACTATCTCATTACGTTCAAAATCAAGATCTAATCAATCAAAATCAAACTAGAAGGTTAAAACGAACCGTTACCTGTTCTGACGAATTTCTGCGGTTAAAACAGCGATCAGGACTTGTATATATGATTCCTGGGATGATCCGGATGTTTAAGGGGCTTTGATTTGAAGTATGAAGGTGTAGATATGCTTATTTTTCGTCTGGAGGTCAAGAAGGGTCGAAATAATGCGATTTTGAAGCTTCTCAAACGTTCTGATCGTCTTAAACAATTTTTAACCGACATAGTACCTGGGGCGCATCGCCCCAACTGGAGGTTTGGGGTGGGGCGTACCGCCCCACGTCATCAGGACCACCATTTTGGTTTTAAACTTCGTTTCGCGATTCCGGGAGCATACGAACTCCGTTTTGCGCGCGGTTTTCGCCTACGTTCACGATTTTTCGAGCTCTTTCCAATGGTTATAATTTCAAGACCTAAAGAGTTCAAAATATTTGACCTCTTATCTATCGCTATATTCGATTCAGTGTATCTTGAAATCGGAGCCTCGTTTTGCGATTTCGCTTACACTCATTTTCTTCATTTCCGAGTTATGATTGTAGACATGAAATCGGTTGGTCATCTATTTGAATAAACATCATGTGATGAATGTTTCTTTGAGATCTACTAGCACCAGATTCCTGAGTAACTACAAGTCATGAACTGATATACTATGATATGGTCCTTCTGACACATACGTAATAATAAATGTGGATTTCAAACAAGACCAAATGTGCTTATTTCGTTGATGACGTAGTTCTTCGAGCGCAATTTGTCACAGTCTCCTCCTGTTAGAAGAATTTCGTCCCGAAATTTAGTGAAGACTTATATTAAGACAATCGTTTATGAGAATAGATGTGGGTACTTTGCTTTCATTTGATCTTCACGTTCCCACGTATATTCGGGTCCTCGCTGCGAGTTCCATCGCACTTTAACGATCGGTATGCGACTACGTTTTAACACCTTCATTTCTCGATCCATTACCTCTACTGGTTCTTCACTGAACTGAAGTTTTTCGTCAATATGAATCTCTTCGAGAGGTACAATCAATGATTCATCAGTTAAACATTTCTTTAGATTAGATACATGAAAGACATCATGAATGTTACTGAGTTCATGAGGTAATTCAAGTCTGTAGGCTACTGGTCTAATTCGTTCAAGAATTTTAAATGGCCCTACAAATCTTGGCGAAAGTTTACCTCGCTTCCCGAATCTGAAAATGCCTTTCCAAGGTGACACTTTCAACATTACCCGATCACCTACTTGAAATTCGAGTGGTCTACGGCGATTATCAGCATAACTCTTTTGACGATCGCGAGCAGCTTTGATTCGTTCTTGAATGAGTGCGATCTTATCAGTTGTTTCCTGAATGAATTCTGGGCCGATGATTTGACTTTCACCTACCTCTGACCAACAGATAGGTGATCTACACTTCCGTCCATAAAGTGCTTCGAATGGAGCGCATTGAATACTGGTATGGTAGCTGTTATTGTATGAAAATTCAACAAGTGGAAGATGAATATCCCAGCTACCTCCAAAATCAATCACACAGCTTCTGAGCATGTCTTCAAGAGTTTGATTTGTTCGTTCAGTCTGCCCGTCAGTTTGTGGATGATAAGCTGTGCTCATATTGATTTGCGTGCCCAGAGCATTCTGAAGAGTTTGCCAAAATCGTGACATAAATCGACTATCTCTGTCGGAAATGATAGAGATCGGTACTCCATGTCGAGATACAATCTCATTAACATAAAGTTTAGCGAGTCGATCCATAGAATAATCTTCTCGGATGGGTAAGAAATGCGCAGATTTCGTAAGGCGATCAACGATAACCCATATAGAGTCATGATTACGTGATGTTCTGGGTAATTTAGTAATGAAATCCATAGAGATCTGATCCCATTTCCACATGGGAATCTCAGGTTGTTGCAATAACCCAGAAGGTCGTTGATGTTCAGCCTTAACTTTGAGACATGTTAAACATCGATCCACATATTCAGCTATGTGTTTCTTCATTCCAGGCCACCAGTAAAAGTCTTTAAGATCTTTATACATTTTATCAGCACCTGGATGAATAGAATACCTGGATTTATGCGCCTCATCCAAGATAATAGTTCGAGAGTTACCGAATAGGGGAACCCACATTCGGTCTTTGAAATACAACAGTCCATCGTCTTTGGTATCGAGTTTCTTATCTAATCCTCTCAGTCCTTCAGCAGAATAATTCGTTGCTTGTAAAGCTTGTTGCTGAGCGTCTTTGATTTGAGGAATTAGACTGGTTTGAATAGTCATACCTAACGCTTTCACACATAAAGGTTTGACTCGTTCCTTGCGACTTAAGGCATCAGCTACAACATTCGCTTTACCTGGGTGATAACGAATTTCACAGTCATAGTCATTCAAAAGTTCAACCCATCGCCTCTGTCGCATGTTCAACATTTTCTGATCTAGAATGTGTTGGAGGCTTTTGTGATCAGTGTATATAATACACCTAGTTCCGTATAGATAATGTATCCAAATCTTGAGTGCAAACACTACTGCACCAAGTTCTAGATCATGTGTGGTATAGTTCTTCTCATGTACTTTCAACTGCCGAGAAGCATAAGCAATTACCTTATCCTTCTGCATTAGGACACACCCAAGACCTTGACGTGAAGCATCACAATACACTGTGAAGTTATCCGTACCTTCCGGTAGTGCCAATATAGGTGCATTACAGAGTTTGTGTTTCAATAGTTGGAACGCCTCCTCCTGTTGAGAACTCCATATAAACGGTTGATTTTTCTGTGTCAATGTAGTCAGTGGCAAGGCTATCTTTGAAAAGTTCTTGATAAACCGGCGATAATAACCTGCCAACCCCAAGAATTGACGTATTTCAGTCGGGGTTCGTGGTGTTTCCCATTGTTTCACCGCCTGAATCTTACTGGGATCCACTTGAATACCATTTTGATTTACTACATGACCAAGAAATTGAACTTCTCGTAACCAGAACTCACACTTGGAGAACTTGGCATATAATTTTTCACGTGCCAAAAGTTCTAGAATTAATTTCAAGTGTTGAGCATGTTCTTGTTGATTTCGAGAATAAATAAGAATATCATCAATAAACACAATCACAAATTTATCCAGATAAGGTCTACATACTCGATTCATCAGATCCATGAAAACTGCTGGTGCATTTGTTAAACCAAACGGCATTACTAGAAATTCGTAATGTCCGTATCGAGTTCTGAAAGCAGTTTTAGGAATGTCATCATCATGAATACGTAACTGATGATATCCAGATCTTAAATCGATTTTTGAAAAATAAGTAGCACCTTGTAGTTGATCAAACAGATCATCGATACGAGGTAGTGGATAACGGTTCTTGATTGTCAGTTTATTGAGTTCCCGGTAGTCAATACACATTCTGAATGAACCATCCTTCTTTTTCACAAAAAGAATAGGTGCTCCCCAGGGTGAGAAACTAGGTATGATAAAACCTTTGTCTAACAGTTCTTGCAATTGACCTGAAAGTTCTTGCATTTCGGATGGTGCAAGCCGATACGGGGCTTTAGCAACAGGTGCTGCACCTGGAATCAAGTCGATTCGAAATTCAACTTGTCTTACTGGGGGTAATCCTGATATGTCCTCAGGAAAAACTTCAGGAAAATCCTTGACTACTGGGATATCTATGATTTGTTTGGGTGAAAAATTGTGCTCAGTCACATGTGCTAGGAAAGCATAACAGCCTTTCCTTAAGAATTTCTGAGCTTGCATACAAGATATAATACCAAGTTTTCTACCAGCTCGTTCTCCTTGAACTATCAGTGTATTACCGTTAGGTAATGGAATACGGATCACCTTGTTTTGACACACAACTTCCGCTTGGTTATTAGAAAGCCAGTCCATACCAACAACGACATCAAAGCTCCCAAGCTCAATAGGAAGTAAATCAATATCGAAAAGATGATCATTCAAATTCAAGGAACATCCTTGAATAACATTGTTTGTTTTGATCAACTTGCCGTTAGCAAGTTCAATAACATAAGGAGTTTTTAGATCTACCGTAGGCAATGAAATTAATGATGCAAATTCAGGAGAGATAAAGCTCTTATCCGCTCCTGTGTCAAACAAAACTGATGCGTATAGATTATTAAGAAGAAACGTACCAGTAACAATATTTGCATCATGTCTCGCCTCGGTCGCACCAATCTGAAAAGCTCTCCCCCTAGCTTCAGTTCCCGGATTGGTGTTATTGTTCGGACAGTTTCGTATGAGATGATTAGGACTTCCACATTTGTAACATGACCGGTTGGTTTGAGTGGTTTGTCGTGGTGTTTGGTTTGGTGTCTGAGCAGGAAAGTTGCAATATTTAGCATAATGTCCAACTCGGTTACAGTTCAGACAAACAGGACATGGTCCCGTGTGATGGAGTGGACACTTATTGCATTTGGGCGCCTGCCCAGTATAAGTTTTCCTCTCAGGAACATTTGCACCATAGTTCTTCACCGTTGGTTTGTTCTGACTGATCTCAGCCGGAGCCCTTGTTTTGTTCTTACCAAACCACTTTCGTTTGGTACCTTTTGACACATTCGAGGTACCGACATCACTACGACTATGAACCGTCTGAGGTTTCAAAGACAGAGTACCACTCCTTACCGCCTCATTGGTAAGCTTAGTGGTCAAAAGAATGGTATGTTTCAGGGTTGTAGGTTCAGCAGCAGTCACCATTCCCCGGATCTGGGGAATCAGACCCTTAATGTACTTCTCGATTAAAGCGGCTTCCGTAGGAAACATGTCGGGAAGTAAACAAGTGAGTTCATGAAAACGATCGGTGTAAGCAAGACAGTCAGCACCGATCATCGAGTGATTCCAGAATTCCTCCTGGAGTTTTTGAATTTCAGTGATGGGACAGTACTCTGATCTAATTAGAGTTTTAAAATCATTCCAGCCCATCGAGTCAACTGTGGCTGAACCCAAAGTCTTGGCCTGGGTATTCCACCAGGTCAAAGCAGAGTCTTTCAAAGAACAGGCAGCATAAGACACCTTATGCTCCTCCAAACACTGACTGATTTTAAGCTTAGTTTCCATCTCCTCAATCCACCTTATTAGACCAGCCGCTCCTTCTTTGCCAGTAAAAGTCGGAGGGTTACAGGAAGCAAAATACTTGTAAGTACATCCCTGTCGGGGTGGATCAGGAATAATGGTAGTTGTACCGGTAGTGGTATGAGTTTCAACGTGACCACCTGTAGCATTATGTTCAACATGATCGTAATCTCTACCAGAACCTGCGGTAATATGTGGTTGGTGTTGTGTTAGAACACCACAAGCAGATAATTGTTCACGCACAATACGAGCTATCATAGCTTCATTTGTTTCAGATCCGCTTGTACCAGCAGGTGGAACAATACCTGCTCCAGGGTTCACTGGTGGAGTAGTATGCGTTTCCAAGTTCCCAGGTGGGATCACGTTCGCTTCCGGATTAACATGCGGATCCGGATTTGATTCAACATTTAGAGGTGGAATTTGATTCGGTTCAGGGTTGGTAATATTCTTAGCAGCTTTCTTAGCTGGTCGACCTCTTTTTGGAGCCATTAATCTGCTCACAAGCAGACAAATTCAGGTCAGTTTAAGAATATTAAAGATATAACCCATTCTATCACATAAATTCAATCATATTCAATTACACTGAAAATTTATATTGAAATGTGATTATAAAGAATATAGTATAACTACATGAATTCAGTCCAGACATGTTCTCGATACACACAGATCACACAAATGTTCGTAGTTATACTTAGTCCTGTAATTTCAAAAACATGTTAGAGTCTTACCCAACTCTTTGCATTGCAACACATGTTTTTAGAAATATGTTCATACAGAACTAGGACATGTTCTCACACAAGTTCTCTAATATGTTCTCAGTTCATACATTAAGTTCTCATACAGACCATAGATATGTTCTCGTACAGTATGGCTCTCGTACTGTACTTTAGTTACAGATATGTTCTCATATTAATTCGTTCGCATACGGTTATGTTCTCACACAGAAAAATTAATTATAGTTCACACACATAGTTCATTATACAAACAGATATACAAAACACCCATATTATTACAGTACCATAATTTCATACCTCACAAGGTTATAATACAAGAACCATCAGAACCGATTCATCCATACTAACTATCGGGAATCTATTTTACAAACAAAATTTCCCTATGCATCACATACTCACAACCTATCCGACTATATAATAACAACCAAAATAAACATCCCTCATCGTTTACCGTATAAAGAACGGTAAGCAGGAAATCACTATAGCTATAGCAACCATCACTATAACTATCATCATCAACCGAGCCTCCATACTCATGGTGCTCACTAACTGCCTCAGATACACCCATCTCTCACTCCACAACGCTACCTCCTGCCAAAAAGTAACTACTAACGCCTGTCGCCAGGTCCTCCGAAGTCGCTCCTCCATCGTCGCTCTCCAAGCCTGAGTATTAGCACCTAAGACATTCACCTGCTCCATAAGAGTCAGATGAGAAGTGAGAATGTCTAGAACAGTGGTGCGGGTATCCTCCAGAAGAGTATGGTGCTGAGATACATCCTGTCTCAAAGCCTGTAAATCCTGAGAAATCTGCTGTACCTACGCCCTCAACTCAGCTTGATGGGAGGATTCTCCCACCTCATGTATAGTCGGTGGCTCATCTCGGGGAGCCATATGTCGTCTCGGAGGCAATCCTGTAGTTTTGCGGGCTTGACCCCGCATACGCCGCAACCCGTCCCAAGCGGGTACTCTAGGAGGTGTAAACTCTGTCTCTGATCAGCAACTGGTTCAACCGGAGGTGAGTGAGGAGGACTAGGTATAATAGGAAGTGCTGGTGATGGTGGCGGCACCGGTACTGGCTCAGGTAGTGGTGGTATGGGAGGCACTGCAGATGCATGTGATGCTAATGACACAGCCTCCGAAGGATCTGAGTCCGATCCGGAACTGGAACTGGGAGTATCATCCAGAATGACGTATGGAAACCTATGATATATGTATCTCTCTCCTTGGTCTGCCATTGCTGTATAAACAGAATTCTCAGATCAGTAGCATGAAATAAATATTGAATAATAAAATTCAACATAAACATGATATGAGACGTCCTCCTATCTTAACGCAACTATTAGTCATTACTGTTGTTAGTATTTTGCTTGAATTAAATCAAACTAGAATGCACACGTGTTGCAAATTTCAGTTATGCTGGCCACTCATAACTGGAATTTGTACCACCTGATTATCCTGGCTTAATTCAAAACAAGTTTTGTTCAATAATAATGTTCGGTGCTCTCTGTGTTACTATACGAGCCTACGGTTATAGTCTAGGTCTCTAAGTCAACCTAATTCTCTATAACATGTGGCTCTGATACCACCCTGTCACACCCCCACCCCTCGTCACCTCGTGTATAGCCTGACGTCACTGAACCGGTTGCGGAAGCATAGTGGTGATGTCTCAGAGGTGAGGGGTGACTTACTTGAACCGATATCATAAGCACACAGATTAACTTAAAGTAAACTCATTACAAGGATGTCGCAATCACAATTACATTACAGCTATATTTATTTAATTACAATATTAATTATACAAGTGCAAATATCCCAAAAGTGCATCCTCACCGGCTATTACTGTTTACCTGCAAAAAGTTTTGAGTTTGAAACGTCAGCACAAAGCTGGTGAGATCGACAGTTCAATTTAAAAAAAATATGATATGATAAGCATGTTCTCAAAAGTTCAGTTCCGGACAACCATGGGACCTGTATCTAGTTCCTTTCGGACGTCTAGTCTGTCTCAAGATATTACCCGTCGGTACATATCTTAGTGCCTCATTATCTTAATGTCTATCACTCCATTAAGAAGTTCAGGAAACAGATAACAAACATTCACACAAGGGGAGATGCAATCCTCCCAGCGAATGGGGTGTCAACCAATAGTACTATCAATGTTTTCTGCTCGGCCACACATGGGTTCACTAGATACAGTTCAAAAATGAGGACTTTCAGTTCCATGATAGAGTTCAGTCTACAGGCAAAATCCCATGAAATCCCACAATATCACATGAAATCACACAGATATCATTGATGCATATCATATGTTCAGACAACAGTTTGCAGAGTTTCCCCGATGTTTATAAAAGATTAAAAATAAAAGGGGTTGTACGAAACTCACCTGATGATAATAGGTAGCAGAGTATCACCAAACTGATAGTACAGAGATGATTCTGCATTTAGTTATTTTTTAGTAAGTTATTTATGTTCTAGTTTACTGATTAGATCCTTCTGAACGTTCAATGTCAAAGACATTGCTTAGTAAATCATCAACTCGATATTAATTATATAATTAATTAATTTAAGGTTATATCATACAATGTATGATAATGTAGGAACCTACATTGCGTTAGATTCCTAACACGAAGTTGATGACACTCTAGATTAATCAGAATAATCTCTGATTAATCAGATAGTTAATGTTGTTGATTATAATGCTAAAACAGTTTCTAGATGATTTAATGGCTTAGGAGTGATTAATCCTTATTATTGATTACCCAAATATCATGAAATATCACAATGTAGCATCAGAATAGGTGAAATAACCAGATTTAACATACTAATCTGACTGTTATCACAAACATCAGATAATCATTCCAATGAGTATGTTAATGATTGTGATTAGTTTGAAACACTTAGATTTAACCATTGCATTTCAAAGATTAATCAAACTAATCACCTACATTGTCATAATCAAATGGTTTAAACCATTATAATCATGGGTATGATTTCATGAAAATCGGGCATTACAACGGATCAAAACAAGGATTTAACCGTTAGAACTTCGTGTTCTTCGTTTATAATCAATCCTAGCCACCATCTAGGCAATAATCAACAATCCTAACTATCTCATTACGTTCAAAATAAAGATCTAATCAATCAAAATCAAACTAGAAGGTTAAAACGAACCGTTACCTGTTCTGACGAATTTCTGCGGTTAAAACAGCGATCAGGACTTGTATATATGATTCCTGGGATGATCCGGATGTTTAAGGGGCTTTGATTTGAAGTATGAAGGTGTAGATATGCTTATTTTTCGTCTGGAGGTCAAGAAGGGTCGAAATAATGCGATTTTGAAGCTTCTCAAACGTTCTGATCGTCTTAAACAATTTTTAACCGACATAGTACCTGGGGCGCATCGCCCCAACTGGAGGTTTGGGGTGGGGCGTACCGCCCCACGTCATCAGGACCACCATTTTGGTTTTAAACTTCGTTTCGCGATTCCGGGAGCATACGAACTCCGTTTTGCGCGCGGTTTTCGCCTACGTTCACGATTTTTCGAGCTCTTTCCAATGGTTATAATTTCAAGACCTAAAGAGTTCAAAATATTTGACCTCTTATCTATCGCTATATTCGATTCAGTGTATCTTGAAATCGGAGCCTCGTTTTGCGATTTCGCTTACACTCATTTTTTTCATTTTCGAGTTATGATTGTAGACATGAAATCGGTTGGTCATCTATTTGAATAAACATCATGTGATGAATGTTTCTTTGAGATCTACTAGCACCAGATTCCTGAGTAACTACAAGTCATGAACTGATATACTATGATATGGTCCTTCTGACACATACGTAATAATAAATGTGGATTTCAAACAAGACCAAATGTGCTTATTTCGTTGATGACGTAGTTCTTCGAGCGCAATTTGTCACAATAGAGAATTACCTATCAACAATTAGTTGATGAAGTATGTAACCATGTTCAAATGCTTAGAGAATCTTCACGCGTGAATTTGTTACTATATTACTCATTTCAAGGCATTAGTGAAAGTTCTTTCTTAGTGGGGGAAGAAAGCATAAACATGCTTTATTTTCTATGAGAAAATGTAGTTAACTTTATGGCTCATATAAAAGTTAACTGGCAAGCATTTATTCCATCTCAACATAGTAGTTGTATGGACCTCCTGCGAGGTTTTTCCAGTTCTTATGTTGGTGGTGTGGATAATACAACAGTTTTACAATACAACAATCCGGAGGTTGGTGTTGCATTATTAGATCAACTGGCTAATGAACATTAAGAAAGTGATGGTTTCGAGCACTCTGAAGGTCATATGACCAATAAGAGCGAAGAAAGTGAATTCCCCTTCCAACGACGAGTTAAAAAGTGAAGACCCAGTCCCTCTATCCTCAGACCAGTATAAATTAGGCGTTTATCAAGGATTCTCTCAAGCATTTGATCTCAATGAGCCTATAGAGGAGTCAGACGATTATTTTCTTCCCGATTTTGATGATGAAGATCATATGGACATATGGAATGAATATTCCAACGAAATCTGTCTTGGAATGAATTTTAATTCAAAAAATGATATCATGTATGCAGTCAGAAGGTGGAATGTTGGTTGTAATAAGGAGATCTACGTGGCAGATAGCAAACCATCTTCAAAAAGAAGAAATCATCACATGTGGAGAATCACAACATGGACCGGTGCTCATAGCTGCTACTTAACTGTAATTCAAAACAATAATCAAGCTCTAAGATTCAAATATGTTGCTACACATATTTTCCCTCAAATTCGTGAAGATATATCATTTTCGGTAAAACGGATTCGTGCTTACATAAAAGAGAAAATTAAGGTTGATATTACATATTCCAAGGATTGAACAACAAGAAGAATTGCTACAGAGAGAATTCATGGTAATTGGGTGAGCAACTTCAATGAGTTGACAAAATATGTAGAAGCATTGAAGGCCTCAAATGATGGTACTATAGTAACATGGTTCCAGCATCCACATAGTACACCGGAATGCACTCTAAATCCGATAAATAAAGTATTATACAACGTGCACGTTGCACAAATAAAGTATTATACAATGTGCACGTTGCATGCACTCTAAATCCGATGAATTTTTATTAAAAAAATTATTTAAATGATTATAAATAGTGGTTAATTTTAAGCAATTTCCTTTAAAATCATTTTTGCTAGTTGTCAAACCTAACAAGGTGTGACATCTAACGATGCGATCCGCAACAGATGTCGGTTGTTCACAACCTGAAACAACTCCACCTTCAGTTGGTAAACCCCACAAAACATTAACATCTTCTAGGGTTACCGTCGCTTCACCGATGGGCATATGAAACATGTGTGTTTCAGGACGCCATCTTTCAATAAGTGCTTCAAGCATGCCATGATCAAGTTTTCGATAGCCACAATTACTTAACCCACCAAAACCAGCAACGTTAATGTAGCGTTTAACATTTTCGGTGATAGGGTTGTTGTTCAGCAATGAAAAAAACTTCTGATCAGCACGCCTGAAGACCAATTTTGTAAGCTCCCTATTATTAAATATATCTCGCACCCGGTGTGAATCTTTAAGAAACAAGACATCATCAACGATCGGACCGGGATGCAAATCATAACTCATTTTTGATTGAATGCAATTTGCTTGAAACTTTGAGAAGTAGATGCAAACTCACGTAGGTTATAATCTTTTATGTATGTATGTATGTATGAGCTTTTGTTTTTTAAGAAAGTAGAATGGATTAATAGATTGGTGAAGGTGAAAATATGGGATGTATACGAAGTGAAATGGTTTGGTTTTATATATGCATGCATATGTTAATAATATTGCCGATGGTTTTAAAGATTCTCACCTACTCATGCATGTCAACTACTCATACATCACACTTTAATTTAATTTTCTAAAAAACCCATGCATGCATCACTTTTCTTAATTACTCACCCACTTTTTTCTTAATTCTGAACTAGATGTACCCATCCACTACTTTTTGCTGAATTTATCGTACACATAGGACACTCATCCGCTACCTCAAGTAGGGATCTATTTAAAAATGGCACCTACTATCGTTTAACAAGGCTGTAAGTGTGATTAGTGGCATCTGCTATTACATGTAGCGGTTCATTAATCAAAGAAAGCAGCTTCCACAACTTGAAGTAGCGGTTCCTACCCAGATGGCAGCCCCTTGCTTAATGATGTTCCAACGTGTAATAAGATTGCCACATAAGTCACATCCACTACTTGGGGTAGTGGAACACCCATTTTCCAAGAACAACACCAAAACCACCTACTTTCCATGAACCCTATGCAAAACCACCTATTTAAAAAAAAATCACAAAAGCATGCAGTCCAGTACAATCGCAGGTCAAAAATGGCAAGGATATGACAACGTAAATCAACTTCAATCACCAACTAAAGCTAATAATCACTAGTTAACGCATAATTGCTTACAAAAGTTAAGACTATGACTTGAAATTCGAATTCATCACTAATGACCATAAAACTCAAATCAAACGATTAGTAGAGGTTCCTTTAGCACCTTTGGAACTCTTTGAGAAACTATAGCATACTCACAACTACTATTATTGCAAATTGGAATTGTAGAGATGTAGAGAATTTCCAGAAAAAACACGAACAACGGATGAATCGAAAGTCGTGGAACACACTTTCAGATCAAACTATTTGCGGTTCACCCAAATATTTGATCGGATAAAGTTCGATTTCGCTCAAGAACAAGTATGAAATTTGCTGTGTAAAAATTGAATGAACCAGAGTCTCACGAATTCGATCATTTCTGGGCGCAAAACATTTGGAAACTGCCTCCAGGCAGTTTTTCCAAACTTTCGTTTTTCACGATTTTGCCACAAAATTTGTAAACCAAATTTTCATGTAAAATTCGTAAAAATCAAATTTCCAAGCTGACCTGGCAGCTCGACCCCAACCAGGGGCTCTGCCCCTTGGACCCCGCCAGGGGCTGCCGCCCCTTGGACCCCGCCAGGGGATGCCGCCCCTTGGACCCCGCTAACCGGGGGCGCTGCCCCCGGACCCCCGCCAAGGGGGCGTTGCCCCCTTGGAACCCCCATTGAATTTATAGAATATTAAACAAGCGTGCACCCCACACCCAACCTGTTTAATGATTTCATAATTCATATTGATCGATCAAATTAACCCCAATTACACTAAAATATCTAACAAGAGATCGACTATAACTGGTTTTGGATTCTCATACGGATAACACAAACCAACAAACTTGTGCAAGTAATTATATATCGTTTTAATCGTTCTTAGTTAACGCAAGAAAGCCCCATGATTTTAATCACAATTAGATTTCGTGTTGGAAAAAATTTGATTAAGAATCGGATTAGGGTTAATTGGTTAGGGAAACTGATTGCCGGGGGAGGAGACAATTTACATGTTTTATATTTCTCGGCCGAGATCCTAACGCCCGATGAAATGGGCGCGTCTAAGATTCGGCTAGGCATGAACACAATGTCTAATCCTATTTTAGCCGGGTTTTTTTTCCTTTTAGAATTTTTAGACTCCTAAGATAATTTTTCTAGATTTCTTTCAAAAGAAATTTCTAATTTGATATGATTATTTATATTTTATATATATATATATATATATATATCAAATCTGTGAGTATTTTTATTTTTATTTATTACTTAATGTTTTATAATAAAAGGATTTGGATTATTGTTGAATCATTAAATCTTAACAAAATACACACACAAAATATATTATTATTATTATTATTATTATTATTATTATAGTAAATAAAAATCGTTTTTGCCACCTATCACATTTTTAAACGAATCTCGTCACATGTCATGTTTTTATCATCCTCTTTATTATCTCTTCTATATAATAGTAATATTATCTCCTATTAATGATTATTATACTAATGATATTATTTGTCTTTTTAATATTAATAATAGTTTTTAAACAAATAAAAAATCAAAGTTTTCCCTAAAAAAACTTTAAACTTTTTTTCTAAAATATGAAAATTTTTAAAAAATTATTTTTAAAAAAAATAAGGAATATGTAAAAAACTATTTTTTTTAAAGAGTGATTTTTATAAACAAATGACGTTTCTTAACACGAAATGCTTAAGTTTTTTTTTTTCCAAAAACCAAAATTCATAAAAATGATAGGGAAAATTACACCTTTGGCTCATTATGTTTCATGATATTTTCAAATTATGTCATTTAACTTCAATAATTGCAAAAATACTACCTAACCTTCTTGATCTTATAACAGATACTTTTGACTAAAAAACCAACTGAATTTTTTTACCTTAGTTAGTTTTAAATTTCATCCATTACAAATCAAGAAGGTCGCACACTAATCCTTTAATTATTAAAGCTTTTAATTATTATTTATTAATTAAAGTACTTACTAAAATTAAGTATTTATTAAAATTTATTCATTTTATATTAAAATATCAATTTATAAGTTTTATTATTAGCCGCAAAATATTTTATATTAAATCCATGTAATAAATGAGACAATAGTATATCTTATCTTAGTTTGTAATTAATAAAAAAACCTTTTCTGACATTTGTCACATTTTTAACCTAATTTTGCCACATGTCATGTTTTTATCATCCTCCTCATTGTCTCTACTATTTAATAGTTATATTATCTCTTCTATTAATAATTATAATACTAATGATATTATTTATATTTTTAATTAAACTATTACCATGTGTATTATACGGATTTAATAAAAAATATTAAATAGTTAGTAATTAAAATTTAGTAATTGTAAAACGATATTCTAATATAAAATGATTAATTTACATATTAATAAGTACTTTAAGTAATAAAATAATAATTAAAAGTTTTAATAACTAAAGAATTAGGACCCGACTTTCCTGATTTGTAACAACTCGAATTTTTAAATAACTGAATTAAAAAATTGTAACTGGTTTTCTTGTCAAAAACTATTTGTTGCAAAATTATCTGGGTAGGTTTTCTCTCGATCAGAAGACCTATCCCAGTGATTAACTCGACACGCTTTGAATCGTGACTCCGGGTAGGCGCAAGTTCGAATTCAACATTGGCCGGTTTTGGCATTTTTGCATATTTCAGCCATTTTAACAAACAAATAATAATAATAAAGTAAATAAATAAAAAAATTCTAAAAATTCAGGAATACTATTTTAAATATTCGGGGCAGTTTTTTACAAATTTTCTAATTATATTTATATGACTTTTTCATTTTATGAAACGATAGAAATAACGTACAAGTTATATACATAATTCAATGATTCATAATGTAATTATGATTATTAAAATCATAAGTTGTTTGATAATTTTTTTATTTAGTTATTATTTTTCTTAAAAAAAATTCTTACAAATGTTAAAAACCAAAATATTTACTCTTTAAAAGTATTATAACCATATTTTTATAAAAAACAATTTAATGTAGTTTATTGATAAAATGAAAAAATATTGTAATCTTTATTCAAGGAACATTATAAAAAAATTGTTTATAAGTAAGTTTTTGTTTCTGCTATCCATTAATGTCTCCGATTAACCTTGTGCATATGAGTAAATAGATTAAGTGACGTGTCTCAAGAGTTGGGGCGTCACACGTCTGAACCCTTTCAATGCTTCCACTGAACTTTAACTTGGCGAATCGTTTTGTTCCGTAGTTGCTTTTCCTTGGTGTCCACGATCATGACTGGATCTTCAATGTAGTTCAGTCTATTATCCACCTCGATGTCATCTAAAGGAACGTACGCTTCTGCATCTGCCAAACTGTTCCTAAGATGTGACATGTGGAAGTTAGGATGGATCCCGTTCAATTCTTCTGGTAATCTCTTTATGAATCGAATGATTCATTTCCATGGCGATATTTTTATCAACACATGATCGCCAACATTGAACTCTATTGGTCTTCGGCGCATGTCAACATAAGATTTTTGGCATTTTTGTGTAGCCTTCATTCGTGCTTTTATCAATCGTAACATTTCTGCCATGTCTATCACCGAAGCTTTGTTACCCATCTCTTTGTGTCCAGTTTCACCCCAACACACTAGGTTTCTGCATCTTCTTCCATACAACGCCCCATAAGGGGGCATTTCGATACTGGTGTGGTAGCTGTTATTGCAAGAAAACTCCACCAATGGCAAGTGGTCACCCCAGCTGTTGCCAAAATCGATAATGCACACCCTAATCATATCCTCCAGAGTTTGGATACTCCTTTCAGACTTTCCATACGTTTGAGGGTGATAGGCGATACTGATGTTCAATATTGTTCCCACCGTTTCATGAAACTGCCTCCAGAATCTAGAAGTGAACCTCATGTCTCGATCTGATACAATGGAGACTGGGACTTTATGTCGTGTCACAATTTCCTTTACAAATAGATTAGACAACCGTTCGGATGTATAATTTTCCCAGATAGGAAGAAAATGAGCACTTTTCATCAAAAGGTCCACAATCACCCATATGGTATCATGACGCTTAGTTGTTCTTGGTAGCTTGGTAATGAAATCCATGGTGATGTGTTCCCACTTTCATTTTAAAACCTCTAGGGGTTGCACATATCCGGATGGCTTCTTATGTTCGGCCTTTACTTCCTTTACTTGGGCACAACTAAGGCACTTGTTCACGTATTGCATCACGTTAAACTTCATCCCTGGCCACCAATAATCTTTTCGTAGATCTTGATACATCTTCGTCGCATCGAGATGTACCGAATAACGCGATTTGTGGGCTTCACACCATAATCATTGTCTTCCAAGTTCTTCACTTGTCCAAAGACACGTTCAAAGCCCACATTTTCTTCTTTCAATCCTTTCCATTGCGCCTCCTTGAGCTCATCCAGAAAGTCGGGCATTATCAATAAACTATAGGATTTAACCCGTATGGCTAGATGCTCGGTGTTACGACTTAAGGCATCTGCCATCACGTTGGCTTTCCATGGGTGATATTAAATATCACAGTCATAATCCTTTAGTATCTCAAGCCGTCATCTTTGCCTCATGTTAAAATCTTTTTGTTCGAAGAAATACTTCAAACTCTTGTGGTCGGTATAGATGGTACTCTTGACACCATACATATACTATCTCCATATTTTCAATGCAAACACCACTGCAACTAGTTTGAGATCATGGGTTGGGTAGTTACCTTCATGAATCTTAAGTTGGCACGAAGCACAAGCTATCACCCTTTCCTTTAGCATAAGTACACATCCCAACCCTTGTCGTGATGCATCAGCATACACAACAAAGTCATCATTCTCATCTGGCAATGCTAAAACATGAGCTTGGGTAAGCTTCTCCCTTAGCACTGTAAACGCTTGTTCTTGGTTTGGGCTCATTCATACTTTACGTCTTTCTTCGTGAGCTTAGTTAATGGAGTCGCTATTTTAGAGAAGTCATGAATAAATCTTCTATAATAGTCAGCCATACCAAGAAAATTGCGTACTTCTGTTGGTGACTTCGGAGGACTCCATTTCATAACAACCTCAACTTTAGCCTTCCGGTTCACCATGTGACCCAGAAACTGCACTTCCCGTAGCCAGAAGGCGCATTTGAAAAACTTAGCATAAATTTTCTCTTTCTTCAGGGTCTCCAATACCTCGCGTAAATAACAAGAGTTATCCCCATTGTTCTTTAAATAAATCAAAATATCATCAATAAACACAATCAGCGATCGGTCCAACATCGGTCGACATACTCGATTCATCAAATCCATAAATTGTACAAGAGCATTTGTCAGTCCAAATGACATAACGAGAAATTCAAAATGTCCATAATGTGTCCTGAATGCAGTCTTTGGAATATCTTGCTCTCGAACTTCCAACTGATGGTAACCTGATCAGAGATTTATCTTGGAGAACAAGCTTGCACCTTGCAATTAATCAAATAAGTCATCAATTCTAGGTAAAGGATACATGTTCTTTAAGGTCAGTTTATTTCGTTCCCAATAATCGATACACATCCTCATGTTTCCATCTTTCATCTTTACAAACAGCACTGGTGCTCCCCATGGTGAAACACTCGGTCGTATAAAACCTTTATTGAGGAGGTCTTGTAGCGGGGTCATCATTTCTTTCATTTTGATGAGAGCCAAATGTCACACCCCGGGCCGGCGGGGTTGGATCGGAGTCCCCGTCGGGCGGAAGGTTCCCGGGGCGCGATATCGTGGATGATAATCGGGTTGATCAGATTGTTTACATAGCATCAATGTTAAGAATATCTAAAGCACAATTAGCATTAAACTAGGATTACAAAGTTAAATTACAGCATCAGTGTTTGATAATTTAACTAAGTAAACCTATCCAAAAGAATCAAATGTTTCTATCTTGTATCTGTACAAGATATCCAAAAGAGATTCGTATTAACTACAAAAGATGTGCTTTCAAAAGTCTGCTAGGTCCTCTAGTTGGGCTGCCTAGCATGCAATCCTGAGCATTAGATTATACCTGTACATCACCTGAGAAAGCATGTAAAAGAAACAAGGTCAACACAATGGTTGGTGAGTTCATGTAGTTTGTAAGTTTAAAATAGCTTTAGCAAACTTCCTTCGATAAAACCTTAACCTCATTAACATCACATGTATCATCTAACTCGGTATGCTTATATATAGGGCATACCCCTGAGTCGAGCCTACGACCCGCCCAGACGCCATCCCACCACATACTAAGTCACATAGGACATTGATGCTAATGATAATTAAGCGTTTTATCTACCATCCAATCACGTTCCCGTTATCGTTTGAGCATTTGTATATAAGTTTACCCCATGCACCAATAGTATCCGTGAGTTTAGCCTGATAGTTACCGATATGGATAACCGAATGCCCGAAGGAATCCAGTATTAATCCAGACCAGCCCCAGGTATAATTAGCAACTCAGGGGGAGATAGAGGATTTCCAGGTCGACACAAAGTCAACTAAGGATCACCAATATCGTCCTAGTTACTGATCACCCAGGTAAATAGTTGTGGGAAACACTGCATGGCAAGCACTGAGAGGCCATCAGTCAATTTCCTCGATTGAGACCATGAAGAACACCCTATGGCAAGCACTGAGAGACCATAGTAGATGCCTTCTAGTCCCGACTGTTAAGAACACATGAAGGCAAGCACTGAGAGACCAACTATTGTTCTTACAGTCCCGACTAGGAAGAACACATGAAGGCAAGCACTGAGAGACCAACTATTGTTCTTCCATAGCCAATAGTTTTAGCATACAAAGAGTCCAGCATTTACGTAACTTGTGCACAAGAACTAGCTTTACAACCGGTAAGGCAAGCACTGAGAGGCCAAACCGTTGTTTGAGCATGGCAATCACATAGCATTCAAGAGTTTATAGTATCCATAGTTTCAAGTATTCAATGTGTATGTATGCATGTATATATTTAGTATCCCTATAGCATTATAGCATCATTAGCCTTTAGTGTCTACATTAATCTCTAGCATAAAACCCATAGCATTAACAAGTAGCATAGTCTCATAGCATTAGTATTAAGCATAACCCGTAGTGTTAGTTTGTAGCATAAACCCGTAGTATTAGCATTTAGTTTAACCCGTAGTCTTAGTGTTTAGCATGACTCATAGTATTAGCTTGTAGCATAACCTCATAACATTAGCATCCACAATAGCATCATCAGATAGTATATACCCTTAGCACTTGGTATTAACACATAGCTTTAGTATTAGCAAGTAGCTTATGCCTTTAGCACTTGGCATAATCAAATAGTATTTAGTTTAAATAGTGTCTCATGCCTTTAGCACTTGGCATAATCAAATAGCATTTAGTTTAAATAGTGTCTCATGCCTTTAGCACTTGGCATAATCAAATAGCATTTAGTTTGAATAGTGTCTTATGCCTTTAGCACTTGGCATAATCAAATAGCATTTAGTTTGAATAGTGTCTTATGCCTTTAGCACTTGGCATAATCAAATAGCATTTAGTTTGAATAGTGTCTTATGCCTTTAGCACTTGGCATAATCAATAGTATAAAAGCATTTTGTTAAATTTAAAACATTTGTTTTAAAAAGTATAACATGCTTCTCAGTCCCGAGTTAAAAACCAAAATAGTTTGAAAAGGGACAATGAACTCACCTTGTAGTTGTGGTAGTTGACTTAGTCTAAATGAAAGAATACACGCGCTCTTGATTGTACTTGAGTGTGTTTTCATGATCCTGTATTGATTTGCACCATATTTGTAACTTATCAGTATAAGTTTGTAGGATTTTGTGCGTATGTGTAGGTGTTAGCCACAAGTTTGGCTAACCCTTGTAAGTCTCGGTTGTCATTCGGCTCTTCTGTACTTGTTATTGATATTCCCATCCTTGTACTAATTAACATGGTTTTGTTTCATACCTTATTACTTGTTTTAAGTTTATCTTGACTGGAAATTATCATGTAATATAGCTTGACCCCTTATCATCTTCTAAGTATAAAGTTTAACCCTTTAGTTCTAAAACTTAGTGTGTTATCCGAGTAAATCTTGTTTTGTTACCGACATATCTATTAACCCATCATGACTTTTCTTTGTAAAGTTTAGTGTTTTAGACTTTGCGAAGCCATCTAAACCATCATGGCTAAGCATTAGGCCTTGGGCCAAATTCTATGGGCCTTGGGCCCATTTTGTTGGGCCTAACAGATTTTTATCATGGGCCAACATCAATCATGGGCCGAAGAAAGTAGGTTATTGGGCTAGGTTGCTTGCACCATAGGCCATCCAACATGAAAGTGAGCCATTTCAGTGTAGCATAGTCTTGGGCCACGGTCAAGTCAAAACACTTTCTTTGGGTCAAACAAGATCTTTGGATTGGTTGTGGGCCAAAGGAAATATGTTGGGTCTACAGATGGGCCGAAGGGCTATTTGGGCCTGTTAAAGGTTAGTGGCCCAACTGTTTCTTATGGAATATGTATCCAACTAGCTGGGCTAATATCTAATCTCGGATAGGGTGTTGGGCCTGGGTGAAATGGGGCCAAATTAGTGGGCTATATGATTGGGCCAAGTAGTCCCTTAAGCCCACCGAATGACAAGAGTTTTATGATGGGGGCCGGGAATGTTGTTGTCCAAACAGTGATTATGGCCGAATGATATTCATCCAGTTGGCATCGAACTTGGTCAAACTCAGGTAGCCCACGAGGGGGTCCAGTCGAATGGGACTCCTGCCTCACCGAATGAGATGGTTCGAATGAGGTGAGTATGGCCATGGTCGAATGGGTAGCGAATGAGAAGAGGGAAAAGGTGGTGGCCGAATAGGTGAGCATCTTGTCGAATGAAAGGACAACCCTAGGCCGAATGTCAATGGCTGTCGAATGAACTAGTGACCGAATGTGGAGCTGCTAGCCAAGAGCATGAGCGGCGAATGAAGAGCAGGTCGAATGAGATGGTGATTCGGCAAACATGTGTGGCTCTTTCGGCCATATGTCATTCGACCATCTGGGTCGTGTCATTCGACCGTGGTAAAGGTGGTCGGGCATTACTTCCAATCCATGACACAAGGTGATTTTCGAAGGAGGTGCAGGCTAGGACTGGTGTTCGTGGGTGTCGGATTAGAAGGGAAAGGCTTAAACCGGTTTAGAGTTTAACTTGAACAAAAAGGGTAAAAACCCTAATTTTTGCTACCTTTGCAGCTCCTTACATGAAATTTCAGTGGATATCTTTCTAGATCGGTTGTACTTATGTGTAGAGGGGGTCGAGATCTTCGTTTGGGTTCAAGAATGGCTCGATTTCGTTGAGTTTTGAGGGAGTTATGAGCTTGTGAAGTTCATAAATGGAGGATGAGTGTGTAAACCGGGATTAGGGTTTTTGTAGGAGAGAAGAAGATGGAAAAATGAATTAAATGGGCTCATTCAAGGTATTTATACCTCGGGTGAGTTCGGGTTCGTTTTCGTGGCTCGGTTCGCGTTTTCGTTACGTTTCCGAAACGTAACGCGTGTTTTTCGTAGGTTTTAAATAAAAGAATTATTTTATGATGTTTTAAATACAAATATATTTTTACGCGTTTCGATTAATTCGTTCGCGATTTATTAAAACAGTTTCATTTAATTATTTAATGATGAGTTTCAAAATTGTAAAATAAGAAATATCTTATTTCTTTATCTTTATGGTCGTTCGTATCTTTTATCGCTTTCGTTTTCGTTTCGTCAGAACGCGTCACCATCGCGCGTATTCGTTCGAATCGTCATTCGAACGAACACGACGATGGTTTTGCTTTCCGACTTTTGTTTTCTACTTTTCAGTTATTATTTCAGAACGTTAAACTATCAGAATTACTCGTACAGATCGTCACCTATACGAATAATTCATCGGTTTAGCATTCCGTAACAACAACCGTTATCGTTTTGTTTTGTTTAACCTCACATACGTTTACACATAATAGCACATCAATAAGCCTTGGTTTCACTGTTCAATGTTGTCTGATGTGTTTCTGACTGTTAAACTGTAAAGTTTAATCAGATTTCAGAAACAATAGCATAATAGTTTACTGTTAAGCATTACGTAGTTGATAGTACATCAATAGTTTGCATAGTTTGTACCTGAGTTACTGTGCCTTTACTGTTCCGTTCACCGTTCCGGCGACGTTTCCAGCACAGATGTTACACCAAACGATACGGTGTTTTGGCGATGGGGTGTGCCCCCGGCACTAGATCAATTTGGAACTCAATTTCCTACTCGGGTGATACTCCAGGAAATTCCTAAAGGAATACATCAGGGAAGTTACATTCCACGGGTACATCATCAATCGTCCTTGTATCAGTTTGTTCCTCAATCACATATACCAAGTAGGCTCCACACCCTTGCCTCATCATATCATTAGCCTTGATCATCAAAATGATCTTCGGTGCATACATCTCTTTATAACCATAGATCGTCACCGAACTCCCATCCAATGCTTTAAACATATCATCTTACATCGACATACAATGTTAGCCTCATATTTAGCTAACCAATCCATACCCAAAACAACATCGAATCCTCCTAAGGTTATGAGAAATAATCGTACGGGGAATCTATGACCCTCTATCTCAATGTAACAATCATCTATAGCCTTCGTCACCCTGGTCATCTTACCAATTGCTGTCTCTACATCGAATACCCACTATATCTTCTTAACCTTCCCACATAATCCATCACAAAAGGTAGAAGATACGAAACTCATACTACCACCAGAATCAAACAATGAAGGTATTATAAGTATACATATATTTAAAATGGATGTATTATTGGATTTTGCAAGTTACTTCTCTTATACTTATGCGAACCTTGTAGAATATTGCTTAATAAAATGTTTTAGTAAAAGAATAAGTGACATTTGGTATGAGTAATAAGGTACTAGGTTGAAAATGATTGTTTTTGAATGAATCATATGACTTGAATACACTAGTATGTGATATTATGATCTTTGATAAATGTGATAACTGTTTATCACAATCTAAGATATAATATCATAGAATACTTGAATAATTATTTATTTATATACACGAATATGAGACATTCATCTTAGAATCATTAGTGTGAATCATGTGGACTTGGTTGAAATTCAAACGAAATCACTCATTATAATATTTAATCAATCCAGCTTAATGTCACGTTATTGAATTTTGGACGAATTATAAAAATATAAGAATTTATGATGACTTAGTTAAAATAATCAATTCGAAAAGTTGAATACCGTTGACATATTAGAATTGAGCAGTTTGTAAAGTGTTTGACATGCTTTGGCCTATAAGTGAGAACACTCAAATATGAACTCATGAGGATAGCTGGACATGTCCCACCATATATAATGGACTTATACGAATAACTTTCCTAGATAGAAGTTTTGACTAATGGTATTTCACTATTCTTGATTAATACATGCTCACCTCACAAACTTAATTCTAACGAGATTATAAAATCAGTATTGGAAATCATATACCTATATTATCTAAGGAATATTATTAGGCATTTATCTTAATGGAATTTAGTCCTATCATCTAAGGATCGTTCGTGTGTGCATGAGTTTGTAATAAAGTTTTCTTAAGGTAATACTTAGGCATCTACAAACTGTGTAGAGGAACATGATATGAAGTCATCTTAATCAAAGGCATCTTAAACTAAGTGTAGGCAAATGTTTGTTCATAATCTATGGCTATTCTTTATCATGACAGTTGAATACATAACATAACATATAATAGATATTACGTAGCACATAATGAACATACATTAATAACATGAGATATTCTCATATTTGGGTAAGCTTAGCTATAGTTTGGGGCACCATTTTCTAATAATATAGATCCCTATCACCATGGCTCTGATACCAATCTTTCACACCCCGACCGACGACGGACTATGTCGGGCGCGATTGTGATTGTTCATTAGCTTATGATGCTATTATTATGTTTCAATATTTAAGGCATTATTATTAACAAGACAAACAAAGCATTTATTGCAACATTCTACATGATTTTCAAATTCAATTTACAGGTGAAACACTAATACATTGTTTAACAATTAACTAGGTCACGTAATACTTATCCTATGTCTTCTCCAAGTATTCACTTAAACATGTTACATATGTAAAAATAGGTTTGGGGTTAACTATATGAATAGTTGGTGAGTGTAACATACAGTTTAAATAAATGTTTTAAAAATAAATGATGCATCACAATTAGACTATTTAAAATTAAAATATAAGCAAGTATAAGTCATTTTGCATATAAGGCGAATACAATAACAATAACTTATCTCAAGTGTAATACATAGAACTTAGTTAAGGCTGATCTAGTCTTAAACTAAGACATTCAAAGCACAACTTTACAATAGATAAAATGTTCACTCAAACCCGTTTAAGTAATAATATAAAACTACTATTTCAACTAAGTCTGCAATAGATCATAGTCTCTCAAACAAGTCTCAATACTATAAGAACATTTAGTATGTCAATCTTGTTTGCAATAGATAACACATGAATATGAATCATAAATTTCCCAAAATAGGCACTCACATATTAAGGATTCAGCAAAAATTGACTAAATGGTTGCATCGAATGATTTTGATTGTAAACATTGTTTTTGAATGGAGCATATGTAAAATCCCAAAATACTAAAAGTAAAATAGGGAATGTGAATGTATTCACTTGATTTGCTTTGCTATTCTGAGAGTCTTTGATAGGATTTATGAGTTAAAATCACACAATAACCTAAAGTTTAAATAAATAACTTAGTTGTGTTCTAAGTTTATGGCCTTCTATGGAATTCTTAAGAATATATCTAGGTTTAAACAACAATAGTTGGAATCTTTATTTTTTTATTAATTAATATTCCTACAAGTTTCTTAAATAAATATATTTAAAATATGAATAAATAATATTCCATCCATTCTCTCTCTCTCTCTTATTCTATGGTTTTCATGAATAAGAATAGATATTTGTGTTTATGAAAATTTTATTCAATTTGGTTAACTAAAATATATTTTATAAATAAACAAATGAAAAATTAGAATAGTTACAAAATGAGTTAGAATAATTATATAGAATTATTCTAGGGTTTGTATATAAACTTTAAAAGTTTTTTTTTTAATTTTTTAAAATAAAATTTATAGATTTTTTTTATTAGAACAAATAATTTGTTTACATAAATAATTTATTTAAACAAAAATAAATTTTCTTAAATGATCTTAGGATTTCCTAATATAAAATAAAATTTTAAGTATAAAATAACTGGTTTAACATCTTTAGATTTGAGCAAAATAAGTAAATAAATATGTATTACTAAATTTTATTAAAGTTTCCAAATAATAATTAAATTTATATTTTTAAGATTAAACTCCATTATAGATGATTGAAATCATTCACGCATCGATATCCTTGCCTAAATAGATCCTAGTCTAGCTGGATTACACGTGAATTGAGCTGGGATCATTTCGGGTTGCATATGAGTTATGGGTCGGATCTATTAGGGAACCGGTGAGAAAGGAAGACAACTATGGGGATACTGGAGCCTTGGTCTCTAAAGTTATTGTTTGCATTGGCTGGTTTAGTTCTTATCAACTTTAGTCCATCAAAGTTTATATAAAATTTTTATAATGTTATATACTTATAAAAATTGTCTTTAGTTAATCTTATAAAATATCTTTTTATTTTAATTAATTTATTTATTTTGTTAATATATATACATACACGTGCATATATTTAACATTCCAATTAAGTTATCTTTAAAACAAATGTTATTAAAATTTTACTTAGTGAACAAAGTTTATTAATATTTTTATTTTATTCAAATTTAAGTTAATTTATAAATTATAAATAAAAGAAAACTTATGATATCAAAATTTATATGTTTTAAATAAAAATACCCACTTGAATTTTAGTTCTAGCACCATTACAATTTGAAATTATTCTCGAAAATCATGAAGGTTACAGTTTCCACTACTTTAAAAAATTTCGTTTCGAAATTTGTTTAAAAGGAATGTTTGTTTGTTTTTTCATTCGAACTGGTTTGTTTGCCATTGAATGTGATTACGAGTGTTGAATGGTTGACTTTTTATGGATTGTTTACCATGATCACCATAATTTTTTTATAAAGTGCATTGAATCACCAATGCACGCTTCAGTAGAAAGAGTATAGAGATTATAAGCATACGGATATTTAAAATGAATATATTTGTTGGAGTTTGCAAGTTACTTCTCTTGTAATTTCGTGAACATCGTAGAATATTGCTTGATGAAATGTTTTAGTAAAAGAATAAGGGTTTATGCATTTGGAAAGAATAGAATAACAAAACTTTTAAGTTCTATTGTGCTTTACAAACGCAATTTGTCGCGATTTTGAATGAATAGTAATTTAGGATGTTGAGTAATTAAGCTCCTCACATATTTTATAGTTAAAGGAAGTACAATTTATCATATTCTCGTGGTTAGATTTAAACTAAAGATGAATCAAACTATGTCAAAAGAATGAAATCATGATTTGATTAAGTTTGGTTTGCAAAAAGTGTTTCGTTACCTTTATGAGTTTAGGTTGATTAGGAATGATATTTAGAAGATTGTAAACGATTTTAAATAAATATCAAAATCATCGCTGTATGGTAAAGGTTTTACTGTAATGCTTATAATGATTCATGTTTATTACTTATAACCTGCTTATAAAGAATGTAAACACCACACTCTCTCTTACTTTAACAAAGAAAGACAATGTCCGTCCGTTCCAGGGATTACGTGTGTTACATTTTTTCAAACAGTTCGGCTACAGCTATAATTTCTTGATGTTAGGAACCATTAGGCTATGTGTTGCGCACCGTGAGGCGTGAGGGGCACCGGTCACACCCTGGTCGCGCCCTCCCTCCATTACACAAGGGCGTGAGAGTGACGTGATAGGCCAAGGTGTGAGCCTCCACGGGTTGATGACCGTTGGGGAGGGAAAAAAACAAAAAAAACAAAAAAAAACAGTAATATGACTTTTTGAACAAAAAAAAATTAAACCCTATATAAACTCATTCAACACACTCAAAAATACTCATATATTCTCTTAATTTTTCAAAAAGTCTTCAAAAATTTCAGCTCTCAAATCTTTAAAAACTTCTATGCTACCATAGATCCAAACCAATGTTTTAAAAACCAGACCAAACCAGCCGGTCCAACCAAAAATCGGTATGTAGAACGGTTTAAACTTGACTAGAGAATCGAAACTTCTTGAACCGGCCGATTTCACATCGGACCGAGTCAACCGGAATCATGGCTTAACCGGATTTGAGTCTGCAGAGGGGGTGCTAAGTTTATATAAGGGTGTGAGGGTTGGGGTTTTATCTGAGAGTAGCGATGTGGGATGTGAGAATGAAAGAACCTAACATTCCAACCTGCCTAATTATATTCGAGTTTTGTCACTTTGATTTTTTGCTTAATTTTATTTGAGTTTGCCACTTTTATTCTTCTGTACTAATTTATTACCTATTGAATTTAATCATATATTTTGTTTTGCTTCAATTTTTTTAGTTTTTCAACTAAAATTCAATTAATAAAACATTAAAATCAAACCATATATTTTTTAAACACAATTATATTCGTTTAAACATTAATTATGTTGTTTAAATGTGTTTATAATTATATAATTTTTTTTGAAATATTTTTTATATTTATTATGTTTTCCGGTTCTTGAATCTGGTCCGACCAATGGCCAGTTAGACGTCTGGTTCGAAATCCGGTCCGGTTCTGAAAACATTGATCCAAACAACCCATTTTTAACCCGTTTATGAATTGTTACCGACCTCAAGTCGATCCAAACAACCCAAACAACCCGAACCAATTTCTAACCTTCTCAAATTGGTACCCACAACAACATTTTTTCAACCAAAACTCACCCGTCTTTGACAACGTTTTTGAGAATCAACGGGGTCCCGATATTGACGTGGTTCTGGAAACACAACCCGACGCTCAACCGGCTACATCGCATCGCAGGCACCGACAAAAGAAAATGCCAGAAAAAACAAGAAAACCGAGCATCACTCGATGGTCGGAAGTTGAGGAGGTGACACTTAGCTCATGCCTACATTTACGTTTTTGAAGATCCGTTCGTTGGTAACAACCAAACGAACACGGAATTTTGGAGACGCCTTAGAGCCCAGTTTTTTTCGGCAATGGGTCGTGACTCATACCGGACGAACGACATGATTTCCGGCAAATGGCGCGACTTACAACGTAAAGTTGCGAAATTTAAGGGCGTATGAGTTCAACACCACAACAACAGTAAAAGTGGTGAGAACGATGAATCGGTTATGAACGAGGCGTTGATGACCTATGCTCGAGAAAACAAGCCATTTTCTCATATCGTGGCGTGACAAGTTATGAGAAAAATAAACCAAGTGGCATCTCGTCCCGAAGTTACAAACTTCGAAACGGACGAAGACGTCATCTTCTGGAAAGTTCATGACGGTTGATGTTTTGTTAATTTAAACGAGTCGGATGAGGAAGTCGAAATGGACATGCCCCCACCACTCTCTTCTCAACGTCCGTCCGGTCGAAACAACAAGGGTAAACGACCACAAGCCTCGTCTTCAACCAATTACAAAGGAACGTTGGAGACCATCTCCAAGTCGTTAAAAATATTTGTCGACTTATAGGAGCAAAAACAATACAAGAATGATATGAAATTGTTGTGGACTCTTTCTTTTCCACCAGCTTCCACTAGGGGTGTTCATTTTCGAATATCCGATGTTTTGGATATTCGAAAAATTCGGATAGTGAAAATCACTACCCGAATCCGAAATTTCGGATATCTGAAATCAGAAAAAAATTAAAAAAATATATATTTTTGATATCCGAAAATTATCCGGATATCCGAAAATTTACCCGAAAAAGTACCTGAATATCCGAAAAATATCCGGAAAAAACTATTTCGGATATCGGATATCCGAACTATCCGAAAACTTTCAAAATAGGTATCCGAATCCAAAATTTCGGATATCCAAACTTCCGGATATCCGAACTTCCGGATATTTCGGATTTGGATACTTCGGATTTGGATTTTTTTAAACACCCCTAGCTTCCACCGTTCACTTTTCTCTTCACATTGACAACACACACTTGAAAAACCCTAATTCACTGGCGAACCATCTCCGGCGAACCATCTGCGACAAACCATCCCCTCCGGCGAGCCATCTGCGACGAGTCATCCACCCCTCCGACAAATCATCTGCGACGAAATAACCCCCCCCCCCCAAGCGAGCCATCTTTGACGAAACATCCACCCCCTCCAGCGAACCATCTGCAACGAAACATCCACCCATCCGGCGAACCATCTCTGTTTACCCCTTGCTCAATCAGTTACCCTCGGCGAACCATCTCCGGTTACCCTTGCGCAATCGGTAACGCATTACTCGACCAGGTAATCGATGGTGTTTTGCATTCTCCTCATGTTAAAATCTTATGGTCATAGTTGTTAAAGGATTGCTACTATTTTCTTTGAATTGTTGCTCATGTTAAACTAATGCATCTGAATTAAGTCACATATTTGGAACTGCCGATTGTTGCTATATACCTTAAATTGGGTCATAGATTGTTCCTATTTTCTTTGAAATTGGGTATTGCATAAAGGGTAAAATAATCATTATGCAACCGGTTAAGCATTTAAGTGGTTAAGAGCCTTTTATCCATTCAGGCTTCTTACTGGTTCAACAATTAGGTCTGTTAACGAACCGAACAGTTCGTGAACTGTTTGGTAGGAAGTCCGTTTTTGTTCGTTTATTTAATAAATGAACGAACACGAACATAAAATTCGTGTTCGTTTAATTAAAGGAACGAACATGAACACACCTAGTGTTCGTTTACTTATGTTTATGAACTGTACGGTCATGTTCATTTATTTATGTTGGTTTATTTGTGTTCGTTAATGTTCGTTAACTATGTAATGTTAGTTTATGTTAGATTAGCTATCTAATTTACGAATGATATGTATTTACATTTAAGAGAGTTGTCGTTTGTGTTCGTTTATGCTTGTTCAATTGTGTTCGTTTATGTTTGTTCAATTATGTTCGTTTATGTTTGTTCAATATTGTTCATGTTCGTTTATTATTGTTCAATGGTGTTAAATAATGTTCATTTATGTTTGTTCGTTTATTTTGGTTCGTTTGTGTTCATTTATGTTTAGAAACAGTTCATTTAATTTATCAATGAACGAAAACAAATAAACACGAACATATTCATTTTTCTTAATAAACGAACACGAACACGAACACAAAATTCATGTTCGCTAAAGTGTTCGTGTTCAGTTAAATCTAAATGCACGAACACGAATATACATGCGTTTGTGTTCGTTCGATTCGTTTAGATGCCTGTCAACAATTTATATATAATTTGCCAAACAACACCTTCGACTACTGCCATAGTGCCATCCATTAATTCCTTGGTTGTTCGCAAGATGGACAATTTTGTTTCTTTTTTGGTAAATCAAAATGTACGACCGAGTGGATGCACCAACCTTTGGTTGGTGTCTTTTTTATTATTATTTTAACTTACAATTTACACATGGTAATTTTTAATTGGTTGGTGTTATTTTTTTTGAGTTAGATTGGGTTGGTTGTGAATGAGAGTGAAAAAATTAAGTTTGATGGTTGTATAGATTAAAGAGAGAGAAATTAATTGTTTAATGAATAATTTTGGTTGATTGGTTGTGGATGAGACTTGCCGAACGGTTCGTTGGTGAGTAAATTCAATGTTAACTAGGGGTGTTTACGAGACGAGCCGAGCCAAGCTAGGTGTCAGCTCGGACTTGGCTCGGATTTAAACCGAGCCTGAAATCTTGGCTGGGACTCGGCTCGTTTTTGGTTCGGTTTTTACAAAAGAAATTTAATATTTGAATTGCATCCACATCAACTCGGCTCGATTCGTTTTTAGCTCGGCTTTTACATAAGAAATTTAATATTAGAGTTGCATTCACCTCAATTCGGCTTGGTTCGTTTTTGGCTCGGCTTTTACATAAGAGAAGAGGCGTGAATATGTGAAACTAGGAATTAAGAATATGATTTAGGATTTAGGAATTAGTGGAGAATGTGAGAATTGAGATTCATTTCGTATTTACATCCTCTTTTCTTTTATCTTTTTATTTTTATAACATAATTACAAAATAAAACAAAAATATATTTATTATTGAAAGTAAACCTATAGTTTTATATTTTAATGTATATCATGTTGTACAAACGAGCTGAGTCACGAGCCGAGCATACGAGCTGATCAACGACCGAGCTACGAGCCGAGCTAGCCCTGGCTCGGACTCGGCTCAGTTACAAAATGAGTTGGCTCGGTTCGGCTTGGTTACAAACGAGCTTTATACGAGCCGATCTTTATCCAAGCTTTTTCCGAACAAGCTATTAGTCGAATTTGAGTTTTTTCCAAACGAGTTACGAGCCGAATCCGAGATTTGAGTTTTTTGTACAGCGTTGATGTTGCACACAATACAGACCTTACGATCGTAGATGTGATGTAGCATTTCACACATTCTAATTGTTTCACCTTGACCCAACTCCCCAAGTCGGTGATATCAGCTGCACCTCCATCACCACCAAGAAACCATCCCCATCAGTCAAACGATTTACCGCTGATCTGCTCTACGAACGGCGTCGACAGTTGATCAGCCGCTGCCATCCGTTCGACGAATCCTGCAATTTGATCTGTTTTATTTCCCAAAACCAGGTAACGATTAAACCCTATTTTGATTCTACAAGCAATTCGAACATCCTTATTTCCTATTATCTGATTATAGGTTACTAATTTTGATGTGGTTTATCATTCCGGCGACTAGAACATCTATAACATGTAATTTCATTTCATTATAGAAGATGAAAATGCATGAGGATTGTAAAAGTTCATATTAATTTTGAACAAAATATTCATGAAGATGCCATAAAATATGAACTTTGATTAAATATGGAGACGTGAGTTGAAAATAAACAAAAAAATAAAAACATAAACATACCAGTAAGGCAAATATATATTCTCAAAAACGAATACAGTAACATACTTGATCAAACACATAAACACATAACACATACACATAAACGCATAGAGTAAACAGGGTCACATAATAAAAATAAACAAATAAACTTACCCAATATATTCTCACTCTTTAGTAGGGTATGGGAAGAATGAAGACAAACCTTACCCCTGTCTCAGTTGGGATGAAGAAGCTGCTGCGAAAGAGTCCCCGGCTCAAAGTTATCGTTTGAAGTTAGTCATCCCAACGCTTTTAACTTCGTTTTCACAAAATAAGTAAAATAACGTTAAATTAGTGCAATTTTAATTTCCCTTGAGGGCTCACACAAATGGGGCACAAAACCAAAAAAACTGAATAGCAAAATAATAAACTTTAGAAAATTTTAATGGAGGTAACAAGATAATTTTGTTTCATTGGTGCTATTTACATACATGCTTGTAGTAGTTAATATGATAAAAATAAAAAAATATATCAATACTTGCATTCAGTAATGCTTGTGTGTGTGTTTGTGCATGCCTGTGCATACATATGTATGCATTCAGTCTGGCATGGGAGTACTTCTATTAGAAGTATATATGTATCTTGTCTGAAATTTGATTTAAAAGATCTTTTGGGCAACTAAACATTCGGTTTTGCTTCAATTCATGCTCTTGAGATATCTATAGAGTTGGTTATTGGATTCTATTAACCACAAATATAGGATGTAAGCGGCGTGTAATGTTTGGAAGTAATTTGTTTGTGTATACTTTGGGTATATGAGCATATCTTAATCATCAAACAACTTAGCTATGTTGCATTAGCATCTTGTACTTATGAACTAACAAGTGCTTTACATTATCTATTACAAATACATATGTAAATGGGAATTAGTTAAATGCAATTAGCTTAGGGAGGGAAGCACAAAAAAAAAATGATGAATTCGCTGGCATTCTTGGTTTTAAAGGGTGTGGTTTTGGCTTGATGTGCACTTGATGAGTGGGAAAACACCTTAGGGGCTTGAGGTGCAATCTCATGTAATTCTAGGTTAAAATTGATAAAAACTAGGGTATGTAGGATGTTGATATGTAAAAACAACGTGGTTGGAGAAGTCGTTAGTCGCTAGTCGGTCGGCGAGGTAGAGGCAAGGGATTAATCGGATTGGAATTTTTATATAGAATTTTTCAAATTTTTATATGTATACATACAAATACATACATCACTGTAAATATAATACTTCAAAATTCAAATATTTTTCTAATAAACTTAAAGATAATAAACAAAGTACTTAAAAATTTAAACATTAACATAAGCATCCTTGAGTCGACTGAGACCGATCATGCGCAACTTCTTTTTGATCGATCGATCGTGATTTTGGGAGTCGACTGAGAACGGGAAGAAGGAAAACCGCAATTTCTTTGGGCCTGGACCGAAATTTTTGGCTTAGACATAAAATTATTGCCCTGTTGGCCGACTTTTTGCCTTGTTGACCGATTTTTTGCCCTTGGATCGATTAATCCGACTACCCCAACTAGCCTCGACTAGCTCTGGCTACCGATTTTTGAACCGACTAGGCTAAATTTAATCGGTATAGGGCCAACTAGCTATTAATTCCGATTTTTACAACAATGAAAAACATTTATAGAGACGAAGAGTTTATGTAAGGTTAAGGTTGATATGTAAAACAGATGAGGGAGACGCAACTTCTGGTTGTGAATAAAACTTGTTTTATTGTACATAGAGCAACATCTCCCATACATGACGTATGTACCTCGTGTCTTAGCTTTTGGAACCTAAACACCTCGGAGTGCATAGCGATTTTTCAAACCAAGTTGGCAGTTATTAATTAAAGTTAAGCACTTAAGTGATCTGATGTTCTGCATCATTGTTACATATTTTTCAATACAGTATATGCCATTTTCTGGGTTTTAAGGATGACAACAGTTGGAACAACAATGGATCAACCTAATAATGGTAATAAACTTGGAGCCACAAATGTTGGTAAATTTCAAAATCCTGCTTCAGGGTTCAAAAGGTGGGGAAGAAAGGGGCCATTTATCAGATACGGGCTTCCTATGATTTCACTTACCGTGTTTGGAGCACTTGGGCTTGGTCATCTATTGCAGGGCAGGTCAGTGATATTTATATAATCAATTAAGTTAAATTAAGGTATTTGATGATAATCATGAATATAAATCATTTCTTGCTTATTCATTTTTTTTTTAAAGTTTTTATATTATTGTTGTGACATTTTGTACTTTAGCAAGGATATAGCTAAGGTGAAAGATGACCAAGAGTGGGAGATCCTTGAAACAAAGAAAGCACTTTCAAGAACAGGGCCAATTGAAGCTTACAAGCCTAAAAACTTGTCACTAGAGGAGGAGCTAAAGGTGTCACATTATTCTCTAAACTAATCCAACAACAACAACAAGCATACCTAGTAAAAAATCCTAGTTATAGTAGGGTGGGGGGGGGGGGTGGGGAGATAAAGACACACCTTACCCTTATCTACAAGTAGAATGGAGAGGCTGCTTCGTAAGAGTACCCCGGCTCATTTCTATAAACTAATCTGTTGGTATAAAATTAATAGAGGTGGAAATTCAGCCCGTTTCTATACGAATGGTTGATTTTTTATTGCCAACAGATCAAATATGTTTGTAATATCCGCCTCTAATACCATTAATGTTGGCTTTTTTGCCCACGAGGAGCCCATGATTTTGCTTTTGGTTACTAGAGTAAAAACAAACTTTTCAAAGGGGTCAACCATCCTAGATTGCTCATACCCGAGCATGCTTAACTGTAAAGTTCTTCTCTCATCCGCAATTAAATGCCCAATTCACGTTAATAATATTTGAGGCGGAGCATTTTCTTATGGCCTTGTATCTCTCTCATGGACAAAACATAATCATGTGATATTTGTATAAGTTGTTAGAGGTTAAACTAGAAAATTTAACTAATAAGAAAACATGTAGAGTGGGTCATAAAGTTGAAAGTCAATGTATTTATAAAGCCTTCTATATTGTTTTGGTCATACAATTATTGTAGTTATATATAGTTTTGTAATCTTAATAACTTGCTAATTGTTTATAAAAGCATAGAAGAATAAAAAAAGTGATTAGCCCAACCTGACCTGTTTTGACATGTTCTAAAAACCAGCTCTTTTTGGCTTGTTACCAAACCCGCCCATTTTCCTTGCCCGGCAGCAGTGCTACAAATATATATTTTCTGAAACTTGCAAGTGGATGGCTTTGGTTGCAGGCTTTGCAGCAGAGTGTTGACATAAACAACTATGAATATAAGAAGATACCGAAGCCTAATGAAAGTAGTTGAGCTTCTTCAAGTGTGTTTTTTTTAAATCATTAACCTTCCCCTAAATAAATTAACTTCGCTCCGTAAATCTTGACTTGTAGAGACATGGAAATATGTTCATAAACTGAATTCCTGGCAATTTTGTATCATTTTGGTGTTTCTCTTTTTGATTTCATTTGGTGATGAAAGCCAAACAGCCAAGACATTGCATATGATTGTTGTATTTGTAAAACTTGGCAGAGTCATCAAGTTATTTTGAAGGGGCAAGTCAAATCATAGCTTTGAAAATGGAAAATTTTGGTGGCTATTTTTGTTATTTGGAGTTTGGGTCAATTGTTATTTTTTAAGCTCTTGGCTCAATGGTCAAAAGTACAAAGTTTTAGGGGAAAAGAAACTTGTATACAGGTCATACGTTTAAAACTTTGCAAAAGTATGTTCAGGTGCTTAAAACATTAAGACATTTTGTATATGTTATCAACCTTTTAGGTTTGTGTTTTTCATCTAAACGTCATGCAAATATTGACTAGAGTCGAGGGGCTATTCTTGCCATATCTGTATATTGTGAGGGACTTTTTGGTGCATGGTGCGGATGGATGCTTTTTGTCTTTTTCCTTTATTTTTCTCCTCACCCCTTTATTCAACCTCTCCACACTAGTGCCTGTGAATTTCCATTAGATTTCCATTTATATATCCTTAATTAGAAGTGTAGGTGTCATTTTTTTGTTATTTTAGTTATCTTCTATTTAGGTTAAATAAAAGCATCTCAACTTCTTGACTCGTATGTGTTTTTGGTTGAACTAGCATGGTAAATTTATGTTGATACGAATGTTTCAAGTTCAACTCCCAGGTAGGGTGTTTTCCTTTCTACTTTTTGGCATTACACGTGTTTTTTCCTGCTTTGGTTTTGTCTTTTGGCAGCCTTTTCGTTTATTTCTTTGTTCTCTTCCTCTATTCAGGCTGTGCCTTCTACATTGTGGGCAGATTGTATTTCCAAGTTTGATTGAGAATTTGGGCTGGTCTTTGTTTTATTTTATTGCTTTTGATTAAATGATATTGGTTTTCTGTCTTCTTCCACTGCCTATACTGTTATAATTTTGTGTGTGTGTGAATTCCTGTTCACTTCGAATAAATTGGGTTTTTATCGCCTTTGTGTCAGATACAGGTGGGATGGGTGTTGAGGGATTTGGTTTGTTGTTAAATTCTTTGATTTGTGGCGTTCTTACCTCAGGTGGTAGATGTAATATAACTAGATTGAGAGAATTTGTGTAGGCGTCGAGGTTTAGGCTGTTGTTGAGTTTCTACCAGTTATCTCTTTATATATTTCCTTGCATCTTTACTGCCCAGAATTTTCCTGCTCTTTATAAATTTACATGTATCTTTACTCAGAATTTTCTTGCTCAGGCTTTATTTTGGCGTGAAGGGTGCTCGGTTCATGTTTCTCGGTCAGATAGGGTATGGTTAACCAATTAGGGCTTGATTTTCGTTTTAACTTTTAATATGTGGATACATGGGTGTCTCTGGTCTGATTACCAGTAAGGTCCATTCAAAGTTGAGGGTCTTATCATCCTCACTGCAATCACATATTCAAAACCAAGCTAGGTTGTATTTTGAGTTTGATGGCTTATTGGGATGGCTTATAAGGGTGATTATTTTTGGGTCTAGGCTAGATCTGGTATGTCGCCCCATTTGCGGTGTATGCATATAATGTATATATGTGTTGGCCCTTAAGGGGCAAAAGTAAAATTGCACTAATTTTAACGTTATTTTACTTAGTTTGTGAAAATAATCGTTAAAAACTTTGAGATGACTAACCTCCAACGATGACTTTGAGTCGGGACTCCTTCGGAGCAGACTCTTTATCCCAAGGTAAGGTTTGTCTCTATCCTCTCCCAGACCCTACTCTAAGTGAGATTTTTACTGGTATGCTTATTGTTGTAGATTTGGTGTGTGTATATGGGGTTCTTTGGTTTAATGTCCTGTTGAATTGATTTGTATGTCTGGTAATCAGGGACTTTTGGTTCATGTTTTAACTGTGAATGCAGGTTTTTAGTTTCACGTGCCTATGTTTGCAAGTGTTTTTGTCATGCTATTTCTTGGTATAGTGCCTGCTATTGAAAACAAGTTATCAACCTGCATCATTGTTGCCTTCCTTTTTAGGTTTTGGTTTTATTGTTTTAATATGTAGAGACCTTGGTGCGTGGTCTGACCATCAGTCAGATCCATTCAAAGTTAAGTGTTGATCTTAATTCCTCACTGCAATTGCATGTTTAGAACCAAACTAGTTTGTATTTTGAATCTGAGAAACTCATTGGGATGGCTGGTCCTTTTGTTTAGTCCTGTTGAGTTGATTTTCTATATCCTGTCATCAGGGCTTTTGGTTTATTATTATTTTTACCATGAATACAGGTATCAGGTTTCGCATGCTAACATTTTGCGAGTGTTTTGTCGTGATATTTCTTATAGTTACGCCACATATAATGCCTGCTGCTCAAAACAAGTTACATAACTGCATGATTGTTGGACTATATTTTTTCTACTCTTTTGTTACCCAGGCAGACATGCATTGGTAAGCCTATTTATACACTTATTAAGAGTTTGGTTTTGTTTTCGGTTTATTGGCTTCTGGTGGTGTATGGTTGTGGTTTTCGTCGGCTGATCCATTAAAGTGTGTTTTCGGTTTTAGTCTACCAATTAGGGTGATCTTTTTTGGGGTTTAGGCTAGACTGGATTGTAGTTTTGCTTTTCACATTAAGCTTGAATGGATTGTAGTTTTCCTTCTTTTTTGTTACCTAGCCAGCTGTGTGTTGGCTCACCCGTTTACACACGCATTATTAAAAGTTTAGTTTAGGTTTCGGTTTACTCGTTTCCGGTGGGGTATGGTCATAGTTTTCGTCAGCTGACCTATTAAGGTGTGTTTTTGGTTTTCATCTACATTAGGATGTCACACACGTGGTTATTTCTCATTTACATATATGTACATTGACCCAATAACTCGTACACTTTGGTAATATACAATTGTATTTTGGGCTAATGACCTTTTAAGGTGTGCCTTTGATTTTAGACTAAATTTAAATGTCATTAACATGTTTTTTCTGGTCTGATGTACCACTAAAGTTTTTTTTTAGAACCAAATGTTGTCTTTTTGGTCTAATAACCTATTTTGGTAACTTATTAAAGTGAGTTTCTAGGTTCTAAACAAAATCAGGGTTGTACATACGAGATTCTTTGGTTTACTGTCCTATCAAAGTGAGTTTTTAATTTTATATTGTTGGTTTTGTGCACCTGGTCATCAAAAGTTATTGGTTCAGGTTTTTTTAACTATGAATATGGTTGTTTGGGTTGATGCGCGTATGTTTTGGTGTTTTGCTGTGACATTTCGTATCAGAGTTGGGTAAAAGGCATGCTGCTTAAAATGGTCTATTTAGTTGCATGGTTATTGATTTTAACTAGTAATTAACCTGTCGCGCGTTGCGGCGGCATCGGAATTTCTAGTAATTCAAATATATATTATATATGGGCACTGTTTCAGAGAGGGGCTCAATGAAATCGACATATATGCGAAGATACTTGCACCTGGATAGAAAAACATTATAAAATCTCTCTATTCCCTGCACAATTTAGGTGGAAGGGGAACAGAACGTCTTGCGTTATACTTGTTTGAACATGTTTTTGAAAAATCGTTTATGAAAAAAGTTTATTAAAAATGTCGATTAAATCGAATTTATACCGATACATATAACTATGCACGTAAGATCTGTCGTTTTTTGCCTCGAGAAACAAAGTGGTAAACTCGAAACTTTAGAAACTCGAAGAAAATGATAATTTACAAATTTCTTAGAAAGTTGAGAAATAAAGTGCAAATCACGAAAGTAATGGGAGCAATTGAGGGAATAAAAAGTGGTAAACTCAAAACTTTAGAAACTCGAAAGGATGAAAATTACAATTTATAAAGTTTTTGAAAATGTAACGGACTAAAAGTGTAAACATGTTCATATCTAAACGTGGAAAGTCTAAATTTATACCGACACATACTTAAAACTAAACATAGAAAAAATTAGTTTTTTTATTAACTTAAGGAACAAAAGAAGTAAATTTAAAACTTTAAAAACTCAAAGGATTCAAAATAATATTTTACAAAGTTTTTACGAAAAATAAGAATTAAAAGTATTAACCTTTGAGGCGGGTTTGTCGGAAGGAATAACCGACGAGGAAGAAGCTGCATATTATCAAGTTAGCTTGGAAGAAAACTAAACATGAAAAAGATGCATGTATTTAATCATTATGTTTTACGATTTGGTTTATTGTAATTGTTGAAGACTTTAACTCTTTAAGTAATTTAATTTATGTTGACTTCAATTTGTTCATTATTTTGTATTTTCTATTCTCAAACCTTAATTAATAAAACCTTAAACTAAACAAATCATAAACTAATCATTACAATAAACCCTAACATAACCTTAAACTATTAAAAACAACTAATACTTATTAATAAAACCTTAAACTAAACAAATCATAAACTAATCATTACAATAAACCAAATATAACCTTAAACTAATAAAAACAACTAATACTTATTAATAAAGGGATTGGTTATTCACACACACCCCACTTTTTTAATTCAACACCCCACCTTTTTGAGTACGTGTTGTATAGCCCTCTACGTGGCGTACATCACCACCTGCAACCTTGTAATTTGCGTGTCATACGCCACGTACATGCCTCTACGTGGCATACGACATCTAACACCTACAACCTTAAATTCTGAGATGTGACTGGTTAAATTCCGTATCGTACGCCACATAGAGGCTTGTACGTGGCGTGTAGGTTTCCTGAATAAAATGACTTGTTTTTTCCCATCGCCACATTGAATTCTTATACGTATAGTGTGGTACTATACGACACGTATAAGTCTAAAACAATTTTTTTTAACTTAAAATTGAAATAAAATTTGTAATGTTATAAATTCGAACATTTTTAACGTCTAATAATTTAAACATTTATAACATTATTATTAACGTTTCTCGTTTTTAATATTAATTTCATTAATTTAATATTATTTTTGTTTTGCCAAAAATTAACAACCAATCAACACAAATGCAATTTATATACAAATTAAAAAGATAAACAAACAATCAAAACAAATCACAATATATACATAAACAATGTCTGTACAGTACAAGGAAAACAAATAAACTACGGATCCTGTCGGGGAGGTGATGGCGGAAGGGGAGGAGGCTCGATACCTGCCTGCCTGGACCTCTTGATCTCGCGATCGATCATCAAGCGCAGCATATCGTTCTAACGAGCTAGGATCCGATCGTGCTCCCTAGATCGTGTAGAAAGATCCTGGAGTATCTGATCGTGCGGAAAGTTCCTGCAGTATCGTCTCGAGGCGTGCCGGAAGCCTCACCGTATGGTATCTCCGTTGCGGATGCTGCGGGACGTAGTGAGCGCCTCCGGCCTCCCCCCACCTTCCTCATCACCCCCGCCACCCTCACCAGCCAAACCATCGTCGTCCCCCTCACCACTAGCACCCTCACCTCCCTGTCCAACTCCCACGCCCCCGTCTACGTCCATCACCTGTAGGGGAGGGACCCATATCACTCCCCGCACGAGGGAGAACCGGAGACCTACACCAGGAAAATCCCGGACGATCTTCATACCGAAGAGCGTCCGGCGATCGAGTCTGACTGGATCCACAGGATCAGACAGCTCCTCGAGAGTGTCCTGGTGCAGATGACCCAGTGTTTATCCTATAATGGTGATATAGGCACTACCATATATTGTTCCGCGCTGCTGCCGGTGGTAATACGTTGCAAAGTACTCGGCAAGGCAGCGCGCGAGCTGGCATGTACGCCCGGTGATGAGGCAGTACAAATAAAATAAATCCTGCAACGTGCACCACTCGCGGCTTCTGCCACGTCCAGCAATCGACGTGGCAATTAGCCGGTGCATATATCTAATGAGAGGGTCGCGGATGCGACTCACTCTCGCCTTAGTCCCTGCAAAGGGATCATCGGCAATAAGAGGACACCATGCACGCAAGGTGGCGTCATCAATCTTAGTAATCCTCGCTGTGTACAGCGGGTTAATAGTCTCTGGCTCCCAATATAGGCCAGAAATGACTGCGAACTTCACCAGCTACATCTCGTGTTGCTGGCGAAGCATGGAGAACACAATCTTCGGCACGCCACTAGGGCGGTAAGTGAATGTGGAGAGGAACTTCACGACGACCTCCCTGTAAGAAGGCTGGAACCCCATGTCGAAGAGCCGTCTCCACGGCGTCTCCTCCCTGATTCACCGCTTGGCGCGCTCTCACTCGCCTATCTCCCCGAGCACCTCCCAGTCAACAGCCTTCTGTCGGCCGATCCTCATGGTGGGAAACTTGGCGCACCGGCCAAATGCTGTCGATCCCTCCGGAAACTGTAGGATCGGGTGATCCTCCAGATCGCCGCCGACTCCGATCTCTGCATCTGATCCCGAAGACATAACTGCTCGTGAAAACGCATGAATAAAAAGTTAATTTATTAAAAATTTAAAAAAAAATGTTGTACATGTTTAAATGGACAGCCAATTTTCTTGCTGCCGAAGCATCTACGCGTCGCAACGGTCTTTTGTTCGCCACCACGATCACAAACAAGCCATACCTTCTTTACAACGTCTCCTTTCTTTTTAGATCGAGCGGTGACTACAATATAACTGTTGTCAACCGCTCTGCTTTTCACACAGGCAGCCAACTCATCATGAGACATAAATTCCTGATCGGTATCCCAAAACACTTTACCATGATGGCCCCCATCAAAATAATCATGCCCGTTATTTTGTGGATCTAAATATACATCATTTTCTTCGTGCTTGTAAGAAGGCTGACTTTCCCATCCAAATTCTTGCTGGTTTTCGTAACTGTAAAAAGGATTCAACGCAAGGATCCTCATTTAAATCAGGAATCCTATTCGCGTTGTATGATTGAAAGTTGGGTTCCTCGTTTAAATCAGGCAACTCCTGAGGTCTACTGTCACCATAATAAGATCGACCGACAGAATCCTGTTCTATCTTGTCGTCTCCAAAGAAGAAATTAACGTCCCAAAATGACATTATATGAATACAATAAACAATTGAAAAAATTCAAATAGGAATTCGTATGAAGAAAAACGAAAATGACAAATTATAAACGTTCGTTCATTATAAATATAATATATGGAATCTTACGTCATTTTGTTATTTGAATGAGATTTGAATTGTAAAATTTTATACTTGTCATTTAGTACTGCACGTGGCGTATAAGGACCTTTTCAGTACATTCACAAGAGTGCAAAATCAATTATTTTCCTCTATACGCTACGTACAGGACTGTACGTAGAGTATAACATTTACATCATGTCAGGTACTAGACTGCTCCTCTCATATTATTGTCCTTTATACACCACGTAGAGTACTGTACGTGGCGTACAACATCCCATCATTATGCAGAGGTGTCGGTACTTTTGGTACGATGTTTTATACGTGGCGTATAGTATTCTATGTAGCGTACAACACTCAATCATTGACAGAATGTCAGCCTAGAATGTTGTTGTACGTAACATAGGGAACTCTACGCCATGTATAGAAACTTGTACGTGGTGTAGGGTTCCATACGACACGTCTAAAGGGTGTGAAAATAAAGAATTGGGTGTGAGAATATAAGGACCCTTAATAAAACCTTAAACTAAACAAATCATAAACCAATCATTACAATAAACCCTAATATAACCTTAGGGTATGGATAATTTGAAAACCACTTTTATTTGTGAAAACCCAGCAAACCGCATGTATAACATACGTAACAAAACTAAATTTTTTTTTGTAAAAGATACGTAAAAACGTAAAAAAATTCCGTCAGATCTGACGCAGTGTTACGTATGTTTTACAACGTAAAAAATTTTTACAAAATATTTTTTTAAAAAATATTTCTTCGGCACTTTTTTGATTTTTTTTATAAAAATGTGCCCAATAATGTTACAAACCTGTAAAAAAAATTTCAAAAAAAAATACAGTCATTTTACATGAGTTTTGAAGGTTTTCTCACTAAAATAAGGTTTTCATTTTATTAATCCCCTATAACCTTAAACTAATAAAAACAACTAATACTTATTAATAAAACCTTAAACTAAACAAATCAAAAACTAATCATTACAATAAACCCTAATATAACCTTAAACTAATAAAAACAACTAATACTTATTAATAAAACCTTAATTTAAACAAATCATAAACTAATCATTACAATAAACCCTAATATAACCTTAAACTAATAAAAACAACTAGTATTTAAACCAATTGTATTATATGTGTATATTTATTAAAGATTAGTTTAAGGTTATATTAGGGTTTTTAGTAATGATTAGTTTATGATTTTGATTAGTTTAAGGTTTATTAGGGTTTTTGTTAATTATTAGTTTAATGTTTTAATTAAATGTTTTGATTAGTTTAAGGTTTATTAGGGTTTTTGTTAATTATTAGTTTATGATTTGATTAGTTTAAGGTTTAATTAATTATTAGTTTAAGGTTTTATTAGTTTAAGGTTTAGGTTTTATTAGTTTAAGATTTATTAGTTTAAGTTATTATTAATGGTTAAGGTTTTAATAGGTTTTGAAAAAAAAAATAAAAAAATCAAAAACCGGTTGGCCAGAACCGGTTTGGCCAGAACCGGTTTGGCCAGAACCGGTTTGGCCAGAACCGGTTTGGCCAGAACCGGTTTGGCCAGAACCGGTTTATTTAGAACCCAAATCGGTTTGATAGGTTCGGTTATTCCCAGCTCGAAATCAGTTTAGGACCCGAACCAGTTTGGAGTAGAACCGGTTTGTGTGACCCAACGATGAACTCATGACAAACCAAAAGAGAACTCATGACCCGAACCCAAATCGGTCTGATAGGTTCGGTTTAGGACCCGAACCAGTTTGGAGTAGAACCGGTTTGGAGAAAAAAATCGGTTTAAGCACCTCTATAAAGACATGAACTCATGACAAACCAAAAGAGAAAGAAAGTAATAAAACTTGGAAGGCAAGATGATAGATCCCCAAGAGAATATATGTCTACAATTAGTTTGCCGGCAGAAACCATGTGAAGGCTAGAGGTGGCCAAACCGGTTCCAGTTCCAAACGGTTTCGGTTTTTGACCGGTTCCAACCGGTTTTTTGCCGGTTAAGGTTTAATAGGCAGTAAGCGAAGGAACTGTAGGGCTTCTCGCCGTGTACTGTGAGCGGTCTAAACTTCGACTCTTATTTTGTGAAACATTACCCTGCCATAATGTCCAAACCTGGGAAAATTGCTATCAACAAAAGCTGAGGTTTTGGCCAGTTCCGGTTCGGGTTTGGCCGTTTAAGGGAGGAACCGCTTCCGGTTCTAATTTTTCTGAAAAACCGGAACCGTCCCGTACCCACCGGTTTAGGCACGACTGGTTCCGGTTCCGGTTCGTATAGTCGGTTCCGGTCCCGGGTATTTTGGCCACCTCTAGTGAAGGCCACCAACATTGCAATTTAAGGTTTATATAATACTGAACAACCCTACTAACATTGAGATTTGTGTATTAATATTCTCAACTAATTAATATGGGCTTTTTGGAACGTCATAATCTTACAACAGTTTCATTTTAGGATACTTTTTAGACACTACTTAAAAGTAACAATTTGTTGGATGGATATGTTTGTTTTTGAAATATTAGATTCTTACAACATTCCTTTAAAAAATAGTCTCTGTTTAAGATGTGTTATCTAGTTTGATAATTATTCCTTTTCTTTTTTACATCAAACCTTATTGGATTTAGTTTGCGATGAGATAAATGTATAAACATTTTTGAATAAATAAACCAAAAAGTCAAAAAAGGTCAACAAAAAAGTAATATAAAGCTGAATTCATTAAATGTAATGATTAATTAATTATACCTAATTAATTACATACATCTAATAATTAGTAATTTGATCTTTATTATAATAAAAGAATATCAAGAGTGAACAAATGTCAGCTTTACATAAACTCTAGAATTTTTTCCTATCTATCTCCCATATTAAATACTAATTGACTTTTATATTGAATTAAATATTAATGATTTTAATTATACAATTAAATATCAAATATGTAAATCTTCTTATAAGAAATTTTCAATTATATAATATTTTAAAATATAATTTTATAATTTTTAAAGTTTTATTATTTGTAATTTATTATTTTTAATTATTCATCATTTATTATTTTATCAACAATTATTGTTATCAAATATGCAAACCTTTATAAAAATATTGTTTATAAAATATTATATTTGTTCAACCCATTTAATACATGGGTTTCTAACCTAGTTATTATATATGTGTGTAAACTAATGATATCTTAATTATATATATGGGTAAATTTAATTTTTATATTATTTAATTTTTATTAAATAAAATTCATGAAACTAATGTAGTTATAAGACAATAAATAATAAAGATAAAAGAAAAATATTTTTCTAGAAAAAAAAAGAAAAAGAAATTTGAGTTGAGTTTAATAAGGATAAACAAAAGGTAGAGTGATGCCAAGGTACAAACGAGCATTAATGTTGGAAAAAAGAAAAAAGAAAGAAGAAAGACAAAAAGAAAAAAAGGAAGGGATGTCATTACCTATAGTAATAAAAACCAACGTCGGTAGTTTTGGTACGTCATCACCTCCTTTTTTTTCTTTCTTTTTTACATCTTTCACCCATACCACCAACTCCACCCCTCTTTCTCCCGTGTTTCTTGGCCCTAATCTTGCTTCTTTTTTTTTGAACGATCAACTAATTAACTGTCGGGTACTCCATACGCGACCCCCAATGGCTAAAGGATGCCCAAGCTGGCCACTAGTCCAGACGGACGGAGCCTCTAGCTCACCAGCCACCAATTCCCGGGGAAAACCAGACCCAAGCACCCGCCCAAAGGCACGACGGTGAAAGGCCGGTAAAACCGGGTGGGATCAAGAATCAAACCCATGACCTGGGTCTCATATGACTTCCCACATACCTCCATCTTACCATTAGAGCAAGAGATAATCTTCCTTCTTGCTTCCACTTGTCACCCCTAAGTCTTCTTCTTCCCGCCTATCTGTTTGGGTTTCTAAAGATGAATCCTTTGTCTTTCATGCTACAACAGTTCTACTATTTCACGCTATAAACCTCCTATTTGTTTACGTTGATTTTTTGATTTAGTACTACATGGGTTCTTTCGAACATCCATTGCGGTTGGCTTCTCTATGTGATCCTATTTGTTTGTGGTTGTTTTTATTTATGTTCTTATTTTTTGGTTAGGTTACATACTAATGAAGTTGGCAATTAAACAAAGACTGAATTGTGGCTTGGTGGTTAAAGTCTTCGACTTCCTTACAACTCACCCAGGTTTAAGTATTCTTTGTCTTATTCCCCCCCCCTTTTTACTGCTACTATCAATCCACCCACCTTTGACCACCATACATAGAAAGGTATACTAATTAATACAAAATCAAACAAATCTGTAATATAAAAATTTTACAAAAACGATTCCTACTTATTTAATTGATATGATAAATCTAACATAGAAAATATTTTAGAATAACACCTTTATTAATCAACTAAACTTACAAATTTCTACATTTATTGAATTTTTTTCAATTTTTGGTGCCTACTTCCCTTTTCTGAACCAGGTTCAAAACCTAGGTGAACCATCACAACAACAAATGAAGAACGTGGCCATCACTCTCATAGTACTAAAGGGCAAAAACACTAACGACATTCTGGTAATAGTATTTTGATGTATATACATACTTACATATCCTTATGCATTGAACAAAAATCATTATAAAAATTTATTTCAAAATATTTAACGGTTCGCCAAGGCATGTTTCCTCCTCAAATTTGAACCAAAGAATCACACACTTCACTAATACAAGTAGTCCCAACATCTCCAGCACCATTGCTATCAACACACTTAGGTATTTTGACCAGACATGACCCATTTTGAGCAATCATGTTTTTTCACTTGCCACCTTTATGATGCCACCTCTAATCTGCTAGAAATTATGTTTTTTTTTTTGACTTGGAGACCCTAATGATGCTACCACCTATATGCAAACAATGGCTAGAGATTCTGCTAGATGTTACCATGCCACCACTCATATGCAAACAATGGTTTTGACCCATTAGCCTATGATGTTACCACTAATCTCCTAGATATTTTTTTTACCTGGCACCCTTTCTTCTTCTCTTAGGTATCTTCTTAGTTACATTTATGTAAACAATGGCTAATGTAAATGCTACTGGAAAGCATACATATACTCTTATATTTGATTTATTGGCCATGCATTCTTAACTTCATATATAAAGTTAAATTGGAAAATTTCTTTTTCGAAATGTCACAACTTTTAAATGTTTTCATAAATTTGTGGTATATATGCACACTATATTATAGAAAGTGCTATATATTTTATGGTTACCAATTAAAAATATATAAATTACGTTTACTTTGTTTCATTTTTTTTGGGATTCGTATATGCTACATTTGTAGAAAAAAAGTTGGCATGATCAAAGTTTTGCTTAAATGATGATTTATAGACTAAATATTTCAAGGATAAATTGATGTTCTCTAAGATCAATAGGTGGCTTAAATGTATACCGAGTTTGGGTTTTAAATACAATTCCTTTTATACTTTGATTATATCCGAGAAAACCGATGATAAATATGTTTTAAGTATATGGCTAATAAAACTGATGTTCATAATTATCTATGTGAAATTGCAGCAGCTTCGATATCAATGCAATGTAACCATCACTTAGGCATAGTCAAACCAGACTAAATGAGTTTGTCTTCGAAGACGATGATTTAATACCAAAACCAAGATTCATGTATGCCGATTTCTTTTCATCTACACATGTAAGATGCATACATGTATTTAACATCTTTGAGTATATATCATATCATTACAATAACACTACATTATTGCATGCATGATATTCTATCAACCTACATGTATTACCTAATCACAACTGCTAACGAAACTGCAAACGTTGTTTATTTCAATGAGACACTTACTCGGATTCTATAAAGCAGCTAATGAAAGGTGGTTATTATACAAAACAACAAGAACCCAAAAATATTACGAGTACAGATTGCACATCAACATGAAAAAGATGGGCCAGGCCAAGACTACAACACTCTCACCAACAACACCAGACCCAAAGCTTACGAGCAAGACAAACATAACAAGGGAACCCACCGGTAAAAGCATACAAATTTTAATGAATTAATGTGCTCTTATTTTGTAGAACCGATATCAAGAACACATGTCTTGAACAAGCAAAGACTATCTTTTTCGTATCGTTCACAATGTTGCCAAAAGATACTCTTGGCATGCCCCGGAGGTCACTAAATATAGATTGTAATTTAAAAGTAACTAAGGTAACAAACGATTTGTTTCCATCTATGATTAATTAACAGCAACCTAACCCGTGCAATGCGCGGGGATCTTTACTAGCTGTTTATATTTGGATAAAACCAATTTTTATTTACTCATTTTTTAAATAATATTGAAATGTGAAGGTACACATTAGTGTTAGTTAGTAACAACTTTTATTTTATTAGAATGTTAAAAACTTAAAGCTAAACTGTAAAAAAATAAGGAAAGAAGTAGGAAAGAAAAAACGTAGACATGATAGTTATAATAAAATAAAAATGTATTGTTTACATTTATTTGTATTTGTTTAGAGACAAATTCAAATGTTCATATTAAAAAAAAATCACCTTGTCTAATTTAGTTGTTTTTGCTACAATCCATCTACAAATGTTAAGATGATATGACTTTTGTTGTTTATGTAAAAATGCTTAGTTTATTGTGATTATTAATATGGTATAGTTTCAAGTATTAATTAATATAATTGGGTGATTCTAATTGCACCAGCCTTATAAACTAAATACTCCTGCCCTAGTACATTAATTGCTAAAGTTGACTGTTTCTACCAATAATCAAGCTTCATTAATCACAAAACTTGATTGTCATTTACATCAATAATCACAAAATTTGACTTTCTTTGACTAGGGAGACCACTGCAATTTCCAATTTTTTTTGAATCAAATTAAAATCAGATCAAGATTTGAACTTCAATTGTTTAAGTAATTAACTTAGAAAACAGACTGAGACGGTCGGAGACACAACAGAAGACGGCTACGGGAGATGGCCGGTGATCGATTTTTTGGACTGTCGGAAAACAACCATTGTGATTGTTGTTCTCGTTGGAAGGGTGACCGGAAGAAAAGGCGACCAACTATGACTACGCTTGTTGGATTGTCAAATCTTTGCTGTGGATTTGAAGAGCTCACACGACTTCATCTTCTTCAATAACGTAAATCTCTCACTATGCAATTTCTCTCTCTCTCTCTCTCTCTCTCTCTCTTAAAAGAAGACTATATGACTCTGAAAAGTGAAAACAAAAAAATAAAGGAAGATGATGTGGGTACCAACCGCAAAAAAGGGTACTGCAAAAAGTGGTACTTTTTTCCCTTCTTCAAAACGCCCCTATTATTACAAAAATACCATTTTTTCCTTCATTCTAAACAGAGGATACGTTACCCACTGAAGGTAGTTTAATTAGTTTATATTGTTGCAGTTATAATTTAATATATAGTATAATTAATTTATATTGTTGCAGGTATAATTGAAGGTAGAAAACCAAAGAAGATGAGTACTACCTCAAAATTTTCAACTAACGAAGTAACCGTATAATTATGTTTTTATATAAGTGCATAGATTTATTTCTCAATTTAGCTAACATAACCTATTTATTAATTTAAGGTGTTTAAATGTCGTGAAGATCTAGTCAGTTGGGTGCAAAACATAGCACATTCTCTTGGCTACATTATCATTACGAAATGATCACGAACAAACCATTCCAGCAATATGTCCACAATTGAGCTTAGTTGTGAACGTGGTGGTGTACCCTAAATTAAGGATACAAATGGTTCAGGTAAAGATATTGGAAGCAAAAAAATAAATTGTCCACTCGAATTGATGGGTAAGTTTTCAAAGACACATGGTGTTTGGGTGCTAATGGTTGTACGTGATGAACATAATCATCCACCCGCATTGTATTTTGAGAGTCATGCATACACAATGCACTTATCTGAAAAGGAAAATCGTTTGGTGAAGATCATTGGCTCTACTTTAGGGCGATGGAAATTGTGGCATCAAAATTCCAGCCGGCTTTCAATCATTCTATAAAGAAAAAATTCCAAAAATATTTCAACCTTACATCACACATATACAAAACGTTATGGGCGATGGAAATTGTGGATTTCGAGCAATAGCTGCTTGTCTCGGATACGGTGAAGATCATTGGCTCTACATTAGGGAACAATTGTTAGAGGAGTTATTAGACACATAGATGACTACAAAAGGCTTTTAACAAGTGGAATTAACGAAGTATATAATTCATTATCTTTCTCATCGTCACCTGTACTGCCACAACATTGTGTCACACCCCTAAATTCCCACGTGCAGTGTCAGACCTCGCGGGTGTGACATGGCCAGGATCATAGCTCTTGGTCATATAGAACGACTCTATATGAGTTACACAAGCATATATTTTTGTAAATCAGACAAGTTTCATAATTTAAGCAGCGGAAAGTTTAGCATTAAAGTAGCGAAGTAAAATAAAGAGTTTGCAGCGGAAATATAAATTGTAACAGTTACTACATGTCTAACATCTTTTTAAATAACATAAATCAAAACATAAGCCTAGGATAAGAGTCTATATGTATGCAAGACTCTTTAGTTCGCTTCCAAGTGTTCCTAGCTTGTGCTATCAGTTACCTGAGAATACATGCGAAAACGTGTCAACATAAAGTTGGTGAGTTCACAGTTTTAGATAGTAGTAAACAGTAAGACAGACATATACTGGATATGTTAAGTTGTTTGTTGGATCTACGATCCGGAGTGTGTCAGTTCATCTTACCGAAACTCGACTGTTTCCTTTGCCTCCCCAGCTCATCGCTGAACCCATCGTCAATATCGATATTACACTCGTCGTGACCTCCAGTCACAGTTGTTGTCGAGTAGGGCTAGTCAAACCCAGTAGTACTACGTAATAACGACTCGTTTGTTGCACAACTAACGGTAAGGATATGTGAGGACTTGTTGCGATAATAGTTACACTCAAAATAGTTTTACAACATACCAGTCATATATCTAAAACAGTTTCATAGTATTCTCACCCCGAGAGTTTCACAAAACAGTTAAAGAGTAAAAGTGGGGCTGTAAACTCACCTGAGTTTAGCAGTCGCATTCGTCTCGCGAACGGTGTAGTGCGCCTTTAGCGGTTACCTATATCATATAGGTGTTCTAAGTTTGTGTTCACATTCGTGTGGGTCTCACAGTACTGTATTTGTGTCCAAACAACTCCAAGTTGTTATGTGGGTCGCGTTGACCGTGTTTGACTTAACGACCTGTTGGTGACATGGTTAGATCAAGTAATCGATTAACGTGCGATTAGTGTCATGTGATGTGTGTGAGCACCTAATTTGCAATCGTGGGATAACTTACTATATATAGTAAGTTTCCATTTTAGAAAAGTTTCCATATTAAGCAAGTCATACAAGTAATCACTTTTCGTTTGTTCTTAATATGCATAGTTAACCTATATGATCATGTTATCACATAGCACATAGTCATACTTAGTCAACTAATCACGTTTCTCATTTAAAAGCTACTATTTATAGTAAGTCGCATAAATAAGCGTATTTTGTCAAGTCTATCAATCAAACTCATCATAACATCATTATCCTAGTCTCAAATAACCGGTTAAGCCTGCTTGTTATAACCATCACATTGTTAATTACTGATTTCCTAAAACAAAGTTACTATTTATAGTAACTTATGTTAAATCCTTATTTTTAATTATTCTATTACCTCAATAACACTTAATATCATCATATTAGTTCCAACTCATCATTCAAACCAAATAATTATGTCAAGTTCATCGCTCATTAAGCATTTGTAACTAAAAAGTTACTATTTATAGAAACAATGGTTCAAACCATTTTCTATGTTAACTTTAACTAGTCAAAACCCCAAAGTTCATCATTTTAACCATAAATCAAGAGTCTAAACATGTGCATGTTGCTATTTCATCATTTATCAACACACTTGCAAGATTAAAGTTTCTAAATATGGTAACCTACCCAAATATTCACTTCTTGATAATAACCATCACAATAGATCTTGCAAAACATCACAAATATCATTCACAAGTATGTATTCATAACCAAAATCGTCTAAATCCACCTAGATCATGCATGCATGTGACCAAAAGTACCCATTTCATCACAATAACCACAAATACTTCACATATCTCATTAGCATTATCATGAATCATTCCCACATCATCAAATCAATCATATAATCATGAAATCATAGATTTAGTAAGGTGAAATTTCGTGCATGTGGTGTGTGGGTAGTTGCATGTGTATGGATTGCCTTGCATGTGGGTTTAGAAGTGATTTTAAGCTACAAGGATCATTAGAACTACCTTTGTGGCTTAAATCGACTGAGATGTACCGGGGTTATATCTTAACAACTCCAGAGATCTTATGGAAATGGCTTCTTGGCTGGTTCAAGCTTTGTGATGGTCTTGGTGTGCTCCTTCTTTGCCCCAAGCTTTCAAATGTTCACTCTCAAGCTTCCAAAGACGCAACAGTGGCTTCCAAAGGTTCTAGTGGTGATTTGCAGGTGATAATGACGAGCAAGGAAGGTCTGGAGCTTGAGAAGTGGGTTATAGGGTGGTTAGAAATGATTGCATCTTGTTTTTATAAATATTTTGCGTCTGACAGTCATCACGTACCGCCAAGGAGGTTCCCAAGAAGCTTGGAGTACCGTAATGAAATTCGGGATTCAAATTCCCTCGCCGATCCTTCGCGTACCGCTAAGATCCAATCAGGAGGCCTTAGCGCACTGCGATGGGTCCAAGAGGAGCCCAATAGGTCCAATCTTGTTGTTTCGAACCGTTTTTCGCGTATTTCTCGTTTACGATCATCGATTCTTGACATATTATCATTGTTTCACTTGTTTTAGGTTCCACAGAGCCTAAGTGTTGTCAAATTAGATTGTGGTTCATTTATTTCACTAATGTTCGTTATTCAAGACATGTGCGAGCGTTTTACGATAATTCCTCGAATTATCGATCTGTTGTGTGTGTTTGGACTGTTGTGCCACGTGCCACACTAAATATCACTAATTCTAGTGTCACGTATGCAATAATAATACAAATTATTATTAAAATAATGTAAATGCTCACCTGGAAAATACGAGGTGTCACACATTGGATGGTTATGCCTGAGACCGGTATTTTGATAGCAAACAAGTTTGGTGTGATCCTTCATTACTTGAGTAATGAAGAGTAATGAAGGTTGTGTAACTTGTTTTCCTATGTGGAAAGGTCTGGAATATTTTCAACACCATAGGATGATATCAATTGCAAACGTGGGTCACCAGTATGTGATGGCACAATTAGAAGGAGATTACCCTATGCCTTGCAGTTTAGCATATTGGATCCATCATAGAGCCCCGTCTTTAGTTGGATGGCAAGATATGTATTCGTACCGTTTAGAATTATATAAACAACTCAACCCTTGTAAACATGATAAAACTTTTATACATATTGAGGATAATTGTTAGTTTTAAATTATGTCATATTTTGTTTATGCTATCAATGTTATTAATATTAAAATATTATTTTGTTTTAATATCAATAGTATTTATATATAATTTACAATATTTTTTTTATGAATGTGTTATAGATAAAATATACATTATTTTTAATTTTAAAAATACAAGAAATAAATATGTGTATTATGTTAATAAATTAAACATGATAATTAATAATGCACTTAATAAATGACACATGACAATTATTAGATATTTAGAAGTCATAAATGAGACATTAATGAGAATGGTGCATAGTAATATATAAATAGACACCGGTGGAATCAACCACCCTAACCTAAATTCTCAGTCGTTCAAAATCAAGAAGATCAAATTTTGACCCTTCAAAATATGCAGTTTCCTCACTTAAACGGCGGTTTACGGCAGTTTACGTCGGTTTCCGGCGGTTTTTCGGTGACCTTATGGATCACTAACACCTGTCCCGACAGTTTTTGCTCATAACCTTTAAATCTCCTCTTCTGGCATGTCTGTGTCCATCGCCAAGACGCAGGCACCACCACACCTGCTGTCTTCCGATGTATGCCTACCCACCTCCACCGGACTGCACCAACGCAAGACGTCGGCACCACCAGGCCCTGTATCTCTTCAGGTGCATCCCTACCCACCACCACGGGACCATACTACACCGCACCGCCACCAACACTCTCACACCGGCCTCCAACAGGGAAGATAATCAGGGCTGACCAAAGATGCTTTCACGACGGTTGGGGGAAGAAACAAGAAGATTTAGCCGGTTTCGGAACGTCGACGGTGGTCCGTTGGTGGTGAGCCCGGTCTAAAGAGAAAGAGAGAGGGCATGTATGTTTTTCATATATGTTCATCGGTTAGATGGTGGCTTCAACAAAAGTCACCATGGATAACTTAGTCAACATATGTGTTTCCTTCAATCCTCAAACGACAGTGTGCTCTTCATCATCTTCGATGGCTTCACCTGAAACCGTCTCGGAATCTAAGCCGACAATGGTAATGAGGCTTAAAATCTGTGCTACAGTTGTGAAATGCAAGTGGGTGTGATGGGATTTAAAGTGCAAGTGTGGGGAGACTTTCTGAAAAAGCCATTTGTAGACGATGAAAAGAGAAAATAGGGTTTACCAATTTGTATATTTCATAACTTATTTGTAGTGTGTAATAATAGTAATAGGTGATATTTTTTAATAGTTTAATTTGTAAATCCAAAAATTATAATTCAAAAGTGTTAAAAAGTAGAGGGTCTAACTTGCAAGTAAGGCCATAGGTAGATTATGATGAAAAGACAAAAGCTTGTTATTTACAGCTATTATTGTGTACATATGTTGCAGCAATTGAAAATTGCAAGCAATGCATTTTTTGAAATTAACGCCACTAAGTGAATGGAAAGAAGTATCAAAATGATTTGGATGCTTATGTGAATTATTGTGAAAGCCTGTAAAATGAAATTGAACAAAACCTAAAATTTAAAAAAATAAATTAATTAGTTAATAAAAATGATTAAAACAAAATACCAGTTTGATTTTTAAATCAAATCTTCATAATTCTCTAGATTATCATGAATATTCTGTAAATTTAATTAACATTATTTTAATAAACTTTATACTAGTTGTTTTTGAAGTAAATATAAAAGGATTATTTCAAATCATTTCTTTAAGTTGTTATAAAAAATTTTCTTAGATGTGGTTGCAATTTAGTTGATGCTTTTGCATCTTAATTACATGTGTTTTTGGTTTTCATTTAATACCTTTTAACTGAATTATTCTATTGTCTGTTATGTTACGTTATTTAAAAGTTGCTGGTTTTATTTACTTTATGGTTTTACTTGAATAAAGTTGAATTTATTCACTACCTTATGATTTGTATTTTAATTAATTAAAAAGATATTATTTTTTTTAGAACAAATTTTAGTAAATTAATGATATTATAACGAAACATCCGGCCACCGGACGGGTATAAAACTAGCTAATAAGGGTGGTGGTGCAAATAGCATAACGCAATATATTTTAATTATATTATTAATTACATGGGGAATGAAACTAGATTTTTTTTATTAGAAAAATTTAGGCATTGTAAAAGAAAAATAATAAATGCAACTTTTGACTCCTATTTGAATTATTGAGAAAGACACAAGTAAGTTGATTATTTGGTATAATTAACATCACCCTTTTGTTTGAACCTTTCCTTTGTTATTTTCAAGGATATGAGTTGTCTCAGCTACTCATACATATTAGAAATGTGCTTTGTTTATTTAGTTTACATTTTTTTCCATTATCATGGAAACTCACTTACATATTAAACCTCTATGTTGCCCCCAATACCCGACTAAGCAGGAGGAATGGGTAAAGAGCGGCTGTAAGCAACCGGGTCGGTGCCTTCAAGGAAAAACACCTAAGTGATAATTGAACTTGAAACTTATAGGTCAGTTTACTCTTTTTAGTGATACTAGATTGTGGTTTTAGTTGATGTTTTCTAACTGTGATTATATCTAACCTAGATACAAGGTCTTTGGTACTCTTTTATTATATTAAATCTGATTGAGTTTATTAAATTGCGTTTTTTTGTGTCTAGACGGAATTAAGTTGGAAAGATGACTTGATTTTGTATTCTTGTTTATCAAATTTCCTTGCTTTAGTGTTTTTTTTTTTACAATGAGAGTATATAGCTATCACATTACTTATAACTGAGGTAATGACAGGTTTTCTAACAAAAATAGCTTACTTGCTTAGATGTCTATTGTTTATCTTTTTTTCATTAGAATTGATTGGATTCTGTTTTAATATGCCCTTTTGATAACAATGGGTAATGAATTTACTAGATGCATGGTTATTGCATTTTTTTTCCATATTGAACCTCATTTTTATCATAATTTGCCTATAATTTTAGACCACATTTGGGTACCATTATGATGTTTTTTTCGGTTCCAATGAACCATTAAAGGCTGTTTTTGGTTTCAATCCAAAACGTTGTTGTATTCGTGGCCTGATGACTCACTAAAGTGACTTATTTAACCATGTTTTCTTATTCTAAACAGGGCTAATGGTTAATATATGGGATCCTATGGTTTAATTTCCCATTAGAATTGGTTTTGGCTTTGTGCTCTACTTGATACATGAACCTTTGTTGTTGATTTTGTATTCCTGACCATGAAATGTTTTTTTTTCGTGTTTTTTAGTTACAAATATGGTTCTTATAAGTGATGACGTTACATACTAAAATGGCAAAACTGTAAATAAAGACAATTTATCCAAGCCTCACAGGGTGAAGGGAAAGACATTAAATACCAACAATGATGAAGATCTATGTATTAAATGAAGCATTAATTACTAAGATTTGTGAAAAGATGGTGGAGCCGGCGGCCCATTCAGCGGAAGTAGTAGCAGGTTCAGGTAAGGACCAGAATCTGTGAAAAACATAGAAGACCATACCAGTCTGCAAATGGGCAGAAGAATACGACAAGGAGGTTAGATTTTGCATAAGAGAGAGAAGGACGCAAAGCAACACACATTGAATGCTACCGAACTACAAGAGAGAGTAAAGACATGGATTCATTAAAGGCGAGTGTGTAAGGGGTTGAGAAGGACCTTATGGAGTCCTTGCTAGCAAGTTTCATTGAGCTAAACTTTGTAAGAGTGTAAGGTCTTTTGTACTCTCATTCCCACCTTGGTGGAATCCATTTATAATATTGGCATTGTGTGCAGATTGAATTTTTCAAAAAGCGAGGTCAACAAAAACCTTTATGCTTATAAAAGCTTCCTTGCCTGCGTTATCATTGTTTTTTTTTTTGTATGAAAACTTGATTGGATTCTATATGTTCTTTATCACTTATATTGTTTGAAAGTTTATTAATGATTTCATTAAAAGGCTACTTTTGAATTAGTCAGAGTTGGAATTGTTTGTTTCACTAAAAAACACATCTGAATCAATCAACTAACCTTTTAATCATTAAGTTTTAAACAAAGTTTAAATGATTCAACGCTTAATGAACCAAACAACCTTTTACACAGACATGAGGTGACCCGTCTACTTATATGTCCAGCTTACTCCCTTTCGGTAATACAGGGTTGTGGTTTTACTTGATGCTTATAATTAAGACAAACATAAAACCTTTTGGTGAGAATGAGTTATTTGACTACATGATTACATGTCATTTCCTTCTTCATATTAAACTTGATTAGATTCCATTTTCACTGATCCTTTATTCCCAGCGCGAACTTAATCTTACAAAGTACTCATGTGCGTGTTACCTAGAGGTAACGACTCTTTTTAAGGCTTTTTAGGTTGAGGGTTCAAAATTATCATACTCTCACCTTGAACTCTTATTAGATTGTATCACCATTTGCAGTAAACAATTTTGAAAAGTGTATATAACAAAGTGACATGCACATTACGGTATGTGATGCGATTAAGATGCATATAAAAAGTGATTTAGTGGAAAAACATATAACAAAACTCAAAAGAAGTATCATATTATACGTAGGATCGTCGTCTTTCAGAAAATAGAAATTGAACTTGTGACATCTCTATTAATGACTCCACTCATAAACCTCTCTACAATTAATGCAAGTTGTTTAATAGATTACGTATTAAATTCCTATTGCTTGACAAAAAATGGGAGTGCACAAAAGTTACATGTTGAATTTCAAATCACTAACCAAATGACTTACACCTAATAATGTTTCCTTGACTCTTTGAATGGAAAGTTTTAGGCTTGAGTTTAATAGGAGAAAAAAATGCTCTAAGAGATTTTCACAGTGTAGGTTTTATCTTGAATAATAATGTCCGTGTGTTCATTTGAATAGTGATACTTTGCATTACATATTAAAAATAGGCCCTAAATTAGTAAAACTATTTGTCTAGGGGAAAACTTATATATCAAAATAGGTGATCTGAAATTTAGCTATCAAAATAAGTGTTCATTAAATTTTTACTTTTCTCCTTCATAATCTTATTGGATAGAAAACTTAAAATGTTAGGATACAATTTTAGTAAAAATTATTATTATTATTGGAATGTCATATTAAGAAGAATTTTTTAAAATGCTCTTTTGTTATTTACGAACGTTATTTTAAATATTTTTCTTATGATTGAAATGATTTTAGTCTTTCACAAACACTTTTTAATTTCTTCAAAAAAATTAGAATTGTATTTATTTTAAATACATAAACACATGTAAGGATTCATTGATGTTTAATAACGGGACGCATTATATGGATCAATTAACACCACCTAGCCTCATACGAGTCGTATGGCCTTATACGGGTCGTATGGGTGTCAGATTTTGTCAAATGGTTGAAAGTACATACGAACCGTATTGACATATACGATCTGTATAGTTATAAACTCTTTTTTTATGAAAAAGAAAAGATTTTTTTTAAGAAATAGAAACAAGGAAAAAACAAATGGTCTAACTTGAGGACTATTCTTGCAGCTTTATATAACAGTAACATTAGTACTATCATGAGTGCATCACATGATCAAAGGAGTATGAAATCATATTTTAATAGGCTCATACGGGCCGTATGAGGGCGTGTAAGAACTGTGATTTGATGTGCCGGTTTTTATCGAAAATAAAATATTCATACGATCCGTATAGGCTCATACGAGTCGTATGGATGGTGTATTTTACTCCCCCATACTAGTTTTCTTTTAATATTATCGTAATCAATTTTCGAATCAAACTTCTCCGTATTTAATTCGGTTAGATTCTAGTTTTTTGGTTTGATTTTATTTATCATTTGGTTAGGTTAGATTTTGATTTATTAATATAAAACTGAAAACCAAATAAAATTTTTAATTCGGTATTTGCCTATTTGGTTCGATTAAAACATTTTGAAATCGTTTCAGTTTTTGGGTCCGTCAGATAAAAACATAATTTTTATTTTTGTGAATTGTATATATAGTAATTATTAAATACAAAAAGAAGACAAAACTAAAGATCTAGAAGTAACTTATTTAAAATAATATTTTATATATATTATTTTTGGGAAAATTACTAAAATGACCATTTTGATCAAGATTTGCCCCAAAGTGTCCATTTGACTTTCTACTTTCAGAAATGTTCACACCTTAGCAGGCGTGGCGCCTGTTTATAAGCGGGTAGACGCCTGTTTAAAACCTAATGAAAAATGTCATCTGGCGTATACGGGTGTGGCCGCTCATTAACTCTGACGCACGCCCGTAATTTCAAAAATCTTGTCACGGGTGTTAGGCCCACCCTGACACACTTGTCACGGGCGGCCGCCCGTTAAGGAAAAAAATAATTAAACGGTCGTCATTGGAGGGAAAATTTTAGGAATAGGCAGGTGCCTGTTTGCTTTTCGAGGGTTTTTCAAACGGGCAGGCGCCTGTTTGATTTTCGAGGGTTTTTCAAACGGACGGACGCCTGTTCGTTTTTCGAGGGTTTTTTTTACTATAAGAATGACGATCGTTTAATTTTTTTCCTTACGGCCGCCCGTGACAAGTGTGTCAGAGTGGACCCGATGCTCGGGACAAGATTTTTGAAATTACGGGCGTACGTCAGAGTTAACGGGCGCCACGCCCGTATAAGCCAGATGTCACTTTTTTATTGGATCTTAAACATACGCCCGCCCACTTATAAACAGACGCCGGCGTCTGCTAAGGTGTAAACATTTCTGAAAGGAGAAAGTTGAATAGACATTTTGAGTTAATTTTGAGTTAAAATGGTCATTTTAGTAATTTTTTCTACCAAAGACGTATTGTCTCAATGATACCCCATGATTCTTCCAAATGGAAGGTCATGGGTTCAAATCCCTCCCGCAGCGAAAAAGGGGTCTGAGGGGGGTCAGGGGGTTTTCCCAAGTGGGGTTTCCTCCTGGGGTGGTTGTGTTGGCTCATGGGAGGTCCAGGTAACTAGACCTTGGTGACATGGCCTGGAAACAGTGGGTTCACACGATTGAGACATTCGTCGTTCAAAAAAAAAAAAGTAATTTTTTCTTTTATTTTATATCGCATTTGGTCAAAACTATAACCACCACCCAAAAGATCACCAGCATCCTCCTTTCGTCGTCCATGGCTTTCAAACTATCGCTCACTCCCATTACAGACCTCCAAATCCCCACTATCCACACTCAATTTCTTCAAAAAATCCCTGTTTTCCGTTCATCTTCATCATCACCACCATCAATTCAACGGAAGCTTCTGGGTTCTAAGCTCGATTCAAGACGGAAATCGTCTGTTTGTATCACCAATTCACTGAAACAGGAAACACTTCAGAACCCAACCCTAACTTCAACCCCTCTTGCATCATCTAATCAGCTTGTTCTCGTCATTGGAGGCACCGGAGGAGTCGGTACGATTGTTTTACCCTAGTGTTCTTAATTGTTGGATAATTTGATTAGTATGCGGAATTGATTATCGTTAATTTCAGATTATTGTTTAGATAATTTGATTAACTTCCGTGGAGTTGAATTAGGTGTTTGTGCTCTGATTGATCGATCTGAATCGTTAAATATGATTTGTCTGTTTTGTAGTTTTGAGGGTTAGATTGCTATATTTCGTGCCTGTGTAAGTAATTCAACAATTGGTTACCATTTTGAAAATTGAGGCTAAAATTAAACCATAAAGATGCGAGAACTCTAAGAACCTATCTGAAGCATTCTTTATTTGTGTTTTTGACTAAGATTCTAACATGACTATTAGGCTATGTGTAGTGGCAATTGAGTGGGACGTGAACGGGGCAATACGTGAGGGTAGTCACGACGTGAAGGAAGAAGAAAGGGGAAAAAAAGGGAGATGACGTGGAGTGATGGGGGAGTGATGATAATGTTGGATTAATCTTGATTAATCTACAAGTTCAAGGGCAGTTTGGTCATTTGTTATTTATGTTTTGTTTTGGATTAAGATTGTTTTGTTTTTTTTCAGCATGTTTTTAGGGATAGAATTTTGACTTTTATGTCTTAGTTTTAGTATAAATAGGGGTTAAGTTTTAGGTTAAATTGTACCTCATATTTGATTCAATGAAACCTTTGATTTTCCTGAGTTTATAATCTGATCTTGGAGGACACCAGTCTTCAATTGGTATCAGAGCTGTAAAAAGGCTCGATACAGAAGAACGCGTACAGAAGGAGGGTCAATTCAAGGCGCTAATCAACAGAGAAGAAGCCGCGGGAATTTATTGCGTGAGGCAATCAAAATTTCGATCAGAACCTGTGCTATTCAGGTTGGAGGGCTCGAAGTTGGGGTTGATCGAAATCTGCGAGGGGCTTCAATTAGGGTCATTTGGAAGCTGTGAAGATCTCGATTGGGAAAAAACTCAACTATGTCAGGCTCAAACTTGGATTTGGAAGCTGTGAGGTCTTCAATCGGGGTTGCCAGGGAGTTGTGAAGACGTCGATTGGAGTAAACTCGACTGGGTTAGAGTCAAAATCGAGTCTGATGGCTGTGAAAATTGAACTGTGGTTCGGAAAGAGACTTGCATGGTACAAGGCGAGACCTGTGTGGAACGACACCCTGCGTGGTTAGAATCCTGTGTGGAACAGTTTGAACATAACAACCTGTGTGGCTGTTATAGACCTGTGTTGTGGGAGTAGGAGGAGAAGATAACCTGTGTGGACTTGATTAAGGCGTGTGTGGGTTGTGTGTGAGGCGATTAAGAAGTTTTTGATCCTGTGTGGAGAGTAGAAGAGATGGCAGAAGGAGACCAGCTGGAGCAATTGTGCAGGCTGGAAACCAAGGGAATATACCATTGCAATGTCCAAAGTTGACTGCTACAAATTATACAAGTTGGTCAATCATGGTGGAACCTATTCTACAAGCATATGGATTGTGAGAAGCCATTAATCCGGTGAAAGGAGGAGCGGTTAAGGCTAGGAAGAATTTAATGGCAAGAGCTTTCGTGTTTCAAACTCTACCCGAAGATGTTTTGCTTCGAGTGTCAAAGCATAGACATGCAAAGGATGTTTGGGAAGCTATTCGTGCAAGGTATTTGGGGGCTGACAGAGTTCAAAAGGCAAGACTCCAAACTTTAAGATCCGAATTAGAGATGTTGAAGATGAAGGAAGGTGAATCAGTGGATGAGTTCTCGGGTAAACTTAGTGGAATAGTTACAAAGTTCAAGAGCCTTGGATCAAATTTTGAAGATGAAGTCGTGGTAAGGAAGTTACTAAATTCATTTCCAAAGAAGTTCTTGCAAATTGTAGCTTCAATAGAACAATATTCGGATCTTGAGACTATGTCTTTTGAAGAGGCTGTGGGAAGATTGAAGGCGTATGAAGAAAGGATCAAAGACTTTGATGAGAAAAAGAGTGATCAAGAGAAATTATTGATGGCTAAAGGTGAGGAACAAGAAAGACCAAAGCTAAAGGAATCTAGTTTTGAAAGGTATGATCAAAGTCGTGGGTATAACAATGGTGACCGTGGTAGGGGATATAGAAGAGGGAATGGTAGAGGAGAGAATGGACGTGGAAGGGGTATTGGACGTGGAGGTTTTAGAGACAAAAGTGAGCTAAAGTGTTAAGAGTGTGGCAAGTATGGACACTTTGCATATGAATGTCCTAATTGGAATGGAAAAGAGGAGGCAAACTTAACTAGAGTTCAAGAAGAGGATGGACCAGCATTGCTTTGAAGAATGATATTTATCAAGATTAAGGAGGAGATTGTTGGATTAATCTTGATTAATATACAAGTTCAAGGGCTGTTTGGTCATTTGTTATTTATGTTTTGTTTTGGATTAAGATTGTTTTGTTTTTTTTCAGCATGTTTTTAGGGATAGAATTTTGACTTTTATGTCTTGGTTTTAGTATAAATAGGGGTTAAGTTTTAGATTAAATTGTACCTCATATTTGATACCATAAAAGCTTTGATTTTTCTGAGTTTATAATCTGATCTTGGAGGATACCAGTCTTCAGATAACACATGTGGTGATAATGTGCAGTGATGAGGGGCTGATGATGTTGGTTGTTTATGTGGCGCTTACGTGGAGTGATGGGTATGTGACCACTACCCATGGTCTTATAATGACCCTACTTTTGATAATGATAGGATATATTAAGTAGGATGATTATGTCATGTGAATGCATTTAATTTGACACACGCAAATGTGCAGATTTACTGGTGATTTACATATAATAAACATGTACACATTTATTAATTCACTATGATTCTCTGATCTACACATGTGTACGAAACTTGTCATGTGCAAATTGATTACAGATAGAAATGATTTATATTTTAACAATTATACCATTTTCATTTAATTATAAATTATAAATTTATGGTTAAGATTAGGTTTCATATCCAACTAAAAGTTTCTATTAGATAACAATGAAAGAATTCACATTTCAAAACTTTCCTTTAGAAACCATAAGTTTGAATATCATCAATATATCATGGATCTATAATTTGTACCTGCAGGACAATTAGTGGTAGCATCATTGCTAGATCGGGGTGTTAAATTGCGATTATTTCTCCGAAATCCAGATAAAGCCACTACTCTATTTGGAGAACAGGAAGAGGAGAAGTTGCAGGTCTCTTTTCTTCTGTTTTTATTCTTTTACATGTTATAAAAGCACATAAATGGTGGCACCAATATTTATCTTGACATAGAAAAACCAGTTCAAGAAATAAATTTTTATTATATAGTGATTTTGGTAGGTGATAAAAGGTGACACTCGAAATTCAGAGGATCTTGACCAATCTATGTTTGAGGTTGGTACTCTCAGTTGTTACATGTTTTCTTAACTGTCAGTTTTCTATAGAAGTGGCAATTTCAATCCATTTACTTATGAATGTCTATTTGATTATGATAATCTCTTATGGGTAGAACAGGTAAAACGTAAAATCTTAGATTAAAAGGAAAATGGGTTGAAATTTACTGGAAGTTTATCTTTAACGCATAAATTTATTCCATTTTTTTTTTGGTATAAATAATTTCTGTAATATGTGAATAAATATTTTTACACAAGTCTGGCAAAATGGACAGGTTGGATAATGAGTCAGAACGGGTTCGGGTCAGGATGAGTGCGGGTCATTATGAGTTTTAAGCAAAATCAGTTTGGGTCTAAATGAGTTGTTTTCAAAAGCTTCAATTCAGTTCAAGTTAAAATGGGTTGTAACTAAACAAATGTCTATTTCAAGAATATTTAGTGATTTTTTCATCAAACATATTATTGATAATTTCTTACCATTTGAATCCTTTATATTCACATAGTTTTTAGGCTACCCATCTTGACTTGTATTATGTTTAGGGATCTTAACCCGTTATATGTTATGGTTCTACCTATTATAACCCAAAATGCAATAATAGTTCATCCAAACCGACCCATTTATCTTGCTTTGGGTCAAGATTGTCAGATCTATTTGTACATAAAACTTGAGAAGATGTCCAGACCCAACCCAAGCCAACATCTACACGTTTTGACTCAAACCCATTTTAACCGAGGCCCCGAACCCAGTTTTACCTGTTACTCAAGACACCCGACCCATCCATTATCTCATCTCAGGTTGTCAGCAATAACCTTGAATTTTTTTTTTTTTACAGGGTGTAACTCATGTTATTTGCTGCACGGGTACTACAGCCTTTCCATCACGGCGATGGGATGGTGATAACACACCTGAAAGAGTAGGTCTGAATCATACTTGGTAGAAAGTTGATTACATATATTTTTTGATTCACATAACGCCGTATTATTTAAATTTACACCTTAAAAAAGGTAAATATATTACTGCAGTGGAGCACCATAAATTACCTAATTATGTGAACATGTTTCCACTCAACCACAAAAACTGCAATGTTTGACTTGACACATAATAAGAATTTTATAACTAATAAAAATTACCTAAAATCCATTTAAAAGGACGAGTTTGAAGGAACTTGTGGGTCACAGCCAATTTCACTAATAAGGTAATTTTGCATGTCCACGTCTGTGTATATGTACAATTGCACACAAGCACGGGCATACACATGTTTATGCAGATAGTTACCATTTATTCAGTGCTAAACAAATTTCTTCATTCATGCTTCGATAACTGCCTTGTAAATCAATGTTAATCTGTGTTTATAGATTGGGAAGGCGTGAGAAACCTCGTGTCAGCACTGCCTCGGTCACTGTCGAGAATCATCTTAGTTTCATCAGTAGGTGTAACCAAGTCTAATGAACTACCATGGAGGTACGTCTATAATTTTAGTGCATGTTATTATTTTCCTCTGTTTCTGAATTAAGAGGGTGTTTGGATTTGTGTTTTGATAGTGATTATGTGAGACTATGTAGTCAAAATCGGACAATTAGTTATAAATGTGATGTAGAAAACAGTGGTTGAATGCGTTTTTCAGTTGCTTAAAGTTGTAACAATCAGATGTTGAGTGACTGACAAATTCTGATTATTAAATGAACAAAGAGATAAAATGACTCTTTTTTAATAAAAGAAGAGACGATTTATGAAACTGTAGTAAATATATAATAAGTTTAGGAGGAGGTAAAATGTGACTCTATTATTCTGTAATAACAAGCAAGTATGACACTAAATATCCGAAAATATCATTTGACTTCTAGATAGTTAGACAATCAGAAGCAAAATTTGTTTATCCAAACACTAAAATTCATTAATTTGACATATAATTTGTGTTAACACGCATTATCCAAACACCCTTTACTAGCGGCTAGCCAACTGTAGCCTTTTCTCTTTATGGAAAATAACTTAAATCCTCCTCTCGTGATTAAGTGTGGAATTTGGGACATGGCATTGGCATGAACCAAATACAAAATACGTAGGTTTGGGTCAGTTTCGGGTGGAACCTTAGAATACACTAGCTAAATTGGTTAGACTCAGACCACAACTTGGAGGGTTTGCAGGTTGACCCATTTATTTATATAACCTTTTCGAAAATTGTTGCGTCGTAACTTAAATTTCTCTAGTATTTTAAGTCAAAACGAAAATTTAAACAGAAATGGGAGTTTTGACTTAAACCCATTTATTTATATAACATTTCGTTTTTAGTGTAAATGCAAATGTTATACAGACATTTGTGTTGCTGCTTTTTGGCTGTAAGTTTGTGACTTTAGAATAGTAATATTTAAAAAATAAAATAATTTTTTTCCAAAGGTTAACAAGTCATGTTCTTGTCAACCCATGAATACATGAGCAGTGTTTGGGTTTGAGTGTCTAACATAATATTCATGTTCATGTTGTTTGACCCTCCAATCCATTAACCTTGGTTTTAAATTGCGAAATGTGATCCGATGCGCTTAGTCCAAAAATCCAATGCGTGATGCGAGTCATGCGACATGTGTGCAATGTGACATGTATACAATGCGTTTGTTAATTAAAAACTTTATAAATCATATGTACATAAAAACATCAATTTTCACAAGAATTTAAGAAACACAAAAAAATTATACGTTGATAGCATGATCCTAGACTTGCAAATAATTGTAAAAAAAAAGTTTCCTCTCCTTTATGCTTAAAAAAGTCGAAATATAGACTCAAAATGCTTGAAAGGTAAAAAAATCAAATTGTTAAATAAAAATGTCTAATTCGGTTAAAAAAAGTTCATGTCGCATGCATCAAGTGCATTTTGAGATAGCAGCGCATCTTGCAAATTGCGGCGCAACATCGGAAAATCATGTAATCGCGTCGCAACACCCGTTGCGTTGTGCTCTAGACACCGCATCAGCATATTATGTGCGCAAGATGCGTACAATTTAAAACCAAACAGTGAACATGACCCATAAACACATCTTTTTATAGAGTACAGCCTGCCTCTTATTTTTCAATCCTTAATTTTTTTCTCCCTTTATTCACCAGCATTATGAATCTATTTGGAGTTCTAAAATATAAGAAGATGGGGGAGGACTTTGTTATTAAGTCTGGCCTTCCTTATACAATTATAAGGTTCGTTGCTCCTAATGTCATTTCTTTTAATCATATTATTATCAAATTATCTATATAAACAAAACCAATTTATAAATAGTGAATATCGCGAGAAAATGATATCTCGCTAGAAATTTATTTTCTCGCGATAAATTCATCTTCTCGCGATAAATTCATTTGCGTCGTGTTTTTTGCGCGATCAATTCATTTCTCGCGATTTTTCAATGAGTAATTGAGATTTGTCGTGAGAAATTCATTTTTCCCATGATTTTTTCTCGAGAAATTCGTTTTTCGTTAGAAATTCCTTTAGATAAGTTATTACAATTTCTCATAACATGATAATTGACATGTTGTTTTCTCAGGTTTTCTATTTTAGTTTTATTTTTCTTTTGTTTTACTTCTTGACTCATAATCACGACTCTTTACCCGTTAATGTTTTTTTTTTCTTTTCAACAAGGGTGTTAAATCTAAGCGGCGACACGTGGGAAGCACCATCTAGTTTACATAATTGCATATGCACATTATGTATTTACTAATGATGATATATTTTTGCAATACTAGGCCTGGTAGGTTGACAGATGGACCTTATACATCATATGATCTAAATACTCTGCTCAAAGCTACAGCAGGTGAAAGACGCGCAGTCCTCATTGGTCAAGGTACTTGAATAATTTTAATTGCCAAATTCTTGATAATTTTTTGTGTTCTTCTTCTTCTTTAAGTGTTGAAATAGATTTATTTTTCTTTTTTATGGTAACCGTGTAACTCATTAGTGAAAAACACTTGTTTCCAAATGAGCTTTTTGTTTATATAATTTTTATTTGATAAATATATAGTTATATAAATAATAATTATTAAAATATAAAATTATGATAAAAAAATTGAATCATATATATAATGTTATATATTTATATTATATTAAAAATATAAATATATATAAAAACTTAATTTTAAAAACATAGAATTAGATTGTTAATTAGTAATTAAGCTAAGCTTGAGTTTGAGAAATTTCTTATGAGTGAAGCTCAAGCTTTATAAATAAAGCTCTAAACAAGCGGGACTTGAGCTCTCAAGTCGCAATACGCCGAGTTTAGGGTCGTCTTGTTTACATCCCTATATTGGTGTATCTGAACCACAAGGCTCAAGTTCAACCTTCCCTAAGATTTGGATTAGTATGCTCGGCGACTGCCGCCTAGCCGGATCTCTCACATCAGAACACCAATCTTTAGTAAGGTGGTGTTTGTTTTTTCAGATGCAAAATGTATGCGGTCTGCGGACCACATCTGCAAACCTCTTTTGCAGAAGAAGTGGACCAAACATCTGCAAGTAGATCTTTTTGAGGTGTTTGTTTTCTGAAAACTTTTAAGCTCTTCCCAACCCACGACTGCCCCAACCCACCGTCTGCCCCAACCCACACCCCCACCTCGTCAATCATCCTCTTCCCCACCGGCGGTGGAGGAGGCCAGCTGTGGAGGAGACGACCGGAAAAGGAGACGACCGCACCCTAGATGACCGAACCCTAGATCTAAAACCCTCGATCGAACCCGCGTGAGAAGGAGACGACCGAACCCTAGATCTAAAACCCTCGATCGAACCCACGTGAGAAGGAGACGACCGGAAAAGGGGGAAACGCGTACGATTGGAGGTGTGACGGCCGGAAGGCGCGGAGAAGGAGAAGGCGGTGGAAGGCGCGGCGATGGAAGGCGCGGCGATGGAAGGCGCGGCGGAGGAAGGCGCGGCTGAGGAGGCGCAGCGGTGGGGGAGGCCGGCGGTGGAGGAGGCCGGCTGTGGAGAAGACCGGCGGTGGGGGAGCCGGCTGTGGAGGAGACCGGCTGTGGGGGAGCCGGTTGTGTAGGGGACTTGGTGGTTGATGAAAGTGAGAAGAGGTTGGAAGAGCTCAAAAAGAGCTTGCTCCAAGTCTGCGCCAAGAAGAGGTCGAGCAGACCTTTTTTAATGAAATGTCTACGAGAAAATAAACGGTCTGTAAAGGTCCAACCTCTTCCCGCGTCTGCGCCGCGCAGACATAAGAGGTCACGCAGACCTTTTTGGAAAAAGCAAACACCCCCTAAGTTGTTATATAATAGACTAGAACAGACTAGTGGATTATTCTGGGCACATCACGTTCTAAATTTTTGTTTAAGGGTCCGTAAATCGACGTTGCATAAGCCACAACAAAGCTCTGAGAACAGTTTGAAAATTTTCTCTAGCGTCACTTTACCCTTAGTCATGTATCCAGATTCCCGTTTACCACGTTTTTAAAATTTTCTCTAGCAAACACCCCCTATGTTTCTTTTTTTGTTGAGTTTTTAAAATTAAGTTAATGCTGGGAATTCGGTCTAGTAATCAGGTATTCAGGGTGTTTTGGAGGGATAATGAGTGATGGGTTGGAGGTGGTTATAGTTTCTTTAGGTGAGGTGCCATACAAGACATAGTAATCAAATTTTCCAGACAGTTCACCAAGGAGCCCGGCATTAGGATCTCATTTTTCAAATCTTTTCTTTAGCCTACTTTGTGACCCTTTCTTTCTTTTAGGAAGGTCTTCATCATATTCAACTTTTTATGCTTCTTCTAAGCATTCATCACAATTGCATACATCATAACAAAAAATGCATGATCCTTTGGTTCGGTCTTTGGTCTTCAATTGGTTGGATCATATTCACCGTAGAAAAAATGCATTGCCAGTCTTGTGCTGAAAATTTTACTTTCACAAGACCATTTTGATGACGAAAAAACTTAGGGGCTGTTGTAGTCTGAACAAGGGTTGGGTGAATTTGTTCATAACTCACGATCCACTGTTCTGGAAGAAGATTTGTTAATTGTTCTCTAGATAATTGTTTTGGAACATACGTGCATGTTGGTGTAGCATTTGAATCAATATCTATGAATAAAGCATCTCAAAAGTTTTCCAGTCCAATAACCATTATATTCAACAAGTTATTCTGGGCACGGTATACCATCTAATAGTGAAATGTAGCCAGAAAAGTTATCACTTGAGGGGTTTCTCCTATATGAATTTGTGCTTTCAGGGCTGTCATCAATGACGGATCATTGAGTGGCATATTAAAGTTGGGGTAAAATGTAATAAAGATTGTTCAGACATTCAATATTGTTTTGGATACTACCAATGCAAGAATGTTGATATTCAACAAACCTTGTATCTACTAGAGCAATAAAAGAGAATGTTGGTAACCCTTTTCTTCCATGTATAGTAAGGGCAAGTCTAATAACACCAAAATAGATATGTGTATACCCTTTTGTGCTTGACAAAATCTTGGAACTTTTGGGGGAAGTGATAAGGTTGCCAAATGTTAGGAATTTGTGGCCAGGAGTTGATGAGAATCAAATTTTGAGGTTTGAACAAACTCTTTGACATATGAATTAAAACTTGACCCAATCAACTTTTTGTTTTTTCTGGAAAAGGAATTGAATGGTTTAGAAAATACATTATAAGGATTAACTTAATTCGTATTAGTAATTATTATTTTAGAATCTTCAGGGACATAATAGATTTCATAAAGTTGGTCTATTTGAGAGGAGGTTAATTGTCTAAATTGGAATTGGAACGTGGTAAACGAGAACCTGGATACATGACTAAGGGTTAAGTGACACTAGAGAAAATTTTCAAACTATCCTAAGAGGTTTGTTGCGAGTTATCCGATGTCGACTTATGGACTCTTAAACAACAATTTAGAAAGAACAGTATCCAGAATAATCCACTAGTCTGTTCTATAACAACCTATCAAATATTGGTGTTCTAATGTGAGAGATCCAACATGGCGACTATCACTGAGCATACTAATCCAAAGCTTAGGAAAGGTGGAACTTGAGCCTTCTGGCTCTGATATGAGAAACTGAATTCAAATTTAAGACCTCTGATAGAAGGGACATAGCTAGGGGTGTCCATTTTTCGAATTGGATTCGAAAAACTTGAAATTCGATTTATTTCGAAGCCTAATATACAATTTCGAGTTTGTGTTTTCAAATTCTATCTGATCTTCGAATTATAAATATTTATATATATGTATATTTTTATTTTATATACAAGTTTAATATATATAAAAACCGAACTTTGTAATAGCTATCTGTTTAAGATTTAAATTATTTTATGTTATGATGTTTAAAGTTGGTATTAATTTTATTAATAAAACTTTAGACAAACTATTTAAGTAAATTCAAATCAAAACAACTCAAATTCGATTTGAATTCGAATTTTGAATGCAAATAGAATCAAATTTCGAATTTGATATTGAATTCGAATTTCGAATTCGAATCGAATACGAATCCTACTCAAAAAATCAAATTTCGAAATTATTCGAGTTGAAATATTTGTGATAATCGAAATTCAATTCGTTGAACACCCCTAACTTAAGCTTGGGGCGACCCAACCTATATGGAAGCCTAAAGTGACTCTAAAAATGGGCCTGTCATCAAGATTTGTAGGTTTATCTAAATTTTAGGATTTATTAAGGTTTGTATGTTCTTCAAGATTCGTGGGTTCGTCGAAATTTAGAAGTTCATCAAGGTTCGTGTTATTGTGTGTTAAGACTTGTTGACCACATCAAGGTTTTTGGGCTTGTCTAAATTTATAGGTTCATTATGATTTGTAGTCTTTATATTTGTGGTTGTTACAAACTTTGGTAGTGATCTCTTTTTTTATTCATTTCAAATTTCTTGTTAAAGGTTTTTTTTGCCCTTTTGGAGGCACTTGATCCATACTTTCGATTCCGGTTTGATATATTTTCTTATGTTTTAAGCCCTCTGATTTAACACACAATGTTTATGGTTCATAAGGGCCTCAAATTATTGGGGCTTTTTGGATGTAACAATTTCTGTTTGGTGGAAAATTACTTTCTTTTTATATTTGTAATTAATTTACATATTTCGTTTGTGATTTATGCTTTTTGTAGCTTTCTTTCATGATTATTTATACTTTTTGTGTCACAATCTCGGATAAAGAATGAGAGTTTTTATCAATTGAAAACGGGTCTAAATTTTTCTTTGCGCTTTGGGCATCTAACAAAGCCACACTGGCTATGAAGCCCAAACAGCAAACCAAACGCGGTCTTATCAATAACAAGCCCAATTATACATATATATTCTTAAATTAAGGGCTCTTATTTTTTAGTTGGCCCCAAACTCCCAAAGCACTAGCTTTACCCGATAACTCTTATGGGCCAGCGCTAACTTAAACGCTTACCACTACACCACTCCTTTGAGGTTGAATTGGTTTGACAAAAGGACCCTTTGCTGCTCTGTCATAATACAAAACAATATGAAATCTTCAATTTTATTCCGCATATTTAATTTTATTAACATTTAGAGTTATAATAGTTCCTCTATTTGCTTGTGTTTCCAGGAGATAAACTTGTAGGAGAGGTTAGCAGGCTGGTAGTTGCAGAAGCTTGCATACAAGCATTGAACATAGATTTCACTGAAGGCCAGATATACGAAATCAACTCCGTCCCGGTTAGTTATCTTAAGTTTTTATATGTTTCAAGTTTTTCTTTTCATATTAATTCATCATACAATAATAGAGGTGTCAATTTCAACTTATTTGCTTGTAAATGGGTTAAAAGTTCAATTTTAAATGGGTCAAGTAAGCCAAATTGGTCATAAATGTCAATCAGGTTGGAAGTTATCAAGTCCCTTGATGCATATTATTCAAAGACTTTATTTTTTGTAATCATAATTTACATGTTAGCTGTCAATTTTTTATGTTATGATCCTATTTGAGTTGGGTTTTTACTACTTACTAATATATTGTAAAGTGTGTGATAATTAAAGTAAAATAAATTGTGGTAAATGTTGTTATGGTGCAGGGAGATGGACCAGGAAGTGACACAGAAAAATGGAAAGAGTTGTTTAAAGCTGCACAGCTCCAATAATCTATGAATATGCATGCTATGTAATCAATCTATAAACTAGTTCACTCTTGTTGTAACTATAGTTTTCAAAATTGTATCTAATTTTATGTAAATTTGTGAAAGTATAAAGGTAAATGATTAATGTTTACAATCATAGTGAAGAAATATATAGAAGCCTATGTATTTGCAAAACAAAAAAGAAAAAAAAATCTTTAATTATTGTATTTAACTTTAGTTTTCAGACATACTTAATATCTGTTTGGTAACATCTGAATGGATCTGAATCTGAATAATTTTAAATTTAAATCGTTTGTTTCACTTAAAAAAAAGATGCTTGAATGAGAGCCCACATCTGAACGGAAAAATTAGACAATGGGTCCTCTTTACCCTTTCTTTTTTAACCTTAATAGCTCCTTTTCCCTCATGTGCATGTCGCCTCCAAGAGACCAGACTCCCGCTGTTCCCTTCCGGCCGTCGCTCACTTTCGGTCGTTGTCGCCCTCCAATCTGTAATAGCAGCGTCCGTTGGTGTATGGGGGTTTCAATTAAGAGAATCAATATAAGAATGGTGGAGCTCTTCTTGATTTTATAGTGGCCTATGATCTAGGCATTTAAAACCAGTTCTTTATGAAGATGGATTCATATTTGATTACATTTAGAAGAAGAGGGTGTGACACGCAGATCAACTATCTGTCTGACGAGTTGATCGCAGTAGATGGTTGGACGTGCTCCATCAGGAGACAATGGTAACACAACTTCAACTTTTGGTGGCAGATATCGTTATGAGAAAGAAGTTGGTTGATATGAAGTGCAAAGATATACCTAGAATTAGATGGTGGTACCTAAAAGGAGATAAAGATAACAATGTTTAGAGAAAAAAGAATGTATGGGAGGAGATGATGATTTATACGAAGACACAAACCATATGTGGGAGGCTATGGCAGATGATGGGATAAGAGCAGTAAAGGAGACCCTTAGATTACAAACAGAAAAGTTAACGAACGTAAGGAGTCTTTGTGATGGAATATGTAACCGTTAAGTTTTTCATTTATAAATTTGAATTGTAATTGTTTCAAATTTGAATAAAAGAAAGTTCATAGGATTCAAGATGATTTTATTCATAAATATATAAATACATAGCACTGTATATATGTGTGTGTATATTATACAATATAAATTTTAATAGGATTTAATTAATTTTAAAATAAGCTAATTTAAATATGAATAAAGTAAAACATTTTAACAAGACTTTTTGTAAGCTTTATTATATATATATATGTGTGTGCGCATGGGAGAGATCAAATAATAAATCACGTTTGTTTATTAAACGTTTAACTCAAATAGATCAGTCATGCTTTGACACCTTACACTCTCTTTTCATATTCTAAAGAGATGTTTCTCTTATTAAATGCTTTGTACTTATATCATTAAATGGTTTGTTCTACAAAATCATTCCCAATCACTTCCATATCTTTTCAAATAAATTTATGCACCATTAATTAGAGGTTTTAAAGAGAAGCACTACCACGAGACCATAGACCAAAACATCTATGTTGTCTAGCTCATCCAACAACCACAAGCATAACCAGAACGGAGACCACAAATGTGGTTCTAGTTCCGCTCATTTAGTGGGTGGTGCACCATTTTACTAAAATTTCCAACAAATACTAAGTTTATTCCTATATTCATACAACTTAGGATGACGTGCGATCTTTATAGCTTCCAAATTATAAAGATATTTGCTTGGATAACTATGTAACTTGTGAATTTTTCTCATACTTCACTCTTTACATTTTTGTAATTTTTGGGATGTTACACTTGACATGTTTAGTTATAGAGTTCATACAAACTATATATGCAAACAATTACAAGTCTAGTTAGTTTTGATAGAAATACAAAAAAGTCAAATCATTTTCTTGTATGTTTAAAACAATTACAAAAGACTTTTATAACTTTAATAATAATGATATTCAGCAAAGAAGAGCAATTAGGATTAAAATACTTTTATTATGAAAGTCACTTTTTAAAAAAAGATTCATAACCTATGGAGTATATAATAAAAACTCCCCATGTATGATTTCGTCGGCTTAGACGTCTGTCGATTTCGCGATAAATTTTTTGAAGATGACGATAAAATTGTTAGATACATGCTATATAAAATCAAGCCATTAAATTCAAGAAAGGATTTGCATGCTTAAACATGTTTTCGCAAGTAAAACAAGATGAATATTGATTCTCAAAAAAGCCAAGGATATGAAGATTAAAAAGATAATATCAAAGATTAATAAAAGATTACGAAACTAAATATAGATATTTAAAAAATTTGAGAAAATAAATAAAAAATCCAGTTTAAAAAAACTTATAAAACAAAATTTGCTACATTGAAAAATATCAAGAAGTCAAAGTAACACAAACTTCAAGATATTCAAGTATTAAAAAAGTAAGAATTTTTTTTTTCAAAATAGGTGGGGGGTAAGAAGAATATGGGTTTCTAGGTGGTTTTTGAGATTAGTGGTGTTTGTAGGCAATTCGCAGGGGTGGGGAGCGAGTTTAAATGGAAGTCGCAGGGGAGGAGTAGCGAGTTCTAGTGGATGTCACATGGGAGGGGAGCGAGTTCCATGTGGCGCATGAGGGAGAGAAAATCACTAATGGGTCTGCAAGAAAGGACGTATTTCGCATGGGGTGGGTGCGACTTCCTCACATAGTACACACTGATATCTTGCATGTGATAGAAGTAAAGTAATAACAACAAAATAACTTTTGCAGAGTGATAAGTAAATACAATACAAACAAATAACTTTTACAGTGTCTAGTCATTTCATATTTGAATTTGAATTCACTGTTCACCATTTAAAATGTGCAAGACTTCAATTCTTTCAACATTCAAAGTCGCTTTCTCTACTAAAATACGTGATATTTTCTCTGTTAAAAAATGAATTTTGGAGTGAATCCGGGTCCACTCAATGAAGATGTTTTGTTCTTGTCAGATACTCATAGAGCACGTGCTTTGTTTACTAACACTATACCAGATAACGTCCAACTTAATGTTAGACGTGGTGATCAAAAATTCTGGGAATACATAAGAGATCATCATGTGCCAGATGCGGTTATGACGTATATACGCCTTGCTGGATTTGGTGGCGTTATTGATTGTGGTTATAGAACCGTTGACCACGCTCTTATAACTGCTTTAGTAGAAAGGTGGCGACCTGAAACGCACACGTTTCACTTACCATTTGGTGAGGTTACTGTCACCCTTCAAGACGTTCAAGTTTTGTGGGGTTTATCTGTAAATGGGCAGGTTGTGTCTGGCATTGATTATGTTTGCCCCTTTGAACAAAATGTAGCGAAATGCGCGGAATTGTTGGGGTTTACACCTCAGCAAAACGATATTACTCGAGGTAGAATAAAATTAGCACGTATTTTATGTGAAATAAAATCAGATTTTCCTGAAAATCCAACCGAGTTGGAGACTGTACAAAGAGCCAGGTTGTATATATTACATTTATTCGATGCTACTCTATTTCCTGACTCTGCTAACCATATGGTACATTTGTTTCATTTAAATTATTTAATTAATTTAGAAGCATGTAACCATTATAGTTGGGGAATTGCAGTTTTAACTTGTTTGTATAGAAATTTATGCAAGGGAACATCCTATTTGACCAAGGAGATATCTGCTCCGATGTTCTTGTTACAAATGTGGGCATGGGAAATAATTACATGCATGTCCCTAATTCTGTACTTTGATTTTGATTCAACAAAACCATATGGTGCTCGGTATGATTCACATATCAGTATTTGAATTTTTGATTCTAGTAAGTCATGATTTAATTTTGGATTAATATTTAGATGGCGGTCTAACCTATCATATAGCCAGACTATTGCACATGTAGTGAAAGGTTTTCGTTCACAACTAACTGGACTGCATGAGAGCATGGTGATTAGAGTTATACATTCATTGAAGTTATTTATTTTAATATAACATTTTATATTAATTTTGTTATATTTTCTTTATTATTTATTCAGTTCAAATGGACTCCCTATGATCATGTTTTATCACTGCTACCTTCAATTTGTACAAGTGATGCCAACTGCTGGAGATGTGAAACATACATAATCTACTGGGAAATTGTTGAATATCATGCACCAAGCAGGGTTACAAGACAATTTAATATTCTCCAAAAAATCCCAAATGCTTTATAGACTGACAAAGCTGAGCATAAACGGTTGCACGCTTTAACTCGGCATGGTAAAGCAAACAAAGACTGGAGACGTGAACATCACCATTACATGCAAGCATGGGATCGTCGGTTTTTTAATGTAGTAAATGGAGAATTTAATAACGTTGCTGGTGTTAGTATCGATTACATGCAATGGTTTTAGGAGCGTACCGTTTTGCATATAACCAACCCAGGGCATCATGAGGCAAACCCACATGGATATCAAAATCATGGTGGAAGATTTCAAGTAATGGTATGTGTTATAATTTATTATTTTTGGTTGTACATATAATTTGAAAGTAAATAATTTTGAAAGCATAATGTGTTTGTGCAGGTTGACGGTGCTACTCAAATGTATCAAATGACAGGAAATCTGATTGGAACATACCCAAAAAATGCTCAACAATTGGATCCATTAACAGATATGGCTATTGATTTTATGGGAATTGTAAATCAGAGATCTCGTTTAAATTATTCTACAACAAATTTGACCAGAAATAATGTTGAGTTTGGTGATGACACTGTACTTCAAAGGGCACGTAGACGAACACGAACACGTGCTCGTAGATAAGGAGATGAGAGTAATGCAACGGCTGAAAATTTTGAAGTTGGAGAACCTTCAAATCCCAATCAAGATTATTTACCCGTTTTTGAAAATGAGACTGGATATAGAGTTCACCCCCCAGAGTCACCATTTTTTGAAGGAGAGGAGTCATCTAATTTTGGGACACTCAGCCCTACTTTTTTTTTATTTTCAACAGAGGGATGGAACAAAATTTCCATCAAGAGTTCTACACACCATTTGACTCTCAGATACCTTCTATCTCTCAAGATTTCACACAAGAAAATTATTTTGCTCCAAATCAAGAGGACATTAACATGCCTAATTTTGAAGCTGGATCACCGATACCATTTAATCTGAACAATAGGCCATCACGTAATGCAAGACGACCTCCATGTGGGACATAATTGTATCTTACTTCTGTCGAAATTTTTATATGTCTGTAATGGTTAAATTTTAATTTATTTCAATCTGTACCTTTTTATTTTACTATTATTTTTTAATTTATTTCAATTTTAATTTTTATATGCCTATATATACTTGCATTTTCATGGAATGACATGCACCACAATCTATTCAATCTACCTCCCCCAATCTATCTCTCCCTCTTATCTTTTCATCTGTAATCCGTTGTGTCACAAATGGCTAACAATCGTGGTAAAGAAGTAGTTGATGATGAAGATTATCATTCGCAACCAGCACCAAAAGCATCAAAGTGGATTTTCCAAAAATGGAGGCGCCAACTAAAAGAAAAATCAGAAAATGCTTCTTCTTCAACTTTAATTCAAAACACTGAACAAGTCTGTCTTAAAAACCCTTACGAAGACAAAGCCGAAAAAAAACTGAAGATGTAGAAGAAATTCCACAGCAAAAACGCAAGTGGGCAATTCCAAATGAAGAGTCCAACAAATGGTCCCAAGATGTACTCGATTTTTATAATAATGGCGATGCTCCATTCTGCTATTCCCTTTTTTTGAAAATAGGAAGCTTGATGGTGATTTTTGGGGAACACTATTGGGATATCGGTGCAATGGTCGTCTTTGGCCAATGGTTGAAAGTTTTTAAATTATAATTTTAATATATATTTGTTGTTATACTAACATGTTTACTAAATAATACTAACATGTTTACTAAATAATTGACATGGTTTTGTAAAATAATTTACAGCATATTGAAGGATGGGTAACACGAATGATGCGTGTTAGAGGTGCTAATTTAAGGAAAAATGGACCATCAGGGCTGCGGTGGACAATTCTACCACCAGAATTTCGTGATATTTTTATTTTAAAAGAAAGCAAGTTCGTTGCCATATATGCTAACGGAACTCATGAACTGTACCCTCCATTTTGGGAGGTGGATTATGTTTACATTCTGTTATGTACTCATGTTATAGATGATTGGTATCTTGTAAGAATCAATTTGCAGACAATGGAATTGGTTCAGTACTGGCCAAACAAGGGATATGCAAAATATTATCATAGGCTGATTCAATTTTCTACCATGGATGTCCTTCCACTTAAATTTGACTGGTTGCTAGATGAAATTCAATACTGGCGAAAATATGATGGAATTTTCATAGATAAAAGGGACAGATACCTGAAAGTACACAATGCTAATGACGATTATACGCCAAATGATGGAAGTGATTTAGGTGGTGACACAGGTGTTCTTGCATGTATGCTAATACATCAACTAGTTGAAAATAAAACCGTTAACGTAAACGAGGATTTCAAAAATAAGTGTATGAGATATCGACGCTACATGGCAGAACAATACTATGCTTGGCGTTTCATACCCCATGGGTAGAATTTCGTTTATCAAGTAATTTGTAGAATGTGTTGTATTTTTCATAATTAATAATAAAAGTCTGTTTTTTTATGTCATAATTATTGTATTTAATATATATTATGCATTACTCAAGCTATGAATTCAAAATTAATACAAAAACAACAATAATAGTACATAAACAAAATAGAACTACAACATTAATACTACAACATTTATTTAAAATTAATACTACAAAAAACAAAGTAATGCTCAAAATATTATGGATGAGAGTTTCCACATGTTAGCCCCCCGTTCCACCACATATTCCACATCTTCGAAGTATCGGTTCATCGAGATGACGAAAATCCATCTCATTTTGTATTCTCTGCACACGTATCCTGCCTCGAGATGATATAACTTTTGTAGGATCTCCAATGATTCTCCATCTCGGGTCTCTCCAACATTGAGGGTGGCTGATTGGGTAATAATGACCAGCGTATTGCCGCCTATACGTAACAGTCGTGTACACTTCGTTAACAATATCTTGAGGTTCTTCACCTCTACTACGACACACTGCTATGGCATGCGAGCATGGAAATCTATGAGTCTGCCACTTACCACATGTGCATTTTCTTTTTTTGTGCTCTACTGTATTGTCATTTCCTTCGTCATCATTTGTTTGAAGCCTAGACACAACCCTGTGTGGTGCTACCAATACTCCAACACAACCTCTTCAAACTTACATTCTTAAAGTTTTTCATGAAATTACTCCTAACATGACGGAGACAAAAACGATGGAAAGAATTCGGTTCCATCCACTCTTCAAGATTATTCACAGCGTTAATAATGCCTTTATGTCGGTCAGAAATAACACACAGTTTTCTGGGATTTCTGTTTGCAATGTTTGACCGAAACTGATGAAAAAACCAACACCAACTTTCTACTGTCTCCTCATCTACAATAGCATATGCTATCGGCAATATGTAGTTATTTGCATTTTTTGTAACAACAATCAACAATTTGCCACTATATGATCCCTTCAAGTGAGTACCATCTACCGATATAACTGGTAAGCAATGGTTAAATGCTTTAATAGCAGGGCCAAATGCCCAGAACACGTATTTGAATGTAGCATATTGTGATGAACCGTTGGGATGATGTAACCACTCTACGACTGTATCAGGGTTTGTTGCCTTCAACGCTGTAATGTATCTCGACAAGTCATTAAAATTACTCTCCCAAGTACCGTAGATACTTTCTATTGCGATTCTACGACCATGCCAAGCTTTATCATAAGAAACATCAACATTTAAATTATTCTTAATATATGCTTGAACTTGTTTTATAGGATAACTGATATCCACACGGATTAACTCTATGATGTGTGCAGCAATATCTTTGGACCTTAGACTTCGGTTATTATTGGATACAACTGTCCCTTAACAGTTATGTGCAAGAACCCATCTGGTGATTTGCCACATATGAGCATTCTTCTTCTTAGATGCCGTCACATGCCATTCACATTGATAAGAAGAAATGTTAGGATGCGATTTTATATATCTTTTTCTCATTGTGTAGCATTTCGCTTTAAATAATGATGGTTTACTGTCTGCTACTATAATCTCACGATTACGAGCAACATTCCACCTTCGGATTGCATATGTTACCTCATCCTTACTGTCACACCCCGAGCCGACGGGGTTGGATCGAATTCCCTGTCGGGCGGAAGGTTCCCGGGGCGCGATATCGTGAGTGATAATCGGAATGATCAGATTGTTTACATTGCACATGATATATAAATGAGAAACTGCTAAAATAAAATAGAATTACAAAGTTAAGTTACACCAGTTAAGTTTAAAATTTAACAATGTAAATCTACTATCACATCATAAATCTTCTATCTTGTATCTGCACAAGATATACAAAATAATCTGTATAATGATGCTTCAAAATATGCAGGTCCAAAAAGCTAGGTCATCAATCTGGTAACCTAGTCCAAAAAGAAATAACTCTTCAGTTGGCCTGAGAAGTCATGCAAAAATAAAGTCAACACATGGTTGGTGAGTTCATTAAGTTTTATAAAAATGAATTTGAATAACCCGAATGACAACCTTAACCTCACCATTAACCACGTATACCATCCAGTTCAGTATGCTTATATATAGGACATATGTAGGGTCGAACTTACCGCCCGCCCAGCCACCGTCCCACCACATACTAAACAACATGATATATTGTTGCTGGTGATAATTAAGCATTTCATTCCATACCTTTGATTTCATAACATCTGATTCATAGAATTTGATTACCCTGAAAATGTTTACCTTGATCCCCCGAAGTGACAACTTTAACCTCATCAACAATCACCTATGCTATCCAATCAAATATGCTTATATATAGAGCATATGTAGGGGACAAGCCCCAACCACTGTCCCACCACATACCGGACTGCTTAGCATATTGTTGTTAATGATAATTAAGCGTTTCACCCCATTCACCTTCAATTTAGATTTGATTTCCACAAATAGATTACCATTGATCTCTTGAGTTCACCATGAAATCATGATTTCCCCAAAACATTTGTAGAAAAATTATATTAAATGTTTAACTAAATAAATAAGTAAGCATTTAAATACAACTAAGACATGATGATTAGGCCTTATTTGACTCAATCAATTAGACTTAGTTGTTGGTGGTTGTCCAAGTTGTACCCTCTCACACGTGACCCATATAAGGCATGACTCATAAGGAGCCTACCTGTGTGTGCCGGGATTTTAATGATGCTCATATCAGCTTGACCTACTTGTCTACTGTACATGCCGGGACTTTAAGGATATCCTTTGATTCTTGATCTTCTTTGATTCTCTTGATTTTGATCTTGATTTCATATGATAGTTCACATTATTGCCCATATAGCTGGACTACAAGAGTCTACTATTTATGCCGGGACTTTATGTGTGTTACACGTGGTCTTGATTTCTATACAACTGACATCCACCTTAACTCAAGTATTAATGATTTCATTAGATTGTAATGATTTCATTATTTCAATGATTCACACACATTTATGATTTATGATTTCCTTGAGTCTCTTGATTTTGATCTTTAGAATTCCATGATTTCACAATGATTATAGATTTATGAGTAGGATCCTTTGATTTACTGATCACCTCTCTGATTTAGTTTCCATTGCAATTGATCTTTAACTTTAGTTCTTTTGATTCTACTTTGAGTTTAGATTCTTGAATTTGAGCTTGATGGACTAAGGGTTTGTTTAGAGCTTTAGAATTTAAGGTATTACTCGTAGGAGTAATTTAATTAACTTGTTAGTTAATTCTGCATAGCAATTACCTAGACAGGGTTCTAGGAGTATAAACAAGCATATATATGTAAACATATAATAAATAAAGCATTTAAGTAAACAATTTAAATAAAACAGTTTACGCATGCTTCTCAGCCCCGCGTTTGAAAACAAAAATGTTTAGAAAAGGGGCAATGAACTCACCTGTGTTGCTGTGCAAATGATCTATCACAAAATGCGCGCTCGTTGTTGTTGCTTAGGTTTCTTCAGTTCCTAAGTTGTTTTAAAGAATTCGAATACGGTAAGTATACGTATTAGTCGTTGTATCTAGGGTTTGGTCTCTGTGTGCAACTAAGTGTCCTAGGTACTAGTGTGCTTCTAAGACTTAATCTTCTAGTCTAACTTAAATACTCATTTATAACCCATATCCCATAATTAGTCACAACTAATCTTGATTAACATGTTTTTAATTAATTTCATTTTAAGTTAGACTTAGATTTATAAAGTTATTTAATTTAATTTAACAAGTTTATAAACCATCTCCTTTTATTAAAATGTCATTTCTTGAATTAAATAAGCATTTAACATGTGATGGGCCCTCGTCAAGCCCATTGAGCCCATTGATTGTCTTTGCTTCCCAATTAATCACCAATCCACTTCCTTGAATAATTCTACATAGATATTTAATTTACATTATCTATGTTAATTATACTTCATATAAAATGTCCTTAATAACTTCCAACTGTTAATCCATTTCAATATATGTTAACAACTTATTTTAGGTTGTTAGTGTGTTTAAGAGGCCCATTATTATTGACACTAGCCCATTGTTGCATCAATAACCCTATACCACTATGTTGGGCCTTAATGTGCTTTCCATGCACTTACAAGAAATTCCCATACACTCTCACATACTTACATACATGATTATTTATTTTGTATGGTATTATATGGTCCAAATTTCCATTTTAAAACCTAGGTTATTCCCATGCATGTTAAGCTCAATTAATGAGCACCATTTATGTTTTATCCTTAACTAATCCAAATAGATTTCATGGGAAGAAACCCTAAGTCTCACTCCATGCAAGCACCCTATATTATCCCATGCATCAATAAAACCAATAGTAGGGTCCTAGGTTTGCTGCATTCTAAAGGGTTTATGAGGTTTAGGGTTCGGCTATCACGATGCTCGGCCAGCTAGGTTTCGGATGTTTATGAGGTTAATGGCTTCATGCGGGCAGGTTCGCCTAGGGGTAAGATGGTTCGGCTGGTTCCTGATTCATGACTGAGGAGGTTCGTGGGTTCTTGTTGGTTCGGCCATCATGATAAGGTTCGGCTAGGGTTCTTTGGTTCGGCCCCAGAAAGAAGGTTCGGCCATCATCTTCTTCGACCAAAGGTTCGGCTGAGAAGAAACCTTAGGTTCGTTTGCAACCAAGGGTTCGCCCAACTAAGGAAGGCTCGTGGTCACTAAATGAAGGTTTGGCTAGGTATGGCTCATAGGTTCTGGCACCATCTTCCTCAGCCAAAAGGTTCGGCTCTGTCATAGACTCACGAACCTGTGAAAATCGCCCAGCCCCAACCCTCCCGAACCTGTTATTCGCGACCAACATCCTCACCATCTTCACTCCTAGTTTGTTTCAAACGCTTTCCAGCTACTAACAATAATCTCTATCAAAGTTTCTAAGTGTTTGAACCGATTAAAACAACCACAATCCAAAGAAATCATGATACACACTAGGAACCGAACATAAACTCAAATTTTACCTTAAAATCAGTGGATGAAAGAGTAGATCCCTTGTACTTTCGTGTTCCACTTGATGAGAGGGTCGTTTTGACACCAAAAACTCTTAATCCAATGGGAATCCACCAAGAAATCTTAGAGAGAAGCTTGGGTTTTTAGTGAGATGGAGAAAAACGAATTTGGAGAGAGGAAATGGGTTGGTGAGGGTTGTTGTGGGGCTTTAATGCCTCATTAAATGAATTAAAACACTCGGTAGGTTCAGTCTCGTTCGGTTTCGCGTAAAATACCAGTTTCTTCGTAGTTTTCGTAACAAAACGGTTCGGTTTATAAAATAGGATTTCTAAATTTATTTTAGGTGGTTATTCCTAGTAAATTAACTAAATATCTTTTGTTTATTTTAAATTTCTGAAATATTTAAATTTACTGTTTAAAATCAAATCGTACGGTCATCGCGCGTATTCGTTCGAATCGTCACCCGTACGAACACGACGATAACTATACTTTTCAATATTGTTTTCTAATTATCGGATATCATTCAGAACGTTAAACTTTCAGATATATTCGTACAGATCGTCACCTATACGAATAATCCGTCGATTTAGCATTCACGTAACGACATCCGTGTTGTTTTGTTCTAATAAGCCTCACATACGTTTATACATAATAAAATCCTAACAAGTAATCATATGATGTTTCTGTGTTGCCAGATAATTATCTGACTAATAAACCATGTTTTTCTGAGTTTGGTTTCTCTGAAATGATTCTGAATTCACTGTTTAATACATGAAATGATAATGATATCTTATATGAATATGAAATACACTGAAATGCATAAAATTCGTACCTGATTACTGTTCATGTTACTATTTGAGATCACTGTTCCGGTACGGTTCCGGCACTGATGTTACACTTACTTTTAAAATACATACCAACACGAATTTCATTTGCAGCTTCATTCCAAACATCCATGTCATCTTCAACATCAAAATCAGGAAGCTCGTAATCTTCTAGCCGCTCACCATCATTAGAATACAAAACCGGTCCCAGAGAGAAACCTTGATAAATTCCAACATTGTATTGAACTGTAGAAGGTGCTTCTACATCATCATCATCATCTAAGGGAACAACTTCATTATATGTGGATTTTTCTGATATATAATCATCAGAGTTATCGAAACCGCCATCATCATCACTACCACCAACATCATCATCGTTATCTTCACCACCATATCCATCATCGTCGCGTTGTATGTCAAACGATTGTTGTAATGAAGAATCTTCTAAAGTTAAATACATTGACGGACCGGCTTCATATTGGGCAGATGAAGACTGACCAACTGCATATTGCCCGATTGAAGAAGGACCTGCTTGTTGTGCTGGTGTTTCAAAAAGTCGGAGAAGATTCATACAACTGGATTGTTGATATGGAATAATTGGCTCCATTTTGATGTATAAATTAGCTCGAAAATTTGAAACGATTTCGGCTAAATAATACATTATTTGTAAGCTTTCGTTACCAATAATATGCACGATTCACATACCTCTTGAAATGTGTAGTATAATATTAAAGTCAAACTAAATGACTCCTTATTAGTTTGAATATGATTATAAATCATATCAACTAATTCTTTATATCCCAATTTATAACGAATAATAAAAGAAGACGAACGAGTCGATTCAGCACACTCAATAATTCCATTTTCATAAGAAATTCTGCCACCCCAAATTTTTTTTACAAGAAACGGATTATTTATCATTATGATCAATTTAAGGTGATTAGTTTTAAGAGAGTGATGGAAAAAATTTCAATATACGTTTATATATAGTGGTGGGTGAAACTTTTGAAGAACTCGCACCCCCCTTGCGACTTCCGTCCTTTTCTGTCAGTAACATGGAACTCGCACCCCCCCCCTCGACTTCTGTACTTTTTTCTTCGAAATATGGAACTCGCTACCCCCCCCCCCCCCGCGACTTCCATTCGAACTCGCTCCCCACCCCTGCGAATTGTCTACAAACACCAATAATCTCAAAAAACACCTAGAAACCCAAATTCTTCTTACCCCCACCTATTTTGAAAAAAAAATCAAAAAGTAAGGCCTAGACACATGTAAAAAAAGTAGACAAGGACACACAAATTTTAATTTGCAGCAAATTTTAATTTTCAAAAAAGTAAGATGTAGATAAAGAATAAAGTTGAATGAAACCTAACATAAATGTCATCTAGATCTCTTATGTTTACGCCGAAATGACCCCAACATTTTTTATTGCTTTATAAGCTTACTAGGATGTAAACCCGCGTATTAAACGGGATTGGGTACAAAAACAGATACAATTAAAATTTATTTAGGATAAACTACATAATCTACTATATACAAATACATTTTATAACTATAAATAATTAAAAATTTCTTTGTATATAACATATGACATTATGTTAGTAATATTACAGTCTTTTTCAAAAATTAAAGTTTCAGATCTTCCCTACTTTTAACTAAGAATAAAGAAGCGTAAAATTGTTTGTGTGAAAAAACTAGTTGTTTCAATAACAAACCTACTCTTGATAATGGTTGGTCTTGACTTTTATTTATTGTCATCACAAAGGATAGAGAGGAAACTGTATTCTTTAAAATTTAAACGGAATCTTCTTTTTTGACAGTGTTAGAGTTATTCTACGAATGAATGTCCGATTATCTATATGACTTTCATATATTACATTCTCTTCAATAACATGACTTCCAAATGAGATGATTTTTAATCAAGTCTCCTTGCATAAACCATTTTTTTAATCAATATTTCTTAGTAACATCACAAGGACGCAAAACTTTAACACCAACTTGTGATTAGGCCATAGTTTAATTAAAAGTGTAACATTAGGTATCTTAAAGGACCGTAGTCTCTAAAGTTTGATTATCCAAACTTTTATGATGATGTCATTTTTTAAAATATAAAGTTGATTAAGAAAAATATGTAGTTATGCTTCATTAACCTGTTTAATTAAAAATTTATTTTAAACGAATTAAAAATGAAATAAAAAGTAGTATGATAACATTTGGGTTTAACCAAATACAGTAATTATAAATATAAAGCTAATGTGTTATAAAATTTAAATTTATACAAATAAACAAAAAAAGACATACAAAAGCCATATTTTATAAACGAGAACAAAGAAAAATAATCCCAGATATAAACTCTTGGAGAATATCAAAGATGATTAAATAAAAATAATTATATATATATATACTAGTATAGCACCCGCACGATGCAGCGGGAAACACAACACTTAAGTTGGTGATTTTAAAGGTTTGCATGGTTCATAATCACAATAAAAACAATTTTTTAACTTAATAGTTAATTAAAAATGACTTTAACTGCTAACATAAAAGTTAGATGTGCCAAAAATGTCAAGATTTGATTAATTTGTTTTCAGAGATTTTCTTTTATAGTCACTCTATCTCACATAAATTATTATAAACTATCAATGTGGGAGAAAATGAAAGTAGAAAAAAACTTTTAGATTACATTTAAAAAGCTGTATCATATGCTATAAAAATTGTAAAACTCTTAATTTTAAAAGATTTAAGTAAATTACTTTTTTGTCCTTCTAATATGTATTATATAGTAGTACAGATATATGATTATGTTCAAGTAGAAATGGTGAGATTTGTGCGAATGGTGAGAAAGATTGTGGATTTGACAAGTGGCATTACTCTAATTTTATAAAAAGGGTATTTTGGTCATTATGTACAATGCTTCAAGTTATTGTGTTTAATGCTTTATGTCACTGTGTTTAATATTTTTATTATTTTGTTTTATGTTTTATATCATATTGTGTTATTTTGTTATTGTTTTTTATACATTAAATAAATTGTTCTTATTTATTTTTTATGTTTTATGTATTTCATGTCATTGTGTTTAATATTTTTATTATTTTGTTTTATTTTTTATATCATATTGTGTTATTTTGTTATTGTTTTTTATGAATTAAATAAATTGTTCTTATTTATTTTTTATGTTTTATGTATTAAAAGTACATAATTGTGTTATTTTACCATTATGTTTATAAAACTTATAATTTTAAAAAACATAAATTGTTTTTATTTTTTGAAAAATGCATTTTCGTTATTGTATATATGTTTATGTCATTGTGTAATATATTCATCATTATGTTTTATCGTCAGAACATTGTGTAATATAATCATCATTGTGTGTTATGTTCAAGTCATTGTGTAATATTCATCATTGTTTTTTATCTTCAGATGATTGTGTAATATAGCATCATTGTGTCTTACGTTCAGGTCATTGTGTAATAGTCATTATTTTGTTTTACGTTAAGGTCATTGTGTAATCTACGCGTCATTATGTTTTACGTTCAGTTCATTGTGTAATATACACATTGTGTGTTATGTTCAGGTCATTGTGTAATATATTCATCATTGTTTTCTATCTTCAGATGATTGTGTAATATAGCATCATTGTGTAATAGTCATTATTTTGTTTTATGTTAAGGTCATTCTGTAATTTACACGTCATTGTGTTTTACGTTCAGGTCATTGTGTAATATACACACTGTTGTATTAAATGAATTTGTTTTGTTTTATCATTATGATTTACATATAAAAAGTACGTGAGTTTGTTGTTTCACCAATATTATTTTTAAAGCTCATGAATTTATAAAAAAAAATAGTTAGATACTACGAAGACAAAAGGAGACACTTACAAACAAAAAGACACAATAATAGACAATTAGACACAATGGCGCATTATAAATATAAAAGGTAGAGGAAAAAGTTTTTTTTTTAATTTTTTTATATAACAATATTATACTCGTTTTAAAGATAAAAAAATGCTCGTTTTTTTGGTGTAATTTTTTTAAAAAAAAAATAATATTGTATGTAAAAGTTATGACCGTTTAAAAAAATGGGGGGAAAATGATAAAAAGTCAACAAAAGTGTCTATGACTAAAATACCCTTCCACTAACTTTTTTAATACAACTTTGATCTCAACCATTAAATTATATATCTAATGGTCCACAATCCTTCACACAATTCTCACCAATCTAAGCCTTTTTACTATAACGCCACCCTATATATATATATACAAAGAATTTTAAATTAATATTGCTATTTAAATAAATTAAAAATGACAAAGAAAAGTTGAATTTAAACGTTTTAATATACATTATTAAAACGAAACTTTGGAGGTAGACTATTGGGTTTATACATGTAAAAGAAAATGTTTAAAATTTTTTTAGAGATTATACAAGTAGGGGATGGTTCCATTATTAACCCTCCCTTATAGCGTGACGTTTTTTGCCCGAATCTTTGATTTTTTTTGTCATGGTTTTTATTATACATAAATAGGGGGTTTCTTTTTTGTGTTTTTGCTAATTCATCACCGTTTAGAAATTAAATCAAAATGTAAGTAAGTGTAAGTTTCTTACACTTATTCTTACACTTACTTACATCAGATAGTGTAACTTAAACTTACAATTGATTTAATTTCTAAACGGTGATGAATTAGCAAAAACACAAAAAAGAAACCCCCTATTTATGTATAATAAAAACCATGAAAAAAAAAACAAAGATTCGGGCAAAAAATGACAGGGTTAACGGGTTAACGCTATAAGGGAGGGTTAACATTTGATCCTCTCCCTATAAAAGTATATATAGTAAATAATAAAATAAGGAACTCAAATTTAGACGAATTAGTTAAAGATTAAGTAACATAAGGTATATAAAAAATTCATATGGGTTTACTTTTAAGTGTATTTGAAAACGATAATTTAAGTTACATTTTATTTTAGATAAGGTTGAGAAATTAAAATAAAATATTAAATGAAAATAATTTTAGAAAAGTATATAATTTATTACAAAATCTACTCAATTTTTTTAAATTAAAAATTTAAAATATTGAAACAATTTTATTGTATGTCGGTAAATTAAGTTTTATATAAAAAATAGCATAATATGTTAAGACTCATATATTTTGTTATTAATCGGAGGGCATTAAAAGATTAATTATTAAGCAACATTAATTAAAAAAACAAAAATCAAAGTGGCATATTCAAAAAACGACGTTTCGTTGTAAATCTACTAAAGAATAAGTAAAGATTGACAAAACTAATTTATATGTATACAGACGTAAAAAATTAAATAAATGTAAAATTAAACTTTTATTAAATTTGAATTTTTTGATTTGAATATCCGGTTTATTGGATTTACAACAAAAAATAACGAAAAATTAAGATTAATTCAGTTTTTATCTATTAAAATAATAGTTGAAAATTGTGAATACTTGAATTAGATTTAATGTGTGATTGTAATGTGACAAAATTAATTTGAGAATTTTTGTGGTAATAACAAATGTCACTTTCAAGAAGAGATTTAATTTGGTAATAACATCTAAGCAGAATAATCTTCTTTTATTATAAAGTATAGATATATTGTGTGTTATAAGGTTTTTGCATATTTGATATGCCATTTCATTAAATATTTACTTGTTTAAGAGGTAAAAGTTATTACTTTTGACTTTTCTTTTTAACTAGTGTTTATATTGTGCACAAGTTTAAGAACATTCTTTTAACAATTTATATACAAATCCATAATATGTTATATAACTAACAAATATAGGTCATGTTAAGCATTTTGCATATTTGCGATGTCACATTATTAAATGCTAACACATTAAACGAGTAACAAGTCAATATTATTTTGTAAAATTAGATTCGTGATTTTATTTAATTTTTCTTTTCTTTTTTAGTAGCATAATAACGGATGCAAATTCTTTCGATAGTAATAATCATATTAGAAGCTCAAAGATCAAATGTTTTTAAAAAAGGATTGTTGCTGTCTTTGTGTGATCAAAAAATTTACATTTTCTTGATGAATTAGTTGGTTCATGAACCATGAGAGTGATATAACATAAAGATACTAATAAACACTCGATGGTTGTTAAGTGTTAACCACATGTTATACCTGATTCACATAGTTCATATCTTGTAAATTCTTATTACGGGTGTCGTATTTTCGTCGAATTCGGCTACCTAATCGTAATGTACCCTGTTGTAAAAATACGATGACAACGCAACAAAAACCGAAAAAAATGAAAAAAAAAATAAATAAAACAAATAATAATTAGTAAATAATGTATCATCTTGTTATCAAACAAAAGATTCATATTGTAGTTTTAGAGACCTTTCTTGAAAGAATGATCCAACAAAGTACCCTATAAAACACAAAGAAACCAAACATGATCCCCACATTCATCCATCTTGTGTCTGATTCAAGCCCTCTACCCTTCAAGATATCCTTCCCAGTGACCAAACATGTCGAACCGGGACCATCCCAAGAGAAACAAGCCTCCTTCCGGCCCCAATACTCGTTAACCAACCATGAGTCCAACGGGTACCGATACAACGACACATAGTACATAAACATCCAGTATTTCGGGATTACTTCTTTTGGTATAAAGTACCCCGAAAAGAGAAAAAATGCACCAAGGACCGTGCAAATGAGTGAATTCCCGGAAATGAAATCGGGTGAAATCGCACTTAGGAAGAGAACCAAAGAGCTAGCCATGAGTACAATGAGCCAGACCACAAACACAAAAAAGGCGAATGAAGTGAATGATGGATTCAAACCGACTAGCCAGTACACTGGAACCGCAAATAGAAGTCCAACCACGAAAAGAAACGGTAAGAACACAAGTGTATTGGCAATCATATATGAAGATGTCTTGTAGGCTCCTCTTGATGCTTCTTTCATCAAGACTCGACGTTCTTGAAGGTATATAGGAAGTGCTTCTACTGTAGAAGAAAGAAGGAAACTAAGACTAAAGGCGAAAAGGCCTAATCTTTCAGCGATCCCGTTTTCGTCGTTTTTAACTTTTACATAAACACTCCCTAAACCAAGCCCTCCAACAACTGCTTGCATTGTTCTTGCCAAGAACAGTTGTTTGGTCCTATAGATCGTCTTCCAAAACCGTGCACAAAGTATTAGAATTTCGTGTAACCAATGTTTATATTGACCGGTTTCCATGCTTTGATCTCGCCTTAAAAGCTCTTGAAACGTGCCATTGGTTTGTTCAGCCCAAACCGTAGCGAAAGATGGTTCCATAAGTTCTCTAAAGGTAACAGAAGGTTCTTTAGTGTTATATGATTTTTCAAGAACCTCTTTGATTTCCATTGAGAACTCGAGTGCGTTAAGTTGTGTTGGAATTTGGAACCCCAACTCATTAATGGTTTCCTCGAGTGACTCGAGGGAGCCGTTATGGACCACCGAGCCATTTGAAAGGATCAAAAAGTTTGAAATGTATTGGATGACTCGATAACTCGGTTGGTGGATAGATAGAATGATGGTGCGTTGCTTTGATCTAGCCATGTTAGATAGGAGCTCAATCACTTGCAAAGCCGAGCTGCTATCTAACCCGGATGTGGGCTCGTCAAGGAGTAAAACAGGAGGGTCAGTAATCATATCGACACCTATGGATACTCGTTTTCTCTCTCCACCTGATATGGCACGATCATCTTCATCCCCTACAAAACTATCACGTACATGAACTAAGCCGAGCTCATGAACCAAACACTCAACCCTCTCTTCTTTCTCTTTTGAGCTCATGTCTTTTAGCCTAAACTTGGCACTATACATCAAGGTTTCCTTAACAGTTAGCAATGGAAGCAAGTTATCTTCTTGTGCTACAAACCCACATATCTTCTTCATTTGTGAAGGATTCGTGATAGGGAAATCATTGAGTGAGATGGTGGTTTTAGGATCCAAAGTGTTGTTTCTAACACGACCAGATATGAAGTGGAGTAAACTCGACTTGCCACTTCCACTCGGCCCAACAATAGCCATGATTTCCGAGCTTTGTGCAACAAAGGATACCGATTTGAGAATGTTGATACGGTTGGAATTGTTTTGTAGCCGTGGAAGTGTGAGTTGTGAGTCGGTTTTGATGGTGTAGGAGAGGTTTTTTACGGTGAGTTTGTAGGATGGTTTGGATGGGTAAGGTGGTGGTAGTGGTGGTGGTGGTGGAGGGGAATGGCAGGAGGAAGAGGAGGGGCTGGTGGATTGATCCGGGGAGTTGTCAGAGGCGGTGAAGAGGGCGGCGGAGTCATCTTCAATGGTGGTAGGGTTGAAGCAAGATGCCATTTTTGAGTTGAAGGTATGAAGATTGAAGTAAGTTTTGAGAGAATGTATGAAGATGAAAATGTGGGGTTAGGAGAGTTAGGTAGGCTAACTCAGGCTCGTTGGTAAAGTGGGTTCCCTAACTTTGGTGATGTTTCTTGTAGACTCAAGTCATTGGAAGATATGACTAGTAAAATATATATTTAAAAAAAAATAGCACGGGCCATTATAAAGGTATGATAAGTTTTTAACTAAACAAATTATAATACGATTTTGTGAAATGAATATATTGAAATAATAGTAAATAAAAAATAGAAAGAAGAAAGTAAATAATAGCTTATAGATTGGTGGTATTAGAAAGAGTTAATTGCATAAACAGTCAATGTGGTATGATCAGATTGCAGATTTGGTCTCTAAACTTTAAAATTTGCAAATTTAGAACATAAATAGTTCATAAATCCAAACTAAAATTTTTAAGAATACGAGTCCTGACTGTTATTATATTTTGAAGATTTTGTTATATGCGGTTAAAAACCAATATCATACATTCATACATGTTAAATTTAATTTCATTTTTTAAAATTGAATAAGGTTTTGGTTGCTTTTTTTCTTCCTTCTGCATAACGTGTGGATAAATAATATTCACACATTACACTTTTTCTCATGTTTCTTGCTTTCTTGTGATGAAATATTTAGAAAACTCTTAGTTTTAAAGAATATTTTTCTTATCTTTTTCTCCACAAGGCCACCGGCCCGGGTGCTTGCACCCGCGGTTTACCCGTTCCCCCCGGTTAGTCGGGTATTGGGAGGAGTTTGGGGGGGGGGGGGGGGGTTTACCAAGCAAGTGGTTCCCCGGTCATCAAAAAAAAAAAATCCTTGGTTTGAAATCAGGTTGTAGGCTTAACCACCCTTTCGAGTTTAAATCGGTTTATTAACCCGAAAACCCATCACAAACCGATTTAAACCTAGTTTTAAATTGATTTCAACCTGATCAAACATGATCCTCAAACCCACTTATGCTAGTTTCAGCCCAACCCTGTGTCTACAAACTGGTTTCAACTTTGGTGATCAAAGTGAATCAGTATTAATGCAATTGGTTTAGGCCAAAACCTAGTTTGTAAAAAGCAGTTTAGTTGAACTACTAAATGAATGCCTGGTAACAATTAAATGAAATTTGTATTGCTTCTAGCGATACCAAAGTATATTATAAATTGTAATAGTTGGTGGTTTAATTCTTATTATTAACAATATTCTAAATTTGCAATTTTTAAAGTTTGGAGACCAAATATGTAATCTAATCAAATCACATGGATCATTTATGCAATTAACTATAAACATTTGGACTAAATTTGCAATTTTCAAATTTGAGGACCAAATCTACAATCTGATCAAACCAAAGGGACTATTTATGCAATTAACTCTATTAGAAAAAATAAGAATACCCAAAGTATATGGGATGGGTAGTTGGTATAGGACCGGGTATGAGAATAATGTTTGGGACGAGTATTGGATTAGGTAATACCCACTTAATTACCCAGCCGGTTTACCCGAATAAATTAATATATTGTATGATTTTAAAAAATATAATAAATAGCATGTTGAAAATGTTAGAAACTTGAAGTAAATAAAATTATAGGATTGTTAGAAGTATAGTTGAGTTTTTTGTTCTCCCTTTTTAAGGTGAGTTTAAGATTGGGTTTGAGTACTCAATAGGTAATTAATTAATAAATTATAACCATAAAACATACATACATACATACATATATATATATATATATAGGAATTGAATCCAATGAAAACTCAATCTTAAAGAGAAAACCCTTAAACCCTATGTGAGCCACTCATTTGTAATATTGAAAATAAATATGTGGTCCACATTAACCCACATTAAAAATGATTTGTTTATTCAAAATTTAATTTTTTATTCAGGTTTAATATGGACCACATATTTATTTTCAAGATTCCAAATGAGTGGCTCACATAGAGTTTAAAAGTTTTCTCTCTAAGGTAAGGTTTTTATATGATTCAATCCCTATATATATATATATATAGGGAAGGGTATAAAAAATAACCCTTATCTTTTGCTACAACTACATAACCCATTTCAACCAATCATAAACTTACACATAAGCTTTTCATTAAAATATTAAAAAGGGCATCCTAGTCATTTTACCTTTATAAGTTTTTCCCCCCATCTTTTTTAAACATTAATAACTTTTTTATAATATATTATTTTTTAAAAAAAATTGCACCATTATATTCGTCTCATTTTTCTCTTTAATTCCGTTATAGTCTCGACTAATTTTTTTTACTTTTTTTAGATGCTCTATATTTACATCATTGTAACGAGCTTAAATATAACAAATTTATTTGAAACTTTTTTAAAAATGATAAATTACAGTGATGTAATTTACATTGACGTAATTTATAGTGATGTAATTTACATTGACGTAAAATTTGGTTTCGGTTTTTTCGGTTAATTTGGTTCCGGTTCGGTTTTTTCGGTTAATTCGGTTTCGGTTCGGTTTTTTTTGACTTTTTGCTCATCCCTAATTTGTAACGAGCCTAAATACAACAAATTAGTTTGAATTGTTTTCGAACAATGATAAATTACATCACTATAATTATCATTGTTAGAGAAAAAAAAAATCAAAATAATGTGTTATATTACATCACTGTAATTTATCATTGTAATTATCATTGTTAGAGAAAAAGTAAAATAATGTGTTATATTAATTACATCACTGTAATTTATCATTGTTAGAAAAAAATTCAAAATAATGTGTATATTTATGCTCGTTATATCGATGTTAATAATGGGCAATGAGAAAAAAAAATAAAAAAACTAGTCAACATTATAACGAGAATTAAAGAGAAAATTACATCACTGTAAATAATGTGTTACGTCACCGTTAATTATGTTATTGTAAATTACTTCATTTTGTGTTACATTACTTCATTTTGTGTTACATTACTGTAATTTACCATTGTTAGAAAAAATTTCTAATTAATTTGCTATCGTTAAGCTCGTTACAATGATGTAAATACATGACATCAAAAAAATAAAATAAAAAACTAGTCGAGACTATAACAAAATTAAAGAGAAAAATGAGACGAGTATAATGGTGCAATTTTTTTAAAAAAATAATACAGCATAAAAAAGTTATGAATGTTTAAAAAAAAGGGGGTAAACTTTATATAAATGACAAATGTCCTAAATGCCCTTCATACTAAAGACAAAGGAATTGACACGTGACACGATCCTATACATTTACCTTTTTCAAGTAACCATTGGATGATGGTTAATGGGTTGTAACAAAAGATGGTGCAATTTTTTTAAAAAAATAATACAGTATAAAAAAGTTATGAATGTTTAAAAAAAAGGGGGTAAACTTTATATAAATGACAAATGTCCTAAATGCCCTTCATACTAAAGACAAAGGAATTGACACGTGGCACGATCCTATACATTTACCTTTTTCAAGTAACCATTGGATGATGGTTAATGGGTTGTAACAAAAGATGAGGGTTATCAAAAATTCCATGCCCTATATATATATATATATAGGGCAAGATATAAAAAATAACCCTCTTTTTTTGCTACAACTACATAACCCATTTCAACCAATCATAAGCTTACACATAAGCATTTCATTAAAATATTAAAAAGGGCATCATAGTCATTTTACCCCTTATAAGTTTCCCCTCTCTTTTTTAAACATTAATAACTTTTTTATAATATATTATTTTTTAAAAAAATTTGCACCATTATATTCGTCTCATTTTTCTCTTTAATTCCATTATAGTCTCGACTAATTTTTTTTTCTTTTTTTAAATGCCCTATATTTACATCATTGTAACGAGTTTAAATATAACAAATTTATTTGAAATTTTTTAAAAATGATAAGTTACAGTGATGTAAGTTACATTGACGTAATTTATCGTGATGTAATTTACATTGACGTAAAATTCGGTTTCGGTTTTTTTCGGTGAATTTGGTTTAAATTACAGTGATGTAATTTACATTGACAACAAATTAGTTTAAATTTTTTTCGAACAATGAAAAATTACATCATTATAATTATTATTGTGAGAGAAAAAAATCAAAATAATGTGTTCTATTACATCACTGTAATTTATCATTGTAATTATCATTGTTAGAGAAAAATAAAATAATGTGTTACGTCACCGTTAATTATGACATGGTAAATTACTTCATTTTGTGTTACATTACTTCATTTTTTGTTACATTATTGTAATATACCGTTGCTATAATTTTTTTTTAATTAATTTGCTATCTTTAAGCTCGTTACAATGATGTAAATACATGACATCAAAAAAAAACTAGTCGAGACTATAACGAAATTAAAGAGAAAAATGAGACGAGTATAATGGTGCAATTTTTTTTAAAAATAATATAAAATGTTTAAAAAAATGGGTAAACTTTACTTAAATAACAAATGTCTTAAATACCCTTTATATTAAAAAAAAAGAAAAAAAAAGAATCTGACACGTGTCACGATCCTACACATTTACCTTTTCAAGTAACCATTGGATGATGGTTAATGGGTTGTAACAAAAGATGAGAGTTATCAAAAATTCCATCCCCTATATATATATATATATATATATATATATATATATATATATATATATATATATATATATATAGTATAAGGTTTGGCTAGAAAGTTTAGAAACCATGAGAAGTGTGAGAAGGGATCTCAACCATTAGATCAATTTGTTTTGTGGTTGAGATTAATCTGGTGGTATTTTCGTAATTAATTATAAGTTAAAACCACCAGTAAGGGTAGAATGGGAAGATCTAGCAAAAAATTTGCACATGCAAGTCACATGCATTTTTCTCCATCTTTTTTAAACGTTCATAACTTTTTTATACGTTATTATTTTTTTTAAAAGTTACACTATAAAATCGAGCATTTCTTTATCTTTATAACGAGAATATTAATTGTTTAAAAAAATTAACAAAACTAAATGTTCATAAAACTTGCATTTTTATGGCGTTTTTGAAACACTACTAGCAGAACATAAAACACCACATGACGTTTTATGGTGTTTTTGATATGTTTTAAAAAACTGGTTTTTTATGGTGTTTTTTCGTAGGTTAATGAAACTTAGCGTTTATGGTGTTTTTTTGAATGCTCATAAAACACTTTGATGTTTTTCACTAAATAAACAAAAATGTTAACAAATGTTTTATGGTGTTTATTTTACGCTACTTCTAAATTTTTCTCAGATAACAATATTGTATGGTGTTTTTATCTTGAAAATACACATGGGGTTTTCATTCAGCAAATGTACGTGTTGTTGAATACATACATTCGTTTTATTTTGTAAATCAATGTGGTGTTTTGCGAATTTTGGTGTTTTATCGTAGGTGCATGAGAACTAAACATTTTATGGTTTTTTTTTATGTTCATAAAATTATTTGTTTTATAGTGTTTTTTAATCAATAAACAAAAAGAAAAATGATGCTTTATGGTGTTTTTCTATATGTTTTTTCTTAAGTTCACAATTTTCTTCGAATAACAATGTTTTATGGTGTTTTATCTTTAAAATACATGCTGTGTTTTTATTCAGCAAATACACATAGAAAACACCATAAAATGCCCCTATGTAAAATTATGTAGTTTAAAAACACCAAGTGCAAAATTAAACGTTATTATTTTGTTTAGTGCTCAAAAACACCATAAAACATTTAGTTTTATCCTACAAAAACACCATAAAGCAAAAACAACAAAAAATCAAGCATAAATGTGTTTTATGGTGTTTTTCAATATATTTTATTCGATAATACATAAGACGAAACTTAAAAAACATCAGGTTTAAACTTAAGTGTTTATGATGTTTTTTGCCTTCAAAAACACCATAAAATACCCTGTGGTGTTTTATGTTATGCTAGTAATGTTCAAAAACATCATAAAAACGCAAGTTTCATGAACATCTAGTTTTGTTAATTTTTTTAATATAGCAATATTATACTCGTTAGAAAGGTAAAAAAACGCTTGATTTTATGGTGTAATTTTTTTAAAAAATGTTAATGTGTAAAATAGTTACGAACGTTTAAAAAAAATGGATAAAGTTGCATGTGACTTGCATGTACAACCTCCTTTTTTATTTTGACATCTATACCCTTTAACCTAATGTACACATGTCACTTACTTGTTGCTTCTCACACTTCTCATAGTTTTTAGCCTTCTTAAAATATCCATCTCCTATATATATATATATGGATATGGTTCAAATAAGAACCCACCTTAATTGAGTAAACTCAATAACTCTAATCTATTGGTTAATTAATTTTAATTACTTTAAATACAAAAGGGTATTTTGGTCATTTGTTTTAATTACAAATATCACATTTAATAATAGAGTGACAAGTGTCACACTCTTAAAAACCATTCATTTTCATATTTTTTAAATTAAAGTTCTCCCCTTGATTTTTATACACTTATAACTTTTTTATAATATATTATTTTTTTATAAAAATTGCATCATTTAACTCGTCATATTTTTCTCGTTAATTCTATTATAGTCATGCCGTATTTTTTTTCGAACGTTCGTAATTACACCAACGTAACGAACAAAAAATGTAATTACGAACACTTTGAAAAAATTCAGTTCTTTACATCAATGCCGTATTTTTCTCGAACACTCGTCATATTTTTCTCGTTAATTCTATTATAGTCATGCCGTATTTGAAAAAATGTAATTACGAACACTCGACATATTTTTCTCGTTAATTCTATTATAGTCATGCCGTATTTTTTTCGAACGTTCATAATTACACCAACGTAACGAACAAAAAATGTAATTACGAACACTTTGAAAAAGTTCAGTTCGTTACATCAATGTTACAGCTCGTTACATTAGTGTAATTATGAATACTTTGAAAAAATTCAGTTCCTTACATCAATGTTACAACTCGTTACATCAGTGTAATTTCGAAAATTTTGAAAAAATTTGACAAGACTATACTTGAATTAAAGATAAAAATATGACAAATTTAATGGTGTATTTTTTATTAAAAAATAATAATGTATATAAAAGTTATGAAGGTATAAATAATTGGGGGCTAAACTTTTTTAAAAAAAATGAAATCAAGTACATCCATCTTATACCCAAAATACCCTTAAACAAATCTCATCCACTCATTTTTTTCAGAATTAATATGGACCACACATTTCAAATTTATTTTATTAAACAACCAATGAAATTGAGTTATTAAGTTCTCTCAATTAGTGTGGGTTAACAATGAATCTTTACCCATATATATATATATATATATATATATATATATATATATATATATACAGGTATACCCATGAACTTGATGGGTACCCAGTGTTAGACATGGTTTTATGATCAAGTATGAGACTCAATCAATCAATCAATCAACGTACTCAGTATATCCCGCCATTAGCATGCTAAGGCAGGGTCTGAGGAGGGTGAGATGTAGACAGCCTTACCCCTACCCCGTAGGGGTAGAGAGGCTGCTTCCAGTGAGACCCTCGGCTCATGATGCTTGATCAACCGTCCGAAACGATTTTAACGTTATTTTCACTGAATAAGTAAAATAACGTTAAAATTAGTGCAATTTTACTTTTGCCCCTCAAGAGCTGTCGACACATATATACATTATATGTGTGCACCGCTAACGGGGCGTAAGTATGAGACTCAGATTACCCAAAATCGTCCCCTATCCGACACATTGTCTTTCTATAGACAGACATAACAGATGGGTTAAACATATTAGAAAACAAAGACAAACAAGTTTGGGCAAAACGGATAACTACCAAGTATATACAAAATAGGCAGTAAGGTCGGTTGAAAGGGTTAAACAAAATGTTAGATCAAGTTCAAACGGCTAAATATTAAATACGGGTTCAAACAACAGCACAGGCAGAATGCTTCATCGACCCTTTTTACTGACTTCTTTTAACAATGCATTAAACAAGATTAGAGGAATTATATGATTAGAGTAACAAGTTGAAAAAATGACTGCATTCGCTAAGAAAATTGCTATGGCAGTGTAAACTTTGTTCAGAAAATCCTTGCGTATACAAATAATGACGCATATACATACATAATGCATGCATAATACATACACATATATGATGCACGTATATACAGATCTAGATGCATGTATGTGTGTATATATGTATATCAGATACATGTCTGTATATCACTATTATGGTCATTTCTTATCCGTGTTTACACTCCGATGTTTAAAATCAGGTACCGGCTCAACTTCAGAATCAGGCTACAGAAATTTAAATAAATATAACTACAGCAAAACGAACAAAGGGTTTGTTAATTATTAGGTAAAGTAATATGAACACATACCTGCCACAGTTGTAATAATCGCCATAATATGAAATCAATGATCATAACCAAACAGAAAAGCTTGCCTGCCCACACACCACATGTGAGGTACCTGCAGCAGATTGAGTGATATCACATGATCAGATGTGTTTGAACTCGACCTGACTTGTTTGCAGCTCTACCCATTATCCGACCCACATGTTTTGCAACTTTGATACACATGAATCAGAGGGAAAGAATAATTAAACTTAGGATGTGCATACCGAGGGAGTCTTTCCAAGAGGGTTTGATTTGAACATCTCAAGGCACGATCATACACGATTTCTGTTCTTTTTGCAACATCGTGCCAGCTATACATTTCTTTCATCTATTGTGAACACAAATAGTTTATATATAAGTACACAATCTCCCTCCAAGACAAATCGTGCCAGTTATACATTTCTTTCATCTATCCATGTCAAATATCAACCCTAACGACCTAGACACACTTAAATGTAACCAGAACACAACCCGTTAACCTGTTTATCTGAACATGTCCAACGGGTTGACACACAGTGATAAAGCAATGTTAATCGGGTTGATGGGTTGTAATAAATAGTGACAAACATGTTAACTAGTCAACCTGAAACAACCCGTTTAATTAAATATATGTCAAGCCAAACATGACCTTTTTGTTAAAAAGGTTAGATATTACAACCCAAAACTTGATTATTTTCTTCTTGTGTCATAAATTGCCACCTACCTTTTGTCAATATTTACTAAATGAAAGGCACAATCTAAAAATTTCAGAAAACATTTAGGAAGGGGAAGAAAACTTACACGAAGGTGCATCTCTTGCGGATCAATACGAGGAAGTATCCGGATTGCTTTCTGAATTGCATGTACCATATCACTAGGATCTGGCTTAGCAAGAACAATCATATCATCAGGTAATACCTGAATATAGTTAAGAAAAAACATTCTGATATGAACAAAAGCAGCCATAATTTGCAATGAAAATACAAAATACTTGTTCCCACCTCTGGAACACCACCAACACGTGTACTCACTGTCAGCAATCCACAACTAGCAGCCTCTAGTATTGCTATGCAGAATGCCTCTGTTAGAGAACTATAAAAACACAAAAGACCCTTGGAAATAAATAACGTGATATTTACATAACCAACACATATGTGATTATGTGATACACAACTATGAATACAAATGAATTCTCTCAAGTCTAAGAAAGAAGGAAGAACATGGGTAAATGAGATTTAACCATTATTTTCAAATATATTGACTGATCAATTACATCATCATGGTCGTATGTAGATGTATACCTGTTCAAGAATATATGACCAGAATTTAAAACCGATCTCACTTTGGCATGTGGGACAGCACCTAACATATCAACTCGATCTTGAAGAGAGTGTTTTTCCCTCATCTCTTCTAGTCTTACTCGCTTGGGTCCATCTCCTCCAATGATGAACCGAACCTAACCACACATGCTTCTAAATAAAAAGTGAAATAAACAGTAGAATAAATTTTTTTATTTTTTTATTTATTTTTTTTAAATTATGTAATCTACAAGAACTTACATTGGGATACAAATGACATACTTCAGGAATAACTTCAACCAGCAGATCTGCACCCTTCCGATAAACCAGTCTACTTATCACCACAATAACAATTGGATCCATGCTAAGTCTCTCTGGAGCAGGCTTGAACATAGTTGTGTCCACAGCATTTGGTATAACAAAAACCTTTTCTGGGGGCAATCCTGACCTTAACACTGTGTTTTCTTTACTTGTATGCGAGACACAAATTGCTTGACTCACATCTGCTAAAGTAAATTGCAACACTTTGTTCATGTGAATGCTTCCAATATCAGAAAAACCATACAGTGAATGATCAGTGAAGATGACTTTGTAGCCCATTGTGCGTGCGTGCATTAACGCCTCATGACAAAGGGTGGAAAAGGCTTGATGCCCATGAACTAGAGAGATCTTTTCCCGAATAAGAATAGATCTTATAATTGGGAGTGTTCCATAAAATGTTGGCAATGTATTTTGCATAAGAAATGGCTTCCAAGGTACATAATAAACTTTTAAGCCATTTGTCATATACCTCACACCAGAACGGTTTGCATAAGCATGAGTCATAACCACCACCTGAAAGTTAACATAATTGGTTTGTAATTTAAACATACACAAAATAATGAGGTTTGATCTATATAAAATTAAATCGTTTAACTCCTAACCTTATGGCCAAGTTTAAGCAAGCATTGTGATAATAGATAGATGTGATTCTCCACACCACCGAAATTTGGGTAGAAAAAGTCTGACACCATCAAAATTCTATGCTTTCCCTCCTTGAATTCCATAACTACATATAATCAGAGTTTTTTTTATCCGCAGCAACATATGACAAATAAGCACATGAATCTTGACCCAACAGAATGAAAGTGTCGCACCACCATGTTTGCAAAGAAACAGGATGCAAATTTTGTAGTCTGTGTATCATCATCATCATTATCATCAACGTACTCAGGACATCCTACCACTAGCAAAGCTAAGGTCTCAGAAGGGTAAGATGCAGACAACCTTACCTCTACCCCGTAGGAATAGAGAGGCTGCTTACAATGAGACCTCTGGCTCATGATGCCTTATTAACCGACCAACCCAATGCTTTTAACGTTATTTTCAAAAAAAATTAGTAAAATAACGTTAAATTTAGTGCAATTTTACTTTTGCCCCTCCCCCTTTTGCTCCGTAGTGTAATTTCATGCGTTTTTTGCCTACAATATAATACATGTCAGAGTTTTCCCCCTAGATTTGTGAGTTCGCCCCAGGCCCCTTTGTGTATCGAGCCAAGCTCAGCCAATGAATGGGGCCCAATCTGTGTATCAATTTTCCCTAATTGCATGACCACTTTTGGCAAATGGTAACACTGAATTATGCTACACAAGTGTTTATGATGGTACTTTTCTCCAACTCGTGATGCCAGTGGAGCGAGTAGTTAAACTGTAAAAGCGCTATTAAATGGTCAAGTTAACACCTCAATGTCATCTAAAAGATCAGTGAATTCTAAACACCTGGTAAAATCTTCTATCAATCTATATATAATGTTTGATACTGGTCCTATAATGGTATTTTGAAATCAAATCCAAATTTCATTTAATGTGCAATGGAAAAACAGTTAAGCTCATCATTTAAACTGCATATATTCCATCTGCATACTCAGTCCGAGACAAGGCTAATCAATGGTATCCGTATCGATATCAATGTCAAAACACCTTCATAAAATTTACATCCTATTGCATAACAGCTTAGGTTTAAAAGCACTCACCATGTGATTCTAATCAAACTAGCAATCAATTCATAAGGCAAACTATGCAAATCCCTTTGGTGAATTAAAGTCCTATCAGATTCATTGAATTCACATGTAGTTCTCATCATCTCATGTAATTAATTTTACCTAATGAAGTGTTGGTGATGGTGTGAAAAATGTTTACATTGAAGGTAAGGAGACAATGACATGCTTGCATAAATTAACGGCCAAGGGGGGCGGGAAGATGAAATTTACCTTCCGACAATAGAACACGACGCAAATCAAGTGAACAAATCGATCAACGAAGACATAAGAAATTCACAGTAGGCAGGGTTGACATTGCTACTGACAAGAAATCTGTAGCAGCCGAGAAAAGGTGAACTCCAACAATATACGGTAGATTTTGGTGTTGAGAAAACAGTGATTTCTCGAATTGAAGCAGCAAATAGTTGATTGATTGAAAACACATGATTCCTCTGATCATTTGGAGTGTATTTTAAGTGAATTGTATTTGTTGATTGATTGAAAACCGAACCGAATTATAAATGCGTCTAACCAACCCGACTGAATTAGTGAATTCAATTAGGTTTCAGTTCAAAATCAAACCAACCGATTTCATGCGAAAAGCTAGAAATCACATCTAGTGACAACTGGTATGAACTAATATAAACAACTAAAACTCACTATTTCCCAAATCATTAAACTAGCATCAGAAAACAAAGAACTTGTTCAATCAAGTTTAATTTAACAACTCATACTTGATTTCTGATCGAAACTGATATCTATCTTCAATTAACTGATGACTGAAAATAGAGACACATACCTGATGGTCAGGAAGATGGCGGTTGGGCTTCTGGTCAGAGACCGCTGCCGGAGGTCGCCAAAGTGTTGTTAGGAGGGGAGACGACAGTGGCTAGAAGGAGTAGACGAAGAGATCTTAGGTTTTATGTGAACGATCAAAATTCAAAAGTTGTACCCAAACACCGAACCTATGATCGACTTCTGATTCGGTTATGATTTGATTTTAGGAACAGATCGGAAAACCAAATTCATGATTCGATTCGGTTGTTGGGTTACAAAGACGGTTAAATTTAAGGTTTGAGTTAATTACACGGATGGTCCATGTGGTTTCCCAGATTGCACTTGTGGTCCTTAACTTCGAAAAAATTATACTGGTGGCCTGAAAGTTTGCAAAAACGTAACACGGATGGTCCCTGAAATGGATGTTGTTATCTTTTTCTGTTAACTTTTTAAAAATGACCAAAATACCCTTACCCGCCCACTTTTAACTCAGCCCTCACATGCGCCCTCCACCGTCACCCCCACTGTTATCAAATCACACCCTTCACCCGGATTGTTACATCATGATGGCCCAAATAAAAATGCAAAACCTCTTTCAAATGCACACTGTCCACTTTCTCATTTGTTGCATATCCCAAAACAACTGTTCTTGATTTATTAATGAGGTTGAAGCTAGGGTTTCTATCAATTAAATCAGTTCTCTTGCTGTTCTCGATCACAAAAAGTCTGAACTTGCTGTTTATCTATATTCAATTTGTTTAATCAAGGTAAAATTCATTTATATAGCCTGTTAAATTGTCACGATACTCAGATAGAAGGATATTTAGATTCATTTGCCTGCTAATACTTCTGGGGCCGACCTCTTTTCTTCCAAGCCGGCTCAGTGTTAAACCCGCTGAGAGGAGACGATCCTCGCTGGAGCAATGGTGGGGTTGTTAGGCAGGTGATGGTGGCGGGTGGTGTAAGAGTTTGGTGGCATCATCATACCTGGCGGCAGCTGCTAATGGTGGTGGCGTTGCGTATGTGTGTCCGGACATCCTATCGGCGACGTGACGAAAGGCAGCACATATTGGTGGCGGTGACGGTGGCGAAGATCGTCGGAGGAGAGATCGAGATGGGGTGGTGGTCGACGGTGTATTGGATGGCATCGGTGAAGAGATCCAGAAAGGGTGGATGTGGTCAATCATTTACAGACCACACACGTGTGTGTTTTGGTGTGTGTAGGAATAAAGGTAAGGATAAGGGTAATTTGGGTAAATAAGAAGAAAAAGAACACTCAGATTAAGTGGGGCGCCCTAAAGGAAGAAAAGATAACGTTGTTCAGCAAAAAGGTACTAGAAGGGAGACATATCAGTATATGCGAAGATGCAAATCGATTGTGGGATGAAATGGCCGAAAAGGTGACTAGAGCGGCAAAGGAGACACTTGGGATGACAACATGTAACAAAAGTGGTCAGAAGGAGTCTTGGTGGTGGAACGACGAGGTACAAAGCAACGTTAAAGAGAAGCAACAAAGATTCAGAGATGTAATAATTGTGTATGAAGGATTAAGTCATCACTGACGAGAACACATTTGATCGAGCTAAAAATTCACATTGAATTGACAACTGAAACTATTACGGGATGATAGTACGTGGAAAATGATGAATGTGGGCGAAAACGGTGCGCGAAACGGAGTTACGGATTGTCCGGAATCGCGAAACGAAGTTTCCGTCGAAAAACGGGTGAAATTACCCTGGGGCGGTACGCCCTAGGCCGTGTGGGGATGCCAGGCGATGCGCGCGGGAGCAATCGAAAATATCTGGTGACCCTGGCCCGTGCGGTACGCCTAGGGTGGCTGCGGGTCGCCAGGCGATGCGCCTGGGGTTGTCTGGTCGAGCAACTTGGATAAATATCAACTTTTTCGTCCTCATCCTCATTTCTTGCTTCCTCTCGACGCCAGCCAGCACCACCCACGAAAATTTCATCTTTCAACCATAAAATTTCTATTTCGAAGCCTCTGGAACGCTTAGATCGCATCCGGGAACGTTTATACGAGTCCAGATCATCTTTTCATCCGCTGGAATCCGTCAGAATAGGTAATGGTTCATTTTAAACCTTCTAGTTTGATTTTTATTGATTAAATCTTGATTTTGAACGTAATGATATAGTTAGGGTTGTTGATTATTGCCTAGATGATGGCTAGGATTAATTATAATTGATAAACTCGAACTGTTAACGGGTAAATCCTTGTTTTGAGCCGTTGTAATGCCCGGTTTGCATGGAATCATAACAATGGTTATAATGATTTAAACCATTTGGTTGTGACAATGTAGGTGATTAGTTTGATTAATCTTTGACATGCAACGTGAAAGTTGGGTGTTTCAAACTAATCACAATCATTAACATACTCATTGGAATGATTATCTGATGTTCATGATAACAGCCAGATTAGTATGTTAAACATGGTTATTAAATCTAATCTAATACTACATTGTGATATTTCATGATATTTGGGTAATCAATAACAAGGATTGGTCATTCCTAAGCCATTAACCTGTTTGGGAACTGTTTTAGCATAATAATCAATAACATTAACTATTCGACTAATCTGAGAATATTCTGATTAATCAAGTTTGTCATCAACATAATATTAGGAACCTGGAGCAGTGTAGGTTCCTACATTATCATACATTGTATGATATGCTATTAAGATAATCATTAAAAGATCTTATATTGGTTTGATGACTATTAAGGCAATGTCTTTGACATTGGACGTTCAAGAAGATTTAATCAGTAAGTTAAAACATTAATAACTTCTTAAACATAATTAATGCAGAATTACATTATTAGCACCAGTTGTGAGTGTTCATATTCCTTTGTGATATCAAGTGAGTTTCGTACAACCCCTTTTCTTTTTTAATGCTTTACAAACATCGGGGTAACTCTGTAAACTGTTTTCTGAACATATGATATGCATCACTGATATCTGTGTGATTTCATGTGATTTTTGTGTGATTTCATGGTATTTTGCCGTTAGTAACTCTATCACAGTATCAAAAGTCCTCATTCGTGAACTGTATCTAGTGAACCCATGTGCGGCCGAACAGGAACCATTGATAGTACTATTGGCTGACAACCCATTTGCTGGGAGGATTGCATCTCCCCTGGTGTGAATGTTTGGTACCTGTTTCCATTACAACTTCTTAATGTTTGTGATAGACATTAAGATAATGAGGCATTAAGATATTTACCGACGGGTAGTATCTTCGTGAACGAACAACTGTCCGAAAGGAACTAGATACGGGTCCCATGGTTATCCAGAACTGAACTTTTTGTGAACATTACTTATCATATCATATTGTTCTAACTGAACTGTCGAACTCACCAGCTTTGTGCTGACGTTTCAAACTTAACATTTTTGCAGGACAACGGTGATGACACAGTGAGGATGCACTTCACATAGTTGAACTTTAATGTAACATGTTGTGTAATAAAATTAGTTGTAATGTTGAATGTAATTACGAAACCCTTGTAATGTATTTATTTTAAGTGAATCTGTGTGCTGTGATATCGGTTCAAGTAAGTCACACCTCATCTCTGAGACATCACCACTATGCTTCCGCAACCAATAGAATGAGACTTATGACATCATCTCAGGTGACGAGAGGTGGGGGTGTGACAGGGTGGTATTAGAGCCACATGTTATAGAATTTAGGTGGACTTAGAGACCTAGACTATAACCATAGGCTCGTATAGTGACACAGAGAGCACCGAACATGTTTAACGAACAAAACTTGTTTTGATTTAAGCCAGGATAATCAGGTGGTACGAATCTCAGTTATGAGTGGCCAGCATAACTGAAATTCGCAACACGTGTGCATCCTAGTTTGATTTGATTCAAGCAGAACATTAATAACTAAAGGAACGAATAGTGGTGTTAGGATAGGGAAACGGTGAATATCATGTGTACGTTGAATATTTTATTCAATATTTATTTCATGTTACTGATATGAGAATTATGTTTATACAGCGATGGCAGACCAAGGAGAGAGATATATATATCAGAGGTTTCCATATGTCTTTGTGGATGATACTCCCAGTTTCAGTTCCGGGTCTGACTCAGATCCTTCGGAGGCTGTGTCATTAGCATCACATACATCTGCAGTGCCTCCCATACCACCACTACCTGAGCCAGTACCGGTGCCGCCATTACCACCAGCACCTCCTATTATACCTAGTCCTCCTCACTCACCTCCGGCTGATCCAGTTACTGATAGGAGGCAGAGTATTTCACCTCCTAGAGTACCCGTTTGGGACGGGTTGTGGCGTATGCGGGGTCAAGCCTGCAAAACCACAGGACTGCCTCCGCGACACCAGATGGCTCCACGGGAGGAGCCACAGACTGTTCATGAGGTGGGAGAATCCTCGCACCAAGCTGAGTTACGGGCGCAGGTGCAGCAGATCTCCCAGGATTTACAGGCCCTGAGACAGGATGTACATCAGCACCATACTCTTCATGAGGATACTCGCAATACTGTACTGGAGATCCTCACTTCTCACTTGACCCTTGTGGAGCAGGTGAATGTCTTAGGTGCTAATACTCAGGCTTGGAGAGCGATGGTAGAGGAGCGACTTCGGAGAACCTGGAGACAGGCGCTGGTAGTTACCTTTTGGCAGGAGGTAGCATTGTGGAGTGAGAGATGGGTGTATTTGAGGCAGTTAGTGAGCACCATGAGTTTGGAGGCTCGGCTGACGATGATAGCTATAGTCATGGCTGCTATAGCTATAGTGATTTCCTGCTTACCGTTCTTTATACGGTAAGTACGATGAGGGATGTTCATTTTGGTTGTTATTTGTATAGACGGATAGGTTGACAGTACGTGATGCATAGGGAAAATTTTGATTGTGAAACAGATTTCCCTTTAGTTGGTTTTGATGTTTGGTGTGGTGGTAGCTTATGTACAAAACTTTAGATTGTAACAAAGTTGATCTAGTGGTAATCAAAGGGTTGTTTAGTAATATTTGTTTGAAATTTGTGGTGTTGGCTATTGTATATCTATCTGTGAATATCAGAACGTATCAGTGTGTGAACATATCAAAATCCTGTGTGGTACAATTTCAAAATCCTGTGTGGTACAATTTCAAAATCCTGTGTGGTACAATTTCAAAATCCTGTGTGGTACAATTTCAAAATCCTGTGTGGTACAATTTCAAAGTCCTGTGTGGCAAACATTTCAATTGTCTGTGTGACAAACATATCAAAGTCCTGTGTGGCAACATTTCAAAGTCCTGTGTGGCAAACATTTCAAAGTCCCGTGTGGCAAACATTTCAATTGTCTGTGTGACAAACATATCAAAGTCCTGTGTGGCAACATATCAAAGTCCTGTGTGGCAACATATCAAAGTCCTGTGTGGCAACATTTCAAAGTCCTGTGTGGCAAACATTTCAATTGTCTGTGTGACAAACATATCAAAGTCCTGTGTGGCAACATTTCAAAGTCCTATGTGGCAAACATTTCAAAGTCCCGTGTGGCAAACATTTCAATTGTCTGTGTGACAAACATATCAAAGTCCTGTGTGGCAACATATCAAAGTCCTGTGTGGCAACATTTCAAAGTCCTGTGTGGCAACATTTCAAAGTCCTGTGTGGCAAACATATCAAAGTCCTGTGTGGCAACATTTCAAAGTCCTGTGTGGCAAACATTTCAAAGTCCCGTGTGGCAAACATTTCAATTGTCTGTGTGACAAACATATCAAAGTCCTGTGTGGCAACATATCAAAGTCTTGTGTGGCAACATATCAAAGTCCTGTGTGGCAACATTTCAAAGTCCTGTGTGGCAAACATTTCAATTGTCTGTGTGACAAACATATCAAAGTCCTGTGTGGCAACATTTCAAAGTCTTGTGTGGCAAACATTTCAAAGTCCCGTGTGGCAAACATTTCAATTGTCTGTGTGACAAACATATCAAAGTCCTGTGTGGCAACATATCAAAGTCCTGTGTGGCAACATTTCAAAGTCCTGTGTGGCAAACATATCAAAGTCCTGTGTGGCAACATATCAAAGTCCTGTGTGGCAACATATCAAAGTCCTGTGTGGCAACATTTCAAAGTCCTGTGTGGCAAACATTTCATAGTCCTGTGTGGCAAACATTTCAATTGTCTGTGTGGCAACATATCAAAGTCCTGTGTGGCAACATTTCAAAGTCCTGTGTGGCAAACATTTCAAAGTCCTGTGTGGCAACGTTTCAAACTCCTACATGTTCATATATCAAAAACATGTAAAATAAGAACATATCTGTATTAATATCACGAAGCAGTGAGCTGAGTGATGATATGACATGTTTTTGAATGTAAGACTAAGTATAACTACAAACATTTGTATAATCACAGTTCATTGTGAACATATTGAGATTATGTTAAGTAGTTATACTGTATTTACTGTAATCATATTTTCAACTTCATAAAGTTTCAATATAACTGAATATGATTGAATTTATGTGATCAAATGGGTTATATATTTAATGTTCATGACTGACCTGGGTTTATCTGCTTGTGAGCAGAATAATGGCTCCCAAACGAGGTCGACCGACTAAGAGATCTATCAGGAACATTACTAACCCTGAGCCGAATCAAGTCCCACCAGTAAATACTAAATCAAATCCAGATCCACAGGTTAATCTGGAAACAAATACTGTTCCACCTTTGAACCCGGGAATGAACACTGCTCCACCTGCTGGTGCAGGTGGATCTGAATCAAACGAAGCAATGATAGCACGGATTGTGCGTGAGCAGCTATCGGCTTGTGGTGTTTTGATACAACACCAACCACATGTCACTGCGGGTTCTGGTGGGGACCACGCTCATACGGAACATAACGCTACCGGTGGTCATGTCGAAACTCATCATACCACTGGTACAACTACAACTATTCCTGATCCACCACGACAGGGATGCACTTATAAGTATTTCGCTTCCTGTAACCCTCCTACTTTCACTGGTAAGGAAGGAGCGGCTGGGTTGATAAGGTGGATCGAGGAAATGGAAACGAAACTGAAAATCAGCCAGTGTTTGGAGGAGCATAAGGTGTCTTATGCTGCCTGTTCTTTCAAAGAATTAGCTTTGACCTGGTGGAATACCCAGGCAAAAACATTGGGCTCAGCTACAGTCGACTCAATGGGCTGGAATGAGTTTAAAACTCTGATTAGATCAGAATACTGCCCACTCACCGAAATACAAAAGCTCCAGGAGGAATTCTGGAATCACTCGATGATCGGAGCTGACTGTTTAGCGTATACTCATCGTTTTCATGAACTCACATGTTTACTTCCCGATATGTTTCCTACTGAAGCAGCATTGATCGAGAAGTATATTAAGGGTTTGGTTCCCCAGATTCGGGTAATGGTAACTGCAGCAGAACCCACAACCCTCAAACGTGCAATTCTGTTGACCACTAAGCTTACCGATGAGGCGGTAAGGAGTGGTATGTTGGTAACAAAAACTCAGACGGCCGTGGGCCGTAGTGATATTGGTACCAAACGAAAGAGGTTTGGCAAATCTAAGGCGAGAGCTCCGGCTGAGATCAACCAGAGCAAACAAACTGTGAAAAACTATGGTGTTGTTACTCCTGAGAAGAAAACTTACATTGGACAGTCGCCTAAATGTACTCGGTGTTCATTTCATCATAATGGACCATGTCCTACTTGTGCCAACTGTAATAGAATTGGGCACTACACCAAGTATTGCAATTTGCCTGCTCGCCAACCAAATCAAGCACCACAACGAATCACTCAAACAAACAGGTCATGTTACAAGTGTGGGAGTCCCGACCATTTGATAAGAAATTGTCCAAACAATAACAACACCAATCAGGGGAATGAAGCTAGAGGGAGAGCTTTCCAGATTGGTGCTACCGAGGCGAGACATGATGCTAACATTGTTACCGGTACGTTCTTACTCAATAACCTATATGCATCAGTTCTCTTTGATACAGGGGCAGATAAGAGTTTTATCTCTCCTGAATTTGCATTATTACTTTCATTGCCTGCGGTAGAACTAGAAACTCCTTACGTTATTGAACTTGCTAATGGCAAGTTAATAAAAACTAACAGTGTCATTCAAGGATGTTCCTTGAATCTGAACGATCATCTTTTCAATATTGATTTACTTCCTATTGAGCTTGGGAGTTTTGATGTCGTGGACGGCATGGACTGGCTTTCCATTAACCAAGCTGAAGTAATATGTCAAACTAAGGTGATCCGTATTCCATTACCTGAGGGTAATACACTGATAGTTCAAGGGGAAAGAGCTGGTAGAAAACTTGGTATCATTTCTTGTATGCAAACTCGGAAATGCTTACGGAAAGGGTGTCTGGCCTTTCTGGCACATGTGACTGAGTACAATTCTTTACCCAAACATATCGCAGATATTCCGGTAGTCAAAGATTTTCCTGAAGTTTTTCCTGACGATATATCAGGATTACCCCCAGTGAGACAAGTTGAATTTCGTATTGACTTGATTCCAGGTGCAGCACCTGTGGCTAAAGCTCCTTATCGTTTAGCACCATCAGAGATGCAAGAGCTTTCAGGTCAACTACAAGAACTGTTAGACAAGGGTTTTATTAGACCTAGTTTCTCACCCTGGGGAGCACTAGTCCTTTTTGTGAAAAAGAAGGATGGATCATTCAGGATGTGTATCGATTACCGGGAGCTCAATAAATTAACAATCAAAAACCGTTATCCATTGCCACGTATAGATGATCTGTTTGATCAACTTCAAGGCGCTACCTACTTCTCAAAAATTGATTTGAGATCCGGATATCATCAGTTACGAGTGTATGAAGATGATGTTCCTAAAACTGCATTCAGAACTCGATATGGGCATTATGAATTTCTAGTGATGCCATTTGGATTAACAAATGCACCTGCAGTTTTCATGGATCTGATGAATCGGGTATGTAGGCCTTACTTGGATAAGTTTGTGATTGTATTTATTGATGACATTCTCATATATTCTCGAAGTCAACATGAACATGCTCAACACTTGAAACTGATCTTAGAATTTTTGGCACGCGAAAAATTATATGCCAAGTTCTCCAAGTGTGAGTTCTGGTTACGAGAAGTGCAATTTCTCGGTCACGTAGTGAATCAAGATGGTATTCAGGTGGATCCCAGTAAGATTAAAGCTGTAGAACAATGGGAAACACCACGAACCCCAACTGAAATACGTCAATTCTTAGGGCTGGCAGGTTATTATCGTCGATTTATCAAGAACTTCTCAAAGATAGCCCTGCCACTAACCACATTGACACAGAAAAATCAACCGTTTATATGGGGTTCTCAACAGGAGGAGGCGTTCCAACTGTTGAAACACAAACTCTGCAATGCACCTATCTTGGCATTACCGGAAGGTATCGATAATTTTACAGTGTACTGTGATGCTTCCCGCCAAGGGCTGGGGTGTGTTTTAATGCAGAACGATAAAGTGATTGCTTATGCTTCTCGACAATTGAAAGTACACGAGAAGAATTATACCACTCATGATCTAGAACTTGGTGCAGTGGTGTTTGCACTCAAGATTTGGAGACACTATCTGTATGGAACTAAGTGTATTATATACACTGATCACAAAAGTCTTCTACACATTCTAGATCAGAAGATGCTTAATATGCGACAAAGGCGGTGGGTTGAACTGTTGAACGACTATGACTGTGAAATTCGTTATCATCCAGGGAAAGCGAATGTCGTAGCCGATGCCTTGAGTCGCAAGGAACGAGTCAAACCTTTACGTGTAAAAGCGTTAGGAATGACTGTTCAAACCAGTCTAATTTCTCAGATTAAAGAAGCTCAGCAACAAGCTTTACAAGCAACAAACTATTCTGCTGAGGGATTGAGGGGATTAGACAAGAAACTCGATATCAAAACTGATGGAGTGTTGTATTTCAAGAACCGAATTTGGGTTCCTTATTTCGGTAACTCAAGAACAATCATCTTGGATGAGGCGCACAAATCCAGGTATTCTATTCATCCAGGTGCTGACAAAATGTATAAAGATCTTAAAGATTTTTACTGGTGGCCTGAAATGAAGAAACACATAGCAGAATACTTGGGTCGATGCTTAACTTGTTTAAAGGTTAAGGCTGAACATCAACGTCCTTCTGGGTTATTGCAACAACCGGAGATTCCCATGTGGAAATGGGATCAGATCTCTATGGATTTCATTACTAAATTACCCAGAACAGCGCGTAATCATGACTCCATATGGGTTATCGTTGATCGCCTTACTAAATCTGCGCATTTCATTCCCATCCGAGAAGATTACTCTATGGATCGACTCGCTAAACTCTATATTAACGAGATTGTATCTCGTCATGGGGTACCAATCTCTATCATTTCTGACAGAGATAGTCGATTTACATCACGATTTTGGCAAACTCTTCAGAATGCTCTGGGCACACAAATCAATATGAGCACAGCTTATCATCCGCAAACTGACGGGCAAACCGAACGAACTAATCAAACTCTGGAAGACATGTTGAGAAGCTGTGTGATTGATTTTGGTGGTAGCTGGGATATTCATCTTCCACTTGTTGAATTCTCATATAACAACAGCTATCATACCAGTATTAAATGCCCTCCATTTGAAGCACTCTATGGACGCAAGTGTAGATCACCTGTCTGTTGGTCAGAGGTAGGTGAAAATCGAATCATAGGCCCAGAACTCATTCAAGAAACAACTGATAAGATCGCACTGATTCAAGAACGAATTAAAGCTGCACGCGATCGACAAAAGAGTTATGCTGACAATCGTCGTAGACCTTTGGAATTTCAGGTTGAGGATCTAGTAATGTTGAAAGTTTCACCATGGAAGGGTATTTTCAGATTTGGGAAGAGAGGTAAACTTTCACCAAGATTTGTAGGACCATTCAAAATTCTTAAACGAATCGGATCAGTGGCCTACAGACTTGAATTACCTCTTGAACTCGGTAACATTCATGATGTGTTTCATGTATCAAATTTGAAGAAATGTCTAGCGGATGAATCACAGATCGTACCTCTGAAAGAAATCCAAATTGATGAGAAACTTCAATTCAGAGAAGAACCAGTTGAAGTGATGGATCGAGAGGTGAAGGTATTGAAACGCAGTCGCATACCTATTGTCAAAATTCGATGGAATTCACAGCGTGGACCGGAATATACGTGGGAACGTGAAGATTAGATGAAGCAGAAATACCCACACTTATTCTCATGATCAATTGTTATTCAGTAAGTCTTCCCTAAATTTCGGGACGAAATTTTTCTAACAGGAGGAGACTGTAATAACTGTGTATGAAGGATTAAGTCATCACTGACGAGAACACATTTGATCGAGCTAAAAATTCACATTGAATTGACAACTGAAACTATTACGGGATGATAGTACGTGGAAAATGATGAACGTGGGCAAAAACGGTGCGCGAAACGGAGTTACGGATTGTCCGGAATCGCGAAACGAAGTTTCCGTCGAAAAACGGGTGAATTTACCCTGGGGCGGTACGCCCTAGGCCGTGTGGGGATGCCAGGCGATGCGCGCGGGAGCAATCGAAAATATCTGGTGACCCTGGCCCGCGCGGTACGCCTAGGGTGGCTGCGGGTCGCCAGGCGATGCGCCTGGGGTTGTCTGGTCGAGCAACTTGGATAAATATCAACTTTTTCGTCCTCATCCTCATTTCTTGCTTCCTCTCGACGCCAGCCAGCACCACCCACGAAAATTTCATCTTTCAACCATAAAATTTCTATTTCGAAGCCTCTGGAACGCTTAGATCGCATCCGGGAACGTTTATACGAGTCCAGATCATCTTTTCATCCGCTGGAATCCGTCAGAATAGGTAATGGTTCATTTTAAACCTTCTAGTTTGATTTTTATTGATTAAATCTTGATTTTGAACGTAATGATATAGTTAGGGTTGTTGATTATTGCCTAGATGATGGCTAGGATTGATTATAATTGATAAACTCGAACTGTTAACGGGTAAATCCTTGTTTTGAGCCGTTGTAATGCCCGGTTTGCATGGAATCATAACAATGGTTATAATGATTTAAACCATTTGGTTGTGACAATGTAGGTGATTAGTTTGATTAATCTTTGACATGCAACGTGAAAGTTGGGTGTTTCAAACTAATCACAATCATTAACATACTCATTGGAATGATTATCTGATGTTCATGATAACAGCCAGATTAGTATGTTAAACATGGTTATTAAATCTAATCTAATACTACATTGTGATATTTCATGATATTTGGGTAATCAATAACAAGGATTGGTCATTCCTAAGCCATTAACCTGTTTGGGAACTGTTTTAGCATAATAATCAATAACATTAACTATTCGACTAATCTGAGAATATTCTGATTAATCAAGTTTGTCATCAACATAATATTAGGAACCTGGAGCAGTGTAGGTTCCTACATTATCATACATTGTATGATATGCTATTAAGATAATCATTAAAAGATCTTATATTGGTTTGATGACTATTAAGGCAATGTCTTTGACATTGGACGTTCAAGAAGATTTAATCAGTAAGTTAAAACATTAATAACTTCTTAAACATAATTAATGCAGAATTACATTATTAGCACCAGTTGTGAGTGTTCATATTCCTTTGTGATATCAAGTGAGTTTCGTACAACCCCTTTTCTTTTTTAATGCTTTACAAACATCGGGGTAACTCTGTAAACTGTTTTCTGAACATATGATATGCATCACTGATATCTGTGTGATTTCATGTGATTTTTGTGTGATTTCATGGTATTTTGCCGTTAGTAACTCTATCACAGTATCAAAAGTCCTCATTCGTGAACTGTATCTAGTGAACCCATGTGCGGCCGAACAGGAACCATTGATAGTACTATTGGCTGACAACCCATTTGCTGGGAGGATTGCGTCTCCCCTGGTGTGAATGTTTGGTACCTGTTTCCATTACAACTTCTTAATGTTTGTGATAGACATTAAGATAATGAGGCATTAAGATATTTACCGACGGGTAGTATCTTCGTGAACGAACAACTGTCCGAAAGGAACTAGATACGGGTCCCATGGTTATCCAGAACTGAACTTTTTGTGAACATTACTTATCATATCATATTGTTCTAACTGAACTGTCGAACTCACCAGCTTTGTGCTGACGTTTCAAACTTAACATTTTTGCAGGACAACGGTGATGACACAGTGAGGATGCACTTCACATAGTTGAACTTTAATGTAACATGTTGTGTAATAAAATTAGTTGTAATGTTGAATGTAATTACGAAACCCTTGTAATGTATTTATTTTAAGTGAATCTGTGTGTTGTGATATCGGTTCAAGTAAGTCACACCTCATCTCTGAGACATCACCACTATGCTTCCGCAACCAATAGAATGAGACTTATGACATCATCTCAGGTGACGAGAGGTGGGGGTGTGACAAGAGAGTTTTCCAGATGTACAGAAAGCGAGAGAGGGCACGACTAAAGACAAGGTACAAAGAAGCCAAGTGTGAGGCAAAGAAGACAGTTTCAGAAGCTAAAAGCAAGGCATACATAGATATGTATAAACGTCTTGAAACGAGAGAGGGAGAGTACGCCATGTTCAAGATTGTGACACCCCGTAATTTCCAGGTCAGCATCTTATTTATTTAAATGTTTATTTAAATGCATTATGTACACGTGGCACTAGAATTAGATTAATTTAGTGTGACACGTGGCACGACAGTACAAACACAGACACCTGACAAGATAATTCGTGGAATTATCGACGAACAACACACACGTGTCAAAATACACGAACGTTGGTGAACGTCTAACACATTGTGTAGCACAACCCTCGAAACCTCACGAAACACTGTCACAAGTCAATTATGACTAATAATTGACCAATAGAGTCCAAACGACGCTCGAATGATGTTTTACAGCCGAGAAACGGGCAAGAATGGGCCAGAACAACAAAACAAGCTTATTGGGCTTGAAATTCAGGCCAGGCGGTACGCCTGACCCGAGACGCCCACGACAGGCGATACGCGCGGGACACAAAAAGGGCGCCTCATCTGACTGCCTCCGCGCGTAACGACGGGAGACACCCCCCACGTCAGGCGATACGCCTGGCTTGTCAGAGTCGCCAAACAGCTTTTTAAACCCCCAAGATCATTATCACATCTATTTTCATCATTTCTCTTGCACCCACACGCCACCCTGCGGCCATTAACGATCCAGAACCCCTGTAGCAGCTCTTGGAAGCCATTGAAGACCCCTTTGAAGCTCAAGAACCTTGAAGGAAGTCTTCTAGATCACTACTCATCACCACCACCTTCTTGTTCTCGATCAAACCCACGAACCAGGAGGTGTAGGAGCTGCTACCATCACCATCTAAGAATCTCAGGAGCTATTGAAGGTAGTACCTTAACCCTTGTGGCCCAAAACTACCACATTTCGCACCTACACCCTCACAAACACACATGCAAGCTTATTAGCCTTGCATGCACGAATTTCTTCTTGTTTTAATCTGGGTTTATTGATAAATCTACTGTACATGATGACCTATGATGATAATATGATGAAATGTGATGATCTAAGATGATGGGTTTAAGCCTTGGTGCTTGAAATGATGATTTGTCACAATATATTGCCATGCATGTATGATCCATGATGTTTAGGATGATTTTAAGTATATAGAGATGTTCATAGATGACATTGATGATGATTCACATGATTAGATTTGGTTAAAATGGCTTAAATATTGATTTTTGATAAACTTTCTATTAATAGAAACTTTTTGATTGTAAAATGATGATATGAATGATATTTGATAACATGCATGTTTAAGGATTGCTATTCAAATGTTATTAGAATGATAATGATGTTCAAAATGTGATCTTGATAATGTTTATGGTCACTTTTGACAAAGTTACTATATTTAGTAACTTTTCGGGTCGAAATAATGATAGGAGACGACTTGGCTATAATAGTATGTCTAAAATGATGATAGAATGACTATTATGATGATTGGTGATATAAAAATTGCTTAGAAATGTTAAGTGGTCATTTTTATGCAAAAACCACAAAGTTACTATTTATAGTAACTTTATTTTTAGAAAAACCGACTTGCCAACGTGTTGTGTTATTTGAGCATGCTAAATGACTTATTATGTTATGATAGGCATAATAGATGCTAAGTTAGATGGTTTCCGATGTCACGTATGCTAAAAATGGAAACTTTCCATTTTAGGAAACTTTTGTGCACTAACATGTTATAAACGACGTATGTGAACTTGTATGATAATGTGCTATGTGTTAACATGACCCCGTAGGACTATTGAACATGCTAGAACTCTAAAACCGTTATGCTTTGTGAACTTTCTAAAAATGGAAACTTACTATAAATAGTAAGTTGTCCATAAACGCGACCTACGCGTTGTGCACACGACAAGCACTTACACGATTGTTACACGATTCACAAACCGTCACACGGTTCACCAACGGGTCGTTGACTTGACACGGTCAACTTTGGTCAAACACGGTCAACCTTGGTCAAACAAGGTCAACTTTGGTCAAACACGGTCAACCTTGGTCAAACACGGTCAACTTTGGTCAAACATGGTCAAACACGGTCAATATGGACCAACACGAGCAAACACGGTCATTGTGGACCGACACGGGCAAACATGAACAACCAAGGGTTGTTGGACACAAACACGAGCACTAACACGAACACTAGCACGGTCACTTACACGAACTCACGTACGGTCTACGATATAGGTTGCCGGTGACCAGCGTGCCTACTACATCAGGAGCTTACGCTTTCATTCGTTCATATCACTAAGGTGAGTTTACGGCCCCTCTTTACTCTTTTCAAACGCTTTTAAATAGGGGGAGAATACTAGTTGCATCGAGTCAAACATTATTGCTATTACAAACATTTTTGTGTATGCTGGTTTATTGGACAAACATTAAGTGTTGAACTCGTTACAAGCCCTCACAAAGTCTTACCGTTAATGTACAAACAACGTGGTAGATTTGGATGGATCCATTAGGGAATGACTAACCCCACGGGGCACCATGTTGACTGAGTGTCATAACCCGTGCAAATTCTGACCTAACTTGCTATGCATACGAGGCATAGCGGAGGCAAGGACAAACAAGTCTAGTTCGGTAGTGACGCACTGACACTTTGGGCCTAGGGCTCGGTACTAACATTTGATAAACAGCATGACACACTTTTCTTACTATATGTATATCAAAACCTGTGAACTCACCAACCATTGTGTTGACACTTTTTAAACTTGTATTCTCAGGTAACTAGCATGACAGGCTCGTGGAGCAGGAAAGCACATAGGGGACATGAGCATAGGACCCCACATGCATTTGTTTTCGTGTCTTTTGAAAACAATTTGACTTTATTTTATTTAAAACGTTGTTGTATTAAACTACTTACAATTTTCGCTGTGTAAACAACCATTTTCTGCTGCATGTTATGACTTATTTATTCCGCTGCAATACTACTTTATTTCCGCTGCAAACTATTTTATCAAGTGTATGTGTCAAACTTGGATTTGTAAACGCATATAGAGGTGTTCTATATGACCTTGAGCTGTGATTTTGGACACGTCACATCCACGTGGACATACGCCACGAGTGGGAAATTGGGGGTGTGACAGACTGGTATCAGAGCCTTGGTTATAGGGAACTAGGTTTGCATGTAGTAAACTTAGACTATAGCCATTGCTCAACTGTAGACACTACACGTAGAACTTGCACAATGATGACATTATTACTTATCGAACTGTTGCTTACTAACTTAAAAACTAGCAGGATGGCTGACAATAACACTAGCAGGAGCACCGACCGACATCAGATCCCTGATGACATAGCTGCCGAGAGTCGGCGACGCGTCGAGAGCATCGTAGCCCAGGTCGATACCGAGATGGATCGGAGAGCTAGGGACTCAGTACGGGCTAGGTACTGGGGATGGCTACCCGCCATCATACAGAGCTGGATCATAGAGGAGAGAGTACCACCTTACCGATATCCCGGCGACACCACTCCAGGCCATCGTTTACCACCACTCGGAGTGTCGACAGAGCAGGCGTTTGCGGCACACGTGGCTTGCACACGACAGGTGATTCGGAAGAGTAGGGAACTAACTGATGAGTTTCGGACTCTTCGTGAGAGAAACGATCGTCTAGAAAGGCGAAACGATCAGCTAGAGGAGCGCAACAACAGACTGGAAGCCCAGATGGAGGCTCTACGACTCCAAATGTCCCAACTACTGACCGAGCATGGACAGGTCGTCGATGTCATGCAGGAACACGACGTGCGTATCACCGAGAATCGGACGGACATCACCGAGACTCAGGCCATGGTGCAGGCCAGTGATGCCATGCTTAATGCATGGGCTGCACAGTTTATTGAGGAACCACCTCAGGAGGATGGTCCCGAGTTCGAGGCCGAGGACCTCGGAGATGAGGACCTTGATGAGGATCCTAATGAGGATCCGGAGGAGGATGATGATGACGGAGACGCTGCCAGCGATATTTCGCATGTCTCCATGGATTCTGACTAGAGGACTCTTTTATTTTGTATTTTTCTTATTTTTGGCCTAGACGAGCGGGATGTGCTCGAAGAACTTATCATGTATTTCCTTTTGAAATTATTGTACTTCAAGCTTATTATTAATGAGAATTATGTTTTGTCTTACTTATTACATGTTGACCATGATTGCTTGATAACATAACCTCTGACTTGACAACTAACATGACATATGATCTGACTTCCGACACAACATCTGACTAACATTCTGACTTACTAACATTCTATCCCTTCCGTATAGAAAATATCTATGGCGGGAAGAGGACCACATGTACGCCCTCCTAGACGAACACTGGACGCAGCCGTCATTAAGATGATGGTTGACAGACGGGTTAACAAGATACTGGCAGAGCACGAGGCACACCGCCTTGCTAGTGAAACCAGTGGCTCGAACAACGGTACTAACACTCGCCTAACATGACTAACATAGTATAGCTAACACGCTCTGACATACGACATTGGTTTCTGACTGACAGGATCACAAGGCAACAACAACAAAGGATGTTCTTTTAAATCCTTCCTGAACTGCCACCCACACAAATTCAAGGGGACTGAGGGAGCTGTGGGGATGCTCCGCTGGATGGAGAAAGTCGAATCTGTATTCGCCATGTGCGAATGTACTGAAGAGAACCTGGTAAAGTTCGCAACTGGAACGCTGGAAGGACCAGCACTCACATGGTGGAATACCCATGTACAAACCCTGGGGTTGGACGGTGCCAACTCCATGCCATGGGCTGATTTCACCCGACTACTGCAAGAGGAATACTGTCCTCGCGATGAGATTCGGAAACTGGAAGCCGAATTCTGGGTGCACAAAATGGTGGGCTCTGAGATCGAGCAATACTGTACTCGATTCCATGAGCTGTGTAAGCTATGTCCGGCAATGGTGACGCCGGAGTACAAGAAAATCGAGCAGTTCATCAGTGGGCTGCCTGAGCAAATTCAAAGCATGGTGACTGCGTCTGACCTCACCACCATCCAACCACTGATCAGACTGGCTCATAAACTGACTGACCAAGCTGTAGCTCAGGGCAAGCTACCAAAACGAGGCGAGCATGTGAAGCCTCAAGAAAGCCAGAAGAGGAAGTGGGAACCCAGCCACCACCAATCTCATCAGCCCCAACAACAACAACGATCTGCACCTGCCAGAGCATTCACTGCCACCCAATCCGATGACAAGGGGAAGGGTGTGTATCAAGGAAAATACCCGCAATGTAACGGATGCTCTTATCACCACTTCGGGCAATGCGAACGATATCGTTGCTTGAAGTGTGGACGACATGGTCACATGGCCAAAGACTGCAGATCCAAATTTCCCAGTAACAACAACCCTAACCACAACCAGAACAACAACCAGAACACCTCCAGAGGGTGTTATGAATGTGGAAAACCAGGCCACATGAGGAGGGACTGCCCTCAATTGAAAAAGGCCGGAGGAGGAGCGGCCAAAGGAAGAGCATTTGTGATTGGCTCGGGAGAAGCCAAGGATGACCCAAACATCGTTACCGGTACGTTTCTTTTAAATAATGTCTATGCTAGCATATTATTTGATACCGGTGCCGATAGGAGCTTTATATCTAGTGAGTTTAGCAAATTACTAGATATTACCCCAACGCCACTAGACTACAAGTATACTGTAGAGTTAGCTGACGGCAAACTGATTGAAACACAACACATCTTCCGAGGATGCGTCATGGTTTTGGCGAATCACGAACTCGAAATCGATTTGATGCCGGTGACTCTCGGAAGTTTTGATGTGGTCGTTGGAATGGATTGGTTATCCGCTAACCAAGCTGAAATCGTATGCAACGAGAAGATCGTACGAGTGACGTTGCAGAACGGAGAACAGATCTCGATTCAGGGGGAAAGACGGGGAGTACCTCTGAACATCATGTCATGCATGAAGGCGAACAAGTACCTGCAAAAGGGATACACTGCCATACTAGCCCTCATCGCAGAACAACCGAAGAAGGAAAGGAAGATTGAGGACATCGCCGTAGTCTGCGATTTTCCCGAAGTGTTTCCCGAGGATCTACCTGGACTGCCTCCGAAACGACAAGTCGAGTTCCAGATAGACCTTACACCTGGAGCAGCACCGATTGCCAAAGCTCCATACCGACTAGCACCGACTGAGATGCAGGAACTGTCTAACCAGTTGCAGGAGCTGTTAGACAAGGGATTTATCAGACCGAGCTTCTCACCTTGGGGAGCACCGGTCTTGTTTGTAAAGAAGAAAGACGGATCATTCCGTATGTGTATCGACTACAGAGAGCTGAACAAGGTGACGATCAAGAATCGATATCCCTTACCACGAATAGACGATCTATTTGACCAATTGCAAGGGTCAAGCTACTATTCGAAGATCGATTTAAGATCGGGTTACCACCAACTAAGGATACAGGAAAACGATATCCCTAAGACTGCCTTTCGAACCCGATACGGACACTACGAATTCTTGGTTATGCCCTTCGGACTAACCAACGCACCAGCTGTATTCATGGATCTCATGAATAGAGTGTGCAAACCTTACCTTGACAAATTCGTAATAGTGTTCATCGACGACATTCTGATCTACTCTAAGAATCAGGAAGAACATGCTGAACATCTAAGGCTAGTCTTGGAACTATTAAAGAAAGAGCAATTATATGCGAAGCTTTCAAAATGCGACTTTTGGATTCGCGAAGTCCAATTCCTTGGACACGTGGTTAATGAGCAGGGAATACACGTAGACCCAGCCAAGATAGAAGCCATCAAGAATTGGGAAGCACCCAAGACTCCAACTGAGGTGCGGCAATTCCTTGGACTGGCCGGGTACTACCGGAGATTCATTGAAGGATTCTCGAAGATTGCCCAATCATTGACGTCCCTGACCCATAAAGACAAAAAGTTCGATTGGGGAGACAAACAAGAAGCTGCTTTCAACCTGTTGAAGCAGAAACTATGCACTGCACCCATCCTATCCCTACCGGAAGGATGTGATGACTTCGTGGTGTATTGCGACGCTTCGAAACAAGGACTCGGTTGCGTGCTGATGCAACGCGAGAAAGTGATAGCATACGCTTCACGTCAACTGAAGGTGCATGAGAAGAACTACACGACTCATGACCTTGAGTTGGGAGCCGTGGTGTTTGCCTTGAAGATCTGGCGACACTACTTGTACGGCACGAAATGTACAATCTTTACCGATCATAAGAGCCTACAACACATCTTCGACCAGAAAGAGTTGAACATGAGACAACGAAGATGGGTTGAACTCATAGGTGATTATGATTGCGCCATCAAGTATCATCCCGGTAAAGCCAACGTAGTGGCCGACGCGTTGAGCCGAAAAGAAACAACAAAACGCGTGCGCGCACTACAACTTACGATCCATTCCGAACTGCCGAATCAAATTCGGATAGCACAACAGGAAGCTCTGAAAACTGAAAACCTCACTCTTGAAGCCATGCGTGGCATGGATAAGCAAATAAAGGCAAAAGACGACAGAGCTTACTATTTAATGGATCGAATCTGGATTCCACGCTACGGAGGATTAAGAGAAGTAGTGATGGATGAAGCTCACAAGAGCCGGTATTCCGTACACCCAGGCTCTGATAAGATGTATCACGATTTGAAGACAACCTAATGGTGGCCAAACATGAAAGCTGAGATAGCAACATACGTGAGTAAATGCCTAACGTGCTCAAAAGTCAAAGTTGAGTACCAGAAGCCATCAGGGTTACTTCAACAACCAGAACTACCAATGTGGAAATGGGAGCAGATTTCCATGGATTTCATCACTAAACTGCCAAAGACGGCAAGTGGTTGCGATACCATCTGGGTTATCGTAGACCGACTGACAAAGTCTGCACATTTCCTACCCATTAAGGAGACTGACAAGCTAGACAAACTCACCCGGATTTATTTAAAGGAAGTGGTCACTCGACATGGAGTGCCAATCTCCATCATATCTGATCGCGACAGTCGATTCACGTCGCATTTCTGGAAGTCCTTGCATAAGGCTTTGGGCACGAGATTGGACATGAGTACTGCTTACCACCCGCAGACGGACGGGCAAAGTGAGCGAACGATACAGACACTGGAAGACATGCTCCGGGCATGTGTCATTGACTTTGGTAGTAGCTGGGAATCTCATCTACCATTAGTTGAGTTCTCCTATAACAATAGCTACCACACTAGCATTCAAGCTGCACCATTCGAGGCACTTTACGGACGTAAGTGTCGATCACCCATCTGCTGGGCGGAAGTTGGAGACAGCCAACTGACTGGTCCAGAACTGGTGCACGAGACAACTGAGAAGATCGTGCAAATACGCAAACGAATGGCAGCAGCTCGGGACAGACAGAAAAGCTATGCCGACAAGCGACGCAAACCGTTGGAATTCCAGGTGGGGGACAGAGTGTTACTCAAGGTCTCGCCCTGGAAAGGTATCATTCGGTTTGGCAAACGAGGAAAGTTGAACCCTCGTTACATTGGACCTTTCGAGATCACCAAACGAATAGGCCCTGTAGCCTACGAACTGAACCTGCCGGTTGAACTGAGCAGTGTACACAACGTATTCCACATCTCGAATCTCAAGAAGTGCCTATCTGATGAAACACTTGTTATTCCCCTCGAGGAAATACAAATCGACGAACAATTGAACTTCGTTGAGGAACCGGTGGAGATTATGGACCGGGAAACCAAGAAGCTCAAGCTCAGCAAGATTCCAATAGTAAAAGTGCGATGGAATTCGAGACGAGGACCGGAATTCACGTGGGAACGTGAAGACCAGATGAAACAAAAGTACCCACACCTGTTCGCGGAACAGACCAACACTGACAACACAAGTTGAATTTCGGGACGAAATTCTTTCTAACATGGGGAGGATGTGACACCCCGTAATTTCCAGGTCAGCATCTTATTTATTTAAATGTTTATTTAAATGCATTATGTACACGTGGCACTAGAATTAGATTAATTTAGTGTGACACGTGGCACGACAGTACAAACACAGACACCTGACAAGATAATTCGTGGAATTATCGACGAACAACACACACGTGTCAAAATACACGAACGTTGGTGAACGTCTAACACATTGTGTAGCACAACCCTCGAAACCTCACGAAACACTGTCACAAGTCAATTATGACTAATAATTGACCAATAGAGTCCAAACGACGCTCGAATGATGTTTTACAGCCGAGAAACGGGCAAGAATGGGCCAGAACAACAAAACAAGCTTATTGGGCTTGAAATTCAGGCCAGGCGGTACGCCTGACCCGAGACGCCCACGACAGGCGATACGCGCGGGACACAAAAAGGGCGCCTCATCTGACTGCCTCCGCGCGTAACGACGGGAGACACCCCCACGTCAGGCGATACGCCTGGCTTGTCAGAGTCGCGAAACAGCTTTTTAAACCCCCAAGATCATTATCACATCTATTTTCATCATTTCTCTTGCACCCACACGCCACCCTGCGGCCATTAACGATCCAGAACCCCTGTAGCAGCTCTTGGAAGCCATTGAAGACCCCTTTGAAGCTCAAGAACCTTGAAGGAAGTCTTCTAGATCACTACTCATCACCACCACCTTCTTGTTCTCGATCAAACCCACGAACCAGGAGGTGTAGGAGCTGCTACCATCACCATCTAAGAATCTCAGGAGCTATTGAAGGTAGTACCTTAACCCTTGTGGCCCAAAACTACCACATTTCGCACCTACACCCTCACAAACACACATGCAAGCTTATTAGCCTTGCATGCACGAATTTCTTCTTGTTTTAATCTGGGTTTATTGATAAATCTACTGTACATGATGACCTATGATGATAATATGATGAAATGTGATGATCTAAGATGATGGGTTTAAGCCTTGGTGCTTGAAATGATGATTTGTCACAATATATTGCCATGCATGTATGATCCATGATGTTTAGGATGATTTTAAGTATATAGAGATGTTCATAGATGACATTGATGATGATTCACATGATTAGATTTGGTTAAAATGGCTTAAATATTGATTTTTGATAAACTTTCTATTAATAGAAACTTTTTGATTGTAAAATGATGATATGAATGATATTTGATAACATGCATGTTTAAGGATTGCTATTCAAATGTTATTAGAATGATAATGATGTTCAAAATGTGATCTTGATAATGTTTATGGTCACTTTTGACAAAGTTACTATATTTAGTAACTTTTCGGGTCGAAATAATGATAGGAGACGACTTGGCTATAATAGTATGTCTAAAATGATGATAGAATGACTATTATGATGATTGGTGATATAAAAATTGCTTAGAAATGTTAAGTGGTCATTTTTATGCAAAAACCACAAAGTTACTATTTATAGTAACTTTATTTTTAGAAAAACCGACTTGCCAACGTGTTGTGTTATTTGAGCATGCTAAATGACTTATTATGTTATGATAGGCATAATAGATGCTAAGTTAGATGGTTTCCGATGTCACGTATGCTAAAAATGGAAACTTTCCATTTTAGGAAACTTTTGTGCACTAACATGTTATAAACGACGTATGTGAACTTGTATGATAATGTGCTATGTGTTAACATGACCCCGTAGGACTATTGAACATGCTAGAACTCTAAAACCGTTATGCTTTGTGAACTTTCTAAAAATGGAAACTTACTATAAATAGTAAGTTGTCCATAAACGCGACCTACGCGTTGTGCACACGACAAGCACTTACACGATTGTTACACGATTCACAAACCGTCACACGGTTCACCAACGGGTCGTTGACTTGACACGGTCAACTTTGGTCAAACACGGTCAACCTTGGTCAAACAAGGTCAACTTTGGTCAAACACGGTCAACCTTGGTCAAACACGGTCAACTTTGGTCAAACATGGTCAAACACGGTCAATATGGACCAACACGAGCAAACACGGTCATTGTGGACCGACACGGGCAAACATGAACAACCAAGGGTTGTTGGACACAAACACGAGCACTAACACGAACACTAGCACGGTCACTTACACGAACTCACGTACGGTCTACGATATAGGTTGCCGGTGACCAGCGTGCCTACTACATCAGGAGCTTACGCTTTCATTCGTTCATATCACTAAGGTGAGTTTACGGCCCCTCTTTACTCTTTTCAAACGCTTTTAAATAGGGGGAGAATACTAGTTGCATCGAGTCAAACATTATTGCTATTACAAACATTTTTGTGTATGCTGGTTTATTGGACAAACATTAAGTGTTGAACTCGTTACAAGCCCTCACAAAGTCTTACCGTTAATGTACAAACAACGTGGTAGATTTGGATGGATCCATTAGGGAATGACTAACCCCACGGGGCACCATGTTGACTGAGTGTCATAACCCGTGCAAATTCTGACCTAACTTGCTATGCATACGAGGCATAGCGGAGGCAAGGACAAACAAGTCTAGTTCGGTAGTGACGCACTGACACTTTGGGCCTAGGGCTCGGTACTAACATTTGATAAACAGCATGACACACTTTTCTTACTATATGTATATCAAAACCTGTGAACTCACCAACCATTGTGTTGACACTTTTTAAACTTGTATTCTCAGGTAACTAGCATGACAGGCTCGTGGAGCAGGAAAGCACATAGGGGACATGAGCATAGGACCCCACATGCATTTGTTTTCGTGTCTTTTGAAAACAATTTGACTTTATTTTATTTAAAACGTTGTTGTATTAAACTACTTACAATTTCCGCTGTGTAAACAATCATTTTCTGCTGCATGTTATGACTTATTTATTCCGCTGCAATACTACTTTATTTCCGCTGCAAACTATTTTATCAAGTGTATGTGTCAAACTTGGATTTGTAAACGCATATAGAGGTGTTCTATATGACCTTGAGCTGTGATTCTGGACACGTCACATCCATGTGGACATACGCCACGAGTGGGAAATTGGGGGTGTGACAAAGATTGCAAAGGCTAGGGAGCGAAAGAGGTAGGACCAGAGGATGGATGCGTCTTGGTAAAAGAAAATGAAATCAAAGACAGATGGCAGACATACTTCAACGATCTTTTCAACAAAAGCAACTATCAAGAAGAAGATGGAGGGAATCAAATGAACCCAGGAACAGCTAGAAACACCTGTTACTGTAGACGTATTACCAAAGAAGAGGTTCTTACAGCTCTTAGGAGGATGGGTAGGAGGAAAGCAGTGGGACATGATGATATTCCCATTGAGGTATGGAAATGTTTGGGGATGAAGGTTTGGGGTGGTTGACAATGTTGTTCAACACTATACTAAAAACAGGTAACATGCCAAGCCAGTGGAGAAGAAGTATTTTAATCCCTCTATACAAGAACAAGGGAGACACCCAATGTTGTGAAAACTATAGGGGGATAAAGTTGTTGAGCCATACTATGAAACTCTGAGAAAGGGTGATCGAGACAAGATTGAGAAGAGAAACCCAAGTTACGGTAAATCAATTTGGGTTTATGCCAGAAAGATCGACAACGGAGGAAATACACATTCTGCGAAGACTAATGGAAAAATACAAAGAGAAAATGAAGGACTTGCATATGGTATTCATCGATCTTGAGAAGGTCTACGACGACGTACCAAGGCAGGTGATGTGGGATACCTTGGAGAGTAGAGGTATTCCCAGAGGTATATAGAGGCAATCAAAGATACCTATGCAAATGAAAAAACTAGTGTGAGAGCACCGACGGGAGATACAAACTTCTTCCCGGTGGAAATGGGACCACACCAAGGATCAGCATTAAGCCCCTTCCTGTTTGTGGTTATTATGGATGAGTTGTCGAGGTCTCTCCAGGCTCATATCCCATGGTGTATGCTTTTCGCGGATGATATTGTCTTAGTGGCAAAAACGAAAGAGGAGTTAAAAATCCGTTTAGAAGAGTGGCGAACTGCTTTAGAGCAGAGAGGTCTACACATAAGTAGGACAAAAACCGAGCATATACATTGCCATTTTAGCGGGCCAAACGAGGAAGACGAAGATGAGCAGTTGACTATTAGAGGACGGGACCAACGACGACAAAGTTCAAATACCTTGGATCGTTTATACAAGGTGATGGCGACATTGATAGTGACGTAGCTCATCGGGTTCAAGCAGGTTGGAAAAAGTGGAGAGCAGCAACGAGCATCATATGCAACAAGAAGTTCCCAGAAAAACTCAAAGGTGAATTTTAAAGAGTGGCGATCAGGCCAACAATGATATACGACACCGATTGTTGGCTGATTAAGAAGAACCAAACCAGAAAGCTGGAGACAGCGGAGATGAGGATGCTGAGATGGATGTGAGGACATACGAGGCTTGATCGGATAAGGAACGAGGTCTTTCGGGAAATATTAGAGGTGGCAAACATCTCGGACAAAGTGAGGGAGGGAAGATTGAGATGGTTTGGGCATGTGAGGAGAAGAAGCCAATGGCGCCTGTCCGAAAAGTAGAGCTCCTCACGGTGGAGGGGAAAAGGGGAAGAGGTCGACCGAGATTGACATGGGACGAGCAGATCAGACATGATTTGTCAGAGCTACACCTTTCTGAGAACATAATCTATGATAGGAGCACATGGAGACGTAGAATAAAGGTTCAGGATACATAGAGCTTTTCCTAGGTTCCTTGGCATAGGAGTTGTGGGCTGTTGCCGTGTCTCTTGCTATTTTTGGGGTTTCATGATATGAGATTATATGTGCTTTTGCTTGTTTGCAGGATGGGGATTTTGTATGTGTTAGCCTTCAAATGTTAGCTCGTATGTATGTTTGTAGGTATGTTCGTTTGTCGGTTTTCAGGTTACCTCCTTGTTGGTTGTATATATGCTCTGTTGGTTGTTTGCTTTGTTCGATGAATTATAGGATTAATGCTTACATGTGTCTCTTGAATCATTGCTGCTCCATGTTTATAATTTATGTTTCCGGTTGTGGTTTTATATATGTTGTGTTTGCTTTTTGTTGTAAAAAAAACAAAAAAAACAAAAAAAAACAAAAACAAAAAAAACCCTCCTTTGAGCCAGGGGACTCTAGCGAAGCAGCCTCTCTATTCTACTTGTAGATTAGGGGTAAGGTGTGTCTTTATCCTTCCCTCCTCAGACCCCACTCTAAGTGGGATTTTTACTAGGTACGTTGTTGTTGTTGAAAATTTAACAGCAAAAACTAACGTTCATCCATTACACGGACCATCAGTGTTACGTTTTTGCAAACTTTCTAGCCACCGGTGTAATGTCTTTAAGTTAGGGACCACCAGTGCAATCTGGGCAAACCACAGAGACCATCCGTGTAATTAACTCTTAAGGTTTTTTGGCCCTAATATGCAATTTCAGCCAGATTTAGTTTTTTCTTAAGTCATATTTTCTTTATAGGTAGGGTGGTTGGGACTTGGGAGGTAGACTAAATTACTATTTGATAGGAGGGGTGTTTACGGTCCGGTTTCAAACCGTAAAACCGTTCAAACCGGTCATCGGTTTGGTTAAAAGGTCAGTTTTTCCCAAACATTTGGTCGGTCGGTTTTAAAATTTCAAAACCGTAATAAACAGTTTAGTTTACGGTTTTAATCAAAAACGGTCATAAAAAATCGAGCCGGACCGTATGTGTTTGTGTATTATAAATATAGATATATGTATATACACATAGATATATCTATATATATACGCATATATTCATATACAACTACATGTCTATCTATATATGTGTGTGAATATATTGAGTTCATTATTGATGTGTCATTTAAAAAAGTACATTTAGATCGGGTGTAATTAGTTCACTTTGAACTATAAAAAGTTTGGTGTGATTCGATTTTATTGTTAACGGGATCAAAAGCCCAAGCCGTAAACCAAACCGGAACCACACGTTGATAACAGTTTGGTTTTGGTTTTCATTATTCAAAGACCGTTGTTAATGGTTTGGTTTACGGTTCCACCTAAAAACCGTAAAAATCGTACGCTGAACACCCTTATTTGATAGTCTCCTATGATTCTATAATAGACTATATTTGAATCAGTTTTTCACTTTCTTAACCGTTAAGCTTTAAATAAAGTCTAAATGATTGAGACCTCATACTAACTCAACTTTGAATGAATCAAAAAGTCCCTTAAATTTTCAGAATTTAATTTGATGCCAGCTAACTGCTAAGGAGGACATTTGTGCTAGAGTTCAAGCTTCACTAGTTGACAACCTGATGTATAAGAGTATGCATGTATGACAAGCAGACTCGAGTCTGCTAATTTCACAAGCAGACTATACAAACTATGCAATGCATCTGAACTGCAACCAGATCGTATCCATATGACCATATTTTAAAAATGGGTTGTGACATACATTTGACTTAATGATCTACACATGCACAAGCTCAAGTACTTAGTGTTCCAAAAAACCATAGCAGCCAAAACCAAAACACCATCACATATTAGTACACATTGTCTTCCAAAAATAAGCAAATAAGGACAAGTCTTTAAAGCTTCATGTCTCGTCAATTAGTTAGTGTCAGCTCAAAATTTGCTCAAAAACGTCAACTATATAGTTGGCGAGGTTGTCAAAGTCAAACCAAGTCACACTATGCACATATATGCTTACACAAGTACACAACAATGTGATTAATTTTACCTGATGTCACAGCTAAACCTAATGGTGTTTGCCATGGTATTATATCTACACATTTACAATATGTAATTATGTAAGTCCATGAAGTATATTCGCTCGAGGGTAAGAACCGTGACACATGTTAGCTATAGCTAGCAAGCACAACAAGAATGAAAGAGGATGTCAACCAAAATTATTATCTTTAATACATATTCATCGGCTCAATCCATGAGTTAACTAGCTATATATGTTTCTTGAAAACTTATTCAAACTGATCTAAACACCCATGCAGTTATATCTGGAAAATCAATATGCACATCATAATGTCTTAAAGTCTCAGGTCAAAAAGTCACCGAATCTAAAAGCGGTCGAGCATATTTTTCATTTTGTAAAAAAATGGCTTAACACTAGCAATGATTTAAATGTGAAATCCAATCCTTGCATGTTGTCTATGCACTTGTCCTAGTGGTACAATAGTATGATAAATATATGAGCTAGGTTTAGGCACAATGATATTTTTATCAGATTTGTTATATATTAAATTAACCTTTATATGTTACACATGATTACTCTTATGAGTTGCATTAAATTTAGTTCTTATTTGTAAGAGTAAAATGTCATTTTCGTCTTCGTGGTTTGGAAACTTTTGACATATTAGTCTAATAGTTTAAATTTTATCATTTTGGTCATTATGATTTCCATTTTACTTGTCATTTTTGTCCCTATAGTTTGGTTAATTTTTTTCATTTTAGTCCAAAAGTTTAAAATTTAATTGAACTAAAATGGCAATAAATGAAAATCATAATGACCAAAATGACAAAATTTAAACTATTGGATTAAAATGATAAAAGTTGTCAAACCACATGGATTAAAATGACATTTTACTCTATTTGTAAATACCTTAATATTATATGTCATATTGTGTTAAACCTTTTGCATGTTAAATAGATTAATAATTTGATAAGCATAAAAAAATATCTTTTTTACAAGATGAAAAAGCAACCTAAGAAAAAAGAAAGGAGGACAACATGATTTGTTGCTTGCTAGAATACCAAAATAAAGAATTAAACCTAAGTTACGAAATGAACGGTAAATTCGAAGTAATTGTATGTCAATAAATCAACCTAGAGCTCTATGAGTGCGAAAATTAGGGATGAGATTTTTATACCGAATACCGGTACTGAATACCGGTACCGTACCGGTAGATTCGGTACCGGTACCGGTACTTCATTTTCTCAAGTTTCGGTATCGGTACTAACCGGTATCGGTACCGGTAAAATACCGAAAATTCTCGAAACGGTACCGGTACCGGAATATAGATATTTTTTTGTTTTGAATTTGATTATTTAGTAATCTAGTATAGTTTAAAAAATATTTACCATGATGAGTTAAAACCTAATTAATATTTTAATTATTAAATATAAAAAAATACTATAGAAATCCAAAAGACGATATGTTCAAATATTATAGTTTGTAATTCTTCGTTTTGTGAATTTGATTTTTTTTATAATGTATTCATATGATCATATGCATAGATTTTTCTTATAATTATGGCATAATAACATCTATAATTTCAAGACGAATATTTTTCATCTTCATCTCAACAAAAAATTGAGAAAACGGTACAAAACCGGTAAAGTACCGAAAATACCGGTACCGGTACCGATACCGAACCGGTACCGTACCTAATATTTCGGTACCGGTACGGTACCGATCTCATCCCTAGCGAAAATAGCCGGGTTGTGTATCGAGTCGGATTGAGTTCACCGAATACTTTTTTGTCAAAAATTTATAGTGTGCTTACAAAATATATAGAATGACAAATATGATTACCAACTTTATACTATTAATGTTTTGAGTGAAATGATTTCAGGAGGTTTCTATATTAAAAAGAAACTTTAAAGAATTATCAACTTTGTTTGACATGTTTTCCTTTCAGCCTTAACTTCACTTAATACCTGAATCGAACATGTTTAAACACACGCATGACCGGTCCAATGGGTCAAGCAACCCAAACATGGGTTTAGAGCCCCTAAAAATTAAAGCTTTCAAATTTTTTAAAATTTTTTATATGTAATAGTTTTTAGGACATGTGGGCTCCGGAAAAAAAAACATGAGATTTAACAAAAACCACATAAAAGCCTTTTAATATTCAAATTAAAAAAATTCTTAAAAAAATTATTATGAATATTTTATTAATGAATTTGCATTTAAAAAACTAGAAAATAAATTTAATATAAATATTTTGTACATGTAAATAAAAACAAAATTTCTTTTTTAACTCTACTAGATATAAACTTTTAATTTATTATTATCGGTCTCAAACCCATATTAAATAAGGAGAGTTTTTAACGTAATCATTATTGATAGCCCCTGCTTTTTATTCCGCTTAGAGCCTCCAAATTGATTAAGCCGGCCCTGAATACAAGCGCATGACTTAAATCTAACGCATCTAACATCTATCTATTCTAATAAACAAACATCTTCCTTTGCCACTTGTCACCTTCCTATACTATCATTGACACATGTCAACTTTTTATAAATTCACTTAAATATCTCTTTTATCAAATACTTATAATCTCTCTCATATTAAATAATAATAATATTATTAATACTAATTACAATTAATATTATTTACCTTTGTCATATATAAAAATAGTTCTTAAAAATTTTTAAATCAAATATTTTATTAGAAAACACACTTAAAAAAGATTAAAATATAAAATTTTCATAAAAACAATTTTTCTTAAAAAATAATTTTCTTAAAAATAAAATATAATATAAACCAGAGCTTTTTATAAACAATATGAGTTTTATAAGAAAAATGATGTTTTATATATTTCTTCAAAAACCAAAGTTATAAATTGATAGAAAAGCTACACTTTTGGTCCTTTATGTTATGATATTTTCAAATTGGTCCTTCAATTTTAATAATTACATACCTTCTTAATTTACAAAGTTAGTTTTTGACAAAATAAAAACTAAAGGTTTTTAACCGTTAATTAGTTCAATAATATCAATTCTAATATATCAAGAAGGTCATTTATCGTTTCTTATGTTATTGAAGCTTTTAATTATTGATTTATTAGTTAAAGTTTTTATTAATATGTAAATTAATTATTTTATATCAAAATATCATTTTATAATATTAAATTTTCATTAATTATCTATTTTATATTCAATCCGTGTAGTACACGGGGTAATACACTAGTTAACCTATAAATTAAGAGACTTTAACAACATAATGTAATTGGAGTTTGCTTCAAGTGCATGACTTAAATCTAACGCATCTAATGATGCCTTTGAGAGGGTTGGAACCGAATTCCACCAGATGCAACAAAGATCTCTAGCAATATCTCTTTACTTTTTCTTTGTACACGAATAACATGACCCGAACCGTTACTTAAATTATTTGCTTGACGTGTTTTAACTTCTTGACAGTAACACAATCATGACACTTATGTTAACAATCGAGCCGAAGGCGGTCCACTTTAGTTTAAGAATTAATATGAACACACAGTATTTAGATGAATTATCTTTTATAATATAAAGTAAAATATAACTCAAAAACATCAATTATAATAACTCTCAAATTTCTCTAAATAATCCTAAACTTGGCTATATATTTACAGTTGAACTCAACTTGGTCAAAAAGCTAGTTACAAACCCTGATTACCTTTTAGATCATAAAACTCACATGTTTAAGAGTTATATGGATTTAGTCTGTTGGATGGTATCCGAATTTAACAGAAATTAACAATCAAACACACAATTTTCAGAAATCGATCCTTTGATCTCTTTTTTATTTCTCTCTGCTTGCGAACAAATACAGAGAATTGACTATTTATAGTCAATTATTACTTACAACAGAAAACAAACTTTGTAACTAACTACTTAACAACTTTTTTTCAATTACAAGATTAAGCTAACAAATCACCCTCCTAAGCTTGTAATTTCCTTCATACCAAGCTTGTTCTTCATCTCTTCGAACTTGACTCTTGGAAGGGCTTTAGTTAGTACATCTGCCTTCTGTTCCTCACTACAAACAAATTCAACTCTAATCTGCTCCTTTTCAACAGCTTCACGAATAAAATGATATCTTGTATCAATATGCTTACTTCGAGCATGAAACACTGGGTTCTTTATAAGTGCAATGGCAGATTTGTTGTCTACTTTAATTTCCACCTGCTTCTCTCTATCTCCTGTCAATTCTGCTAACAGCCCTCTTAGCCAAATAGCCTGACATGCAGCTGTTGAAGCTGCCATGAACTCTGCCTCACAGGAAGATAGAGCCACTGTAGACTGCTTCTGAGAGTTCCAGGTGATGAGGCTGCTTCCATAGAAAAACACCATTCCAGTGGTACTTCTGCCATCATCTCTATCAGTAGAGTAACTGCTGTCACTGAACCCATGCAACTCAGCCCTTCCCTTCCTTTGATAGCACAATCCCAAACTGGTTGTACCTTTCACATATCTCAGAACATGCTTAAGAGCTTGCAAATGAACCACTTTAGGAGCCTGCATATATCTACTGATATATCCAACTGCATAACACAAGTCAGGCCTAGTGTGGATTAGGTACCTCAAACATCCTACCCATTTTCTAAACTGAGTAGGGTCAGCCTCTCCTCCTTCATCATGTTTTGATAACCTCAACCCCGGCGCCATTGGAATCTTTGTTGAATTACATTCCAACAATCCTGCCTCCTCTAGGATTTTCTGTGCATAACTGGTTTGCTGCAGCTTGATCTCCTCCTGGGTTTGTGTAACTTGAATTCCCAAGTAATAAGACAGCAACCCCAAGTCCACCATCTCAAACCTTTCTTCCATTTTTCTCTTTACCTCCTTTATCTTCTCAGGGCTTTCTCCAGTTATTAGCAGGTCATCAACATAGACTGCTATCAACAGAACATCTCCTTTGGCACCTTTTCTATAGACTGCAGGTTCATACTTGCATCTTTTAAATCCCAGCTCCTTCAACACACTATCCAGCTTCAAGTTCCAAGCCCTAGGAGCTTGTTTTAGGCCATACAATGCCTTAAACAGTTTATACACTTTATGTTCAGCTCCTTTCTTAATAAACCCATCAGGTTGTGATACGTATACCACCTCCTTTAAGTCACCATGTAGGAAGGCTGATTTCACATCCATGTGATGAACCCACCATTCCTTTTCTGCAGCCACAGCCAAAATCAATCTTACTGTTTCTATCCTAGCCACCGGGGCAAACACCTCTTCAAAGTCAACTCCATGCTGTTGCACATACCCTTTAGCAACCAACCGAGCTTTGTACTTAGTAATTTTCCCTGTGGCATCTCTTTTAACCTTGAAGACCCACTTCAAGCCAATTGGGACAGAACCCTCTGGCCTTTCAGTGAGCTCCCAGGTTTTATTTTTCTCAATAGACTTGATTTCAGCAGCCATGGCATCTTCCCATTCCTTGATTCCTTTTGCATCTTTATAACTGGCTGGTTCCCCTTCTAATAGCAGCAGCTGAGATTCCTGTGCCTTTTCATAAATTTCATTTAGATTCCTTGAGCCCCTTAGGGGTGTATGATCATACCTGTCCTCAGGAGTGACTGTAGGATCTCCAGGTCTATCTTCATCAGTAGGCTGCCTCTCCAGCATTGGACCTCTTCCTTTAACTGTGGATTCTGGGCTGCTCCACAGTGGCTCATCCTCAACATCCTCATAATCTTCACTACCTACATTTTCTTGGTCAAAACTGGTTGAAGCTTGACTACTTGACCCCTGTACCTGATTCCTGGTTTCTGTGTTGATCAGAAACTCAGTCCACTCCGAGCCTTGGGCAATTTCATCCATTTCCCATTCCCATGGCCTTGTTTCATCAAACTGGACATCCCTTGTAACATGGATTCTCCCAGTTTCTGGATCAAGCATTCTATAGGCCTTAGTCTTTGGTTGACAGCCCAAATGTACCAGCCTCCTGCTTCTGTCATCCAGCTTTTTCAGAGTTACCCCAAGGACCTTTGCATAGCCAATACACCCAAATACTTTCACATGATCCAGCCTTGGTCTTCTGCCTTTGATGGCCTCATAAGGAGTGACTTCCACTGCTTTAGTGGGAGATCTGTTCAAGATGTAGACTGCATGCCTCACTGCCTCCCCCCACAGATCTTGAGGAAGTTTCATGGCCTTTAGCATGCATCTTGTCATGCTCATAACAGATCTGTTTCGTCTCTCCACAACCCCATTTTGCTGTGGGGAATATGGTGAGGTGAGCTGGTGATACAGACCTGTATTTGAGCATAACAGTTTGAACTCCTTTGAAGTAAACTCACCTCCATTATCTGTCCTTAGGGCCTTCATTTTCCTTCCATATTCCAGTTCTACTTCCTCCTTGAATTCCTTGAATTTCTCAAAGACTTCAAACTTGCCTTTGATGAGATACACCCACATGTATCTGCTGTGATCATCAACCATCATTAGCAGGTACTTATTTCCTCCTTTGGTTTCTGGTGTAATGGGTCCACACACATCAGCATACACCAGGTCTAGTGGCTGCTCAGCTTTGTACCTTGTTTCCCTTGGGAAGGGTGCTCTTGACTGTTTCCCTGCCATGCAACAGTCACACACCTGTGATGGGTGTGTGATCTTGGGAATCCCTTGAGCCATTTCTTTCTTGGAAGTCTTTGAATTGACTCAAAGTTGAGATGGCCCAGCCGAGCATGCCATAGCCAAGCTGTGCTCACCCCAACTTGAGTCAACAGACAGATTGGTGCAGCCACTTTAAGTTCAATTTTGTAGAGTCTGTTTGGGGCCCTTGGTACTTTCATCAACAGGACTCCACTGGCTTCAACTACCCACAGATGATCATCTTTCATCTTTACTTCATAGCCAATTTCAGTGAGCTGTCCGAGGCTTATAATATTACTTCTCAAAGTGGGAATGTAATATACCTCGGTTAGTAACCTTTGGTCCTTGTTTTTGCATTCCAGAACTACATCACCCTTGCCTTCAATGCTCACACAGGAGCCATCACCAAATCTCACATTTCCACTTACATTTTTATCCAATCTTGCAAAGAGCTCCTTGTTTCCAGTCATGTGGTTGCTGGCCCCATTGTCCAGGAACCACACACCCATGCCTTCACTTGAAAATCTTTTCGGGAGGACTCTCTCCTCATTCAGAAACACTGCAAGAGTCATCATGAGAGCTGGCCCATCTTCTCGAGCATCAGTCAGGTTTGCTTCTTCCTTCTTTGGGTTTGTGGGACACTCAGAAGCATAGTGTCCCATTGCATCACACCTGAAGCATTTGATCTTGGTCTTGTCCTTATTCTTTCTTGACTGATAACTTGTGGAGGGTTTGTCTTGAGTCCTTCCTCTACCAGCAGGCCCTCTGCCCCGGCCTCTGCCTCTGGACCCTTGTCTCCCAGCTCCCCTACCTGCTCCTTGGCCAGCCTCAGGTCTCTTCTTGGCTTGCCATTCATCATAACTCAGGAGCAGTTGGTCTGACTTGCCAGAGATTTGTTTTTCCTTCATCTTGGTTCGCTCTTCGAATGCCTTTAATCTGCCAATTGCCTCTTGAAATGACATTGCATTCAAGTCTGCAAACTGCTCTATCGAGGCCACAATGGCCAAGAATCTCTCTGGAACCGAGCCTAGGAGTTTCCTTACCAGTGTCCTGTCATCAATCGTGGATCCCAAGCCATTGGCCTTTGAGACCAGATGGCTTAACCTTCCGGCAAAGTCATCAATTCCTTCATTCTCATTCATTTTCATAGCCTCCAACTCAGATTGAAGAGTTTGCAATCTTGCTTCTCGCACTCGATCTGCGCCAACAAATCTGACCTTCAAAGCCTCCCAGATCTGTTTGGCTGTTTGATATTGTGCGACTTGTAACACCAGCTCCTCCGGTATTGCCTGATACAACAGGGCGACGGCCATATCATTCTTCTTTGCATCAACCGCCGTGCCAAGTCCGGGTTCGAGTGCTTCGAGAATCCCATGTACTTTGAACACCGCCTTCAACCTAATCGCCCAAATGTTGTAATTGTTCACGTTCAACATCGGACATTGTAAAGAAGCTGTGCCGCTCTCCTTCGCTGCAACAATTGCCCCTGTATTTGCTGCGTCGGCCATAATTGCTCTTCTTTGTCTTCGGTAATACTGTAATGGCGAATTCTCGATCCAGTCCTTCGAATCGAGCGATCGAGGGTTGTCTTCCTACGCGACTCCTTCCACTGATCCTGATTTCTTCGCCAATTTCATCCAATTTCAGAGAATTCGAGCACCTTGCTCTGATACCACTTGTTGGATGGTATCCGAATTTAACAGAAATTAACAATCAAACACACAATTTTCAGAAATCGATCCTTTGATCTCTTTTTTATTTCTCTCTGCTTGCGAACAAATACAGAGAATTGACTATTTATAGTCAATTATTACTTACAACAGAAAACAAACTTTGTAACTAACTACGTAACAACTTTTTTTCAATTACAAGATTAAGCTAACATAGTCCCTATAACTTTTAAGATAACATTCACCCTAACTTTTAAGTCTAAATATGATGCCCAGGAAAGGAACTGTTGTTGCTTCTAATCATACTGATAAACAAAAATAACAAAAAGAGGTTTGGTATCTTAAATAAGCATGATTTTATATATATATATATATATGACATAGTTCAGACATTACACGATATATATATAATCAATTATGTCAGTTAGAATGGAAAGATGAAATGAAATTAGTCATTACGTTGGAATGAAAAGAAACGTGTTTGGTTACCACATAGGAATAGAATGCATCATTCCATAAGGAATGTGATTCATTTACTTTTGATGATTTTCATTCCTTGGAGTAGAGGTGTTTTTTTCATTCCTTCTCTTGAAGGAATGATCCAATCAATGACCCGACTCATGTCCAAGACCATGATCCGATCCATGACCAAAACCATGAGCCGACCCTTAACCTGACCCATGATCCGAACCATGACACAAAACATGACGTGAACCATGACCTGAACCATAAGGTGAACCATGATTCGAACCATAACACGACCCATGACCTGCACCATGACACGAACAATGACCCAAACCATGCTCGAACCATGACCCGATCCATGACTCAAAAAATTACATGTCCCTTGTTTCAAACAATGACTCGACCATGAACCGATCCATGATCGAACCATGAGCTAAACAATAACCGATCGATGGTCTGAACCATGACTCAACCCATGACAAAAAAACCTGACCTACGACCCGACCCATGACTCGAACAATGATTAAAACCATGACTTGACTCATAAATTGTATTATATTCCTTCATCTTCTCATATCTACCAAACAATAAGAAGTAATGAATCACAAGAGGTAATCAAACAAGATAATGAAATGGTAATAATTCATTTCCTTCTCACGTCCATTATATTCCCTTTTCCATTCCATTCCCCCGCTCATTCCATTCTTTCATACCAAACATACCCTAAAAGTTTCATTAACTATCAACAAAAACAAATAAACAACCGAACTAACATTCTTGACCAATGACCATTTTATCCTGTTATTTCTTAGACACTAAAACATATAACATAACGCTATGGAATTGTCTAACATAGTCTCCGCACCCCATTCATACACATAATATGTACAAATAATTAAAACATAAGTTTTGACCCGTTAAGGATTTCACATGATGAAAAAATCATCATTTTTTTCTCTTGAACTTTCTTCAACAGCTCTTGCCATTTTATGAATAATTTATGCAACCATCATAACATCTGGAACGTGCACTGCAGCCCTGCCCCGTGTATAGAGTCACGCTCCGTCACTGATTGTTTACATTTTTGTTTTGTAGATTTCAAGATACCAATGAGTTGAAACGTTATGAAGAAAAAGAGAGAGTGAGAGAGAGAGCATGATTTGAAAAATTAAATATTTACAATATGACCCTCATGATTATTTAACTAATTAGATCAATTACTTAATTACCCCTAGCAGATATATAATTATTTGATGGACGTAATTATCCTTATTTATCCTAATTAGGGTTTACCCTTGGGTGTATATAAATAGAGACTAATTGGCTCATAATCAAGGTTACTGACTCTAAACATCATCACACACGAATCCTCCTCATTCTCCAGAGAATTCATGAACCTGACCGAGCGTTCTCATCTCATCTCCATCCTCACCGTACACCCTAAACGGGAGCCTGATCGGATAGTCGTCTCAGGAATCATGTCTGGAATCAACAACGCATTCACTGGATTCACAGGTTTCATCTAATCTCTATTTCATTATTGATTTCATGTTCGTCTCTAAATCTGAATCAAAGGAATCGATCCAACATGTGGCATTAGAGAGATATGTTGTTTAATCGATTCCTAATCACGAAATTGGTACAAAATCCAAAAACGTTTTACAAAAATGAGTATGAACAGTGGGTCGTTTTTCGAAAAACCTTAAAACTGCTTCGTTTTTCGTAAAAACATGAATCTGGTGCGTTTTTCGTAAACCTAAAAATTTTCGGACTTAAACTTATTCAAAATTAATGTACACGTTTTTAAGAGTACTCGAAATTTGGTGTACTCGAAATTTTAAGTACTCGAAATTTTGAGTATTCGAAATTTAAAATACTCGAAATTTAAAGTACCTTAAATTACATTTAATTTTAAGTGTACTCGAAATTTTGAAGTTCACGAAACTTAAGTGTACTCGAAACTTAAAAGTTCACGAAATAAGGTACTCGAACAACTGTACTCGAAAATCTAAGAGTACTCGAAATCTAAGTGTACTCGAAAATTTGAAAGTACTCGAAATTTCGAGTACATAACCATTTTCGAATACATGACTATTTTCGAGTACATAACTATTTTCGAATACATAACTATTTTCGAGAACATTACTGACTTCGGTAACTCTACAAAACCTTAAAAATACAAAATCTGCTTAAACTCAACAACAAGTGTTTCACTTCTGCCCAAAGGTGATGTGCTACATCTTATTATTTGAGTCTTATTAAGCATTGTCACTTACTTGTGTATATCATTAAACATTAGATATCATTTTGCCTAAAAGCATGTATGTCTCACTTCTGCCCAAAGGTGATGTGTTACATATATGTTTGCAAACTTAACATGTGCATAATGCTTATAATGTCTCACTTCTGCCCAAAGGTGATGTGTTACATTCCTAATGCACATTTTATTTTCTAACTAAACTGTTCCTAATACTTAAATGAATGGTTATTAACCAAAGTGAAACCCATTTGTTTAAGTAGAACCTAATCTAGTCTATTAATTTGATGTTATAGTAGACTCTTTATCACAGTTTCATTACTACAATGGTCCTTATACATGCTTGCCTTAAATCTAAGTTACCCTATAAGACCACTCTAAGTTCTTATATAGCCTTAGTATATTACTCTTTCTCATCTAATTCAATTCACAGCTCCCAGTATGGGAATTGAAACCCTTACTGGTGTGAACTACTCTGCTTGGAAAGATTCACTGATGCTAACTCTTGGGATCATGGAGTTTGACTATGAACTAAGAGATCCTGCACCTCCTGCCCTTACTGATAAGAGCACTGCTGAAGCTAAGTTGCTACATGAGAAATGGGAGAAGGCTAATCGGATGGCTCTCATGTTTATCAAGAACTTCATTAGCCCAATCATCAGAGGAGCCATTCCTGACTTGAATAATGCAAAGCCTTATCTTACTTCTGTGGAGGAGCAATTTAAAGGAACCTCCAAGGCACATGCTAGCACCCTAATCATGAAACTGGTGTCTACAAAATATGACGAAGTCAGTGGCATTCGTGAGCACATCATGATAATGAACGACATGGCCCGTAAACTTAAGGGATTAGACATGGAGATGAGTGATGGTTTCTTAGTCCACTTCATCATGACTTCTCTTCTTGCATCTTATGAGGCTTTCAAGGTCAACTACAACACTCAAAAAGATAAGTGGTTGATGAATGAGTTGATTGCAATGTGCGTACAAGAGGAAGAGCGTTAGAAGCTTGACAAACCTGATGTTGCTTACCTGATGGCTACTGGTTCAAAGAAAAGGAAGAACAATACTGATAAGGATGCTTCTAAAGTCCCTAAGTCCAATGCAGGTGCTTCCTCCGGCTCTAACAATTCCAAAGGCAATCCTTACTGCAACTTATGCCGAAAGGTAGGACATAAGCAGAAAAATTGCCCTAACTTCAAGGAATGGCTGGTTAAGAGAGGTAATCATCTCAATATGATAATCGAGTCCTTTAATTTAAATGTTCCAACTAACACATGGTGGTTTGACTCTGGTTCTATGGTTCATGTGACCAATTCTACTCAAGGATTCCTTACAATCTGAAGGCTGGAAAGAAACCAAAGAACGCTTAAGCTTGGGGATGGAAATGAACTATCTGTTGCTGCCGTGGGAACCTTAGAATTAATAATGAAAACCGGTCTATGTATTAAACCTGATGATACCTTATATATTCCTGAAATTTCTAGGAATCTTGTATCTGGACCAAAGTTAGACATGGATGGTTTTTATGTTTCTCATGGTAATGGCAGACTTACTATTAGTTATAATTCTCAAGTATTTGGTACTGGTCTTCTGGATGGTGGTCTCTATAAATTAGAACCAGATGATAATTTCTCTAGGTCTTTGTTGTGATATAACATTAATGAGAACTCAACAAAGACTAAAAGAAAAAGAGACTTAGAAACTCCATCCATGTTATGGCATGAACGTTTAGGCCACATTTCATGGGATCGCTTATCTCGACTAGTGAAGGATGAAGTTTTACCTTCTCTTGATTTCAATGATTTTGGAACATGTGTCAAATGCCTTAAAGGCAAAATGACAACAACAACTAAGAAAGGTGCCACTAGGAGTTCTAATTTATTAGAAATTATTCACACCGACATTAGTGGCCCTTACACCATTGCTGGACTAACGGGAAAAACTTCTTTTATCACTTTTATTGATGATTATTCTCATTACATGTACTTGTGTCTAATCAAGGACAAATCTGAATCACTTAAACTTTTAAAGATTATAAAACTGAAGTTGAAAATCAACTAGATTTTAAAATAAAAGTTGCGAGATAAGATAGAGGAGGTGAATATTATGGTAGACATACTGATGTGGGTCAGGCTCCTGGTCCATTTTATGAGTTTTGTAAAGGCCAGGGGATCGTGAACCAATACACCATGCCCAGTACTCCTCAACAAAATGGTGTTTGCCGAAAGGAGAAATAGAACGCTAATGAACATGGTGCGCAATATGTTAGCCAACTCAGGTTTACCCTCATTCCTCTGGACCGAGGCCTTAAAGACAACAGTCCATATACTTAATAGAGTTCCTTCGAAATCTGTCCCTAAAACTCCTTATGAACTTTGGACAGAAAGGAAACCTAGTCTTAGATATATGAAAGTACGGGGCTGTCTTGCCGAAGCTAAACTCTATAATCCCTTCTTAAAGAAGCTTCACATGAAAACTGTTACATGTTACTTTATCGAGTATCCCGATCACTCAAAGGGTTATAGATTTTATTGTCCTTCCCATGTCACTCGAATTGTAGAAACAAAGCATGCTCATTTCCTTAAGGATTCTAAGGTCAGTGGGAGCAGCGAAAATCCTGATTCTGATTTGCAAGAAGTACAAGACGCGAGGGGGAGACACTCGTTGGCTAACTTACCTCTGATCACTCCTCTTGTACACCATGCTACTCTGAACTTCACTGCACCTACTCCGACATAATCAGGACTCATTACTGCTCCAAATGTTACCAAGAATGAAGGCACCTCATCTGATCAACATCAACACAATACTAGCCATGCTGAACCTGCTAATCAACTCAGGAGGCCATCTAGGCCTAAAATGCCTACTAACTTTGATGATTATGTAACCTACCTTAGTGAAGCTGAAATGGATGCTGGAAAGTTTATTGATCCTACTCTTATCATGAAGCCATTACTAGTGATCAGTCGTCTGAATGGAAGATTGCTATGACTGATGAGTTTGATTCCATGAAGAAAAACGATGTTTAGGATTTGGTAGAACTACCTAACGGAGTAAAACCCGTAGGATGTAAATGGGTGTTCAAAACAAAACTGGATCTGAATGGGAACATTGAACGCTTCAAAGCAAGATTGGTTGCAAAAGGTTTCACTCAGAAAGAGGGAATTGACTATCAAGAGACATTTTCTCCTGTCTCTCGTAAAGATTCCTTAAGGATCGTGATGGCCCTCGTAGCTCATTTCGATCTAGAGCTGCATTAGATGGATGTCAAAACTGCTTTCCTAAACGGCGACTTGTACGAAGACGTGTTCATGAAACAGCCTAAGGGCTTCATGCCTGAAGGTCAAGAGCATTTAGTCTGCAAGATAAAGAATAAATTTACGGGTTGAAGCAAGCCTCACGACAATGGTATCTAAAGTTTGATGAAGTGATAAAGAAGCACGGTTTCCTAAAGAATCAAGTGGATCAATGCACCTACCTCAAGATGAGTGGGAGCAACTTTACTATACTTGTCCTTTATGTTGATGACATTCTTTTGGCAAGTAATAACTTATATATGTTGCATGAGTCGAAGCGCTTACTTTCGCATAATTTCGACATGAAGGATCTCGGAGAGGCCTCTTACGTTATTGGCATCGAAATACACCGAGATAGGGTCATTGGACTTTTGGGTTTATCTCAAAAGGCTTACATTGAACGGGTCCTCACACGCTACAACATGCACAACTGCTCTCCCTATGTAGCTCCAGTAGTTAAAGGAGATGTCTTTGGTTCATTTCAATGTCTAAAGACTGAGGCTGAAAAGGCGCAAATGAGAATGATACCTTATGCATCAGTAGTCGGGAGCCTTATGTATGCTCAAGTCTGTACTCGTCCTGATATCGCTTACATTGCTGGAATGCTTGGCCGTTATCAAACTAATCCTGGCCTTGATCACTGTAAAGAAGGTAAGAAAGTACTTAGATATCTTCAAGGGACAAAAGACTTTAAACTGACTTATAGAAGAAGTGATAATTTGGAAGTGGTTGGTTACTCTGATTCTGACTTTGCTAAAGGCAAAGATGACAAGAAATCCACTTCGGGGTACAGATTTATGTTAGCAGGCGGACCGATCTCATGGAAGAGTCATAAGCAGCAGCTGACAACAACCTCAACTATGATAGTTGAATATGTTGCAGTGTACAATGCAACCTGTCATGGAATGTTGTTGAGAAACCTTTTCGCTGGACTCAAATTCGTTAATTCTATCTCTAGACCATTGAAGCTTTACTGTGATAACTCAGCAGCCGTTAACTTCTCGAACAGTAACAGTTCGACCGGTTCTGGTTTATATCTTGATACAAAGGTCTTGTTCGTTCGTTCGCGAGTTGAGGAAAATAACCTTTGTATTGAATATTTAAGTACTAAAGTTATGCTTGCGGATCTGATGACTAAAGGTCTCTCACCTAAAATATTCGAAGAACATGTTTCGAAGATGGGCTTATGTAAAGACCTTATTGCATAATGTACTTACTTATGATTAATGAAATTTCCTCACTTATTTGATTTGTTTGTCTCTAAATATATGTTTATGCATGCTTAATGACATATAGACACTAATAACACAAATCATTCGTTAAAGGGCTTACTTGTTAATTGATCCTAACTTAAGTTTTAAATTTGTATTGTAGTATGATTAATGGGGGTCTTGAATTTAATAACTTTTCAATGACTGTATTTCTATGCTATGTTTATAATTTAGAACTAAAATGAGTATTATCAATCTGCAGACTTATTTAATGCTCATAATAAATAATCACTTGGCCAAGTGAGAGAATGTAAGATTAAATATTTACAATATGGCCCTCATGATTATTTAACTAATTAGATCAATTACTTAATTACCCCTAACAGATAGATAATTATTTGATGGACGTAATTATCCTTATTTATCTTAATTAGGGTTTCCCCGTGGGTGTATATAAATAGAGACTAATTGGCTCATAATCAAGGTTACTGACTCTAAATATCATCACACACGAATCCTCCTCATTCTCAAGAGAATTGGTGAACCTGACCGAGCCTTCTCATGTCATCTCCATCCTCACCGTACACCCTAAACGGGAACCCAATCGGATAGTCTTCTCAGGAATCATGTCTGGAATCAACAACGCTTTTACTGGATTCACAGGTTTCATCTAATCTCTATTTCATTATTGATTTCATGTTCGTCTCTAAATCTGAATCAAATGAATCAAAGGAATCGATCCAACATGATAAAACTAATATCTGATCATTTCTCTATTTAATTTCGTAAATGTATTGGCTTTTTGTAGTACGTATTGAGGCATGCACCCTTATGTGTATGGGAATGTCACCCATATACGTACGGGCGACGCCCATACACGTTCAACATTTAAAATGGTAGTTGGCATCCGTTATGGCTGGTTGGGGCGTATAATTTCGACGAGTGCCCGCATATCAGGTTTGGGTGCCTGAACGGTTTAGAGTTTTACGTTCCGGCTCCTGTAACAGTCAAGTGATTTTGTGCTATTAGAATAAATTATTAGTGAAACAGATAATCAGTCGGATCACATCCTACTGGCTCCGTAATAATTTTGATCGGAGATTGAGAGTTGGAGGCAAGGAGGCATGGACAGCTGTTCATCGGAGGAAAACTGGGAAATATGATCGGATTCAATCGATTAGAAGACCAGCGGACTTTTCTGAAACAACATTCTTCGTTTCCAACTTACCGGAAGGCATCTCGGATGAAAGGTTTAAGGAGCTATTCAAGGATGTCGGTGTTCAAACGGATGCGTATCTGGCAAGAAAAAGAGAATCTAATGGGCGTTTCTGGATAATTCTTGGTGATTTCAATGAAGTTCGATGCAGTGATGATCGCCTCAACTCAGAATTTAATTACAGAGGTGCCATGGCCTTTAATGACTTTCTATATAAAGCTAGGGTTGTTCATAACCTCTTAAGCATTCAGACTTAGGGTTACCTCTTAACCATTCAGAAGTTATGAACCATATTACCAACCTCTTAACCATTCAGACTTAAGGATAATTTTTAACCATTCAGATGCTATGAACCATTAAGAGGCTACCAAACGGGGCCTCAATGAATATAAGATGGGTGGTAAAAAATTCAATTAAATGTCGACTGATGGAAAAAATTCAGTAAGAGTTATGTCTCCCTAGAAAATGGTCAGACAGTGTATCTATCAGTCACAAGGTTAAATTTTGGTCCCCTCCATTTAAATTCTACTCATCCTGGTTATCCAAGGCGGAAGTTAGAGAAATTGTAACAAAAGAGGCGTCAAATGAGAGTATTCATGGTCCTCCTGACTTAGTGCTGATGACTAAGCTTAGAAACACTAAAGCTCAATTAAAAATTTAAAACAATGGAAAAAATCTCAAATGGAGATTGAAGACGCCCAACTGAATTCTCTAATGAATAAATGTAATTACTTCGAATCCTTGGCCGAACTAGGACTCATTGCTGAGCCGGAGAGAAGGAAATGAATGAATAGCTTGAAAAATATTAAAGAAATTGAAAGCAGCAGGATCCAATATCTAAATCATAAATCAAGACTGAGGTGGGTGGTTGATGGTGATGAAAACACGTCTTTCTTCCATGGAATCATTCAATCTCATACGGCTACCAATCGAATCAATAGGATGAACCTTAATGGGTTATGGTGCATTAATCCGGAGGAGATTAAAAGAAAGACATGTTATTTCTTTAAATTCAAATTCAAGGAACCACTACAACAAAGACCAGAAACTAGATTAGAAAACGTCAAAAAATTAGCCAACTGGGAATCGAAGTCAATTTCAGGCCCCTTCACCTTGGAGGAAATCAAAAAAGCAGTGTTGGAGATAGGTGATGAGAAGGCCCCGGGTCCAAATGGTTTCAACTTTGCCTTCTTCAAACAGTATTGAGATCTTTTCAATTTGATTTCCTTAAAATGTTCGAAAATTTCTATGAACATGGGGTAATTAGTGATGGATGTGGATCTTCTTTTCTCCATTTTATTCCCAAAACAAATGACCCACAATCATTCAATGACTTCCGACCAATAAGTCTGTTAGGATGTATTTCAAAGATAATTTCAAAAAGTTCTATCTAATCGGATGTGGGTGGTTATTGGCTCGGTCATTTCAGAATGTCAAATGGCACTCTTAGCTTGAAGAAACATTTTAGACGGGCCTCTAATTATGAACGAGGCAATTGCATAATCAAAAAAGGTAAAGAGGAAGATGATGTTTTTTAAGATTGATTTTGAAGAAGCCTTTGATAGTATCTCCTGGTCTTTTATTGATTCGATTCTACAACAAATGAATTTCTCAACACGATGGAGAATATGGGTATTAGGTTGTTTTAAGTCCTCCAGGGCTTTGGTGCTCATTAATGGTGATCCATTTAAAAAATTTTCATGTCATAGAGGAGTAAGGCAAGGGGATCCACTATCCCCTTTTCTATTTATCATCGCTATGGAGGCATTTAACTGCATTCTGAATAAGGTTATGGATAGTGGAATTTTTCATGGTATCCAATTACCTAATGGAGGACCTTACTTATCTCATTTAATGTATGCTGATGACCTGGTATTGATTGGGGATATGTCATTACTGAACATTACGAACTTGGCCCGTATTTTGCGAATTTTTAATTTGGTTATGGGGCTTAAGGTAAACTTGAGAAAAAGTTGCTTATTTTGAATCAATGCTGAAAATGTGGATGTGAATTCGGTTCGGTGCAAAACAGTTTGCCATTATATTATTTCTCATTATACAGGGAACTGATGGGAGCTATTTAAAAATTGGAGAGATAAGATGAAATTTCTTTTGGGGAGGCTCAACATAAAAAAGGAAAATCCATTGGGTGGGTTGAGAGTGTAATAGTACAAGTGAAGAGAAGGAGGGGCTGGGAGTTGGATGCCTCCAAGATATGAACATTAGGTTACTTGCAAAGTGGCGGTGGAGGTATAAAATGGAACCCAAAAAGTTATTCTAAGTCTGTTTGTATTCGATCACTCAACTCGTAAACTTGCGGAATCCGTAAACGTGTCGATGTGTGTGTGTGAGAGTATGAAGAAGACAATGTGAATGATATTAATTCTCATTGAATCAAGATCTGATTACAAGACTTCTAATAAGATGAATGAAATGCAAAGTCTCTCTACAATGTTTCTCTCTCTAGATTCAAATAAGGTCTTAATAGTGTGAGTGAAGTTCACCTTACAAAATTAAACACATGCCTATATATAGGCAACTAGTATCGATATCAATGGTAATACCTGTAACATCTGTGCCGGAACCGTCACCGGAACAGTAAATTCCACAGTGAAGTGCACAGTAACTCAGATACACGCTACACGAGGCTATGTTAATACTATGTACACCGGAGGCTTAACACTAAACTATTATGAGATTATCTGAAATCTGATTTAAAACCTTAGGGTTTAACAGTCAGAAACACATCAGATAACCCTGAACAAGTACACATATGTTTGATTTGATGCTATTATGTATAAACGTATGCGAGGATTAACAGAACAAAACCATAACAGTTGTTGTTACAGAATGTTAAACAGACGAACTATTCGTATAGGTGACGATCTGTACGAATAGATCTGAAGGTTTAATGATCCGGAATGATAACTGGAAAGTAGAAAACAAGATCAGAAAGTGAAACGTACGATCGTTTTCGTGCAGTTAGCGCTCTGCACGAAGACGCGCGTAAGTGACGATTTCTGATGAAACGATAACGATAAACGATTCGAACAATAATAAAGTTAAGGAAATAAAGTATTTCCTGTTTTACAATTTTGAAACTCATCATAAATAAACTCAAAACAAAACTATTTTAAATTTCAAGCGCGTAAAACAAAATACGCGAGAAATGAAAGAAACGCGTATTAATAATAAATTACGTTAATTCGTTTAAGAATAATAATATTTAACATATTTATAAAAAATAATTACTTACCAAATATTTAAAATGAATTCTTTTAATTAATTACGTAAAAAAAAAATACGCGTGAATTCCGGATACGCAACCGAATTACGAACCGAGCAACCAAAATGAACCCGAACACCCCGTGGAGTATAAAAACTTTAAAATGAAAGTTTTCTTTCATTTTCCATCTCTCCCACCTCTCTCTTTCACCCATTCCCGGCCACCACCACACCACCACCAAAAACCACCTTCTCTCCTCCATATCTTGGTCGTTTCTCAACGAAAATGGGCGTTCTTGGTGTCCACGCGTAGCCCTTAATCTCCTCTACACGAAAGTACAAAGGATCTGTTCCAAAATCCACTGAAATCGAAGGAAAGTTGGCCGGCGAAGGAGATTGAATGGCGAAGAAGTAGCAGCGAATGAGAGGGAGGGTGCTTAGGCGACACTGCTGAGTACCCAATTGACAAGCCAACTGAAAGATGTCATCCCAGAGATGATAAATCGGATTCAAGGCCATGGCAACACCTCTGGCCATACTACAGGAGAGACTAGTGGAAACACTAGTCATACTTCTGACTGCTCCTACAAATCCTTTGTAGGATGCAAACCACCAAGCTTTACTGGTGCTGAAGGAGCTGTTGGACTGATCCAATGGCTAGAGAAAATGGAGAATACACTGGACATAAGCGGTTGTCCAGAACACCACAAAGTTCGCTATGCAGTGGGATCATTTAGCAAGCGAGCATTGACATGGTGGAACGCTCAGATTAGAGCAAAGGGGAGAGATGAAACAATGGCGATGCCCTGGACAGAGTTCAAACTCCTACTGAGGAATGAGTTCTGTCCGAAACATGAACTGCAGCAATTAGAGGTTGAGCTCTCGAACCATGTGATGAAGGGAGCCGATCATATGACTTTTACCAACCGCTATCATGAATTGGTAGCCCTGGTGCCAGAGATGGTGCCAACATTGGAAAAGTTGATTGATCGATATGTAGCAGGATTACCTTCCTGTATTCAAAGCATTGTATTGGCTTCATATCCTGCTACACTGGAGTCAGCTATCTCCCTCTCAGCCAAGCTTACTAAAGTAATGGTGAAATCAGGAGAGTTGAAAGACGACTCGGGCAAGACTAAAGAGGAACAACCGAAGAAGAAACAAAAGGTCACTCGAGACTACGCGACACCCGTGACTCTTCATCAAATTGCTACAGTGCCTGCTAAAGCTACACGCAAACCCTACTCAGGCGTACATCCTCAATGTGCACAATGTCAGTTTCATCATGCTGCCACAATGCCGTGTAGGCAGTGTACCAACTGTGGCCGAAAAGGTCATCTGGTACAACACTGCCGAACCACACCGGCACCGGTCGTAAACAACGCCGCCATGGCAATGCCACCACCACAAAACCCTGGCAATTACAACAATAACAATCGGGGATGCTATAACTGTGGAGAACTAGGTCATTTCTCCAGAGACTGCCCGAAGAAGGCACAACAAGGAGCTCAAGTGCCTCGTGGGAGAGCATATATGATTGGAGCCGCTGCAGCACGCCAAGACCCGGAGACGGGTACTGGTATGTAGTATCTCCTTACTCACAAGACTTTATTTCATTTTGATACTAGTATGAATAAGAAATTCATCTTATTCTTATCAGTATAAACACATGAGTATTCCATGGAACTTAGAAATCCTTTTATTGGGATACAAACAATGAAAGAGTGCCTAGTTAATACACATAACATACGAAGGAGACAATAGCTAACACTAAGATTGTGTAACAATTGATACTCAAAGCATCAACTAGTTTGAGCAATAAGGTGTTGGAATCATACATAGACTTAGTAAGCCGTAACAGTAAGACACTGATGCACAATAAGATTAGCGAAACTTTGAAGTCATACATAAGAATCCCAAACACAACCCAGATTTGACTTGGGAGTGTAGGGACAACACACGAAACAAAGTCTTTCCATCTGTTTACAAAGAAAGTCGTTCCGATAATAACTTTTAAATTTCGGGACGAAATTTCTTTAACAAGGGGAGACTGTAACATCTGTGCCGGAACCGTCACCGGAACAGTAAATTCCACAGTGAAGTGCACAGTAACTCAGATACACGCTACACGAGGCTATGTTAATACTATGTACACGGAGGCTTAACACTAAACTATTATGAGATTATCTGAAATCTGATTTAAAACCTTAGGGTTTAACAGTCAGAAACACATCAGATAACCCTGAACAAGTACACATATGTTTGATTTGATGCTATTATGTATAAACGTATGCGAGGATTAACAGAACAAAACCATAACAGTTGTTGTTACAGAATGTTAAACAGACGAACTATTCGTATAGGTGACGATCTGTACGAATAGATCTGAAGGTTTAATGATCCGGAATGATAACTGGAAAGTAGAAAACAAGATCAGAAAGTGAAACGTACGATCGTGTTCGTGCAGTTAGCGCTCTGCACGAAGACGCGCGTAAGTGACGATTTCTGATGAAACGATAACGATAAACGATTCGAACGATAATAAAGTTAAGGAAATAAAGTATTTCCTGTTTTACAATTTTGAAACTCATCATAAATAAACTCAAAACAAAACTATTTTAAATTTCAAGCGCGTAAAACAAAATACGCGAGAAATGAAAGAAACGCGTATTAATAATAAATTACGTTAATTCGTTTAAGAATAATAATATTTAACATATTTATAAAAATAATTACTTACCAAATATTTAAAATGAATTCTTTTAATTAATTACGTAAAAAAAAAATACGCGTGAATTCCGGATACGCAACCGAATTACGAACCGAGCAACCAAAATGAACCCGAACACCCCGTGGAGTATAAAAACTTTAAAATGAAAGTTTTCTTTCATTTTCCATCTCTCCCACCTCTCTCTTTCGCCCATTCCCGGCCACCACCACACCACCACCAAAAACCACCTTCTCTCCTCCATATCTTGGTCGTTTCTCAACGAAAATGGGCGTTCTTGGTGTCCACGCGTAGCCCTTAATCTCCTCTACACGAAAGTACAAAGGATCTGTTCCAAAATCCACTGAAATCGAAGGAAAGTTGGCCGGCGAAGGAGATTGAATGGCGAAGAAGTAGCAGCGAATGAGAGGGAGGGTGCTTAGGCGACACTGCTGAGTACCCAATTGACAAGCCAACTGAAAGATGTCATCCCAGAGATGATAAATCGGATTCAAGGCCATGGCAACACCTCTGGCCATACTACAGGAGAGGCTAGTGGAAACACTAGTCATACTTCTGACTGCTCCTACAAATCCTTTGTAGGATGCAAACCACCAAGCTTTACTGGTGCTGAAGGAGCTGTTGGACTGATCCAATGGCTAGAGAAAATGGAGAATACACTGGACATAAGCGGTTGTCCAGAACACCACAAAGTTCGCTATGCAGCGGGATCATTTAGCAAGCGAGCATTGACATGGTGGAACGCTCAGATTAGAGCAAAGGGGAGAGATGAAACAATGGCGATGCCCTGGACAGAGTTCAAACTCCTACTGAGGAATGAGTTCTGTTCGAAACATGAACTGCAGCAATTAGAGGTTGAGCTCTCGAACCATGTGATGAAGGGAGCCGATCATATGACTTTTACCAACCGCTATCATGAACTGGTAGCCCTGGTGCCAGAGATGGTGCCAACATTGGAAAAGTTGATTGATCGATATGTAGCAGGATTACCTTCCTGTATTCAAAGCATTGTATTGGCTTCATATCCTGCTACACTGGAGTCAGCTATCTCCCTCTCAGCCAAGCTTACTAAAGTAATGGTGAAATCAGGAGAGTTGAAAGACGACTCGGGCAAGACTAAAGAGGAACAACCGAAGAAGAAACAAAAGGTCACTCGAGACTACGCGACACCCGTGACTCTTCATCAAATTGCTACAGTGCCTGCTAAAGCTACACGCAAACCCTACTCAGGCGTACATCCTCAATGTGCACAATGTCAGTTTCATCATGCTGCCACAATGCCGTGTAGGCAGTGTACCAACTGTGGCCGAAAAGGTCATCTGGTACAACACTGCCGAACCACACCGGCACCGGTCGTAAACAACGCCGCCATGGCAATGCCACCACCACAAAACCCTGGCAATTACAACAATAACAATCGGGGATGCTATAACTGTGGAGAACTAGGTCATTTCTCCAGAGACTGCCCGAAGAAGGCACAACAAGGAGCTCAAGTGCCTCGTGGGAGAGCATATATGATTGGAGCCGCTGCAGCACACGCCAAGACCCGGAGACGGGTACTGGTATGTAGTATCTCCTTACTCACAAGACTTTATTTCATTTTGATACTAGTATGAATAAGAAATTCATCTTATTCTTATCAGTATAAACACATGAGTATTCCATGGAACTTAGAAATCCTTTTATTGGGATACAAACAATGAAAGAGTGCCTAGTTAATACACATAACATACGAAGGAGACAATAGCTAACACTAAGATTGTGTAACAATTGATACTCAAAGCATCAACTAGTTTGAGCAATAAGGTGTTGGAATCATACATAGACTTAGTAAGCCGTAACAGTAAGACACTGATGCACAATAAGATTAGCGAAACTTTGAAGTCATACATAAGAATCCCAAACACAACCCAGATTTGACTTGGGAGTGTAGGGACAACACACGAAACAAAGTCTTTCCATCTGTTTACAAAGAAAGTCGTTCCGATAATAACTTTTAAATTTCGGGACGAAATTTCTTTAACAAGGGGAGACTGTAACATCTGTGCCGGAACCGTCACCGGAACAGTAAATTCCACAGTGAAGTGCACAGTAACTCAGATACACGCTACACGAGGCTATGTTAATACTATGTACACCGGAGGCTTAACACTAAACTATTATGAGATTATCTGAAATCTGATTTAAAACCTTAGGGTTTAACAGTCAGAAACACATCAGATAACCCTGAACAAGTACACATATGTTTGATTTGATGCTATTATGTATAAACGTATGCGAGGATTAACAGAACAAAACCATAACAGTTGTTGTTACAGAATGTTAAACAGACGAACTATTCGTATAGGTGACGATCTGTACGAATAGATCTGAAGGTTTAATGATCCGGAATGATAACTGGAAAGTAGAAAACAAGATCAGAAAGTGAAACGTACGATCGTGTTCGTGCAGTTAGCGCTCTGCACGAAGACGCGCGTAAGTGACGATTTCTGATGAAACGATAACGATAAACGATTCGAACGATAATAAAGTTAAGGAAATAAAGTATTTCCTGTTTTACAATTTTGAAACTCATCATAAATAAACTCAAAACAAAACTATTTTAAATTTCAAGCGCGTAAAACAAAATACGCGAGAAATGAAAGAAACGCGTATTAATAATAAATTACGTTAATTCGTTTAAGAATAATAATATTTAACATATTTATAAAAATAATTACTTACCAAATATTTAAAATGAATTCTTTTAATTAATTACGTAAAAAAAAAATACGCGTGAATTCCGGATACGCAACCGAATTACGAACCGAGCAACCAAAATGAACCCGAACACCCCGTGGAGTATAAAAACTTTAAAATGAAAGTTTTCTTTCATTTTCCATCTCTCCCACCTCTCTCTTTCGCCCATTCCCGGCCACCACCACACCACCACCAAAAACCACCTTCTCTCCTCCATATCTTGGTCGTTTCTCAACGAAAATGGGCGTTCTTGGTGTCCACGCGTAGCCCTTAATCTCCTCTACACGAAAGTACAAAGGATCTGTTCCAAAATCCACTGAAATCGAAGGTATGAGGCCAAGAACTTACGAAAAATTAGGGTTTTCTCTCTTGAACCCTAATCGGGCCACCATCCTTACCACCTGTTAAACATGATCACGATGACCACCTGTAGAAACCACGACCTTCGATCCACCTGAGAAACCATGGATTAGGGGTTACTAGGTTGGCCCAAGCCACGGCCGAATGAGCTACTCAGACTGCCGAATGGCTTTGGTCGAATGGCCTTCATGCGCCAGCCATCCTCATTCGCGAGCCACTCATTCGGCCTAAGCACCCTCCCTCTCATTCGCTGCTACTTCTTCGCCATTCAGTCTCCTTCGCCGGCCAACTTTCCTTCGCCACCTCATTCGACCAGTGGTCATTCGGGACTAAGCCATTCGCTTGGAGCCACCTCATTCGACTATGACCCGTTCGGTCCTCATTCTTCCAGCCACCCACACACCATTCGACCAAATCACTAGCCAAGCATAGCTCTACTAGGTTGGATAATCGTGTTCTACCTAGTGTCCCCTTGCTGTCTAGAACCCTAATGCAGAACAATACATGGCCCAGCAACAACTAACAAGGCCCAAACACAGTTAGTGGTCTATTTTGACTCAACCAGTTCATGGGAATGTTCCAAGCCCAACATATCCTTATGTAGCCCAAAGTTACTACTATTGGCCCATGGAGCTGATTAGGCACATTAAGCCCAATAACCTGTTCAACAGAACTTACCAGGCCCAGGTAGGCCCAGCTCATCCCCACTCAGCCCAGTAGCATTCACAGGCCCAACTTTGTCAAAGGAAAGCTCGACAGTATGTATTGTTGGTTCATTTTCATGGTGGCTATAGTAATTCAGCCCAAGTGACCTACCTTGGCCCAACTTCGTTACTTCGGCCCACTGGATATGATTAACCTATGCTTGTCTTGTTCATCTTGACCCAACCACCTTTTTATAATAAAAACACTTAACAGGCCCATTGTGTTACCAAGGCCACTGCTAAGGCCCAAACAACCCCTTCATTTGTTTAAATCCAACTCCTTGGCCAGCCCAATTGGCCCACCTCAACCTTTCAGGCCCAATACCCCTACCATTTATCCATTTACTCTTGAAAGGCCCAACGTGAAGTGAATGGCCCAAGGCCCACTACTTATGGCTCAAGGCCTACTACTTTTGGCCCAAGGCCACCATTTTGGCCAAAAGCCCAAATTCAAGGCCCATCACTGTTTCAGCCATTCTAACCCAGGCCCAACTTGGCCCATGAACCCTTTTGGCAAAGGCCGGAGACAAATCCCAATGGGCCCATCAAAATCCACCCGAGGCCCACAACAAGGCCCATTTGAGGCCCTTGTCTTCACTTTTGGGGCCACGTTGTCATTAACTTGGTCACCAACATGTTTCTGACCCATTTTCGATTCCAACAGCCCTATATGACTCTAGGCCCAACAAATATTGCCTAGGCCCACCTTGGGCCCAATTAAATCCTTATTGGCCCAAGACAAGGCCCAAAAAGCCCTTGAACTCTAGCTTTGTAACTTTTGGCAAGGCCTTCATGATTCGACACATAATATCATTGGTCCAACTTAAATTGTTGGCCCACATGACTAAAGAACTATTATAACTCTTAATTCAACACTAATAAGTATGATAAACAAGGGATTACTATCAAAACGGCAACTTTTGCAACAAAGTCTTGTAATTTATAACATGACTTCATGAAACTACAAATGGGCTTTAAACACAAGTTAGATAAGACAAGAATGAACCAAAGAAAGTCTATGGATTACAAGAACCAATAATAAATAAAGATGGGCCAATAAAGACCGAAGACTTGAGTGTTGGCCAAAGCTTATGGCTAACACATACAAACACACATAATCCCTATAATTCATACTAATGAGTTATAAACATCGTGAGATCAATACAGGATCGTGAAAATACACTCAAGCACAATCAAGAGCGCGTACATTTTGTTTAGGCTAAGTCAAACCTCAACAACTACAAGGTGAGTTCATTGTCCCTTTTCAAACATATTTGTTTTTACCTCGGGACTGAGAAGCATGTTAAACATTTTAAATAAACATTGAAGTGTTTTAAAGAAATGCTTTTACTCTTATTCTTGGTGCTTATACTGTATGCTTGCCACTTATGACATATTGTTTATGCTTAAACTTCATGTTGGATATTTATGCTATGAAACTTTAGGCTTAAACTTTACACTTGATGAGTGTACTGTAAACTTTATTCCTAAACTATAGGCTAAAGTCTAATTGACTATGCCAGAGGCTACGTGCTTGAACTATACGCTTGATGATTATGCTATACACTGTATTCACAAACTTTAGACTAAATGCATATGTTAGAGGCTAGATTCTTAATCTATACTCTTGAAGTTATGCTAAACACGTGAGACTTAGACAACATACTCAATGCTAAAGCTTTGTAACATTCACGCTAAATGCTAACACTTGTTACATTCGTTTCGAGAACTCATACTATGAACATATATTCTAAACCCTAATATTGTATATCAATATTTTAAAGATTAATTTCTTACTCTCTTAAATTAAGTGTCAAATCAGTTTGTCACTTATACTTACTTACTCAAACTTAAACTTGGAAACTTAACTCACGAAGACTTGTAGGCTTAGAATTCTTAAAGCACTTAAATGCTTGTAACACTAGAAGGCTCGAACAATTAAAGGCATAAGATACAATTCAAACTCAATGCTATTGGATTATGCCAAGTGCTAAGGGCATAAACTACTTGTTAATACTAAAGCTATGTGTTCATACCAAGTGCTAAGGGTATATGCTAATTGATGATACTAATGTGAATGCTTGATATACTTGGGAAGGCTCAGACAACAGACTGATTGACCGCCGCGTCTTGACATTGGTCAAGCCCTACTAGTCATCAGTAAAACTATGTGGATGCTTTAAACTTGTATGCTTAAACTATGGGACATTGCAGGACAGACTGTTGACCGCCGCGTGTTGACCTAGGTATCAACCCCTACTAGTCATCAGTGTTCCTCCTTGTCGTACATCGTAAGACCGACTGTTGACCGCTGCGTGTTGACCTAGGTGTCAACCCCTTCTAGTCATCAGTGCTCTTCGGTGTTGAAATTAGGTAAGATAGACTGATTGACCGCCGCGCCATGACAGTGGTCAAGCCCTCCTAGTCATTCAGTTATCTTCTTGATTTAATCATTAGGACCGTTATGGATGGATGCTAAATTCCCTAGGGTATTAAGCTGTCCATAATGGTGCCTCTCAAACTCGATACTCATATACTACTTTGTGCAGGTGGAATGTTAGGTAAGACGTTTAATTATCATTAACAACAATGTACTATGCGACTTAGTATGTGGTGGGACGTCGTCTGGGCGGGTTGTAGGCTTGACCCAGGGGTATGCCCTATATATAAGCATACCGAGTTGGATGATACAGATGGTGTTAATGAGATTAGGGTTGTTACCTAGGGGATACTAGAAGGCTTTTGGGGGATTTTCATAAACTACTAAACGCAATGCTTGTTAAACTCATGTTGAAACTAATACATACTGACAACATAGACTTGAAAACTTTGAATCAATAAACAAAAGCTATTCTTCACATACTAAAACTACATGAACTCACCAACCATTGTGTTGACTTTGTTTTCTTACATGCTTTCTCAGGTGACGCACAGGTATAAGCTAAGACTCAGGATTTTGCATGCTAGGTAGCCCAACTAGAGGACCCAGCAGACTTTTGAAAAGCACATCTTTTGTAACTAATACGAATCCATTTTGATATCTTGTACAGATACAAGATAGAAACATTTGATTCTTTTGAATAGGTTTACTTGGTTAAATTATCAAACATCAACATTGTAATTTAACTTTGTAATCCTATCTTAATGCTTTATTGTGCTTTAGATATTCTTAACATTGATGCTATGTAAACAATCTGATCAACCCGATTATCACATCCGATATCGCGCCCCGGGAACCTTCCGCCCGACGGGGACTCCGATCCAACCCCGCCGGCCCGGGGTGTGACAATACCGATACTATTAGTATCGACAACACACATGTCGATACTATTAGTATTGACAACACACATGTTGATACTATTAGTATCGATGAAACACATATCGATACTATTAGTATTGGCAATCTATACTAGCCAATGCTAGAAATTCAATGAAGAATACAAAATACAACTCAATTACATGATCTAGACTAAAAAAATGTCTTCAGTTTTCATCGAAAGCTGTTGATAAATCCATGCACTAACAGACTCCCCGTAGCAACAGCTCGATGATTGCTCTCTGATCAGCTCGTTTGAGACGAACAATACCTTCCAGCAAGTATCTTATGCCAGATCAAGATCTACAAGTCTCTGAAAATGTTTCTCCTCCTTCTCAAATATATAAGCTGTATTCTCAATTATTGTAATCAAATAACAAAAATTAATCACCCAAAGATTTTACTAACTTTATGTGCTAATAGTCTCCCTTTTAGTAATAGCTTGGGTATCTGAATTAGCAATCTTCCAAACCCTCTTTGGTTTGGATTTCAGTTCAATTGTTTCATTTAAATGAAATTGGAATTCATCTTCTTTGTTGATCTTATCATTAATATGATGCCTTCGCTTTTCATCCATATTGGAACAATGTTTTTGATTATTCCAAATTGATTGAAAATACTGAGCATATGAATGAAAGCATGTTGTATTTCTTTATCAATAATCACCATAAATTCTGTAATTATTCTGCTTCACAAATGGAACAGAATATCTTGAATTTAATGCATGTGATTTATAAACATGTTTAGGCTTCATCTTTTCGTTTTCAAAATAATCATTGAAAGCCTTGGTCAATAAGTCAATTAAGTTGACATTCTTTGTCTTTTCTTGTTGTTCCTAGACTTTCTTGACCTCCTCCGTGTTTTCCTTTTCTTCTTTTGTTTCTGACACTCAACAGGTTTGGATATTGACTTGAATACTTCCTTAGAAATATCAACATGATTTTTATCCATCCACGTTTCCTAGAGTTCAGATTTATTTTTCAAATCTTCAATTTCTTTTTCAATCTAACATCCTCCTCTTTCAACAAATCAAATTCATCACATCTTTTATTTAGTGTCATAATTTTAGCTTTCAGCTCATCAATCTGATATTTTAAATCATTAGTATCATTCTTCAATTTAGAATCATCACACAAGTTGGCAATAGCAATCCAAAGATTTTTATAATTCTTGATCTGTTTGAAATTCTGAAGAATGTCTTTAGAGATTTCCATAGAAAGCAAGGTAAAACCTTTTTTCAAGATCATAACTTTCCTTTACTTCTTTATTCAATCTTGATGGATTCTTATGAACTCCATTTAGCTTTGGTTGAAAATATCCATCAAATATAGGAATTTTGAAATTCGTGTCAACAAGCTCAAGAAACGCTTCAAACTGTTTACTCCACGATGAAAAAATCGCTAAGCGAGAAAAGAACCGGAAGCTTTGACATATTTTCTATCTCCATTTTACTAACCAAAGTTGATAATCTCTGTCACACCCCCAAATTCCAACGTGCGTAGTCAGACCGCGCGGGTGTGACATGGCAAGGATCACAGCTCATGGTCATATAGAACGACTCTAGATGAGTTACACAAACATACAGTTTTGTAAAATAATACAAGTTTCAATAATACGCAGCGGAAAATGTTTATAACAGCATAAGTAAATAAAAGTTTGCAACGGAAAATATAAATTGTATCAAACAGTACAAAAGATAATTGTTTTAAAGAAATAACAAATCAAGCCTAGGATTTGAGTCTATATGCATGTCAGACTCCTTAGTACTTCCTTGTGCGCATCCTAGCTTGAAATCCATTAGTTACGTGAGAATACATGCGAAAAGTGTCAACTATAAAGTTGGTGAGTTAACAGGTTTAGACATACAGAAATAGTAAACAGACATATACCGGGTATGTTAAGTTTAGTTGTTGGATCTACGATCTGTGAGTGTGTCAGTTCATCTTACCGAAACTCGACTGTTTCCGTTTGCCTCCCCGGGTCATCGCTGAACACGGCAATCAACATCGATATTACGCTCGTTATGACCTCCAGTCAACATTGGTGCCGAGCGGGGCTAGTCAAACCCAATAGTACTACGTAATAACGACTCGTTTGCTACATAACTAACGGTAAGGATATGTGAGGGCTTAAGGCGATAATAGTTACACTCAAAATAGTTTTACAACATACCAGACATATATCTAAAGCAGATGCATTGTATTCTCACCCCAAAAGTTTAATAAAAGTGGGGCTGTAAACTCACCTGAGTTTAGCAGAATGCGTTCTAACAAGAACAGTGTAACTCGCCGGCTAGCAGTTACCAATATCACATAGGTGTTATAAGTTCGTGTTGACATACATGCGGGTCTCACAGGACCGTGTTATTGTTTAACAACTCTAAGTTGTTTGTGTGGGTCGTGTTGACCGTGTTGACCTAACGACCCGTTGGTGACGGTTTTAGTTCTCGTGATCGCGTAACGTGCGATTTAGTGTCGTGTGGTGTGTGCGGATACCAAATTCACATCCGTGAGGAAACTTACTAATTATAGTAAGTTTCTATTTCGGGAAGGTTCCCAAATTAGGTAAGTCATGCAAGAAATCATATTCCAATTATTCTAATATGCATATTTATTCTAAATGAGCATGTTATCACATAGCACATAGTCACACTTAGCCGGTTAAACACGTTCGGCGCGTAAAAGTTACTAAATATGGAAAGTTTACATAACACATTGTCCTAGTCATCATTAATCATTTATAACATGTTTCTAAGACTCTTGACATTATCATGGCAACTCAACTTAACCAAAGTGGGATATTATGAACAAGTCAAGGGAACAAAGTTTCTATTTATGGAAACCTATACAATGAATCAAATCACTTAATATTATCAAGTTAATGCCAAATAACCATGTTAATCATACCACATTGCCAAACTCATCATCTTTTAACAAATTTATAACACAAAGTTTCTATTTCCAGTAATAATGATGCAAATCATGACTTTTGACAATTCTAACAATCCTTGAGCATCAATAATCATCATAAAAGATCATTTTAGACATAAATCTTAGATCTAAACATATGCATGTGGCTATTTCTTCATTCTTACATATTTTGTAACAACAAAAATACTAAAATTAGCAATAATCACCAAATGACCATTTCTTGATATCAATAACTATGCTAGATCTTGCAAATCATATCAAATACCATAACTAACAACATTTCAATATCAATATTCATGTTAATCAACCTAGATCATACATGCATGTCCTCAAAAGTACCCATTTCATAACGAAATCACAAAATAGATATAAAATTCAATCATTATCACCATAGATCATTACTAAATCACCAAATCAGTAGTAATATCATCAAATCATGAATCTTTGACAAGTAAAATTCGTGCGTGTGTGGTGTGTTGTGTTGTATGTGGGTGATACCCATTGCATGTGTGTGTATATGTGTAAAAAGTGTCAAATGGTGCTAGAGAACTACCTTAGAGAGTTCAAGAGGGCTGAAATAAGGCTGGAACAGGTTTAGATATCTTCCAGAAGCTCTGAGATCTTCTCTACAGTAGCTACAAGCAGTGCAAGATGGTGGTTGATGCCTTCTAGCTCACCTCAAGTCCCCACAAGCTTCAATGGTGCTCTCTAGGTGATGATAATGGCTTTCCAGGGTTAGAAGATGATTTGCAGGTGATAAAGATGGAGTCTAGTCGCCTGGAGCTCGAGAAAATGGGTAGGAGGTCGACAGAAATGGTTAAATCTTGGTTAAATAAAGATTTTGCGTGTATAGGGCCGTCGGGTACTGCCGAGACTGGCAAAAGTCAGTCTCCGCGTACTGTAATGAATAAAATAATCATTCTGTTTCCGAAACAAGCCGCGTATCGCGAAGCAGGGAGATGATCGGCCGTCGCGTACCACGACGACTTTCGGTGAATTTTAATTTCCCTGCCCATGTGTCGCGTACCGCTAAGGCCCAATCAGAGGCCCTTCGCGTACCGCGATGGGTCCTGGGAGAGCCCAAATGAGCCCAATTTCATTGTTTTGAACCGATTTTCGCGAATTTCTCGGTTACGATTGTCGTTTCTCGACATATGAGCATTGTTCTACCTATTCTAGGTTCCCTAGAACTTAAGTGTAGTGAAAGTGTACTGTTGTTCGATTCGTTCACCAACGTTCGTTAGTCAAGACACGTGCGCGCGTTTTACGATAATTCCTTGAATTATCGGTGTGTTTGGACTGTCGTGCCACGTGTCAAAGTAGTTGCTCATAATTCTAGTGCCACGTAAGTAATAATAATACAAATTATTATTTAAAATAAAGTAATGCTGACCTGGAAATTGCGAGGTGTCACATCATCCCCAGTTAATTGGGGACACGAAATTCAGTTCGCGTTGCTGGTGTTAGTCTGGTCGGTGAATAAGTGAGGGTATTTCTTCTTCATCTGATCCTCCCGTTCCCAGGTGTATTCCGGTCCACGCCGTGAGTTCCATCGCACCTTAACTATCGGTATGCGACTAAGTTTTAGTTTCTTGACTTCCCGGTCCATTATTTTTACCGGTTCCTCAATGAAGTGAAGTTTTTCATCAATCTGAATTTCCTCTAAAGGAATTGCGAGCGTTTCGTCCGATAAGCACTTCTTGAGGTTTGATACGTGGAATACGTTATGCAGGCTACTCAATTCCTTTGGTAGTTGTAGCTCGTAGGCCACATGGCCTATACGTTTAGTGATTTCGAAGGGTCTGATGTAGCGAGGATTCAACTTTCCCCGTTTCCCGAATCGGATCACTCCTTTCCAAGGCGAGACTTTAAGAAGTACCCGGTCTCCCACTTAGAATTCCAAGGGTTTGCGCGTTTTGTCGGCATAGCTCTTTTGTCGGTCCCGAGCTGCTGCCATTCTGTTACGTATTTGCACGATTTTCTCGCTCGTCTCGTGCACTAGTTCGGGACCAGTTAGTTGGCTCTCACCAACTTCTGCCCAACAAAGAGGTGATCTGCACTTACGTCCGTAAAGTGCTTCAAAAGGTGCAGCTCCAATGCTGGTGTGATAGCTATTATTATATGAGAACTCAACCAAAGGTAGACTAGTCTCCCAGCTGCTACCGAAGTCTATCACGCATGCTCGAAGCATGTCCTCCAAGGTCTGGATGGTTCGTTCACTCTGACCATCCGTCTGCGGGTGATAGGCAGTGGTCATATCCAACCTTGTTGCAGGGGCCTTATGTAAGAACTTCCAGAAGTGTGTCGTAAATCCTGTCACGATCGGATATTATGGAGACTGGAAATCGATGTCTAGAAACGACTTCCTTCAAGTAGAGTCGGGTCAGCTTATCCAATTTGTCAGTTTCCTTGATTGGTAGGAAATATGCAGATTTTGTAAGTCGGTCTACGATAACCCAAATGGTATCGCAACCACTTGCCGTCTTTGGCAGTTTGGTAATAAAATCTATGGAAATCTGTTCCCATTTTCATACTGGAATTTCTGGCTGTTGAAGCAATCCTGATGGTTTCTGATATTCGACCTTTACTTTGGAGCAAGTCAGACACTTACTCACATAAGTCGCGATTTCTGACTTCATGTTAGGCCACCAATAGGTTGTCTTTAAATCGTGGTACATTTTGTCAGAGCCTGGATGTACAGAATATCGACTTTTATGTGCCTCGTCCATCACCACACCTCTTAATCCTCCGTGGTGCGGGATCCAGATACGATCCATCAGATAGTAGGCTCCCTTAGTCTTGACCTCTAATTGTTTATCCATGCCTCGCAAGGATTCATGCAAGAGGTTCTCAGCTTTCAGAGCTTCCTATTGTGCGGTTCGGATCTGATTTGGAAGTTTTGAGTGAATTGTGAGTTGTAGTGTACGTACGCGTTTCGTTGTTTCCTTTCTGCTTAATGCGTCGGCTACTACGTTAGCTTTCCCGGGATGATATTTGATAGCACAGTCATAATCGCCTATCAACTCGACCCATCTGCATTGTCTCATATTCAGCTCTTTCAGGTCGAAGATGTGTTGTAGGCTTTTATGATCTGTGAATATTGTGCATTTGGTGCCATACGGATAGTGTCGCCAGATCTTCAGTGCAAACACCACGGCGCCCAATTCCAAGTCGTGCGTTGTATAATTCTTCTCGTGCACTTTCAGTTGTCGTGACACATATGCTATAACTTTCTCGCGTTGCATTAGCACGCAACCGAGTCCTTGTTTCGATGCGTCACAATATACTACAAAGTCTTCACATCCCTCCGGCAGTGATAGGATCGGTGCATTGCACAGTTTCTGTTTTAACAGGTTGAATGCAGCTTCCTGTTTCTCCCCCATTTAAACTTCTTGTCTTTATGCGTGAGAGATGTCAGTGATTGTGAGATCTTCGAGAACCCCTCGATAAATCGCCTGTAGTACCCTGCCAATCCTAGGAATTGTCGCACCTCAGTTGGAGTCTTAGGTGCTTCCCAGTTCTTTATGGCCTCGATCTTGGCTGGGTCTACATGTATTCCTTTTTCGTTCACTACGTGTCCAAGGAACTGGACTTCGTGAATCCAAAAATCGCATTTGGAAAATTTCGCGCACAACTGTTCCGTCTTTAGCAGTTCCAACATGAGCCTTAGATGTTTGGCATGTTCTGCCTGAGTCTTCGAGTAGATCAGGATGTCGTCTATGAATACAATTACGAATTTGTCCAGGTATGGTTTGCACACCCGATTCATGAGATCCATGAATACGGCTAGTGTGTTAGTAAGTCCGAAAGGCATGACCAGAAACTCGTAATGTCCGTATCGTGTCCTGAAGGCTGTCTTCGATATATCCTCTTCTTGTACTCTGAGTTGATGGCAACCAGATCTTAAATCGATCTTCGAATAGTAGCTTGACCCTTGCAGCTGGTCAAACAGATCGTCTATCCGAGGTAAAGTGTATCGATTCTTGATCGTCAGTTTGTTCAGTTCCCGATAGTCTATATACATAAGGAATGATCCGTCCTTTTTCTTCACAAACAAGACCGGCGCTCCCCAAGGTGAGAAGCTTGGTCTCATAAATCCTCTATCTAATAACTCTTGCAGTTGATTAGATAGTTCTTGCATTTCAGTAGGAGCCAATCGGTATGGCGCCTTGGTTATTGGTGCTGCTCCTGGTGTTAGATCTATCTGGAACTCCACTTGTCGCTTCGATGGCAGTCCCGGTAGATCGTCCGTAAAGACTTCTGGAAAATCACGGATGACAGCGATGTCCTCGATCTTCCTTTTCTTCTTTGGTTGTTCAGTAATAAGAGCCAAGATAGCCGTGTATCCCTTCTTCAGGTATTTGCTTGCCTTCATGCAGGACATGATGTTTAACGGTATCACACGCCGTTCTCCTTGAATTGAGATATGCTCTCCACTTGGCAACTTAACTCGTACACTCTTCTCGTTGCATACAATCTCGGCATGGTTAGCAGATAACCAATCCATTCCAATCACCGCATCGAAGCTCCCGAGAGTTACCGGCATCAAATCGATCTCCAGTCCGTGATCTGTTAGCATCAAAACGCACGTTTTGATGATATGCTGCGTCTCGATCAGCTTGCCGTCCGCTAACTCTACGGTATACTTATGGTCTAGTGGTGTTGGGGTCATATTAACCAGTTTACTAAAATCACTATAGATAAAACTCCTATCGGCACCGATATCGAATAATATGCTAGCATAGACATTATTTAAAAGAAACGTACCGGTGACGACGTTGGGGTCATCCTTTGCTTCTCCCGAGCCAATCACAAAGGCTCGACCTTTGGCTGCGCCTCCTCCACCCTTTTTCAGTTGTGGGCAATCCCTCCACATGTGCCCCGGCTTACCACATTCATAACACCCCTTAAGAGTGTTTTGGTTGTTGTTATTCTGGTTGACGTTGGGGTTAGGGTTTGATCGGCACTCCTTGGCTACGTGCCCAGTTCTGCCATAGTTGGTGCACTTGACCCTTTTACACGGGCCAAAGTGATGGTAGTTACAGTTGTTGCATTTCGGACTGTTGCCCTGGTATCCCCCTTTGCTTGAGTGTTTGGCTGGGTGGCAGTGAAGACTTTGGAAGGTGTTGGGCGGTGCTGGGTTGATTGTTGAGGTGAGAAGGTACGACTGTTACTGGGCTCCCACTTCCGTTTGGGTTCTTGGGGTTTCAGGTGTTCACCCCTCTTTGGCAGTTTACCTTGGGCTACTGCCTTTGTGGGCCAGTCGGATCAATGGCTGAATGGTAGTGAGATCGGAAGCAGTCACCATGCTTTGTATCTGTTCGGGCAACCCACTAATGAATTGCTCGATCTTCTTGTACTCTGGCGTCACCATTGCCGGGCATAACTTGCACAGTTCGTGAAATCGAGTATAGTACTGCTCGATCTCAAATCCCACCATTTTGTGTACCCAAAACTCCTCCTCAAGCTTCCTGATTTCGTCGCGGGGACAGTATTCATCATGAAGCATTTTGGTGAATTCCTCCCACGGTATAGTGTTTGCAGTCTCGAGTCCGAGGGTCTGGATGTGAGTGTTCCACCAGGTGTGGGCTGGTCCCTCCGGAGTCCCAGTGGCAAACTTGACTTGGTTTTCCTCCGAGCACTCAGCCATGGAAAAAACTGACTTGAGCTTCTCGATCCAGCGAAGCAGTCCCACTGCTCCCTCAGTTCCCTGAAATTTGTGGGGATGGCAGCTTAGAAAAGCTTTAAACGAGTATCCCTTAGTTGCGCTCCCATGAGATCCTGTGCATCGGAGTCCAATGTTACGTGTTAGTGTCAGTGTTGTCTATACTAAATTAGTCATGTTAGGCAAGTGTTGATACCGTTATTTGTGCCACTAGTCTCGCTGTTGTGACGGTTTGCCTCATACTCGGCGATTGCCTTGTTGACCCGACGGTCAACAATCATTTTGATTGTTTCCGCGCCGATCTTTCGCTTATGGTGGTGGACATATGTTCCCTTTCCAGACATGGTCGGATTCTGTTAGTCATCATGTGTTAGAAGGTTAGTCAGGAGTTATGTTAGATGTCATGTCAGTAGTAGTCATAATCATGATATATATAACAACGAAAGTAAAACATCATTTCATTAATGATAACATCTTTTGAGTACAATGATTTCCAAAAGGGATACTACTATCATAGTTCATATGAGCACATCCCGCTCATATAGGAATACGGAAAATAAAGTACTAAAATAAGAAAATCTAACTAGACAATCGTGGAGTGTGAATCTCCACTATCCTCGGGGCCTTCGTCATCATCCTCCTCTGGATCCTCATCTGGATCCTCATCAAAATCACCCTCTTCGAGGTCCTCAGCCTCGAATTGTATCAACAAAGATTCGACCGATACTAATAGTATCGACAAAGATTCAACCGATACTAATAGTATCGACAAAGATTCCACCGATACTAATAGTATCGGTGGAATCTTTCTTCGATACTAATAGTATTGATGCAAGAAATGGCGGTAAAATCTAGAAAACTCCCAACAACTCGAAAAATCACAAAAATAATTCTAAAATCTTCATTTTGAGAGTTAGAAGTCGAATTTTAGATCAATCTCTTCGTAATTCAAAAACACACAACCCTAGCCGATCAATTTGATCAAAATCATATAAGAAAATGATCGATTTGCCTAAAAACATGACTGCAAACTTTCATATTCAACAAACTTTCAAAATTTGAATCTTCAACAATCTGAATCTGTTCATAACACATTGTGATCTCAGAACCGAGCACTAAGGCTCCGATACCACTTTAAGTCCATTTGTATTGGATCAAAACGAGATCACTAGACTCGTAAACGTGCGGAATCCATAAACGTGCCTATGTGTGTGTGAGAGAGAGTATGAAGAAGACAATGTGAATGATATTAATTCTCGTTTAATCAAGATCTGATTACAAGACTTCTAATAAGATGAATGAAATGCAAAGTCTCTCCATAATGTTTCTCTCTCTAGATTCAAAGAAGGTCTTAATAGTGTGAGTGAAGTTCACTTACAAAATCAAACACATGCCTATATATAGGCAACTAATATCGATATCAATGGTAATACCGATACTATTAGTATCGACAACACACATGTCGATACTATTAGTATCGATGAAACACATATCGATACTATTAGTATCGGCAATCTATACTTAGCCAACACAAGAAATTCAATGAAGAATACAAAATACAACTCAAATACATGATCTAGACTAAAAGCAATGTCTTTAGTATTCATCGAAAGCTGTTGATAAATCCACGCACTAACAGTTATGGAGAAGTGGATGCTTTTCACTCCTCCATTAGAATATCGGCTTTCATTCCTTGCAAAAATATAATTACAGGTACACGGAAGAACATAGTAAAAATTGATGTAGCTCTATCCGAAAAGAATTTAAGTATAAGGAAGATGATTAAAGGGTGGTAGGGGATGGTGGCTTGATGTCCTTTTTGTAGGACTCATGGTCTACGTATCCGCTGTTGTGTATGTTGTTCCCTAATTTATATAAGCTGGAAAGAAATAAATCTTGCTTGATAAAGGACTGCCTAGTTCTAATCGATGGAAGGATCGAATGTGTGTGGAACTGGACAAGGAATCCAAATGGATTATTGGAAGCAAAGGAACGGGATGATTGTAAAGAGTTAGTCTGACAGTTTCAGTTGAAGATTGAAAAGGATAAATGGGCTTGCTCGGGTGAGGCTAATGTACTGTTTAATGTTAGATCGATTAGAATGTTATGTTTGGGAAATGGAGATGTTCAGGAATCCTTTACTTTTCACTGGAGCAGATGGGTTCCACTCAAGGTTAATATTTTTGCGTGGAGAGCTCAAATGGATCGAATTCCTACGATGGAAAGTATTGGTAGGAGGGGAATTTCGAATCGTGCCAGCCTATGTAGTTTATGTGGTGAAGGCTTGGAGACTTCCCTTCACTTGTTCTCCTCATGCTACATTGCAATGATTGTATGGCAATTGTAAGCTCATGGTGTAAGATTCAGTCCTTCTTTATCTACTCAGTCCAAGATCTTCTAGAAATGTATTTGAATTTGCAAGGTGAGCATCGAAATAAAGAGGAAATTCATGCGGTGATACTCACCTCAATTTGGTGTATATGGAAGTTAAGAAATGAGACGATTTTTAAAGGTAAGAGAGCTGCAATTATGGGGCTTTTGGTGGAGATCAAAACATTAAGTTTTCTTTGGGTGAAGAACAAATCTAGGTGGGATGAACTATCGTGGGAAGATTGGTGTAATTTTGTTTTGTAATTCTGATCATTTCGAGGTTGTACAACTGCTCTACTCGAGTTACTTGCTTGAGTAGTTCTTTTTAATATAATTTGGCCGTTCAAAAAAAAAAGAATAAATTATTAAATAATGTATTTGGTCGATGGCGCCTCTAACAACCATGTCCCGTGACGCTTGAGTTTAAATATATGCACTATTGCACTTGACAAGAAACTAGGGGTGTGGGAGACCGTAGCGCCACGTGGCTCCATCTTATTGGTTATTGTATAGACATACGCCATTTTATATAGAGGTGTTAATACCTATAAAACGATCGACATTTTGTTGCATCTTGTTCAAACAGACTTAAGTGTTTCAAGAAAATATATTTAGGATATTTTAGGAATTTTTCTATTTTAATTCTTGGTTGGTGGGTCACCCTAAAGAAAGGGTGTAGCTGGTGCTTAACTTAACTCATGTTTTGCAAAGGGTTTGGCAGGGTTGGATCGTTTTATGATATGATGTACGCAACCTTGCTCTACACGTTCATACAAACTTACTAGTGACTTTAAAAAGCTCCCTTTCTTTGAAAAAACACCCTTTGGTGAGTTAACTGAACATGGTTCATAAATATAAATCGCAAATATTTCACATGTGAAATTTTTTAAAATAGCTAAAAAGAAGATGATAATGCATGTACAACAACAACAACCTTACCCAATATATTCCCACTTTTCAGTACGAAAGAGTCCCCGGCTCAAAGTTATCGTTTGAAGTTATCATCTCAAGGATTTTAACGTTATTTCACAAAATAATTAAAACAACGTTATAATTAGTGCACTTTTACTTTTATTCCTTAAGGGCTCACACATATATGCATTATATGCATGTAGAGCAATCGTAAATATAAATGAACAAAAAGAAAATTTATAATACTATGAAATCATGCAAATCAATAAACATGAAATAAAGATGTTAATGTGTGTGAAGTAATGGTAAATTATATGGGCACAATGAAAATTCATAATATTCATATGTAAATTGATACATGAGAAGTGAAATTGGTGATGTATGAACGATAGTAGTAAATAAGATGTGACGCGACAAAAATTCATGGTATTTCAGATGTAAAAATCAATACACGGGAAGTTTAATGATGTTAGTACATAGAGGACAACATAAAACATAATAATTCACATTTTACATTGGTGTAAATCGATACCATAGAAGTAGGGTTGATGATGTACATAAGCTAGAGAGAAATAAGACAACATAGTAAAAAATTATGATATTTCACGATTTTTTTTAGAAATAGTGCTCTATTTCATGCAAGCATCACAAGCAGGGTGCATAATATTTTTTTTGGCAAAAATGGGTCCATAGTCACGGGTTGGGGCGATGTCTACTAATCTTTGTGACTATCAAGGTTTAATTATGCCTGAAGCCACCACTCGCAAAGGTGATTGCTAATGTGTTTTGCCACCTCACTCTTATTGCCATGGTAGTGGTGACATTACCACCTGCTCCACCTCACCTGTTTTTTTTTGAGATACCGCCCTTGGCAGGGGCAAGATCTGACTTCTCCATACACTTTTAAGAAAAAAATAGGAGATACCTCCTCTGGTATGGATGAGGTTTGACTTTTCGTACAAAAAATAGGAGATACAACCCCTGGTATGGGCGAGGGCTAGGCATTGTCACTTCCACTTCACTCGAAAAAAGAAAACAAACAAAGATACCGGCCTTGGCAGGGGTGACCTGCCACGGTCTATCATTTCACTTTTTATACTTCAATTTTACTCCACATGTTCAGAATGGAAAAAAAATAGAAAAAGACAATCCAAACAGATGGATATATATATATATATATATATATATATATATATATATATATATATATATATATATAGGGGATGGTTCCTTTGTTTCCTTATTGCGATAACCGCATAACCCTAGCATTTTTTGCGTTTTTTGCCCGAATCTTTTTTTTTTCATGGTCTTTATTATACATAAATAGGGGGGTTTCGTTCTTGAGTCTTTGCTAATTCATCACCGTTTAGAAGTTATTTACAACCGTAAGTAAGTGTAACGACTTACGGTTACTACGTTAGTAACCGTAAGTCGTTACACTTACTTACGGTTGTAAATAACTTCTAAACGGTGATGAATTAGCAAAGACTCAAGAACGAAACCCCCCTATTTATGTATAATAAAGACCATGAAAAAAAAAAGATTCGGGCAAAAAACGCAAAAAATGCCAGTTAGTAACCGTAAGTCGTTACACTTACTTACGGTTGTAAATAACTTCTAAACGGTGATGAATTAGCAAAGACTCAAGAATGAAACCCCCTATTTATGTATAATAAAGACCATGAAAAAAAAAAGATTCGGGCAAAAAACGCAAAAAATGCCAGGGTTATGCGGTTATCGCAATAAGGAAGGGTTAAAATTTGATCCTTCCCCTATATATATATATATATATATATATATATATATATATATATCGCCTATGCTATATACGAGACTTCAAAATCTTCAAAGAATTCCAATTTCCTACCTCAATGATGTTGCAATTGTCTATAATTTTTTACAGCATGAATACTCATTTTACGTCCGGTCCACTAAATAATGATTTGTTATGAATAAGCGGTAGTCATATAGGTGATTACTATTTTCAAAACCCTGACAGAGATAATAGAATATTAAGAATTAGACGTGGTGATCAAGATGTCTAGCTACATTGAAATTCAAATCCTCTCACTAAGAACGTTACTGAATTCATAACATTGGCAGGATTTGGTGGCATCGTTCAATATGGAAATAAAAGACTTGATAGAGCTAAATATCCGCACTTGTAGAGACATGGCGTTCTGAAACCCATATTTTTCTCTTACCTATTAGCGATAACAAGATGTAAATATATTGTGGGGTTTACCAGTTAAAGGTAATGTAATGTCAGGTGCAGATTTGACTTTAAACAACAATCAAATTGCATCAATGTTTGAAAATTTGACGGGTATTGAATTGCCTCTAGAGGCAATAAATGGATATAAAATTGTCACACCCCCTGCGCCGCGTACGGAATCCACGGCGCGGTGACGTATGAATAGTTGAATCATGCACAAGTATTGAATAAGAACAACCACAATGGATTACTAAGTTTCATAATGTTTAGACAGTTGTTTAGTTACAGACAATCTATCTACCAAAAGAATGACAACTACAGACCCAAAATATAGTTTACAAAATAAGACATCAAACAAGACAATTAAACATTTAGGATTTTAGTGTGTTTCTACATCCATCCTAGCATGTTTCTTCATCTTGTTCTATCTTAAACGGTCTCCTTAGTTGTCCTTAGAATGTCTTACACCTGATTACCTGAAACACGTGAAAAGTAACTGTCAACTACAGAAGTAGTTGGTGAGAACAATAGGTTTAACAATTGAAAACATGAACTTGCAATGTAAGGCATAAGTATAAAGCAATAAATGAAATACATGGATGAGCTGCAACCCAAACTAACATCAAGTATGTCAAACGAGTGTAAACTGTCCAAAGACTGTTTGCACGAACACCAACATATAATCAAGTCCCAAACTACGTTTGGAGTCAGGAAATTAGTCAGCAACAGTGATAAACCATACGTAACCGAAATCTGCAGTTAGCTTTTAATACAAATTTAAAAGCTAACTCCAGAAATCGGTCTGCCCAAATGTGTCCGCTTTCCCTTGTTGTGATCACCCAGTACTAACGCTAATGAATATGAAACTTGATGTGTTTATAAGTTTTTTTTACAACAATGGACACCATGCTTTTGAACTTTGCTTTAAACCAATGATTAATGCCTTATTTGATAACATGATTTGAAATCCTTGTTTGAATACCACGAGTTGGATCCTTGTTTGAACATCATGAAAACCATTGTTTGAATACCATGTTGTGAATCCTTTGTTTGAAACCCCATGAAAACCATTGTTTGAATTCCAGGTTGTGAAACCCTTGATTGAGTACATAAGATAGTGTCATTGTATAGTAACAAGGTTTATAAAAATTTATCTTCGAAACACGAGTTTATAGTAAGAGAGTTTATAAGTCAAATTATTTAAAAGTGTTTGTCATTTATAAAACCATTTGAGTAAAACTGATGTAAAATAGTTCCGGGAAACTTCATAAAACCTTTTTGATAGAAAGTGTTTAACATTTGATAAATTCCTTTGAAACAGTTGAATAATCTGATGCTTTTGTACCATGAACCTGTAATGTTTGTTGAATGACATACATCTTGTATAATGAAATACAATTGTAAATAATGTATTTGATCACGTGTTCCACCCCAAAACAGTTGAAAAACAGTAAAAGAGGGGCTAACGTTCTCACCTGTCTGCAGTAGACTCTGAACTATAATAAATAGCAAGTAGCAAACAGGACTTCTAACTGGTTCCTATATCATTGTAATCATACATAAGATATAAGATTTATAATTGTATATACTTTGATTCATTCATTGACTTGTGTTATCTTGAACTGTGTTAACTCTTGAATACTTGTTCTCATGTTTAAAGATGTTGTGATAATTTGAATATCATGATTTGGGTCGAGAGATTGTTAACTGAAAATATGACACGAATGTGTCATGTTCTTTTGTGCACAAGTTGTTTGCACACAATCACATGTGTTTATGAATTTGATAAACCATTGTTTAACATGTATTCTGAAATTGATATTGAATTGTTGTTATGACTTTGGAATTATGAATTGATCTCATAATTATGTTGAGTCGTGAACTTAACCTATTCAAGATCAATTCACAATTATCATAAGCTGTGGGCCCCACATTCGGGCCCTAAGCCCATGAAACCATGAGGGCTTAATCAAAGGCCATCGGCCATTTAGGTTAACTATGGGCCAAATGAAATATGGTATTGGCCAACAACATATATATAAGCCATGTAAAAGCCATAGGTAATATTGGACCAATTAGGATCATAATGGACCGAATGAGATTGGATTGGGCCTAGTATAATTGGGTTGGGCCGGATGGATCATGGCTGCCAATTTTGGGCAGCGAACCTTTCCCATTTTCCTCTAAGGTTCGGCTAAGTTAAATCCATAGGTTCGCCTGCATGATCTGCGAACCATGCAAAGGTTCGGGCACCCTCTGGTTCGTCTACCTTCTTGAAAGGTTCGTCTAATGCCTTAAGTTCGGTTATTGCATGGAGTTACAAAGGTTCGTGACAAAGTGAAAGGTTCGTTCGACTAAGGTTTGCAACAGTGTTCGTGCATGGTTCGGTGAGGGATCGTGGGATGACCAGACTTGCAAGGTTCGTTGCATGGAAAGCTTTGGCCGAAGGGTTCGCCACCCTTGGGTTCGTCCCTGCTCATGGTTCCCGAGTTCATGGGTTCGTGGATCTGTGATAAGGTTTGTGAGTGGGGAGGGTTCGTTTCCAATGCAGAAGGTTCGACACCTAGGGTTCGCGAGCTGAGGAGGTTCGGCTGGTAATCCACGAACATACAGGTTCGGCAAGGTGGAGGTGAGGGTTCGGCTACAGCTCACGACTAGCGAACCTGTGTATTCGTCTTCCTCATCAGGCCTAACCTTCGGTTGGAGGTTTCCCATATTGTTCCCGTATGTGTGTGAGTGCTCATGGGGGTTAGGGTTCGACCGAAATGACCTAAAACCGGTTGTAGCCATGTTTGACCAAAACACAAACAAAAACCCTCATTTTCAGCGTTTTCTTTCGTTCATACCTTTGATTCGGCAGGAAAAAATTCCAGATCAGTAGTACTTTCATGTAGGGAATGTCGGGAGCTTCGCGTGGACACCGAGAACACTCAAATCCGTGGAGAAACGAAGGAGTTATGCGCGTTTGAAGTCGGTTTTCTAGAGAGAGAGGGTTGGACGAATTTTTAGTGAGAGAAAGGGTTGTTGGTGGAATAAATGAGGAAAATGACCTCTTTTAAGGCTTTTATAGCCCGGGTGGTATTCGGGTCCGTTTCAGTCGCTCGGTTCGCGTTATCGTCGCGTAACGCGTATTTTACGCGATTTAAATAATGTAATTGTTATTCTCATCATTTTGATGAGTTTCAAAATTGTAAAATTGTAAAATAATATATTTTAATTATTTTTGCTCTTCGTTCGTTGTCAGATCGTTAAACACATGCAATTACGTGTATACCCGCAATCGCGTACGTTTTTCGATCGTATTAATTATTTAAAGTCGTTTAATCATAATTATAAGTTCAACATTCGTATCATTATGGATCGTCACCCATAACTATACTCAGTCTCGCTTACGTATTACGATTTTTGTTTAATTAATTGCTTGTCATAATATTCGTCTCAACGCTACGCACTAACACTATCCCATTACACCGAACGCAGTATATGTATAGGGCATACCCCTGATTCCAGCTACCTGCCATACCTGACGCCGTCCCACCACTGTTTCGATATAATACGATACTGTTCTTGCCTAGCGACTCGACTGTAAATAAATAATACATACTTGTTTCTAAATAATAAAGATCCTAACACGCAAGCACATTATGAAAATATGAATCACATTGACTGATTTGATATGAAAACACATTTGTTCTAACACTGTTTACGACTACCATGACTAAATATACAGATGTTACAAAAATAAACCTTCTATTTATTTTAACCATAATAAGAACAGTTTTATCTGAAAGTCCAACTAGGCTGCAATTAATCTAGCGAGCTAGATTGATTATTTTTTATTTGATTAGTGCAACATAGTAACTGGATCCATATCAATTATTTAAGTCATTTGGAAGATTTAAATAATTGTGATGAACTTAGTTGGGGTAGTGTTATATTGGTATGTCTATATAAACATTTATGTAGAGTAAGTGATATTTCAAAAATCGATATCAGTGGTCACATTTTTTGCTACAATTGGGAGCATGGGAAAGATTCAACAGATTTGCACTAGAAATTGTAAATAATATCGATTTTGAAAAGCCATATGCGCACAGTTTGTGTTAAATTTTAAGTGCATTATTTAACAAATTATTTTTGTTAACATGTTATAAAGATAACGATATAATAAATTATGTGATTTTTGTAAGATGACGGAGTCCGTTAAGTTATGTTAGCATGGCTTCACATGTGTTGAGTGCTTACTGCTCTTGGTTACATTCTTTAATAGAAGACACGGTAACTCTGTTTATATTAATTTTATATTTTGTTGTATTATAAACATTTTTTTATTAAAGTTTAACTAGAGGCCTTATGATAATGTGTTCTATCTATTACCCGGATTTTGTTAGAGTCGTCAAGTTAGCTGGAGGTGCGAGACAAATCTTATATTTTGGGAAATTGTTGAACATCACTAACCAATTAGGGTTATGATAAAATTCAGATGGCTTCGGCCAATTCCCATGAACACACTTTTTGATGAGCAAGAACATAGAAGGCTCTATAGAATTAGTCGTATCGGTGGACGAAATGTTATTTGGTTATAAAAGCATAACCAATACATTTTGTCATGGGGGCGACATATATGCATTGTCACTAAAGAATTAACTGACTCATGTGTTGCCAGCTAGGCATACATGTAGTGGTATTTCCCTCGAACTATTTTATATACAATAGACCCGAGGCATCACCACCAACATAAACATGGGTTTTTAAATGATGGGTGGACCTTGCAAATGAGAGTAATCATTATTTGCGTTTGTATTAATATGCTAAACATCTTTCATAAACTTTCTAAATATTATTTAAACTGACAGTGGGACATTATGAGTCAATTTTACCAAAGATTAGGGGAAGATTTCATAAGGGATATGGCGAGCCAAGCCATGGGATATGGACAAGTACAACACCAAGATCCTATGGTTTCAAGTTCCTCCGGTGCCACAAAGTATTAGAAGACCAGAAAGATGAAGGAATTAGCGTCAGGCTCAGGTCAGGCGAGCAGGCTCAGGCTCAGGCTCAGGTTGTGCATGTGATAAACTTGCCACACATAAGTTCAATGGACTGCTCAATTACATATCAACCCAATAGTTCGTCTCTAAATTTTGGCGAAATAGGTACCTCATCACAACATTTATCACAATTTGGTACCCACAATTATGAGGATGTGGGTTCATCTAGTTATAACTCGTTGCAAAATTACAATGAGTTCCAACCACCATATTCTAGCCAAGATATTCAACATGATTTTTTAAGTCCATCATCTGTGATTCCCTTTTACCCCCAATTAGATAAACCTTCTACACCGGCTTTCCATAATTTGCCAAATATGAGACCTCCAAGGGGCCAACCATCACTTTGGAATTAGATATGTTTGACTTAAATACAAGTATGGACTACACCAACAAGGTTAATGATGATGATGAGATTTAGCAAATCGTAGAGGTCGACGTCAGATAAGACGACCTGGTTGTGGCAGCCACCAAATTCGTTTCATTGTATCTTTGATACAACTCGATAGCTACCTCGTTTATAATCAAATTCCGTAACAATGTGTTATCGTGAATGACGGTCACGTGTGTTAAACCGATGATAAACACGACAGGGGTAAGAATGTATCGCCATTATTAATAATTTCAGTGTTCCGCCTAAAATGTTATACTATATTGAATGTACAATCAATGATAGCCTCTATTGGCATAATCTGGACTCCCCTTAGCGTATTGTTAAAACTTTCTGAAATTTTTGTCATCAGGTTTCCCCAACAACGATGATTTTTGTCATTGAGCAACGCCCACTTATCACACCCGCACCTCTCGTCACCTGATGATGATGTGATTGATCATTCTAAGAAGGTTGCGGAAGCATAGTGGTGATGTCCAGAGATGGGGTGTAACTTACTTGAACCGGTATCACAACACATGATTTTAACTTAAAGACAATACATTACAAGGATAATACTGTTACTATTACAAACCACCTGTTATTGTCAAGACTTAAACACACGAAAAAAACTGATTTACTTAGTCACAAGTGCCTGATAGTGCAGTTCTCACATGTCATCAATGTCTATCTGCAAAAGTTTGTAAGTTTGAAAAGTCAGCACAAAGTTGGAGTTCATACAAAAGATACAATATAATATGTTAAGTGTAGTCAATAACACATATTGACACAATTGGAATAATCATGTGACCCATATCTAGTTCCTTTCCAACTAATATGATATGAAAATACGCAACGGTAATCATATGTGCCTCATTGAACTTATACACGATGTTAATATTGGAAATGGTTAACAAACATTCACACCAGGGGAGATGCAACCCTCCTAGCAAATGGGGTTGTCAGCCCAATAATACTACCATTGTTTACTCGTTCAGCCCCACATGGGTTCACTAGATACAGTTCTCAAGAATGAGGACTTTTTGATATCTCACTTCGATACCCACGGTTATCCCATGATATCCCAAAGCCAGCACACAGTTATACAAGCATATCATAAGTTTAAGAAAGATTTCATAAAGATTCCCCGATGTTTAGAAAACATTGAAAAGAAAAGGGGTCGCTTGAAACTCACCTGAAGTATTTTAGTAAGTGGTTAACACGCAGACTTGTGTTTGTAGTTCAAATATGTATTAGTTAAGTTTTCTAAGTTATATTTCTTTTAATTTATTTATTAGATCTTCCTTAACGTTCAATGTCAATGACACTGCAACTCAAGTCATCATTCAGTTGTTTTAATTGAATATCATACAATGTATGATAATATGGGAACTATAATGATTTAGGTTCCTATTAAGGAGTTGATGAATCATTGGACTAATCGGAATGTCCTCAGATTAACCAATTAGTTTTGTTGTTGATTATATCACTAAAACAATTTGTCGATGGATTTCAGGTTTACGTAGTCAATCCTTGTTATTGATTATTTAGATATCATGAAACACAGGAAAATCACATTGGAATAGGTTTAATAACCCTATGCGATATACTAATGTGATAGTTAACATGAACATCAGATCGTTATTCCAATGATAATATTTATTCCTGTTATTAGCTTGAAACACTTGGATTTGATATAGCATTTCAAGGAATGATCAAGACAATCATCACCGTTGTTATAATCACATGGTTAAAACAATTATGATCTATGATATGGTTTCATGATAATCGGACATTATAACAGATCAAAACAAGGATTTCACCATTAACATATCGAGTTCTTCGTTTCTAACTATTCCTAGCTATCATCTAGGCAATAATCAACAATAATAACTATTGCATTATGTTCAAAAACTAGATCTAATCCATATATATTATTAAACTAGTAGGAGAAATCGAACTGTTACCTGTTTGGACGGTTTTTTGTTTATCGGGTGTTGTAGAATCGTTCCCTAGCTTGATCTTGATGATCCTACATCTTAAAATCAAGATTTTGATGCTTGAAGATCTTTTAGTTCATCTGTGAAATGGGTATGTTCGAGAGAAAGTAAGAAACTATGTTTTGCATGAAATATGGTTGTTCTATATGATCTATTTGAATCGACCTATTATCGCTACCGCCAAGCGTCCTGAAAAGGGGCTTGGCGGTACGCGATGTGTTTTGGGAAGCAAACGATTATTATAATCATGGCGGTATGCCAAGGGGGATCTGTGCAAGTATTGGCGGTACGTGAAGACGACTGACACGCAAAATCTTTATTTAACCAACACAAATCATTTCTGCTACCCCCTACACATATATTCTCGAGCACCAGACTTCTAAGCTTCGTCATTACCATCTAGAAATCACACTCTAACCTCCTGGAAGCCATTAACACCACTTGAGAAGCCACGTTGAAGGTTTGAAGGCTAGGAAGGAAGAAGGAAGACTTGTGGAAGCTTGACAACACCACCACCACGTCTCTAGCTACTGGTTTCACTTCATCAACCATTTCCATGGGGTCTACAACCTGCTCTAGGCCACATCTAGTTGATTAGGAGCTCTAAGAAGTAGATTTATGTTCATAATGCTCTAAAAACACCCACACACAAATGCAATGAAAATTACCCACATGCAACCTCATCCATGGTACATGCACGAATTTTGGATGAGATTTCTCTGTGATTTGATAATATGGAGATTTAAAGTTATTGGGACGATCCATGATGGTGTTAATGAAATTTGATGATTATTTGTTGTTAATACCAAGAAATGGTGACATTTGACCACATGTAAGTCCAATCTAATGTGTTATAGTTGATTTTACATGCAAGAACATGATTATTTATAATATTTAGGATGTTTTACAAGATCTATCATAGTTATTGTTGTCAAGGAATGATTGATTGAGATTGTTACTATTTTTAGTAACCTTGTTGTTACAAAATGGTGATAGATGATGAAATAGAGACATGCATGTTATTAAAATGATGAGTTAGAACTAATATAATGATTTTTGGAGTTCTGATTTGTTAGAATTAATTTAAAATATGATTTACATCATTATTACTATAAATAGTAACTTTTAAGTCACAAATGATTAAATAATGAAGAATTTGATATTATTTGTATGTTTAATATGATTATTTGAATTTGATAGGGTAGTAACACGTGTTATTGATGTGATAGAATCATTAAAATAGAGGATTTAACATAAGTTACTATAAATCGGTGAATAACGATGTGTTAGTTATAACGAGCATGTTTAAATGAGTATTTGGAACTAAGATATTGATGTTTGATGATTTTGACTTACTAGTTTTGGTGAAAGATGAATATTGTTACAACTTTCCATAAGTAGTAACTTTTAAACGAAAAGTATGCTTATTTGACAATGTGTGACTAAATGCTAAGTGATAACATGATCATATAGGCTATTTATGCATACTATAATAAATGAAAAGTGAATCCTAAGTGAACTTTCTAAAATAGAAACTTTCTTAAAATAAAAACTTACTATAAATAGTAAGTTACCTCACGACCGTAACTTATGTGTTTACATGTATCACACGACACTAAAAAGATGTTGAACGATCACTTAAGCTAAACACGTCACCGACGGGTCGTTAAGTCAAACACGGTTAAACATGGTCAACACGACCAACACAACAACTTAGAGTTGTTTGGACACGAATACGGTCTAGTGAGACCAACACAAACGTGAACACGAACTCATAACACCTATGTGGTATAGGTAACTGCTAAAGGCTCACTACAACAGTTCACGAGAACAACCGCACAGCTGAACTCAGGTGAGTTTACAGCCCCACTTTTACTCTTAACTGTTTTGTTAAACTTTTGGGGTGAGAATACTATGCAACTGTTTTTAGTTGTATGACTAGTATGTTGTAAAACTATTTTGAGTGTAACTATTATCCAAACAAAGTCCTCACAACCCTTACCTTTAGTTGTGTAACAAACGAGTCGTTATTACGTAGTACCACTGGGTTTGACTAGCCCACTCGACAACAGCAGTGAGGAGTTCACGTAGATGCTCCAGGAGGAGTATTGTCCCCGTAATGATATCAAAAAGCTCGAGGAAGAGTTTTGGGTGCATAAAATGGTGGGCTCAGAGATCGAGCAGTACTGCACTCGATTTCATGAACTGTGTAGGTTATATCCGGCGATGGTTACACTGAATACAAGAACATTGAGGAGTTCATCGGTGGACTGTCGGAGCAGATACATGGCATGGTTTCTGCTTCTGATCCCACACTAATTTAGCCAACTATCCACTTGGCTCATAAACTGACCGACCAGGCAGTAGCACTGGGCAAACTGCCGAAGAGGGGTGATGTAACAATTCAAAATTTTCAGGTTAGAATCATAACTCGGAAATGAACAGAATGAGTGTAAGCGAAATCACGAAACGAGGCTTCGATTTCAAGATACACTGAGTCGAATATAGCGTTAAATAAGAGATCAGATATTTTATACTCTTTAGATCTTGAAGTTATAACCATTGGAAAGAGCTCAAAAAATCGTGAACGTAGGCGAAAACCGCGTAAAACGGAGTTCGTATGCTCTCGGAATCGCGAAAACAAAATCGAGATCTGACTAAGGCGGTGATTACGCAAAGAAACCCTTTGCCACCCTCGGCGGTACGCGACGGACCCTGTAGACATAAAAATCTGATTTTCTCGATCAGAACTCATTTCTAGTTGAATATTCTCGACTTTCAGACGAACCAGATCAAATTTTAACCCCCAAATCTCAGTTTTGAAGCTAGCAAATCATCATGATCTAGCTAGGGATCGATTCTGCAAGTCCTGTTTGTTTTCATCCAAAAAATCCGTCCGATCGGGTAATGATTCATTTATTTCAACTAGTTTGATAATGGTTAGATTAAATCTTGTTTTGAATATAATACGATAGTTATTGTTGTTGATTATTGCCTAATTGATGGCTAGTAATGGTTAGAATTTAAGAACACGGTAAGTTTACGGTTAAATCTTTGTTTTGATCCGTTATAATGCCCGGTTATCATGAAACTATATCGTAGATTATAATGGTTTAAACCATTTGATTGTAACAATGATTATTATTGTCTTGGTCATTTCTTGAAATGCTAGGTTATATCCAAGTGTTTCAAGCTAATGACAAGCATAAAGATAATCACCGGAATAACGATCTCATGTTTATAATAATAGTCGGATTAGTACATTGAGCATGGTTATTAAACCTATTCTAATATCACATTCTCATGTTTCATGATACCTAAATGATCAATTACAAGGATTGACTATTCCTCAGCCAGAAATTCATCTAGGAACTGTTTTAGTGAAATAATCAACAACAATATCTATTTGATTAATCAGGAAATGTCATGATTGATCAAGTTAGTCATAAAATCCTTAATAGGAGCCTAAATCATTATGGGTTCCATGTTTATATCATTTTGTGCTATATTACCTTAAGGAGGCTGATTAAGGATTAAGATCAGCTTGACGACTTGAACTGCGATTCCTTGTCATCAAAAGTCGAGGAATATTCCGACAATCCAATTCAAATATGAAGAACTTATAAAACATTAATGAATTGCAGAATTCTCTTCAGATTTTACGTGATACTTCAATATTAAAACACTTAAATAACACAGGTGAGATCATAGCCCCCATCTCTCTCTTTAAACTTGTACCAAAACTCGGGGTGGAACATGTAGATACATTTTCAAAACATATTTTGTCAACTATTTTAAAATCATATATGAGTATCATATATCAGTATCATAAGGAAAATCATGATAAATGTCTATCAAGCAAATCATTTATCAAATCATTAAAACAAGTGTATCAGTTGGGAACTTTGGTTATGTGGATGCTATTTGAGGACATTCTTATGTAAATATCATTAATCTGTTATCAAGCCCTTGGTAGTACTGGTATGATCATATGCGGGAAAACAAGGATCATTATCATAATCGATCCAACAGTGGGTTGGACTTCATCATATGAACTAACAATCATTTACTGATGATCATTTATCATTAGGTTTGATGTTTGCATGATCAATTAGATTCAATTTCAAAGTACCTGTTTGATCACTTGTGATTACTATATCATGGAAATCATTGTTTGAACAATTATTTTGAATCAATAAAAAACTATGTTCTCACTCAACTACTTGTAGTTGATTTTTATCTACATGTTTCAGGTAATCGGGAGCATCAACAAAACAATCTAGGTCAGGATCTACATCAGCAGTAGTCGTAACTTAAAAAGAAAACACAAATATCGTATTGTCTAATAGTCATCTTGTAATAAACTTGTTGTGGTTTGGTATGTCTGTGATGTTTGTTAAACAAACTTAAATCTATTAAACATAGTTAATCATGGGTTATTCTCCAACATTGGCACATGAACAAATAGTCACGCACGGTGGATTCCGCACGCGGCGTGGTTGTGACAGACATGGTATGAGAGCCAAGGTTGTAGAGAATTAGGTTAACCTTAATGGATGACCTAGAATACAACTTAAGTGTCCCTTATGTGTTTGTGTGCTTTCTTAACTGAAAATCTCGATCCTTATCTTATGCATCATGCTAAATCTATTATTTGTCATTCTGTCTACAGAATGGCCAACAATAATCCCAACGATGAGACATACCGTCTGCGAGCTGTCATCACTCGACAAGTGGCGCAAGTCTTGCCAACCCTAGTTACTCAACTAAACAATTCTTATCAAAACTCTCCTAATGGTTCTCAGTATAGTCCTACTTAGAATAATGGTGAGAATTCGAATAGCTTTACCTTTAAGCAATTCAACGATGCTAGAGCCAAAACTTTCTCTGGGATAGAAGGTGCCACTGGACTCATTCAGTGGTTTGAATCGATTGTGGATACCTTGGACTACACTAACTGTCCAGAGGATCAAAAAGTGAAAATGGCTGCAAGCGCGTTGCAACAGGGAGCCTTGACCTGGTAGAATGCTGAGAAGAAGAATAGAGGCAGGGAAGCTACCTTAAGCATGTCTTGGACAGATCTCAAAGCTCTTTTGGTTGCACAATTTTGTCCTAAGCATGAAATGAAGAATTTGGAAGATGAACTATATAGTCTAGCTCAAGTAGGTGGAAACAATCACACCTATACTACCCGATTTCAAGAGCTGAGTAATCTGGTGCCTCACATGGTTACTCCTGAATCCCGCCAAATCGACATGTACATTAGGGGATTACCATTGCTTATCAGGAGTATGGTGATGGGTAGTAAGCCAGCAACTCTGCACTCAACAATACATATAGCTGCTGCTATTACCAATGAATTCATGAAGGGTGGTCAGCTTACTCTAACAGATGATGTTCTTCCTATGGTTAAGGAAGAAAAGAAACTAACAGAGCCACCTAAGAAGAAGAAGAAAACCAAGAAAAGTTTTTCCTATGGTGGTCAGCTTACTCATGAAGGGTGGTCAGCTTACTCGAACATATGATGTTATTCCTATGGTTAAGGAAGAAAAGATACTAACAGAGCCACCTAAGAAGAAGCAGAAAACCAAGAAAAGTTTTGCAATATCATCAACCCCATCTGCTTCTATAAATCAAGCATCGCTAGTTGTAGATTCTACAACAAACTCCAAGAGATCATACACCGGACCCTACCCTCTATGTAACAAGTGCAAGTATCATCACCAATTTGGTCAACAGTGTTGGAAATGTACCAAGTGGGGGAGATATGGTCATCTGGAGACCAAGTGTCAATCCACTGGGAAAGTAGTCACTGCAGCTACATCGATGCCCGCCAAAACCAGTTGGGTTAGCATGCTTTGAATGTGGAGCAACTTGTCATTTCAGGAACAGATGCCCTAGACTTTCTAACAAGAATCAAGGTCAAAATTCTCCAGCACGCATGTTTGCTATGATTGATCATGAAGCACATGAAGAAAATACGGTTGTCAAAGGTATGTTCACTATTAACGATCATTATGCTTTAGTTCTCTTTGATACTTGTGCCGACAAGAGTTTTGTCTCAACGTCAATTCTACATCATTTGGGTAAGTCAGTAGAAGTATTAAAACCCTCGTATACCACAAGAATTGCAAACGGTAAAATTATACATGCTCATTATATCATTCGTGATTGTACCTTGAAACTCAATGATCATGAATTTTCTATCAATTTGATCCCAATGAGCTTGGGAAGCTTTGACAACGTTGTGGGCATGGATTGGTTATCTCCTAATCATGCCGAAATCGTTTGTTCAAACAAGCTTGTATAAATTCCGTTACCATCTGGGGAAATATTACGAGTTTATGGAGACAAGCCTTGTCGTACACTCAAGATAGTGTCATGCATGAAGGCTCGAAGCTATCTTAGCAAACAATATCCTGCTTTCCTAGCACATGTTGTGGTTAAGGAATCTCCTAAGAAAACTATTCTATATATTCCTGTTATTCGTGACTTTCCTGAAGTATTCCCTGATGAACTACCTGGACTTCAACCAGTATGTCAAGTTGAATTCAGAATAGATCTTGTAATTGGGGCAAATCCTGTTGCTAAAACACCTTATCGTCTTGAACCCTCTGAGATGCAAGAACTCTCAAGTCAGCTACAAGAGCTATTAGATAAAGGTTTCATCAGAACTAGTTATTCTCCCTGGGGTGCACCAATTTTGTTCGTCAAAAAGAAAGATCGTTTAGAATGTCCATCGACTATCGTGAACTCAACAAGTTAACTATCAAGGATCGTTATCCATTACCAAGGATCGATGATCTATTCGATCAACTTCAAGGAGCTATTTATTTCTCTAAAATTGATCTTCGATCTGGTTATCATCAACTAAGAGTTCATGATGATGACATTTCTAAGAAAGCGTTCAGAACACGCTATGGTTACTATGAATTTTTGGTTATGCCATTCGGACTAACCAATGCCCCTGCAGTGTTCATGGATCTTATGAACAGGGTATGTAGACCCTATCAAGATCAATTCTTCATTGTATTCATTGACGACATATTGATTTACTCTAAGACTGTGGAGGATCATGAAACTCATCTCAGATTGATTCTGTAACTTCTAAAGAAAGAACAAATTTATGCCAAGTTCTCGAAGTGCGAGTTTTGGCTGAAAGAAGTTCAATTTTTAGGTCATGTTGTGGATCAGCAAGGTATTCATGTAGATCCAGCCAAAATTGAAGCTATAAAAGACTGGAAAGCACCAAATACACCATCAGAAATTCGTTCTTTCAGAGACAAAGTCATTGCTTATGCTTCACGACAACTCAAGATTCATGAAAAGAACTATACGACACATGATCTTGAGTTAGGTGCTATAATTTTTGCTTTGAAAATTTGGAGAAATTACCTTTATGGCACCAAATGTGTTATTTAAACAGACCATAAAAGTCTTCAACACATTTTTGATCAAAAAGAACTTAGTATGCGACAAAGACGTTGGATAGAATTGCTCAATGATTACGACTGTGAAATCCGGTATCACCGAGGCAAAGCTAATGTGGTGGCAGATGCTTTGAGTCGAAAAGACAGAATTAAACGTAGAAGAGTGCGAGCATTGGAGATGACTATTTCATACCCCAAATCCGTGAAGCACAACGAGAGGCACTTACTGAGACTCATGTCTCTAATGAAGCTTTACAAAGTTTAAATCAGCAATTTGAAACGAAATCAGATGGAACATACTATTTCCTAAATCGAATATAGGTACCTTCTTTTGGCAATCTAAGGAAAGTAATTATGGATGAAGCCCATAAATCTCAATATTCGATTCACCCAAGCGCAGACAAGATGTACCAAGACCTTCGTGAATTTTATTGGTGGCCTGGAATGAAGAAAGACATTGCTACATATGTTAGTAAATGCCTCACGTGTTTACGAGTAAAAGCTGAACATCAAAGACCCTCTTGGTTACTACATCCATTGGAGATCCTGGTATAGAAATGGGAGCAAATCTCTATGGACTTCATAACTAAATTGCCTAAGGCACAAGAGAGAGAGAGGATGACGACTTAGAGAGAGAGAGGAGAGAGGAGGTGACGACTTAGAGAGAGAGAGAGAATGGAGAAATTAGGGTTTTTAGAAAACCAAAATCTCTAGATCTCTAATCTTCTCTAAAATGAGATGTAAGCGGTTAATTTATATAAAACGTATTTACACTTTATTTAACCATATAACCGCTAATTGAATTTAATCCATTAAATAATTAAAGTTTAACGGATTAATATTTATTTATTAAATTTAATTAATTATCTCAATAAATAATTTCCATCATTTTATTATTTCATATATAATAAACATTAAAACCTTTAAAGCGATAGTTTGGGATCGTACAAATGTTTAACAAGTAAACATATAATTTGGTGTCCTACAAAGTGTAACTATTTGGATCGTACCTCGATTGCAACGGTTGCAGCCCGCTCGCAGCCCATGTATTCAGATCGGCCTTTGGAGCTGATCGTCTGTCAAGCTCGTCTAGACTCCTCGGAGTCTACCCTGGATACAATGCCACATATCCTGCGTCTGTCCTCCTCAGTCAGCTCGTATTCCACGGGCCGTTTTCCTGGGTTTCTTCCATCATTGTTGTTGTTGGCCATCCTGTAATCTCGACTTAATAAGTAACATATAAAAACAATAATAGTCATATTATTGTGCAATGTCTAGTGTAGTGTCTAATGTTGAGAAATGACTATAGTCTAAGTTTACCATATGCAAACCTAGTTCTCTATAACCTAAGCTCTGATACCAGTATGTCACACTCCCAAATTCCCACGTGTGGTGTCAGTCCACATGGGTTTGACGTGGCCAGAATTACAGCTCATGGTCATATAGAATAACTCTATATACTTTTAAAAAGTAAGTTTGAAGACATAGTTTTAACTCCATTGGTTAAATAAGTTTGCAGCGGAAATATTAAGTTACATAGCAGCGAAATAAAACATGTTTAATAATGCAGCGGAAAGTATAAATTGTCAGACACTACATTGTTTTAATACATAATAAAATGTTTGTCCAAATAACATGATATGAATGCAAGCAGTCCTATGCTCATCCCTTAAGTGCATTCCTGTTCTATGCAAGCTACTTACCTGAGAATGCATGTTTAAGAAAAAGTGTCAACACATAGGTTGGTGAGTTCACAGGTTTTGATATATTTGCATAAATAGTAAAAAAAATGTTTATCACGTGTCATGCTGTTTATCAAATGTTAGTCTCAAGCCCTAGGCTCCAAGTGTCAGTTGCGTCTCTACCGAACTAGACTTGTTAGCTCTTGCCTCCGCCATGCCTCGTAATAACAATGGCGCGACGGGTCGAGATTACACGCGTCCCGGTCTACAGTCAGTATTGGTGCCGCTTGGGGTTCGTCACACCCAATAGATCTATCTAAACTCACCTCGTTGTTTGTAAATTAACGGTAAGACTGTGCGAGGACTTTGCTACGATACAACACTTAATGTTTGTCTAGTAAACCAGCATACACAAATGTTTGTACAAGTAGTAAATGTTTGACTCGATTCAACAGGTATTCTCCCCCTGTTTTGAAAGTTTGTAAAAGAGTTAAAGAGCAGCCGTAAACTCACCTTAGTGATCATCGGGTAATGCGTAAGCTCCTGCTTCGTAGGCGAGTCGGTCACCGGCTACCTATATCGTATAGCGTACATGAGTTCGTGTATGTGACCGTGTTTCGTGTTCATACTCAACAACCCTCGGTTCATATTGACCGTGTTTGTCCGTGTCAAGTCAACGACCCTCGGTTCGCATTGACCGTGTTTGTCTATGTCGGTTCACATTGACCGTGTTTGTCCGTGTTTGATCGTGTTTGACCGTCTCAAGTCATCGACCCGTTGGTGAACCGTGTGTAGGTTATAACTCGTGTAACAATCGTAATCATGCTCATTGTGTGCAAACACGTAAATCGCGTTTATGGACAACTTACAATTTATAGTAAGTTTCCATTTCTAGAAAGTTCACAACACATATCATTTTAATGATTCTAATATGCTCATTAACCTTACGTGATTATGTTAACACTTAGCAAGTCGTCACATGTGATCAAATAATCGTATAAACCGTTTTTAGTTATTAAAGTTTCCTAATATGGAAAGTTGCTAGCTTTGACATGTTTAACATAAAAAATCACATAATTTACCACACAGTAATCATATTTCATCGTTTTGAACTATTTATGTATAAAACAAGTCTTGCATTTCCATTACATGGATTCGTAACATAAAGTTTCTAAAATTAGTAAGTGTTACTTAAAACATCATCTGAACCAAACTAAACCATGATTATTGCTATTAATCATATTATAAATCACATCTCATCATTTAACACTATTTAGTTCCTCAAAATCCTTATCTTATCCAGATTTTACAAAATAAAGTTACTAAATATAGTAACTTTATCTAAACACCCATCAAATGACCAAAATAGTATTCCTAACCCATTCATTATGCAAAAGTCATCATCATACATCACAAATCATCATTTAAACATGTTCAAATATCATCATCATCATCTAACAAGATCTTGTGGCTTTAAAGTTACTAAAAATAGTAATAACTTCTAGAAATCCGTTTTTAACCATTTTAATCATAACAAATCATATAACAAATCCATATATCATCAATAGCCATTTATCAAGACCCAAAATCATCTAAGTTAGCATAGATCATACATGCATGTAATCATAAGTCATCATTTTATCATCTATGAGTAATACAAGCTTCAAAATGCATCCCTATCAACATGGATCATCATAGATCATCAAAACACATCGTCTAAATCACTAATCATAGATCTAAATGATCAAAATTTCGTGCATGTGAAGATCTAGTGTGTGCATGCAAGCTTTGAGCCTTGCATGTGGGTTTTGAGGCTTGCATGTGTGTTCTTAGTGTAAGTAGTGCAAGTTTAGCCTTGGAGACTACCTTTGGAGGCTCAAGATGATCAAGAAGTACCTTGGACAGCTCTTAGATGCTCCTGGAATCCCTGAACAACAGTTCTTGATAGGTACAGGAGGATGGTAATGATCTCCAAGCTCCACCAACTTCCTTCATCAAGTTTTCTAAGTGTTCCAACCTCAAGTACTTCAATTATGGCTTCCAAGATGGATTCCTTAGGCTCTAATGGCTGTTAGCAGAGTGTTTTGGGAAGATAATTCGTGCCTATTGCGTCTGAAACCGAATGAGATGATTCCTTGGGCTTTAATGGTTGTCTTCCCTGTTCTCGCGCTCATCACCAGGGGTCGGGGGTTGGGTCAGGGCGTACTACCTACCTGTCTAGTTATGCCCAATTGGCCCTTTTGACAAGTTCGGGTTCATTTTTGCTCGTTTCTCACATGTAGCACGTTGTTTTAACGTCGTTTGAACTTTAATCATCAATTATTTGTCACAATTGACTTGTGAAGTGCTCTTGTGCTTAACTGGTTTGACGTTCACCAACGTTCGTGATTTCTGACACGTGTGTGCGGTTTTTCGATAATTCGTCAAATTATCCTGTTGTGTCTGTGCTTGTACTATCGTGCAACGTGCCATACTAAATTAAACTAATTCTTGTGAAACATATGCAATTGCTAATTAAATATATATTTAATTAAAATAAAAGCCGACCTGGAATTTACGGGATGTCACACTTTGTATTAGTTGTGATGTTGATCTTTGATGAATCTTGCATGTTTGAATAATGGTTCTTGATGAATGTTAGATCCACATGAGTCTAGGAATGTCTTTCCATCAGTAGATTGCAAGTTAGGCCTACTACTTTGTGTTTTAGGTTAGTTTATGGATTGATGATCACTTTCCATATGATTGACATCACTAAGGATTGTTAAACTTGTGTGTGACCTAGCCTGCAAATCTGGGAGGTGATAGGTTAGACGGTTGGTCTATTTCACTTTGGTTATTTGAGTTAAACGACCCGGGAGGGTGTTGTCTTGGACTTCCTTAGTGATTGTGTCAATAGTGTCAAAGTAGTTAACTTTACAACTCTATAATGTCTTAGAATACATGCGAGTGGAGAAATCTGTGAGGTGATCCACCCGTTTGAGTGCAATTGCATATCGGGAAAATCCAGAAGGTGACCCTGCAGACTAGTGCATACATTACATTCTTAGGATCTCCATTGGTGTTACCGGGTATTTGATCTGGGATCCATTAGGTCATTCTAGGTTTATCTTTTAAGATCCTATTCTTCGTCCTTCACAAGTCATTCCAAGTCATCACTTATCACACTTTTGATTCTCAGCCTAGGTATACCAGTTTTCCTTTTTGGAGTTAGTATCCATTTCATAGTCAGTTTTTAGTTCAGTCAGCCTTTGTAGGACTTACCCTTTAGTTCTAGTTGGTAATTAGTTAAAGTCTCAATTAGGTTTTAGAAGTTGCACCAAACCCCTGCCCCCTCTTTTATTTTATTTGTTCATAGTCTAGGTTAGTTTTGTTAAACTATTGTCCTTAGGGTTCGATATCCGGTGTTCCATAAGCTATACTGTCACCGATAGGTACACTTGCCTACTTAGCGGTCTAGTTTAGGATTTTCGAGTTTAACTAGATGTTTAGGTCGAGTCTAAGTCTAGGATTAGTTATAGTGTCATTAGCTTAGGTTAGACATTTTAGTTATCATAAGTTTTAGGGTACGGACTACTCACATCAATACATGAATTTGTCAACGGATTCGGTGATTAACTGAAAACGAAGTTTTAAGTTTAAGATATATGATATATTTTGTACTAGTATAAGTTAGTGTTTTGTAGACATTGTAAGTATCGTTATGATTCACCAATACTTATAATATCGACATTACTCATTCCGATACTACTAGCTAGTGTTGGTAGGGACTTTAACAAAACTGATATTATCGGTATATGCTTTTTACCAATACTACTAGTATCGGCTTGCTGACTATAAATAGGCATTTGGTTGAATTCTATGATGATAGAGTTTGGGAGAGATTTGTACATAGACTTTGTGTAAGCCCCAAAATCCCACACACACATGACACACATTTTAAAACACCCTCAGAGTTAGGTCCCATATTTTTCAAATTAAACAACAAGTTTAAACACCCAAAATAACCCAACCCATCACCAAAATCCATTTACAAATGTTTTGCCAACCAAACATCCTAACATCTTTATAAACATTTCAAAAAACAAATGATGGGTTATTCATCAAAAAGCGCGTTCAATCCGAGCCTTCGCGAGAAACCCAATCACATTCGCATACCCTTTATATTCACCTACAAAAAACCACATTTAAATCACTATTAGTTCATTAGAAGTAAGTAAGGACACCTATGTATACTTTTTGGTTCAAAACGGAAGGTTATTGGATCCCAAAACGTGATTAAACGACCAAAACTGTCGATTTTGGACACCCCTAGCCGTAACCTACTGCCTGGCCATAGGCTTCGGCCTTCCTAACAGAACTTCCCTACGTAGGTTATGCCCAGGGCGTAGCCTACGCCCACCTGCATGCAGAAAATGCAATATTTCATGTTTCGCACCCTTGTGACCACCCCTGATCGTTCTAAGCCTTTCATTTCTCCCAAATACATCCCATAACACCTTTGAAACCAAAACAATAAAGTTTCAAACGTAATTTGATGATAATATTCAAATTAAACACCACCCGATTGGTTAAACGTGTCATTTTCTCCCAAACCCGTTAGCACCTCCATTTAACCCAATTTATGGGGATTCCCTTTTTCCACCAAGAATTCCCATTTGTACAACATTACCAATATATACAACACATGAAAATCTTATTCATAACACTTTAAAACACCAATAAAGTGTTAGAACATATAATTCACCAAGTACAAGTCTAATTATTCACCATATCCTTGAGACTTCATTTTTCACCAAGGATTATAAAGGTAGGTAATCACACCACCTGTGATTTACCTAAACTCTATATTCAAAATGAGAATATCACACCACTTGTAATTCATCCCGTTTTGCATTCACACACCTTGTGAATAGTTTGACTATTTTCAGTCAAACTTCAAATAAGAAGTTCACACAACTTGTGAATAACTCTTATTTATCCTTACCACTTATAAACATAACAAATAACAATAACTAAGCAATTTAAACAGTTATTGCATGTTATTGTCAACACCAAGTAACTAAACGCCAATTATTTTCACCTTCAGATCTCTTACGGATCATTTGACCTATTTTAGTCAAATTACAAATATGACTTGTTGTGAAACATTCATACTCCTCCACACCACTTGTAAACATAAAAATTTTACAATAACTAAACAAATGTAACACATATAGCATATTATTGAGAAACACCAATCATACAAACACCAATTCACCCAATTTACATATTAACACCTCTTGTGAATAGTTTGACCATTTCGGTCAAACTTCAATAAGAAGTTCACACCTATTGTGAATATTTCTTATTACGTCACATCACATATAAACATTCTACATTACAATAACTAAACAAATATAACACCTATTGCATGTTATTTTCAAACAACAAATATACAAATACCAATTCAATGTATATTCCACATACATTTATAAACATATATGTGCATAACACCATTTAAAAATATCAAGTATAATAAGTGGATGACTTAGCTTGCCCCGACAAGTTATCCACCACCACAATCTCCTTTTCGGGTTGTTTGCTTACACTGACACCTCCTACAACTAGTCAAATTGTACCCACATGATCCATAATCATCATTTACTATCTAGTTTACACCAACTGACCCATTTAATCATGAAGATTCATATTTTATGATTATAACACCAAATTTACCTCTCCCATCCCTCTAAACACATTATAAGGTAAAAATCAAGTTGTTGACATTTCTGATGTGCAGTAAATTCACCTACACAATTCAACTACATCTACCCATTTATGTTTCTAATCATTCAAATTCAATAATCACCACAACTCACCAATGTTATTCCATTTCAAATGTTAGAAATCATAATGTTATCATCTAAGCTATCATCCAGCAACCATTTTAAAAATCCTAGTTCATCTTACTCATGATCATGCAAAACTCCATTTTAATCATCTACACCAAACTTAATGAAATAATCAAAATTTTGTTCCTAGATGATATTCATGATGATTAGAAACATATGACACCATTTTAATCATGAACATGCCAAAATCCTAGTTCATATTCCTTATGAACATGCAAAACTCCATTTTAATCATCTACACCAAACTTAGTTTTCCCCGCTTTTGAAGACGAACCACACCCTTCCAAGGAGAAACTTTTAACCACAAAGTCCACCACTTGGAATTCAGTTGGTCTCCTCCATTTATTCGCATAAGGTTTTTGGTGCTCTTACGCCACCTTTTAAATGGCCCGAATTTGTTTTATTCGTTCATTCATCACCTTTATTGCCTTTTTGCTGGTGATTTCTCACGTTTCTTCTTCTCCCTAACACGCGGAAGTTCAACACGTGCTTCCAGAAACGAGAAATGAACCGAGTGTTGAATTAGGACACAAATTTCACCAGCACCCCTCATCGAGATACCACCTCATTCATGTAAACTTTAGACATCTTCTCATAAGAGTACGTCTCCTTGATCGATATAAAAAGGTCACACTTCATTAACTTCCTCCTTTAGCGACTCGGTTTGAACTGATTTAATTTGGTTCACCAAATCCAACGTCACCACTATTTTAACTAACTTCACCCTAATGGATGAATGTTCTAGCTTTCTTCTCAAAGAATCTACGGTAATGTTTGCTTTCCTAAATGAAAGAGGATTTTGTGATCGTAATCCTTGAGTAACTCCACCCAACGTCTGTTCCTCATATTTAGTTCCTTCTTCGTGAAGAAAAAATTCAGACTCTAGTGGTCAGAACAAATGATGCATTTCACCTCTCAAGATAATGACACCATATCTTCACAACAAATATCGTCGTCGCAATCTCCAAATCATAAACGAGATAGTTAACATCATAAGCCTTCAACTAACACGAAGCATGAGCGATAACTTTCCCTAATTTTTGCATCATTACACACTCAGCCGCACATATGACGCGTCAACATAGACCATGGGATCATCATATCCATCAAGTATAATCAACATCTAAAATGATTATTCTTTGTTGTTTACTACTACATTGAAACACAACAACTTACATTTCAATAAAAAAGCACCCATATCCACCATAAGTTAACATCTCAACTATCAATTCTAAGTATGGTTATTGGTTCATTCGCCCCTAAAGCTCTTTTACGCATAATCACCAACACCCACTCCCGCTACTTACATATTGTCACACCCTCAAATTCCCACATGCGGTGTCAGCCGCTGGATGTGACTTGGCCAAGTTCAAAGCTCTCAGTTATATTGAACGACTCTATATGAGTTGTACATTCACACAGTTTCTCATAAAAGTTCAATATTATATTAAAATGCAGCGGAATAAGTTAAAAGTTTTGCAGCGGAAAAGTATAAGTTCAGCAGCGGAAAGTAATTTGTGTGAGACAGTACATAGATTAAGTTGTATCAAAACCAAACAAATGAAATAAAAGCCTAGGATTAGAGTCTATATGCATGTAGACTCTCTTGGGCATCTCCATGTGCATCCTAGCTCGTGCTGTTCAATTTCCAGAGAATACATGCTAAAATGTGTCAACATAAAGTTGGTGAGCTCACAAGTTTAAGTAGTTGAAAATAGTAAACATATATATATCAGGTATGTTAAGTTGTTGGATCTACGATCCCGAGTGTGTCAGTTCATATTACTGAAACTTAGATTTATTGTTTGCCTCCCCGGGTTATCGTAGTACACAGCAAAGGCTCGATATTACACTCACCGTGACCTCCAGTCACAACTATCGTTGAGTGGGGTTTGTCAGGCCTAGTAGTACTAAGTAATAACGACTCGTTTGTTACACAACTAACGGTAAGGCATGCGAGGACTTTGTTTGCGATATAATTACACTCAAAAGTTTTTTTACAACATACCAGTCATACATCGAAAAACAGTTGCATAGTATTCTCACTGCAAAGGTTTAACAAAACAGTTAATAGTAAAAGTGGGGCTGTAAACTCGCTTGAGCTCTTGTAGTTGTGTTTGCGTGAACGGTTTGATATCCGCCCTTAGCGGTTACCTATATCACATAGGTGTTATGAGTTTGTGTTCACTATTATGTTTGTGTTCATGTTGGTTTCACTAGACTAGGTTTGTATCCAAACTACTCTAAGTTGTTGTGTTGACCGTGTTGACCGTGTTTGACTTAACGACCCATTGGTGACGTGTTTAGTTTAAGTGATCGTTCAGCGTGTTTTTAGTGTCCTGTGATATGCGTAAGCACATAACTTATGTTTGCGGGATAACTTACTATTTATAGTAAGTTCCCATTTTAGGAAAGTTTCTATTTTAGGCAAGTTCACATCAAGCTACCTTTGTATTATCTTAGCATGCTTGTTAATCCTATATGATCACGTTATCACATAGCACATAGTTACGCGTTGTCGATTAAGCATACTTTTCATGTTAAACTTTCTAATTATAGTAAGTTCCTATACTTAGCATGTTTGATTACTTAACATCATATGACAGTTGTCATTAAATTATAACAAGTCACCTCATGTCATTTATCATCATATCTCATGTTAAATAATCACATTTCATCAAGATTCCCAAATAAAGTTTCTCTTTATAGAAAGTTTACACATTCATTATTCTAATCATCAATAATTTTTTCAAACAAGGTCACAATACTCTCAACGTTATCTTTATAACTTTAAACATGACCAGATCGACAATTATGAACAAGTTTGCTAGCCAAAGTTTCTATTTGTAGAAACATGCAACAAATATCCATATTTTAATCATTCTATTAACTCAAAAACACCTAATATTATCATATTAGAGCCAAGTAATCATTTACACACACTTTTCATACCCAAATCATTATCAAGCATCGTTTTGTCATATTAAAGTTACTATTTATAGTAACATGGGTCAAATCATCTTAAACATGATCTCTAAATAATCATTATGCCGAAAATCACCATTTTAATCATAACTTATCATCTCTAAGCACATGCATGTTCTTATTTCATCATTCATCAACATTTTGTAACATAAAAATTACTAAAAATTAGCAATAATCTCAAATAAGCATTTCTTGACCAAAATAACTATATTAGAACTTGTAAAACATCTCAAATATCATTAATAATCATGTTTCATCATCAAAAATCATCTAAATCTACTTAGATCATACATGCATGTAAAAACAAAGGGGCCACAATGACCCGTAAATCCCAGCAAAATCATCATGGATCATCATTATAACATCAAATAAGTACCAAAAAACCAAGATCAAAGATCCACCTAGTGCAAAATTCATGCATGTGACATTAGGGGGTTTGCATGTGGGTGTTTTGATGTGCATGTGGTTTATCTTCATTGCAGTGTGTGTATGAGTGTTATATGAGAGACATAACTTGTGGGACTACCTTAGATGCTTCAAGAACTCAAGAATGGCATCCCATCACTTCTGGAAATCCCTGGACAATGATTTTCAGTAGCCACAAGCTTGGTGATGGTGATAGATGGCTTCTCCAAGCTTCCTTCCTCCTCCTTAGCTTCAATGAGGCTCAACAACGGCTTCCAATGCTTCAAAATGATGGTTTCTGGTGATAATGATTGAGTAACAGGTCGTATGGATCGAGATATAGGTGATTCAGTCGAGATATAGGGTGGAAATGATTAGAAACAAGATAGGTTGAGTGTTAAAGTGGTTTTGGCATCTGCGACTTCCATGCGAGAGCACGCGAGACCAGGCGTAGTGCCTGGATTAAAATAATCCAAATGGCATTTGGTTGATCCACGCGCATCGCCCCGAGTGGAACTAGCACTCCGGGCGTACCGCCTGGTGCTAGGCGTACCGCCTAGCTTGCAAAATGAGCCCTATTGGCACAATTTTGTTGTTTAAGCTCGTTTTTCGATTGTTTAGCTTTTACAAACATCGTTTCTTGACTTATTTTTGTTGTTTAACTTATTCTACGTTCCCATAGAGCTTAATTATTGTTAAATTCATTTATTGTTCGTTTACTTCACCAACGTTAGTTAGACAAGACACGTGTGTGATTTCTGATAATTCCTCGAATTATCGCTTTGTTGTTCATGTTTGGACTGTTGTGACACATGTCACACTAAATTAACTAATTCTAGTTCCACGTAAGTAATAATAATATAAATTATTATTAAAATAAAGTAAATGCTGACGTGGAAAATACGAGGTGTCACAGATATTACACTCTTGGCCATTATCTAATAGTACACTGATTTTTATAGATGTTCACACCACTTGTGAATCATCTTCATGAAATTCAACCAGAAAATAACCATAATTTTGTGTTTTTAATCTATTTTATAAGCTAACAGTTTCATTTCCCCCAACCATAACCCATAAAGAATGTCCATTCCTTTATGGATCATTCTCAAGCAAGTTCATATCTTTTTAAAAGATACAATCAACTACTTGCAATATCAACATATGTATATAAATCATTTCCACCTAACTACATTCAAGTGTTATGATGCATACCATCTATATATAATCATAGATGTTCGCACCACTTGTGAATCATCCATGAAACAATGATTTCGGCACGAAGGCTCAATTCAAGAATCTACCTTCTAAATCCCTCTCTCAACCCATATCAACTAATCACACAAATCAATAAACATCAAACATTACAAATTATTTCAAGCAAAACACCCAAATCATTTTAATCACATGTTTATAGCCGTAACTCCTAGTTATGACACTTTTGTCAAAACCTTAACATATTCAACTTTAATCAATGACTACTTGTCATTGTCAAGTTTAATTCTCCCCAAGGCGTTCATGCCAAAACGTTTAAAGTCTATTTTCTCACCCAACCTCATACTTTGGCCAAGTCTATTCACCGACACTTTTCTTGTTGCATCAAATAAGCTTATGTATAGGGTATACGTAGGGCATACACCAAGCCGCCAACCCACCGCCTCTTTGATATAACATGATCATGCCTTGGTTTGTGTCTTGGGATTTAGACGATTTAGTTTCCATCACAGTACACTTTGTTCGTAATTTTCACCCACATTGAATGTATTCATTCATTAAGGACTGGACTCTACAACGTGTATAAACATGTCACAACCCGGGCCGGCGGGCAGGATCGTGTGTCCTGTCAGGCGGAAAGGTCCTGGGGCGCGATATCGGGAATGATAATCATGATGATCAGATTGTTTACATTGCACATGATATATAAAATGAGAAAATGCTAAATAAAACAGAATTACTAAGTTAAATTACATCAGTTTTGTTCATAATTTAACAATGTAAATCTACTATCAACATCATAATTCATCTATCTTGTATCTGCACAAGATATACAAAATATTCTGTAATGACGCTCCAAAAATATATGCAGGTCCAAAATGCTAGGTCCTCTAACTGGTATCCTAGCCCAAAAGCAATAACTTCTTAATTGACATGTTTGTCACCTAAGAAGTCATGCAAAAATCAAGTCAACACATGGTTGGTGAGTTCATATAATTTAGTATTTGAAAAAAATAACTTTGCAAACCCTTTTTCGGTAAAAACCCCAACCTCATTAACATCACCTGTAATATCCAGTTCAGTATGCTTATATATAGGGCATACGAAAGGGTCGAGCCTACAACCCGCCCAGACGCCATCCCACCACATACTTAACCACATATGACATTGGTGTTAATGATATTTAAGCATTTTTACCCACCATTCACTTCCATTCCACCATAGTTCTGACATACACACAAAAACATTTGTTAAACCCTCGGGTAACAACCTTAATCTCATTAACATCACATGTATTATCCAGATCGGTATGCTTATATATAGGGCATATGAAAGGGTCGACCCTACAACCCGCCCAAACGCCATCCCACCACATACTAACTCACATAGGACATTGTTGTTAATGATAATTAAGCATTTTTACCCCTACCATTAACCCATTAGTTCTTCAGTTCTTCCTTTCTTTGTTCCTGTAAATACAATAATTTGGAATCTCTATTGATTCCTTAAGTTCATCACGCAATCATGATCAACCATAACATTTGTAGAAACAATTCGATAAATGCTTAATTAAATAAATAAATAAACATTTAATAAAATCTAAGACCTAATGATTGGGCCTTGGTCAACTTGAGTAGACTAGTCTTGCAATCAAGGTTCTTAGTAGTAAAGGAGATCTGTAAATCTCATCAAACATGCGACCTATAATCAATCAGTCTAGCTAGGACATCTTTTGATATACAAGCTTTTATAGTTCATTAAACCGTCCATAGTTCGTATAGTTCTTTAGTTCTTTGGCACATGTTATCTTTGAGCATTTCCCAGATGTTCCTCAAAATAGTTAGGGGATTACTGTAAATATCATCAAGTATGCGTCTCATATTCGATCAGTCTAGCTAGGACATTTTTCAAACCTGAGATTGGCACATGCTATCTTTGATATTTCCCGGTCATACCCTTGAAAATAGTTCTTTGAAATAGATCGTTAGTTTTTTGACAACACAACCTCGAAAATATTGATTAGTCCGTTAGTTCTTTGAAATAGACCTTTGAAAATAGTTCTTTGTTTTAGATCTTTATTTCTTTGAAAATAGTCCTTTGAAAATTGTTCTTCGATTTGAAATAGTTATATACTCATATTGAATAGATAACTTACTTTGAAATCCTGTATAAAGTATACCTAGATAGATTCTAGGAATACAATTTCACATATAAAACATATGTTAAGTAAAAGCATTTATGCAAATATAATCCAAGAAAATAATTTACGCATGCTTCTCAGCCCCGCGTTTGTAAAACAAAAACGTTTAGAAAAGGGGCAATGAACTCACATGTGTTGCTAAGTATAAGTTACCACAGATAATGCGCGCTCGTTGATTGTAGCTTAAGTCTCTTCAATACCTGAGTTGTTTTAAGAGGTTTGAATACTATAAGTCGTTATAATAGACGCAAACTAGGGTTTTGGTCTCGGTGTGCAACTAGTGTCCTATGTTACTAATGTGTTTTCTAGGTTTTCATCTAACTAGTCTAAGGTATTACCCGTAAGTAACCCCTGATTCCGTAAAACTTTTATTAAATATTTGTAAAGAAATTTGTTTTAAATAAATCTTAAGTTAGAAATCATTTAACTAATTTAAGAAAGTTTATCATTGCTTTTATTTAATAAAACCATAAGGTGTTTTAATAAAAACATATATTTGTTTATTAGACTTAGGTTGATTCAACTTGATTAACTCTAAGCCTAAGATTTAGTCTTAGCTTCCCTTTGTTTTCTCGAACTATTAGTATGTACAACCTAACTTAGAAGTTCCATAGAACTATCTAACTTGGTTGTAAGTAATAGAATAATTAACTAAGCGTTGGGTGTGAATAACTTCCATTACACTTAGTTAATCTTCTTGACTCCTTGTGTCCCTTGCTTTATGTTTAAACTCTTAGTGTCGTTGCATAATCTGTTGTTTACCCTAAATCCCATGTCATAGAAAAATATATGTTCAACATTTTCTTAGCAAAATGTTGGGGACTTAATCTTTATCATGAAAAGCTTATTAGTTTATCACCTTTATTTAGTTTCTTATTAGGATACCCAAATTCCTATCCCATGCACACACATACACCATGCATGCACACACACACCTCAAACCCTAATGGTGTTTGCTTAGTCTCCATCCCTTGACTTCAGCCGAATAGGTTTGGCCGTATGAGGCTTAGGACGAAAGGGACTTAACCGATTGAACAAGTGGCGAATGGGTTTGGGCCGAAAGAGAAGACGCCGACCGAAGGAATAGACCGGCGAAGGAGGGCAGTTTCGGCACTAAGGCCATTCGGCGAATGAGGGCAGTTTTGGCACTAAGGCCATTTGGCCGGTCGAGAGCAACCAAGGCAGCCATGGTTACTAAGCTAATCGTCAAGGTAAGACTAGGGTTCTTGTTCCTACACCATTTAAACAGAGTCTCGTGCAAATCCTATGGCTATAATAGTGTGTAATCGGCTGAAATATTGACCGATCAAAAGGGTTTCAAAAACCCTAAAATCGCAACTATAAATCGATTTTTACCTTAAATCAGATGGATAAAAGCTCAGATCCCTTGTACTTTCGTGATCTACAAGTGATAGTGGTTGTTTTGACACCAAAAACTCAAGATTTCATGAAGAAACGAGAGAGATCGTGTGTGAGGTTCTAGAGAGAAAGTAGAGAGAGAGCGAGGAGACAAAATTGGGGATTGGATCTGGTGGGTGGGGGTTGGGTGGAGTCATAAATGCCTCATTAAAGGCTTCAAAATACCCGGGTGTGTTTGGGTCCGTTCGGTTTCGTTCGTTTCCGCGTATAATCATCGGTTTTTCTTTAAGGCTCTTCGATAAAGTGTAACTGTTCATCAACTTGAATTTCTTCGATTGGAACGACGAGTGACTCGTCAGCAAGGCATTTCTTTAAGTTCGAGACGTGAAACACGTCATGCACACCACTGAGTTCATCTGGTAGTCTCAGTCTATACGCCATAGGACCAATACGTTCGATGATCTCGAACGGTCCTACGTATCGTGGTGCTAATTTTCCTTTCTTTCAAAAGTGGACTACGCCTTCGCATGGGGAAACCTTCAACATGACACAGTCTCCCTCTTGAAATTCCAACGGCTTGCGCCGTTTGTCGGCGTAGCTCTTTTGTCTGCTCCTTGCCGCTTGTAGTCTTTGTTGAATGTGGCCAATATTGTCAGTAGTATCTTGAATAAGCTCTGGCCCTGTTATACGATTATCTCCCACTTCAGTCCAACAGATCGGTGACCGACATTTGCGACCATACAATGCCTCGAATGGTGCGCATCTGATGCTACTATGATAACTGTTGTTGTAGGAGAATTCGATCAGTGGCAAATAGGAGTCCCAATTCCCACAGAAATCCAACACACAGGTTCTCAACATGTCCTCCAGGGTCTGAATTGTACGTTCGCTTTGACTATCTGTTTGTGGGTGGTAAGCTGTACTCATATTTAACTGCATCCCTAGAGATTTCTGTAAGGATTGCCAGAACCTTGAAGTGAATCTGCTGTCTCTATCAGAAATAATGGACAATGGCACACCGTGGCGTACCACTATCTCGTTAATGTACAGTCTCGCCAGTTTATCCATCGTGAAAGTCTCACGCATCGGCAAGAAATGAGCAGATTTCGTCAAACGATCAATGATAACCTAAATCGTATCATGACTACTTGAAGTGCGGGGTAGCTTGGTAATGAAGTCCATAGCAATTTGTTCCCATTTCCAGAGCGGAATCTTAGGCTGCTCCAGTAAACCAGACGGTTTCTGGTGTTCCGCCTTTACCTTCGCACACGTAAGACATCGACCGACGTATTCGGCTATGTCTTTCTTCATTCCCGGCCACCAATAAAATCCACGCAAGTCTTGGTACATTTTATTGGCGCCTGGATGAACAGAGTACATAGTCTTGTGTGCTTCGTCGAAGATAAGCTTTCTCAATTCGTCTACCGCCGGAATCCATATACGCTCCCGGTAGTAGATCACTCCATCAGCTTAGTGTCAAATTGTTTCTCTGCTCCGCAGTCGAGTTCTTTCTTCAGATTTCCTCTATCAACTGATTCTTGCTGTGCCTGAATAATCTTGTCTCGTAGGTTTGTCTGCACAGTCATTCGCATTGCTCTGATGCGCAAGGGTTTGACCTGTTCCTTCCGGCTCAAGGCATCATCTACAACGTTCGCCTTTCCCGGATGGTACTTGATTACACAGTCGTAATCATTTAGAAGTTCAACCCAACGACGCAGTCGCATGTTGAGTTCCTTCTGGTCAAAGATATGCTGTAGACTCTTATGATCAATAAATATGGTACACTTAGTGCCATATAAGTAATGTCTCCAAATCTTCAATGCGAAGATTACAGCTCCCCGTTCAAGATCATGAGTAGTGTAGTTCTTCTCATGAACCTTTAACTTTCTTGATGCATAAGCGATAACCTTATCTCGTTGCATCAGCACGCAACCAAGTCCCTAATGGAATGCATCACAGTATACTACAAAGTCATCACAACTTTCTGGAAGAGATAAGATCGGAGCATCACATAGTTTCTGCTTCAAAGTCTGGAACTTTTCTGAGTTAACTTCGTAAGAGGCAAGGCTATCTTAGAAAAGTTTGAGATAAACCTCCTATAATAACCTGCCAATCCCAGAAAAACCGTATCTCCGTCAGTGTCTTCGGAGCATCCCAGTTCTTTATAGCTTCTATCTTGGCAGGGTCTACATGTATTCCTTCGCTGTTAACTACATGACCAAAAAATTGAACTTCTCTTAGCCAAAATTCACACTTAGAGAATTTGGCATACAGTTGCTCTTTCTTCAACAGCTCCAGGATTTTCCTGAGATGTTGCTCGTGTTCAGCTTTACTCTTAGAATAGATCAGTATGTCATCAATAAAGACAATGACAAATTGTTCTAAGTATGGCTTGCACACTCGGTTCATGAGGTCCATGAAAACCGCTGGTGCATTCGTCAATCCAAAAGGCATCACCATAAACTCGTAATGCCCATATCTGGTCCGGAACGCCGTCTTTGGTATGTATTCGTCTTGCACTCTGAGTTGATGATATTCGGACCGTAGATTGATCTTCGAGAAGTACTGTGCTCCTTGCAATTGGTCAAACAAATCGTCAATCCTCGGCAATGGATACCGATTCTTGATAGTCAACTTGTTGAGCTCTCTATAGTCTATGCACATCCGAAATGATCCATCTTTCTTCTTCACGAACAAGACTGGAGCTCCCCAAGGTGAGTAGCTCGGTCTGAAGAAACCCTTGTCAAGTAGCTCCTGCAGTTGATTGGACAATTCCTGCATCTCTGAAGGTGCTAACCTGTAAGGAGATTTAGCAACAGGAGTTGCACCAGGAACTAAGTCAATACGGAATTCTATCGGTCGCACATGTGGAAAACCTAGTAGGTCTTCAGGAAACAATTCTGGATAATCTTTTACTACCGGCACATCTTGGATCCTTTTCTTGTCTTTCTCTTTCTCCACCACATGAGCCAAGAAAGCTACACACTTCTTCTGTAGACATTTACGCACCTTTATGCAAGAGATGACTTTGACACTTCGTTTTGCTTGATCCCCTCTGACTTCCAATACACGATCATTCGGCAATGGAACTCGAAGCAGCGTTTCAGAACAGATGACTTCCACTCGATTAGAAGAAAGCCATTCCATTCCAACAATGATGTCGAAACTACCCAACTCCATCGATATCAAGTCGATGGTAAATGTATGACCATTAAGTGTCAATGGGCAGTTCCTGTATACCGTACTAACTATGACCTGTTTCCCGTTAGCTACTTCTATGATGTAAGGGGACTCTAACTGTTCCTCTATAGAATCTAGCTGGCATGCAAATTTGGTAGAGATAAAACTCTGATCCGCACCAGTGTCAAATAGAACAGATGCATAAAATTCATGTAAGAGAAATGTACCAGTGACCACGTTTGGGTCTTGGCGTGCAGCTGGAGTTCCTATAACAAATGCTCTTCCGCGAGGTGATCGGATTGCCTGCTGTGCTTTCTTCGGGTAGTTCTTCGCAAAGTAGCCCATTTAGCCACAGTTGTAGCGTCCACTGTTGTTCTGGTTGTTGGGTGGAGGGAGAGCTAAAGCATCATTGTTGACTGCTTGGTTAGGTGTCATCCGGCAGTGCTGGACCCAATGACCCTTTCGTCCACATCCCGTGCATTGCTTGTAGGGAGTGTTAGCAGCATGATGATATTGACACTTGGCACACAAAGGATATGCACCAGTGTAGGGTCTCTTGTTAGGTTCTGTGGTGCAGCTGCTACTTGTTGGAGAGGGGTGGCCATCGTATAGTTCTTGATGACCTTTTGCTTCTTCTTGGGATGACGGTTGGGTTTCTTAGACGACTCCTCTTTGTTCTAGCAGGAGCCGGCCTCTTTCTTCAATGTTCCAGAGGCTACCATCATGTCAGTAAGTTTCCCTGATAGACTAACAGCTGACTCTACTGTAACAGGGTTTGCTGCAACAACTAAACCCTGAATGCAGGCGAGAAGTCCACCCACATATCTATCAATCCTCTTTTCTAATGTTGGTACCATGTCTGGCACCAAAGCAACCAACTCGTAGTAGCGAGTGGTATATCCCATATGATATGCCCCTTTCATCACATGGTTTGACAATTCGACTTCCAATTTCTGCAGCTCATTCTTGGGGCAAAACTCAGCTCTCAGAAGTGTCTTGAATTCTTCCCATGGCATCGCCATAGCTTCTTCTCTTCCCCTAGCATTAATCTGGGAGTTCCACCAAGTTAAAGCTCGCTTGTTGAATGACACAGCAGAGTAGCGAACTTTCTGGTGCTCTGGACAACTGCTAATGTCCAGAGTAGTCTCCATCTTTTCAATCCATTGGATTAATCCAATGGCTCCTTCGGTCCCGCTAAAACTGGGCGGCTTACTCCTACAAATGACTTGTAGGAGTAGTGAGATGAACCACATGTATTCCCACTGGCTTCTCCTGATGAGTTACCAGTGTTGTTGTTGTCGTTCCTGATACGGTTTAACATATCCGGTATCACCTCCTTCAGCTGATTAGTCAGCTGACTGCTCAGTAGTGTCGCTAGGGCGATGGTAGCAGGATCCAGTACCTGAGTTGTGCTCGGGCCTGGAGGTGGGTTAAGTGGAGGAGGAGGAAGTGGTAGAGGAGATGGCGGTGGTGAATCAGCTGGTGATGGCGTTGACGAGTGTGGAGCCAAATCATGCGGTGGTGGTAACAGGGGAGGTTGTCTTCGTGGCGGCATTCTGATCATAACCAAAAGAATATTGGTTAGTGCAGTGATCGAATGCTGAAGACACCATGTAAATAAAATCTTAAGTCCTGTGTTCTCTACATGTAGGGTCCCAGGTTATAGTCAAGGCCAAACCGTTTAAATAAGTGACCTATATTTCTCAATAACCATGGCTCTGATACCAATCTGTCACACCCCGGGCCGGCGGGCCGGATCGTATGTCCCGTTGGGCGGAAAGGTCCCGGGGCGCGATATCAGGAATGATAATCGTTATGATTAGATTGTTTACATTACACATGATATATATAATGAGAAAATGCTAAATAAAATAGAATTACTAAGTTAAATTACATCAGTTTTGTTCATAATTTAACAATGTAAATCTACTATCAACATCATAATTCATCTATCTTGTATCTGCACAAGATATACAAAATATTTTGTATTGATGTTCCAAAAATATATGCAGGTCCAAAATGCTAGGTCCTATAACTGGTATCCTAACCCAAAAGCAATAACTTCTTAATTGACTTGTTTGTCACCTAAGAAGTCATGCAAAAATCAAGTCAACACATGGTTGGTGGGTTCATATAATTTAGTATTTGAAAAAAAAACTTTGCAAACCCTTTTTCAGTAAAATCCCCAACCTCATTAACATTACCTGTAATATTTAGTTCGGTATGCTTATATATAGGGCATACGAAAGGGTCGAGCCTACAACCTGCCCAGACGCCATCCCACCACATACTAAACCACATAGGACATTGTTGTTAATGATAATTAAGCATTTTTACCTACCATTCACTTCCATTCCACCATAGTTCTAACATACACGCAAAAACATTTGTTAAACCCTCGGGTAACAACCTTAATCTCATTAACATCACATGTATTATCAGATCAGTATGCTTATATATAGGGCATATGAAAGGGTCGAGCCTACAACCCGCCCAAACGCCATCCCACCACATACTAACCCACATAGGACATTGTTGTTAATGATAATTAAGCATTTTTACCCCTACCATTAACCCATTAGTTCTTCAGTTTTTCCTTTCTTTGTTCCTGTAAATACAATAATTTGGAATCTCTATTGATTCCTTAAGTTCATCACGCAATCATGATCAACCATAACATTTGTAGAAACAATTCGATAAATGCTTAATTAAATAAATAAATAAACATTTAATAAAATCTAAGACCTAATGATTGGGCCTTGGTCAACTTGAGTAGACTAGTCTTGCAATCAAGGTTCTTAGTAGTAAAGGAGATCTGTAAATCTCATCAAACATGCGACCTATAATCAATCAGTCTAGCTAGGACATCTTTTGATATACAAGCTTTTATAGTTCATTAAACCGTCCATAGTTCGTATAGTTCTTTAGTTCTTTAGCACATGTTATCTTTGAGCATTTCCCAGATGTTCCTCAAAATAGTTAGGGGATTACTGTAAATATCATCAAGTATGCGTCTCATATTCGATCAGTCTAGCTAGGACATTTTTCAAACCTGAGATTGGCACATGCAATCTTTGATATTTCCCAGTCATACCCTTGAAAATAGTTCTTTGAAATAGATCGTTAGTTTTTTGACAACACAACCTCGAAAATAGTTCTTTGATTAGTCCGTTAGTTCTTTGAAATAAACCTTTGAAAATAGTTCTTTGTTTTACATCTTTATTTCTTTGAAAATAGTCCTTTGAAAATTGTTCTTCGATTTGAAATAGTTATATACTCATATTGAATAGATAACTTACTTTGAAATCCTGTATAAAGTATACCTAGATAGATTTTAGGAATACAATTTCACATATAAAACATATGTTAAGTAAAAGCATTTATGCAAATATAATCCAAGAAAATAATTTACGCATGCTTCTCAGCCCCGCGTTTGTAAAACAAAAACGTTTAGAAAAGGGGCAATGAACTCACATGTGTTGCTAAGTATAAGTTACCACAGATAATGCGCGCTCGTTGATTGTAGCTTAAGTCTCTTCAATACCTGAGTTGTTTTAAGAGGTTTGAATACTATAAGTCGTTATAATAGACGCAAACTAGGGTTTTGGTCTCGGTGTGCAACTAGTGTCCTATGTTACTAATGTGTTTTCTAGGTTTTCATCTAACTAGTCTAAGGTATTACCCGTAAGTAACCCCTGATTCCGTAAAACTTTTATTAAATATTTGTAAAGAAATTTGTTTTAAATAAATCTTAAGTTAGAAATCATTTAACTAATTTAAGAAAGTTTATCATTGCTTTTATTTAATAAAACCATAAGGTGTTTTAATAAAAACATATATTTGTTTATTAGACTTAGGTTGATTCAACTTGATTAACTCTAAGCCTAAGATTTAGTCTTAGCTTCCCTTTGTTTTCTCGAACTACTAGTATGTACAACCTAACTTAGAAGTTCCATAGAACTATCTAACTTGGTTGTAAGTAATAGAATAATTAACTAAGCGTTGGGTGTGAATAACTTCCATTACACTTAGTTAATCTTCTCGACTCCTTGTGTCCCTTGCTTTATGTTTAAACTCTTAGTGTCGTTGCATAATCTGTTGTTTACCCTAAATCCCATGTGATAGAAATATATATGTTCAACATTTGCTCAGCAAAATGTTGGGGATTTAATCTTTATCATGAAAAGCTTATTAGTTTATCACCTTTATTTAGTTTCTTATTAGGAAACCCAAATTCCTATCCCATGCACACACATACACCATGCATGCACACACACCCCTCAAACCCTAACGGTGTTTGCTTCGTCTCCATCCCATGACTTCAGCCGAATATGTTTGGCCGTATGAGGCTTTGGATGAAAGGGACTTAACCGATTGAACAAGTGGCGAATGGGTTTGGGCTGAAAGAGAAGACCCCGACCGAAGGAATAGACCGGCGAAGGAGCTGCTTCGGCCAAGGGCCTTTCGGCGAATGAAGGCTGTTCGGCACTCAGGCCATTCGGCGAATGAGGGCATTTCAGCACTAAGGCCATTCGGTGAATGAGGGCAGTTTCGGCACTAAGGCCATTCGGCCGGTCGAGAGCAACCAAGGCAGCCATGGTTACTATGCTAATCGTCCAGGTAAGACTAGGGTGCTTGTTCCTACACCTTTTTAACAGAGTCTCGTGCAAATCCTAGGGCTAGAATGGTGTGTAATCGGCTGAAATAGTGACCGATCAAAAGGGTTTCAAAAACCCTAAAATCGCAACTATAAATCGATTATTACCTCAAATCAGATGGATAAAAGCTCAGATCCCTTGTACTTTCGTGATCTACAAGTGATAGTGGTTGTTTTGACACCAAAAACTCAAGATTTCATGAAGAAACGAGAGAGATCATGTGTGAGGTTCTAGAGAGAAAGTAGAGAGAGAGCGAGGAGACGAAATTGGGGATTGGATCTGGTGGGTGGGGGTTGGGTGGAGTCATAAATGCCTCATTAAAGGCTTCAAAATACCCAGGTGTGTTCGTGTCCGTTCGGTTTCGTTCGTTTTCGCGTAAAATCGTCTGTTTTTCGTCGTTTTCGTAACGAAACGACTTGGTTTTAGAACAAAAGTTTATAAAATTATTTTAGGTGGTTATTCCTAGTAAATTAACTAAATATCTTTTGTTTATTTTAAATTTTCAAAAATATTAAATTTACGGTTTAAAATCGAATCGTACAGTCGTCGCGCGTATTCGTTCGAATCGTCACCCATACAAATACGACGATAACTATACTTTTCAATATGGTTTTCTAATTATTGTATATCGTTCAGAACGTTAAACCTTCAGATATATTCGTACAGGTCGTCACCTATACGAATAATCCGTCGATTTAGCATTCACATAACGACATCCATGCTGTTTTGTTCTATAAAGCCTCACATACGGTTTATACATAATAAAATCCTAACACATAATCACATGATGGTTTTGTAACGCCAGATAATTGTCTGACTGATGAACCATAGTTCTGAACTTTGTTTTCTGAACACAAAATGATAATGAAACATGATATGATTATGACATACAATGAAACACGTATAGTTAGTACCTGATTACTGTTCAAGTTACTGTTGAGATCACTGTTCCGGTGACGTTTCCGGCACTGATGTTACAAAACATCACCATTTTACAATCATTTAAAAGATTTAAGACACATCATACAATACATACTTGTAGTGTGTATGCTTTCTCCCATTGTCAACCACATACTAGACCATATGCTGTAACACGACATTTATATACAAAAATCTACTCCACGTGTAGTTCATCTTAGTTAGCTTTTAAAATATATATGTCTACACCACTTGTAGATCACCTCAATTAACATTTAAAATATAAGGTTTATACATGAACTATTATTAACAGATCAAACCACCCACTAAACTATAATCTTCCCAACTTAATTCCCATTCGTATGTAAATTACCACCAATGCCACACGAATGTCATCGATAATATTGACGAACTTAGTTGCACGTAAAATTCATTTGGTTAAATGGCAATTAGTCAGCTTCGAAAAGAAACATAGGGGTTTGGGATCGGGTAACTTAGTGATGCAAATTTGGGTCTCCTTGCAAAACGGTGGTGGCAGTTTAAAATTGAGCCAAACAAATTATGGAGAAGGACTATTATGGCATTACATGCATCCATAAGACTTCTAGGTTTTATTCTCTACAAAGCTATACTCTTGGGCACGCAGAAGAATATCAAGAGTATTGATTCAATTCTCTTGGATCGGAATATTAATCTAAGATGGTTAATAAAAGGGATGGTAGGTAATGGGCTTTCAATCTAGTGTTGGAGAGATAAATGGGTTGGTGATAGACCTTTGGCGGAATTATTCCCTGCTTTGTATGATCTTGAGTGTTCTAAGAAATGTTGCATCTCGGATTGGCTGGTACCAAGTGGGGATATCATGGAATTTATGTGGCAGTGGAGGAGACTTCCAGTAGGGAGGAAAAGGAAGCCTTGGATAGCTGCACGAGTTCCATAATGCAGGTTCCAATCGATAGGGGCGGGGATCGATGGTTGTGGGAAGCTAAGAACAATGGCTCATTTTCGGTTAAATCTATTTGTTCTCTATGTGCGAAGGATCGACCCATTCAATCTAGTCTCATCTTGTGTTGGTGTAAATGGGTACCAACCAAAGTTACTTTATTGGCATACAAGGCTCTTCTAGGTCTTCTTCTGACATTGGAGAATATTGATAAAAGAGGGATTCAATTGGATTCCTTAGCATGCCCACTTTGTCACGAGTTCACGAAATCAGCATGCCATCTATTCTCTTCTTGTTTTGTTGCTACCAGGATTAGGCAGGGTGTCTCTTTCTTGTTGCGTTCTCCAACCAATATTCGCTTTTAACTTGAAGGATCTCTTGGAGATCTTCAAGTTTGCGGGGGGAGGATCAAAGAAAAAGGAGGCTATTAAAGCGATAATTTTGACCGGCTTATGGTGCATCTGGAAGGCTTATAGTGAGGTGATCTTTAATAAAAAACGTGTTCCTTCCAAAAGATGTTTGAGGAACTCAAAACTCTGAGCTTCCTTTGGGTCAAACATCATGCTAAATAGAGATTGTTGACTTGGGAGGATTGGTGTAATTTTTCCTTCTATTTTGTTGTTTTTGTTTTGTACTTGGTGATTGTATGGTGTTTGGGGTGTTAGCAACTTGCTTGCCCTTGGTGTTTTAATGAAATTCGTTGTTCAAAAATAAAAAAAACTAAACACACCAACCTAGTTTGTTAATTAATTATTTTGACTTGATTATCCAATAACATTTGTTCATTAATTGTTAAATATCATTAATTCTAACTATAATTAAAACCAACTTAATCATTTATTATTTATTATATATCTAATTTATTACTTAACTAGGCTATTAGCCCGTATATTACACGGATTCCTTATAAAATATTAAATAGTTTGTATAGAAAATTAGAAATTATAAACAGTGTTTTGATTTAGAATTATAGAATTAGTACACAACCTTATAAATTTGTAACAATTGAAATATTTAAAACAACGGATGCTAAAAACTTCTATTAGTACTACTTAAAAACTAATTGTTATAAATGATTAGGATAAGTATCATTTCTGTATTATTTTTAAAGTTAAAAAATTCAATTAAAATATCATTAAACATAAAGGGGAAAAAGTGTAATTTTCCTTATAATTTTAATAAGTTTTTGCTTCTAAATTTTTTTAATATTTGTTTTTAAAAATGTCATTTTTTATAAAAATTCAGATGCTTAAAAACTCCCGTTGATAGTTTATTTCATTAAAAGTTTGAAAACTTGGTTTTTATAAAACTTTTATTTTCAAAAATCCGATTTAAAATATTTTCCTACTCATAAGTTTTAATTTTTAGAAATTATTATATATTATAAACTTTAAAGTGTGTTTTTTTAAATAAAAAGAGTTGATTCTTAATTTATTAAATAACTACTTTTAATATGAAAAATATAGATAACATAATTAGTCATTAAATATCATTATTTAATATAACAGATAATTAAGTTGTATAAAAAATGACAAGTGACATTTAAGGTCTAAAATTATGACAAGTGACATTAGAGTTTAAAATTGTGACAAGTGGCATAAAATACGTTTGTTTATTATCATAGTAAGATTATTAATTTATATATTATTAGATATAAATAAATAAATGTCAAAAATTTATTTAAATTAAACAAATAACCATTTATATATTTTAAAAATTACTAATTTAGTAAGTTTGCAATAACTAAAATTAATAATTAATAAAAAAACTTATTTATAATTTCATAAAATCTATAATTAATAAAAAAGCTAATTGAGTGGGAAAACTTATTTAAATCATGTCAAATTTTATAAAGATGGGATAACAAAACATGTTGAATATGAAGTTATATTTTAGATTTTATATTATTTAATAAATTTAATTGTTATAAACATGCTTAATTAGTAATACACCATTGCATAAGTTAGAACCCATGACCTTCCATTTTAATAAACAAAGCCTCTACCAAGTGAGTTAGTCCCATATTGGCGTAATATTTTTATATATGAAATGATTATTATTTATTTAATTTAAATAAATAGTTGTTATTTATTTATTGATCAATGATTAAATAATAAGTTAGATATTTAAATAATAAATGATTAAGTTATTTTCAATGATAGATAATCATTAATAACATGTAACAATTAATGTGAGAAAATGTACAAATGTAGGTTCAATTAGCAAACCCTTTTGTTATTAGTGTTAACGTTTCAACCGGCATAAATGCTTATGTAAATCAAGAATGATTAAAATGATAATGCACGTAGTCATTATGTTCATGCAACATAAAAACACTTCACATTAGAATCTAAATTTCCATCTATATAATTTAACTAATTATTATTTTATTAAAATCTTGTTTAACTTTGCAGATTATATTCTTGTATTTCTATGTGACTCCCACATTTGTTTTATACTTTTTTCTATGTTGTAAATATCTATAAAAGTCCTAATATTCATACACCACACCCTCTTTTATACACCATGCTCAAATCAAATCAATCATAGCTACTCACATACTTTTTATTTATACATATTTTTTTAATATTTTTCTATATCAAAAAATACAAAAAATGTTGTTATTCATGCACCTGTGTACTAATATTCACACCTTAAAATATATTATGGAGATAATGAATAGTCAATATTTGTAAATATATAATCATTATTAATGAAACTGTAAATAAAAACTGAGATGAGATATTGAAGTTTTTTTCTAACGGCAACAATCGATTGTTGGTCCTTCCGTGAAGGCGCCATCTATATCACATAAGAGGTTTGAAATTCTATCACTCGTTTTTATTTCCATTAAATCATAAGAATATTAGCAAATATGAGATTTTGATAATTTTAAAGTTTTAAAAGCAATCACTACTAGAAAACACGTCTGTTTAGAAGAAAATTTTTGTCGGAAATTTGTCTAAAAACATTATTTCTGACCAAATTTTGACAAGATATAGTAGTTGGAGAAAACATGGATGGAAAAATATTTTTGGCGACACATTTTCCGACTAACGTCCGAGAACTTTTCTGACAAAAAAAACTAAGATTAAGTTTTATTTTTTTGTTTATTCTAACTTGGTTTTGACAAAACTACTTTTTAATTTTTTTTTCAGATCATATATTTTATTTATTTCTTATTTTTTATTATGTTTCCGACGAATTTCCGACCACCAACTTTATTTATTTATTTTTTTTTGTGTTTCCAACAAACTTCTGACAAACATTTCTTACTTTTTCCTTATTTGTTTCTAGTTGTTTCCAACAAAAAAAAGCGTTTCATAAAACAAAAAATAAAAATAAAACTACGATAAACTTAAACTTTTTCGTGCTTTAAATGCAGAAAAATTCATTACAAATCAATTTAATGAATCGATTTAATATACAGTCTAATACTTCCTTGGGGACATGTGTGTATGTTGCCCAAGGTCCATAAAAACTCATTAAATAAATTCGAATCACCCTATAAATTTTACCTTTTGAAAGTGAAACAAATAAGCAAATAAGCATATAACAAGAATAAACATAAATTTTAATGTTAAAAGGATATGTTTTCTCCGATTTGAGAGATAAATTCCCTCAAAAGAAGGATTATGAGGCAAGTCTGTAGCATGATAGCCAAGCTGAGTTACATCTTCCTCCTCATTATAATCCTCATCTTCAAGAGACTCAATGTGATCTCTGACAATGCTAAACCCATCTTGGGATCCCCCATATTCGTCGTGAGAAACACCGCTTCCTTCTGATGACTTGTGATGTTCTCTGGGAGTTAAGAATCTTCCCTTTCCACTCTCATCATATAATCTTGTAGATTGAAAGACAAACACACTAAGTTGAGTGTATGCACTCAGAGACCTACGATGTTGCGGTGCAAAATTTCGTGGCTCACGATTATCACCTTTCTTAATAATTGGGGCAATGTATACCGAACAGTAGGTAACAAGTTCATTCACCATGCGTTCCTAATGATTGAACCCTCAACCCTTGCTTTGTTTCGAATTCTTCTTTTTGTTAAACACAACTTCCTACATTTTGCAATTATCAAGAATGTGTTTGGGGTACCAAATCATCTAGATGTAACATTTTCTTACGTACATATGACCCAAAAGAACATGCACAACATTGTGACAGCCTCAAATATCACATTTGAAACAAACCACTTTGATAGCAAGTGGAAGAAACCGTTTCATAAGCATGTGACAATCATGGCTTTTGAAACTATAAAGACTATTATCTTTGTTGTTTGCACAGTGTCCTATATTTGATACATACTCATTCGGAAATTTAAGGCTTTTTAGCCATGTACAGAGTTGTTTAGCATCACATTTTGGCATAGTGTGATCTTCCCTATTTTTAGTCAACTTCTCATTGTTACAACGAATGCGGTTTAAAAGAGGTAGGTCCCAAAAAAGGCTCAATGTGCTGCCTTACCATCATATTGTCCTTGGATTTGTTTGTGCCCATAAATATTTGAAACAGATTGTCAAATATATTTTTCTCGGTATGCATCATGTCAAGGTTGTGTCTGATCAACAAATTACGCCAACATGACAGTTTTGAAAAGATCTTTTTACCCATTTATGTCTCCCCAAGTTAGTTGGTATTCCGTATTCTATATTATAGGGGGTACCTTTATAAACAAAGGGAAAATGTTGGATAGTCTGCGACATTTCCTCTTGGCTTCAAGATAGATCTTATGTTCCTCATTGTTTTGTTTTTCTTAAAATTTGTCTTATCTTTTAGAAACTATGTTTAACCGAAGGATATTATCAATGATAGTTAAACCAACATTGTTTCCATACTAATTGAAGCTAGAATGATCCCAATTTATCTGAACAATATGGCTAGCTAACTTTCCATGTGTCCTCCATCCAGACAACATTGCATAAGTAGGGAAGTTGCTAACTCTCCATATCTATTCGACTTTTATTTGGAAATTATTCACTCGATAGGTATCATAAGTTTCAATGTCATGCGTGAACAACGATTTCAACTCCTCTACTATAGGTTGTTGGAAAATGTCCAAATTATGTCTAGGATTCTTGGAACCATGATTGGGAACATGCATCTATATGTACTCATATTTCAACGCCAACCAAAGGAGGAATGTTGTGCTAACTTAGGAATGACAAAGTCAAATGGTTCCAGGCTCGACCTTCACCAAGATGACTCATCTTTTCTCTTTGTCTTTGATGAACTGTGTGCTAAGTTAAATATTCGAATGTCTTCTTTGTATAGAACAATCTTTGAAGTCTTGGTCCCACCTTCATGTAAGACATCACCAACTTAGGCACCTTATTCCCCCTTTCCTTGTATGTTTTTTCATTTCATACTATACAATGATCCAAATCATGAAATGATCCTCTAAATAGTATGAATTGGTTTGTGCATACATGAATCTGTTCTGAGGGCAACTCCAGTGGTTTCAACATCTTCTTGGTCTTGTAAAAGCTTCTAAGTAGCTAGCTTCTCACCATCAAGATAGACAATCTTTGATAATTGGAAGTGGTTATCATAAGTCTAGTCGGAAACATTGAATTTTGATTTCCAATGCAACAGCCTAGTGGTGATGGAGAGTGTGCTAGCATGATGAATGATGATTTGGTGCATGATTTACAAAACCATGCAGGTTTTGAACTTCGACCCATGTCTTGGGAGGGCACAAATTCCAGATTTTTGCCTATGGTACACGGACATCTGACTTCCAGCACATCTACCCATTGTATAGTTCTCCTTCGAATGTTAGGAGCGTAGGATTGAAAATATGAGAGGCCCCGAACCCCGGGAGTCCCCTCGATTGGCAAAGCATCAAAAGCATAGCTCTTAAACTGTAGAATAGTCATGTATTATAGCAACGGAAAACCTTACATAACTTTTAAGCATAACTAAAAGATCTAAACCATATTCGTAAATTATTATTTAATCTCAGTAGGCATGCCAGTTCTTGAATAGGTACTCCTCATGTCATGCCATGAGCCATCATATCCTTATCATAACTTGCTCAACCTTACATGCATACTAAATCAAGTCAGCTTTAGCTGGTGAGTTCTATGTTAACTTTTTAATAAAAATCTTTGCTCATTCATATCTTTATATACATAACATAATTCAAATACATAACATACATATCATCATGACATCAATCATACCGTGCATAAAACTTTAGCCTTCACTGCTGACCGAAGTCAACATGCTTGTGCGGAACAAGATTCTATACCTGACGACAGAAGTCGACATGCTTGTATAAATACAAGACTCTATAACTATCAACCCGAAGTTGACAGCTCATGCATGCTTAAGACTTCCCCAACTGGCGACACAAAGTCGACAGTCTTGTGTTTCCACAAGACTCTATAACTATCAACTGAAGTTGACAGCTCATACCGGTACAAGACTTCTTTACATACATCATTCATATCCATAACATCATTCGTTCATACATAACATGGTTTAAATCTTTTAAACCATCATAAACATAAACACTTTTCCGTACCGTAGTGATCAACTTTTGCCCGGCCGTAGCTGGGATTCTAAAACCACATTTTCTGCTCGACCTCGGTCGAGGTTTTCAAAATCATTTATTTATCAACCGCAGTTGAGACTTAAAACATTCTTTACCTTAAGATTCTTTTATCTGACCACAACCAGGTTAACATCATTTTCACAAAATAGTTTCATAACATGCATGGCAGCCCAAAATGATAAAACATTTGAAATAGGGCTACAAAGAACTCACCTGAGCTTAGTAAAGCACAATTTGCTAGCTTTTCTTCCTTTCCTTTCTTTCTCACTTCAGAATGATATCCTATTAATATTAATATATTATCATGATTATTACCTTATCGTGAAGGTGCTCAAATTTACATGACCGCTCGAAACTTCGGCTTGTCGTAACTTTAATTCGGAGCTTTGTTTCAAAATTTCGATTACACTCATTTTGATCATTTTTATCTGTGCATTCATATTATGCTTAAAGATTACTTATTAGCTCGGCTTAGATAAGTTTATTCCCTTATTTAATTAGTTCATCTTAGGGTGTTGCTAAACTTACTGTACAATAACATTGCTTTAAAGCAAACGGAAGCACATACATACTCATACCCTACACAAACCCGACAACACCCATGTAATATCACACAACCATAACCAACCGTGATTCAAAACCCTGAGCCAGATCCTATTTACTTGAACTATAGCTACTGGAAGTAAATCATACCTTTAAACGCGGAATGAAACTTTAACTGGTTCGACTCCCTTAAAACAGATCTACATCGTAAGATATATGACAAGATTTTTTATTACCTTCTTTGCTTGTAAGAAATGGAAGTCGATTAGAAAGAACTTTGAATGTTTTAGAATCTGGTTCTTATCTTCACGCCTTAATATCTAATACTTGAAGTTGAAGTCGGTTAAAATTGAAAAAATATCTTGCAGGATGTCATCTTTGTTTGAATGTCAAACATGCATTTATTTAGAAGTTTCAATTAGGCCCTTGGACTTTGAAGTCCTATTTTTAAAACCCCCTTCTACTTTGCTCACATATTTTTAATATTCACGAGCTTATATCGTGTTCATACTTTATCGTATGACTGGCCCGCTTATATTAATTTGATCGTAATTACTTCGGGAACGTTCATAAAAATTTCGAACCCAAACGGTTACATAAATTTTGTACGTTATGAATAGGCTTTATAATGTGTCCATACATAATCAGATATTTTTATCGTTTATATCCTTTTGATCGTAATTACTTTACGAATGTTTATATAAATTTTGGACATAAACGGTTACCGAAATTTCGCACGTTTATTAATAGGTTACAAAATTTTCGGTTGTTACAAGTCTACCCTCCTTGCAACAGGTTTTGTCCTCGAAACCTGTTACGTTCCAAAAAGATGTGGGTAGAGTCGTTTCATCTTGTCTTCAGTCTCCCATGTAGCCTCAGATCTTTTTCGGTGTTTCCATTGAACCATAACTTGTCTAATCGTCTGGTTACGTAGTTGTTTTCTTTCGTATCAACAATTGCCACCGGTTCTTCTATGTAGTTCAATCTTTCATCAATTTCAATATCATTTAACGGCACATATGCTACATCATCTGCTTTTTCTTAAGTGTGAAACGTGAAATGTCGGATGAATTCCACTCAATTCATCTGGCAATTCCAATCGGTAGGCTACCTTACAGACCCGTGCCATTATTCGAAAAGGTCCAATAAATCTCAGACTCAGCTTCCCTCTTTTCCTAAATCGAATAATTCCCTTCCATGGTGAAACTTTTAACAGTACCTAATCACCTACCTCGAACTCTATTGGGATTTGCCTTTTGTCAGTGTATGACTTCTGTCGATCCTGTGCAGCTTTCATTCGCGCTTTAACTAGTTGAAGCTTTTCAGTCAAATCAACTACTGCAGCTTTGCTTCCCACTTCTTTCTGTCCTACTCCTCCCCAACATACATGTGTTAAACAACGTCGTCCGTACAACGCCTCGTATGGTGGCATTCCAATACTAACATGATAGCTGTTGTTGTACGAAAATTCCACTAGTGGTAAATGATCATCCCAACTACCACCAAATTCAATAATACAAGCTCTGAGCATATCCTCTAAGGTTTGGATAGTCCTTTCAGACTGTCTGTCGGTCTGAGGATGATACGCAGTGCTGATATTGAGTTTTGTTCCCATTGATTCATGAAACTGTTTCCAGAATCTTGAAACAAATCGCGTGCCACGATCGGACACTATAGAAACTGGAACTCCATGTCTTGTAATTATTTCTTTCACAAATAATTCAGACAGTTTCTCCGACGTATAAGTCTCACGTATAGGCAAGAAATGAGCACTTTTTGTTAGTTGGTCTACAATCACCCAAATAGTATCATGACGTTTTGCTATGAGAGGCAACTTAGTAATAAAATCCATGGTGATGTGTTCCCACTTCCATTTCGAGACTTCTAAAGGTTGCACATAACCATAGGGTTTCTGATGTTCAGCCTTTACTTGCGCACATGTCAAACATTTGTTTACGTACTGCATCACATTAAACTTCATACCTGGCCACCAGTAATCCTTTCGGAGGTCTTGATACATTTTCGTTGCACAGGATGAATAGAGTAACGTGACTTATGCGCTTCATCTAAAATCCTTGACCTGATGATCCTGTTTCGTGAAACCCACATTCGTCCAAATCGGATCTTAACACCGAACTCATGTTCTTCTAAACTTTTAATTTGGCCAAGGATTCTTTTGAATCCAACATTTTCCTACTTTAGTCCTTCCTTCCATCCATCCTTGAGCTCATTAAAACATCTGGCATTACTACCAAACTAATAGACATAACTCATATAGCAGGGTGTTCTGTCTTGTGACTTAGAGCATCATTCACCACATTAGCCTCATGGGTTTTTAATTGTCTTGAGGCATACGTTATTATCTTCCCCCTTTTACTGTACTTTTCTGTTTCTCATATTATTTTCATTTTAACGAGTGAAATAGTTCACATCTTCTTCCGTATTTCCCTCGTTTTAATTGTAGAATACTCCCATGTTGTGTCGGGACCTTTTTCCTAAGTATCCCTCTTTTGGCATTTCTATCATATCTCTTCATGCTTTAATCAGATGTTGAAAATTATATGGTAACAAGTCGTCTTTACTATTATGTCATACTCTTTAGCTATAACAGGTAGCTTATTATTTCACTTAATCCTTGTGTCCTTATCTTTTCCTAACTTGTATGCTACAACATGTCATATTCTTTAGCTATAACATGCGATATTCCTTAGTTTGTTGATGGTGCTAACATTTTCTCATTTAGTCTTTACAAACAGTTATCTCTCTTGGCATTAAACCATTTATAGAGCACTTGATGGAAGTTGTTAACATAACATTCATACACATATTAGCATTAACACATTGTCAATGCATAAGACCAACCATATTTACCATTGCCTAAAAACTAACCAAACCAAGTCATGGTGCTGTTACTAGATTTCATTAGTCACCTTATAGTGAGGATTTTCTCGTTTCCCTCAATAAGAAGGTTTTATCATTTACTTCATCATTTACCTCACTAAGAGGATTTCATCACTTTTCCTTTTTAAGAAGACTTTATCGTTTGCCTCAACAAGAGGACTGCATCATTTGATCCACTTTAGGCATGACAATCTTATCATAAAACTTTCCTTTGATAACAAATGTATGCACACTATCATGTAACAATATCATGAATTTTCTTATACATGAGACAATGGCAAATATCCTTTATCATTAAGCTTGTACTAATAGAAAGCTCCTTAAGTAGTTTCTTGCAACAGACGCAAGACTCTTTTAACACCCGTAACCGCATTAAACCCATCTTTTATAACCTATACTTTAAGCTAGGGGTGTTCAAGAAACGGTTCGAACTGCGAGAACCAAAGACCCGAACCGTGAAAACAGGTTCGGGTACCCGTTTATAAAAGAAGGTTCGGGTTTCGGGTATGTTTATGGGGCTTAATCGGTTTCGGTCCGGTTCCTGGTTCTAACCCGCGGGTTACCCATGAAACCCGGACCGGTTTTTTAACCTAGTTTTTTTAGAAAAATTAAAAATGCCTACCTATACAAGCTAGTTTCTAATTGAGAATTGAGATTTCATGATTCTAATAGGCAACTTACTCGACACAGGGTGACTATCCAACTTCAAGTTTTCAAATGTGATTTTCATTTTTCAATTCAATTCATCATGAGCAAGCACCAACTTGAATATTTAAAGACATTTTTAAATGTTTGTGATATTATCATGTATAGAATTATGTCATATTCACGTTCCAAAACATTAGCACCAAGTAAACGAACCATTTCTCTATTTTTTTCTTACAGGTTTTTGATGTTATGTTTTAACTGATTGCTTTTACATTAAACAGGTCCAAACCCGCGAAACCCACCAAAACCGAACCGTGAAACCCGTATTACCCGGAACCGGTTTCTAATAATCGGTCCGGTTCTCGGTTCCCAAATTTATGTTAAAACGGGTTCGGTTCCGGTCCGGTTCCGGACCGATAATCACCCCTACTTTAAGCTTTATACATATTCTATGCATGTTCAACATCTATTATCTTTCTGAAGACAAGATAGTTCATTAGACGATAACAATGTTGCAACACTTATGTATTATTATTAACATAAATAGGTTCCAGTTAGAGTTATTAACATCATCTCTAACATCTTTAGCATACCTGTTCTAGGCATGATCGGTCTTCACATCACTTTTGTCAAAAGTAAGTTGTATCATTTCGACCTTTCATAAACTTCGAACTATCTTGATGATTTAACATTTCTTTCCATTCGCATTTGACATAAGACGGACTCTAGACTTTGCATTCACTTATATTTGATGCTAGGCATGCATTCATTTATCTTCGCTTATCAATTCCTAATCACACCTTTATCACATATGTTCGTGTAGTCAGCTTTAATATCTCACTTCCACGTTTAGTAAACATAGATACAATTCTCAATTCCCAATGTCAACATGTATTTCTCAACCTAGTGGGACCTTGTCAGGATTTAGGATACTAACAAAGCATTATCATTCATGAAACAAAGAATAATCTTATTAAATTTCTAAGTCAAAATTTGACCTGCATTACCCCAATCAGATATGCTCATCCTTAGTTTATATTATTATTCATCCACAAATGATGAATAATTCATCCATAAATGGAGTTCCTCGTTCGTTCGTAAGCCATTTCCTTCATTCGTAATTTAGTTCTATCATTCGTAAATTAAATGGGATCACCTACGCATAAACTCAGTCACCCATAGATGAGCTAGATCTCCTACAAGTGAACCCAGTTAATCACAGGTGGAAATAGTAATCCTTATGTGAATCTGGTCCTCTTCCAGTGATTTAGTACAATGTACTAACCTGAATTTCTCGCAAACGATATGAGTCATTCACTGGTGATTTGGCCATCTGTTTGTGTACTTTCTCACACGCATATGATTTTTCTTCTGCGAGAAATCTATCATTTATAACCTTGTAGGTCGCCCGTACCGATTCTCTTCATCCATATTGATATACATACACTCATATCTTCATCATGTTATCATTTCCCGAATGGTTACACCATGCGCTACATCCACCATAGGTGTCCTTATCACTTCCCATGTATGCTTTACTTCTTGAATCGTCATTGTCTTCAAATTACATTTCTATCATTGATAGAACTCTGTTTCCATATTATAATGGTTTCCTTCATTATCAACCTTATAGGATAGGTTATTCGATCACCAATAACTTCCCAATAACTTCAACAATGAATTCAATGTGACCATAATGCAATTTAGGACATATAAGGTATTCGTATGATGGACAATAATACAAAATCAGTTGTATAGTAAATCATTAATAACAGTGTTCGGAATATCATTAGTCATTTACTTTTCCAACCGTGTTTCTATTATTCTCATTCATACTTTATACCCATTAATCCATGAGTCTTTGTCAAATCAATAAAGTAAGACCTTAACCAGTATTCATCTGCCTAAACAAGCATTCCCAATTGTTTCTATAACTCTTTCAACCTTTCTAATCGCATTTTGTTCTTTACCTTTATTGGCATCGAATAGTTATGATTCGTTTAGTCATTGAATCTTTCCTTTGGTGTCCAAGTCATGTGACAGATGAAACCTGAGCATTATTCATATAGACAAATCCGTAACCGCGGTATCTAATTGCAGTCACTATTTATCTGTACTTGTGTGTCTAGGGTTTCTTCTACCACATGCTTAGTTCATTTCCTAATAAATATTTTTACCAATAGTCAAGACAATATTACATATTCATGTATCTTAACACATATAGGCACATATACATGCATTTTTACTTTAACTACTTCATGTTAACTTTAAGACACATATACATTAAATCTATTCTACTATTTCATAACATATACTCTTTACCATGGTAAGACGCTCGTGGCATCGAACTACCCTTGACTGGCTTCCTTAGCCTTGGTCCCATTCTCAGTTTAAGTTTAGGCATCAAGTTATGCCCGGATTTCTCAAACTATGGCTCTAATACCAACTTGAGAGGCCCCGAACCACGGGAGTCCCCTCGGTTGGCAAAGCATCAAAAGCATAGCTCTTAAACCGTAGAATAGTCATCTATTATAGTAGCGGAAATCCTTACATAACTTTTAATCATAACTAAAAGATCTAAACCATATTCGTAAATTATTATCTAATCTCAATAGGCATGCCCGTTCTTGAATAGGTAGTCCTCATGTCATGCCATGAGCCATCATATCCTTATCATAACTTTCTCAACCTGACATGCATGCTAAATCAAGTCAGCTTTCGCTGGTGAGTTATATGTTAACTTTTTAATAAAAATCTTTGCTCATTCATATCTTTATATAACATAACATAATTCAAATACATAACATACATATCATCATGACATCAATCATACCGTGCATAAAACTTTAGCCTTCACTGCAGACCGAAGTCAACATGCTTGTGCAGCACAAGACTCTATAACTGAAGGCCGAAGTCAACATGCTTGTATAAATACAAGACTCTATAACTATCAACCCGAAGTTGATAGCTCATGCATGCATAAGACTTCTTCAACTGGCGACACGAAGTCGACAGGTTTATGTTTCCACAAGACTCTATAACTATCAACCGAAGTTGACAGCTCATACCGATACAAGACTTCTTCACATACATCATTCATATCCATAACATCATTCATTCATACATAACATGGTTTAAATCTTTTAAACCATCAAACATAAACACTTTTCCGCACCGCAATGCTCAACTTTTGCCCAGCCGCAGCTGGGACTCTAAAACCATATTTTCTACTCGACCTCGGTCGAGGTTTTCAAAATCATTTATTTCTCAACCGCAGTTGAGACTTAAAACATTCTTTACCTTAAGATTCTTTTATCTGACCTCAGCTAGGTTAACGCATATGTGTTATTATTTAATTGTTTTATTTATATATAGCTATGACAATTGGTAAAAGTTGGATAAACTTGCGAAATCGGAGATCTTCGGATTTCTTAAACGGTCTTAATAACTTCATAGAGATTGCCAAAAATCATGTCAATAGTGAAGGTAAAACGTATTGCCCATGTAAATGTTGTGCCAATTCAAATAGGTCACTTCAGAATTTGAGTACGGTTTATGCCCACATACATGACGGGGGGTTTCTACAGTCATATACAACATGTGTTTATCATGGTGAGAAGTATCCTAACGCTGCAGAGATAGAAAATCTATGGGCTTCAAACACACACACTTCTGTAACAAACAATGAAATGTTTGATGCAATTGATGATGTTTTGGCGGAACATAATACAAATGACGATGATGTAGATGAATATGAAGGTGGCTTAGATCCAGAATTTGACGTATTGCTTAAGGAGCTTAATACAGAGTTATATCCTACTTGTACTTGGATGTCTTCTTTAAATTTTCTTGCAAAATTAATGCACATTAAAGTGATTAACAAATGGACAAATAGTTCATTTGATCAACTTTTAGAGCTTTTAAGAGCTGCATTTCCAAAAGAAAATCAAATTCCATCATCACATTATGAAGCTAAGAAGAAGTTGAGAAACATTGGGTTAGGATATCAATCTATTCATGCTTGTCACAATGATTGTGTTCTGTTTTGGAAAGAGAATGCTCTTATGCAAAATTGTCCTATTTGTAATGAAAGTAGATGGGTTGATAAGAATACAAAAGGGAAGAAGGTACCACAAAAAGTGTTGCGTTACTTTCCTTTAACTTCTCGTCTTCGACGAAAGTATAGCTCTCGATTCACGGCAAAAGATATGACATTGCATCATACTGGACGGTCAACGGATGGTATGATGCGCCATCCGGTTGACGGTAAAGCATGACAAGAATTTGATAAGAAATATCCCAATTTTGCCAAAGAACCCAGAAATGTTCGATTGGACTTGGCTGCTGATGGCTTTAACCCTTTTGGTAACATGAGTCAGACTTATAGTATGTGGCTTTAACCCTTGTTACACGTACATGCATATGTTACTAACTAACTTTTTACACGTGTAAAATTAAACATTAATATGTTACAAGTAAAAAACATGTACTTATATACTTTTTCTAATTATTTTTTATAATAATATATATTATATAGTTAAAAAATTACGATGAATATTACACAAGGTTTTTTCAACTGAATCATTATTTATCTTTTAAACACACTTAAATTTGTTCCAACTTTAGAAAGGTTAACAAGCTAGCATGTTTAATTACAATAAACTTCAACACCAACAAAAATCTAGGATCTATTTATCAAAAGGATTGATATCATATTCTAGATTGCACCAGGAATTCACATTCTTGTTGGACGTAAACAGTAGCTTATAATTTAATTATATAACCATTGAGAGAGAGTTGAAACTAAACATGACAATCTTATCACAATAGTAAACATGTGGTTGATTCATGATTGGACCCTTTAATAATTTCCATGTGTTGTTTTAGGTCTGTGGGTCAAAATGGACCCATATGAAAATGAAAAGGATGGGCAGGTTCACATGGGCAAAAGTGAATGGGTCCTCCAATAATATAATATCTAAAATTTGGTTTCAAGTATTATATAATATTCTATTGATATAAATAAAAATACTCTGGTTATAAACGGTTTCTGGTAGGGTGGTAAATGAACCAAACATTCAACGAGTGTTTCTTGAACTGCTAGGCAGGAGATACGTTTATGTTCCGTCGTTTAATAAATGAACAAACATGAACAAGATATTTTTTTTGTTTAGTTATATAAACGAACATGTGTAGATGTCATGTTCATTTATTTGTATTTTGTGAACATTCAGTAATTTATTGGTTTATGTTCATTTAAATTCTTTTATTTTGTTTATTTGATAAATGTATTTTATAATATAAATTTATGCAAGTTAAGTATGTTTATGTTTGATATTGAGAAGGTTGATTTTTATTTTTAAATAAATAAATATGTGTGTTTTTGTATTTGTTAACATGTTCAATTTCTTAATAAACGAAAACGGACAAGAATTTTCGTTCGATTAATGTTTGTGGATCGTTCATAAACAAGTTAAATCTTAAACAAACAAACATGAACACGATTTTGCTTGTATTCATTCGATTCATTCACAACTCTAGTTTGATGCGCACAAATTGGTTCCAGTTCGTGTCATCAAAAGTCAGGCCATGCTCATAATGTAGCTGGTTTTAGAGAGGGGAGTAATTGCTTTAGTTATGATCTTGTTAACTAAATAGACTCAAGGGCAGAGGTAGGTTAATGGGACTGTAGTCCCGAGACAACAACGATTTTTCAGTGTATATGGACATTTATAAATGGTATTTTCAAGTAACAACATCGGTAGTAACACCATTGATTATCAAATTATGACAATCCGACATTCTGGGTTAACTCCGTTAACTGAAAACTAACGGGAATTGTAAGAAATCACACAAAGTCAAACTAGAGGGATTAGAAGTGAACAAAACAAGTCTAGAAAAACTTCAATTACAAGGATTTAACTTGTAATTAGTTAAATTGTACAATTTTGACTTTAAAGGTCAAAATTGGTTTATGAAACATGGGGGAAATTCGAAATTTGAATTAATACACTATAATTAATCAAAATAAACATTCATAATCATCACATTGATGATGATTATCAATTGTCATCAGTTATTGAACTCAATAACGATCGAATTAAACCCAAAACGAACCTAAGGCTCGAAACCGTCACTAGCAACTACTCATATAATTCGACCATTACTCACCAAATTGAACCTTTACAAACACTAATAGGCCTCTACACACAACAATTCGAAGAAAGCTACACTTGGAGACGAATTCGGTTGGAGGTTCGGCCAAACTCAAGCCTCTAGTTGATCTCCTTCAATTGGACATCAAATAAGGTAATAATTAACTCCTACACTACCTAAATGTCCCGATTAAGGAAAGCCGTATGTCAATTTCGAGTTTTAATATCGAATTACATGAATTCGATTATTAGGGTTCTTGAATAAGAACGAATTGGGGTTTTCGATACAAATGGGTTCTATAATCAAATTAAATCACACACAGTTTTGGAATAATGCTTTTAATAAAAACCCTATGATGATTTCATCTAATTACAACGAGTTAAATGATTTTGGATTCTAGGGTTTTTGATACAAAACGTTTTGGGGTTTTCGATTCAAACGAGATTGAAAATCAAATTAATCTTTACAGAGAGTTTCGAAATCATTCCTTAAATGATACCCTTTGTTAATTTCATATAACAACAATGAATCGAAGGATTTCATGTTCTAGGGTTCATCTTAAGAACGAAATTAGGGTTTTTGGTCTAAACGAGGTTAATAATCAAATTAAAACACACACCATCAGTTTTGCAATATTCTAATTGACAAAACCCCATGCTAATTTCATTAAACAACATCAAATCGAACATGAACCAGTTACGAGATTTTTCCTTTAAAATGATTTGGGGGTTTTGATCCAGATAAACATGAAAATCCAATTAAATCACATAGAAAGCTACGAAATCCGTTGATTAATAAAAACCCCATGGATTAACAGTTTGACATAAACAAATTTAAACAATTTGGAATGATGAATTTGAAAATCACATTCGAAGCTATGCATGTCAAGATTGGGGACTTTGAAATGATGATTGGTCAAATTAGAACCACCATTGAAGTCGCATGGACCTGTTGAACCAAAGCCCCATGGTTGCAGGCTTGATTGATTTCAAATCAAAGGTCAATTGAACCCAAATGGTTCGGTTTAGGTTTACAAAAGGGGAACCTGATTGTTGGAGGTTAAAACAATTAGGTTGGGGTTCCGAATGCGATTCCCTAGCGGGTTGGTTTGATAGAATGGGTGTGTTGTGAGGGTGAGGTCGGGGGTCCAAAACCATGCCCCACCGGTTTTAAACCAAAATGCCATTTTTTGGATTTTTGACCATAACTCTCTCATTACAACTCCGATTTAATCCGTTACAGTTGTGTTGGAACCAGAATTGAATTCAAAACATAATGAAATAATAAAATTTACATTTTAACCCGGAAACATTGTTGCGCATAATTACGCGTGTTTAAACGAAATCGTATATACTTATATGATTTAAACAAACGAACTCAAAGTTGTACATACTTTTGTATGTACGTTTAAACAAACAAACATATGTTTGTTGACACGTATGTGATTACAAACATGATCTGACATTTCAAATAACGTAGTGTTATTGTAATAACACAGATTATTCGTCGAAGGTTGTCTACGTGATTTCATGAGTATTTGATCATTTAGTGGCATTCTAAGGTGCGTACACAGCCCCTTTTTACTTTTACTGTTTTGGGAGAGAATACATGTGCAATCAAACACTTTTAGATACATATCACTTGCATAAGTTAGCTATTTACTACAAGTACAAACATAGCATTTGAAGTCCTTACATATCGAATCGTTTAGTTTGTCGTAGTGCAAAGCATGGTAGTTGAAGATAGATCTATTGGGTTTGACAAACCTCAATCGGTAGCTGGTAGATCTACGCACGTGTTTAACTGACCAATTCAATCATTACTATTGTTTGTGCTAGATAATAGTGGAAAGGCAACCAACATTTAATCAGTCAGCTTCGGTGTCGATCGCTTATGTAAATAGTACAAATGACTACCTATCATGACTATGCAATGTGTGATTATGTGATTTGTAAATATTACTTACAAACAGTTTGTTCAATCATTTGTGATTATTTATACAAATCTGTGTACACACCAACCTTGTGTTGACTATACTTGCATGTTTTCTCAGGACGCTAAGACACAAGCACGAGCAAGCAGGGACTAGGATGCTGAGTCTCATGCATCATTTCAATTCAATTGTTTTGGATTTGGTTATTTAAGACACTGAACCTTGTAATTTATATTTTTGCAAATGTCATGGTTTGACATGGATTTTCAAACACTTCCGCAGCGCTACATTTTTATTACATTTGTGAGCTAATATTTGTTTGAAAAGCATATAGAGGTCTGTTGGACTAAAAGAACCAATGAGCCTGATCAGAAAAATCTCTAAGTCTCACAGCACTTATAACGACTGAAAAAGACACAACAGCTGACATTCAATGTACTGAAGACACAAGATCTGAAGTGATATACAACAGCTGAAGTGCAATTCATCAGATGTTGTAATGTGTAGTTTAGTCTTCAGTAGTTTTCTTTCAGTTCTTGTAAAAGTCTGATGAGTAGTTTACTCATCAGATGTTTTAGTCTTTTTACTTCAGTAGTTTTAGTTCTTCAGTAGTTGTAAGAGATTGTCTTCAGATGTTGAAGACATTCTCAGTAGTTTAGTTATTTTCAGTTGTTTTGTTTTGTCTGTTAGGTGTCAACATCATGTGACATCATCAGACGTCACTGTCTCTATATAAGGGCAGTTGACATGTTTGTAATCAAAACGAAGTTAATGAATTGAATGAAATATTCCTTTGCAGAAACCTTCTCTCTCTATAACGAATTTGAGTTTACTGTTTGATTAACTTTGTTCTTACGATGATTATGCTAATTCTGTGTTGAATTCCGCTGCTATACTCTATTAATTGTATCAATTGGGAACATCTGATTCTACAATTGGTATCAGAGCCGGTTAATCATTGATCGATTAAACAATTGATCTCTGAAACTGCTCAAATTTGTTCTCTAATTGATCGAATTAGCTGATTAAGTAAGAATTTGTTATAGATTGAAGTTTTCTGTTAACTTCTGTTGATTTGTCCTTCAATATTAATTTGTTTTGAATCAATTGATCGAAATTTGCATTAGCTTGTGTCTAATTGCTTGAATCTGTGATCATGACGACTCCAAACAATGATCCGCACAATACAGGCTCCGCAACCAAGCCTCCGATGCTTGTGCGGAGTGAGTACAACATTTGGCAACGTAGAATGCTACATCACCTGTCGATTAACAGCGCAGGATGTTGGAAATCTGTAGTGCATGGTCCGTATAAACCCATGATCACTGATCCTGAAACTAAACTAATGATTCCGAAACCTTCGGATATGTATTCGGATGAGGATATTAAATTGTTTGAAATTGATGCTAAAGCTCATGGTATTCTGGCCATGGCCTTGCCGAATGAGATTTACTCTAGCTTGATGCATCATGATACTGCTCATGATCTCTGGGTTGCACTGAAAGAACAATTTGGTGGAACCGATGAGGTTTTAGCAAACACAAGAGAAATTCTCGCCCAACAGTATGAGACGTTCTCTCATAGGAAGGGTGAATCATTGACTCAACAATTTGAGCGTTTCTCATGTTTAATTTCTGAGTTGAAAATGGTTAAGCAAGAATATACTAATAGCCAGATGAATAACAGATTTCTCAGATCCCTGCCTGAGAGATGGGATACTTATACTATTATCCTACGCTCCAGTGCAACTCTAGAACATCTATCTCTCACCCAACTTCATGGGAAACTCTTAACATTTGAGAGAGAGGTAGAACAAAAGAGAAAATTGTCTTCATCTGGAAAACTTGCTGATGATTTTGTTCCTGGTAACACTGCTTTGATAGGTCAGGAATCAGAGTTTAATGGGTCTGAATGTTCTTATGATGAACATATTGATTTTTCTACTAACAATTCTGAACATGCTTTTGTGGGAGTTGATGGTAATGCAGGAAATTATGGTGATAACTTGTGTTTTGTGATGGATGATTTGAAAGGAATCCCGGATGATGATCTAGAGGAGATGGACATTTTGAGTCAAATGGCACTGATCAATATCAGATCACAAAAGTTTTATAAAAGAACAGGAAGAAAGTTCCCTGGATTATCTGGCAAAACCAAGGTTGGATTTGACAAAGGGAAGCTAAGGTGCCATAAGTGTCATAGGCTTGGTCACTTTGCTAGGGAGTGTAAATCTACTGGTTCTAACCCTGCTGCACCCTTTGTGACTTTTCCAAGCAACAACCCATCAAGCAAAGGACCACAATCCTCTGGTACTAGTCACCAACAATTCTATCCAACTCACTTTGTTCAACAAAATCCTATGCCATATCCATATCCTTGTTTCTACATGCCTCAACCTACACACACTCCAGCATTAATTCCTTCACAATCACCTGCTCTGCCTGATACCAGCAAATCTCAAACCAATCAACAGTCTCAACAACAACAGCATCAAAGTTTCTTTACTCCTGGAGTAGTTGATTGGAGTAGCCTACCTGATGATTTATCTGACTTCAACATGCAGCCTTACTCTGAAAATGGTCCACATGGTGGAGACAATCCTTTTGGAAACCTTGCATTGATGGCTATTGACTCAACTGACAACTCTTGTCAATCTTCTTCAACATCACAGGTATCCTCTGAATCCAAAGCTAAGTTGTGTTCAGAGTCTTGTGTTTCAGCATTTGCTTCCATTAGAGAAATCAATGTTGAGTTAATCAATGAGAAGTTGACTTTAGAAAAGGTCATGACAAAGAATAAAACTGAATTTGAGAAAGTTTTGAATGAAAAAGAGTCTGAAATTTACAAACTCAAGTGTCAATTGTCTGATGAAAAGGCTAGGGTGGAAGTCATGCTTGTAAAACATAATGCTTTGAAACAAACACTTGCAGCAACCCAAGTCGAATGTGCAAGATGGGTTGAATCTTGCAAGGGGTTTGAGTTGCTGTTAAACAAGCAAACAGCATCAAATGTGAAGTTTGGTATTGGATACAATCACACTGCTCCTCCAACTGATTATACACCAAAAAATCTTAACTGTGAGTCTGAAGGAGACAGTGTATACCAATCCACCAAATCTTCAGAAAAGTCTGATGCTGAAGAATCATTTGAAAGTGATTCAAGTGCCTGCAAATCTGAGTCTGAAACTATTGACATTGAAACTTATTCTTATTCTCTTGGATGTACAAATGTTATCCAGGATGAAACATGTCAGGATAGTGTTTTAATTGAGATTAACCCTGATGAAAAGGTTTCAAATGAACTAAATTTAAAACTGGTTAAGTCAGATGGGCATGGCACTGGAGAGAAAGATGCACGGCTTCTGATAAGTCAGAATCACTCATCAGTAGTTGTAGAAAAAGCTGATGCCACAACTACTGATAAGTGGAAAAGGATTGACAGACAAGTGCTGAAGAATACCTCTTCAGAGGTTGTCAGCACATCAGCTGTTATCAATTTGTCTACAAATACTGATGTTCCAAATGTGCTGAAGAACAAAAATTCAGTATCTAAGTCATCAGTACTTGTAGATAATCACAAGGGAAAGCAAAAGAGGGTGCCTTGTGATATTTGTAGGCTGTTTAATCATTCAACTGATAAATGCTGGTACAGAAAAGGTTCTAAATTCAACAAAATCAAGAATAAAAACAAGAACATACTCAAAATGAAAAATGAATTTAGTTCAAAATTTGTACCTGAATCATCAGTTGTTTCAAAATCTGGAAAATCCTTACAAGGAAATACCTCCAGCAAACACTTGCACTGATCTTATTCCATATCAAGAACTGAAGGATCATCCATTATCTCAAGTTCTTGGTGATATTTCTGCTGGTGTTTCCACAAGAAGTCAATTATCCAACTTTTGTCTTTATGCTCTATTTGTAAGTCAACAAGAGCCAAAGAACTATCACATAGCACTTAGAGACATTGGCTGGGTGGAGGCAATGCAGTTGGAGTTGTTGCAGTTCAAGAAACAACGAGTTTGGGAGCTGGTTTCTCTACCTCCAGGTAAGTGTGCAATAGGCACAAAATGGGTGTTTAGGAATAAAACAGATGAAAATGGTCAAATTATTAAAAACAAAGCTAGACTAGTTGTACAGGGGTTTTCTCAGGAAGAAGGTATTGATTATGATGAAACTTTTGCCCCTGTAGCCAGACTAGAAGCAATTAGGTTGTTCTTAGCATATGCTGCCTTACATAAACTTAAAGTTTTTCAAATGGATGTCAAAAGTGCTTTCTTATATGGTAAAATAAAAGAGGAAGTGTATGTGTGTCAACCTCCAGGCTTTGAGGACAATAAACATCCTGATTGGGTGTACAAGCTTGATAAAGCTCTTTATGGGCTGAAACAAGCACCTAGAGCCTGGTATGACACTTTATCCACTTTTCTACTCAAAAATAATTTCACTAGAGGCTCCATTGATAAAACTTTATTCATAAAGAATGTAGGACAGCATAAGCTACTTGTTCAAATTTATGTTGATGACATTATATTTGCTTCATCTGATCTAAAGTTGTGTGATGCTTTCACTGAGCTTATTACCAAAAATTTTGAAATGAGTGCCATGGGGGAACTACAGTTTTTCTTAGGTCTTCAAATTAAACAAAAACCTGATGGAATTTTCATTCACCAATCAAAATACTCAAAAGAGCTGTTAAAGAAATTTGATTTGCAAAACTGTAAACCATGTTCTAACCCCATGAGCAGCACCACACAACTTGATGCTGATCTGAAAGGTACTTCAGTGGATGAAACTCTTTATAGATGTATGATTGGCTCTCTGATGTATCTAACTGCATCAAGGCCAGACATTATGTTTGCCACATGTGTTTGTGCTAGATTTCAGGCTGCACCCAAAGAATCTCATTTGATTGCTGTAAAAAGAATTTTCAGATACCTGCAGGGTTCTCAATCCCTGGGCATATGGTACTCCACTGGACATTCCTGCAAGCTGGTTGCTTTTTCAGATAGTGACTATGCATGATGCAAACTCTCAAGAAAATCTACTTCTGGTGGGTGTCAGTTTCTAGGAAATTGCCTGGTTTCTTGGCAAAGTAAGAAACAAACATCTGTAGCCACCTCCACTGCTGAAGCTGAGTACATTGCTGCTGCAAGTTGTACTTCACAAATTCTATGGCTTCAGAATCAACTCTTGGATTATGGCATCAAAGAACTGAAGACACCATTGTTAATGGATAGTGCTTCAGCTCTTTGTATTGTCAAGAATCCAGTTCAGCACTCTAGGACTAAACACATTGAGATCAGACATCACTTTATTAGAGATTGTTTTGAAAAAGGTCTGATTGATCCCAAATTTGTTCCTAGTGCTGATGAGCTTGCAGACATTTTTACTAAGCCTTTAGACACCTCAACTTTTCAAAATTTAGTTCTAAGGCTTGGTATGCTGCAACTTGAATAGGTTGGTCTTTCATTAAATAAATTTTAATTTCTTTTCAAAAACCCAAAAATATTTTCAATTGTTATTTTCAAATAATTTTTTTTTTTTTACCTTGACAATTTTTGATATTTTCAGTATATACTGATACATATCAACAGTACTGATTCAAGGAAAGATATGACCTTTTCCAATACTCTAAGTTACAAGTACTGATGAGTATTGATTCACTAAGTACTGAAGGTCAAACAATTGTTTACAAGTTCTGATGAACAAATTGTTTACAAGTTCTGATGAACAACTTGTTTACAAGTGCTGATGAACAAATTGTTTACAAGTTCTGATGAACAAAATTTCCACAAAGTTCTGATAAACAACTTGTTTACAAGTGCTGATGCACACATTGTTTACAAGTTCTGATGAACAAAATTTCCCCAAAGTCTGATGAACAACTGATGAAAACAACTGCTGAATAAAATTGTCGACAACATCTGATGAGTAATTTTAACTCTTCAGTTGTTTTAACCTCTGTTGTTTTCTCTATTTAACTCAATCTTCTTCAGTTGTTTCATTATCACTTTCTCAGAACTTTCCATCTTTTTCAAAAACCTATTTTCCCTCTCCAGTCGTTGCATCCATGGCGTCAATCACCTTGAAACCACGACACAATTCCATTGCTTATCTGACCAAATCCTCTTTCTGGTCAAAGTTTGATGAAGCTGTGGATTTGATGAATGCTTCTCAATTCAAAACTGCCTTTCTCATCAATCCAACTCTGTATGTCGACTCTATTCATCAATTTTGGATGAACGTTGAACTGATCAACGTAGGCATAGGAGTCATCTCCCTTCGATCTACAGTTAATGGTCATAATGTGCACATCAGCCCCGCTGAACTCAGGGAGGTTCTTCAGCTCGATGATGCTAATCTGGTCACCCAATTCCCAAAGAATCAACTTGACCTCTGTTTCACAAGTCATGAATACCAAGGTGACCTAAGTGATTCCACTCTGTACAAGAAGAACTTCAATGACCCAGAGCGCCTGATATTCCATATGATCAACATTTGCTTGGCTCCAAAGTCTTCCTCATGGGACCAAATGTCCTCTCGATGGCAACAGGTATTGTATTCTATCCTTGAAACTCAAAAGCTAAATTTTTCTCAAATACTATTTTCTGAATTAACTGAACATGCTGCTAAGCCTGTTTCCTCTAGATGGCTACTCTATCCACGTTTTATCATGGCCATCATAGAGAAACAGCTTCAGCAAAATGGCCTTGTTGGTCAGGGGATCTCTGCTCCAGCAGTTTTGTTGGAAGTATATTCCCGACACAACTCTAACCCTACTCTCAAAGAGGCTGCCCGAAAGCTAAAACCCAAGCAGAGGGAACCCACAGCCTCAACCACAAAATCCAAATCCAAAGTCCCCACTAAACCAAAATCCAAACAAACCAAAAAGGCTGCTCAGGGAAATGAGTCCCCTGAGTCTGCCCATGCCTCACCAAGGCATGAAATAGTCACTGGGAGTAGTCAACCAGTGGTCCATCAGACTCCACCGGCTCAAACTGCCCAGGATTCCTCTCAACAGGAACCTGGTGCAACCTTTGAAGGGGCAGACACATTTCTAGAACCTCTTTCAGTTGAAAAGGTTTCTATTGAACAGCACCAATCTCCCCGGGTGCATTCTCTTTCAAAGCCAATTTCTATGGAAACCACCCCAGATAGCCCTACTTTTGTTATTGACAACATCCTGAATCAGTTGAACACTCCTATCCCCTCCCAGACACCTATCACTACTGGGATTAGCTCCAACATTGAGGGGGAGGAACAAAGTGTCTCTGATAACCCACAGGATCATGACTACCACATCAGATCTCCTAGTGTGGAAAGAGAGATTCTGATATCTGACAAGGCTGCTACTTCATCACCTCCATCATTTGGAGTGATTGATAGTGGTACCATTACTAAGACCTTGTCAGAGGCAACAACTGATGAAGGGGTTACCCCTGAGGTTGGAAGTCCCCAGTACCAAGAAAAAGGGGCACCTGATCATGTTGAGCCACACTCAACTCAGGTCGATCCTGATATTCTCAGGAGGTCAGATGATTCAGCTAAGGCTGATGATGACCAAAGCACACTTGCTGAGGTTCTGAAAAAGAATCAAATCCTTGAGGCTGAGGTTTGTAGACTCAATGAGCTACTCACCAAAATGTCCAAGGACAAAAGTCCATCTTCCCCACTTAACCCACAGATGGCACCTTCTCATTCTGAATGTCACCCAAACACTTCAACCACTGCTTCACAATTTCAAATGCCACCAGCCTTTGCTTCAGGCACTAATCCTTTGGGTTCTAGCCCCCTAGAGGCATTAGCTGCTGCCTTTCTAAATATCCTCCCTCTCATCACTCCATTACTGAAAACAATTATTGTTCAAGCCCTTGATGAGAGGTTACCCTCCAAATCTCAAATTCAACAAATGGTTGATGAGGCTGTGACTGCTAGACTTACCTCTCTACATCCTCCTTCTTCCCCTGCAGCCAAAAAGGGGGAGTTAGGAACAGAGTCAGTCACAACTTCAGCTTCCAAAAGGCCAAGATCTGAAGATGTTGCTTCTGAAAAGTCTCCTGCAATTCAAGTGACTTATAAGAGACAGAAGAAGAAACCTGTTGAGGTTATTGTCACACCCCCAAATTCCCACTTGTGGCAAATGTCCACGTGGATGTGACGTGTCCAGAATCACAGCTCAAGGTCATATAGAACACCTCTATATGCGTTTACAAATCCAATGTTTGACACATACACAATTGAAATAGTTTGCAGCGGAAAAAGTATTTCATCATATAGCAGCGGAATATTCAAATGTTTGACATATGCAGCGGAAAATCAAAAGTTGTTAAACACTACGATGTTTGATAAAGATACATATTCATAATAAACAGTGTTTGCATGAAAACATAAATAAATGCATGTAGGTCCTATGCCCGATCCCCTACGTGCATTCCTGGCATCCATAGCCTGCTAGTTACCTGAGAATACAAGTTTGAAAACAAGTGTCAACACGATGGTTGGTGAGTTCACAGGTTTTGATATACATATAGTAATAAAAAGTGTGTCATGCTGTTTATCAATGCTAGTACCGAGCCCTAGGCCCAAAGTGTTAGTGCGTCACTACCGAACTAGACTTGTTTGCTCTTGCCTCCGCTATGCCTCGTATACATAGCAAGTTAGGTCAGAATTTGCACGGGTTATGACACTCAGTCAACATGGTGCCCCGTGGGGTTAGTCATTCCCTAATGGATCCATCCAAACCTACCACGTTGTTCGTACATTAACGGTAAGACTTTGTGAGGGCTTGTAACGAGTTCAACACTTAATGTTTGTCCAATAAACCAGCATACACAAAAATGTTTGTAATAGCAATAATGTTTGACTCGATGCAACTAGTATTCTCCCCCTATTTAAAAGCGTTTGAAAAGAGTAAAGAGGGGCCGTAAACTCACCTTAGTGATGAAGTAGTGTGTAAGCGTAAGCTCCTGAACGTCAAGTAGTACGTCTCGGTCACCGGCAACCTATATCGTATACCGTACGTGAGTTCGTGTAAGTGACCGTGCTAATGTTAGTGCTCGTGTTTGTGTCCAACAACCCTTGGTTGTTCATGTTTGTCCGTGTCGGTCCACAATGACCGTGTTTGCTCGTATTGGTCCATATTGACCGTGTTTGACCATGTTTGACCAAAGTTGACCGTGTTTGACCAAAGTTGACCGTGTTTGACCAAAGTTGACCGTGTTTGACCAAAGTTGACCGTGTTTGACCAAAGTTGACCAAAGTTGACCGTGTCTAGTCAACGACCCGTTGGTGATCCGTGTGACGGGTGTGAATCGTGTAGCAATCGTGTAAGTGCTCGTCGTGTGCGAAACGCGCAAGTCGCGTCTATGGACAACTTACTATTTATAGTAAGTTTCCATTTTTGGAAAGTTCACAAAGCATATTGGTTTTAGAGTTCTAGCATGCTTATTAGTCCTACGTGATCATGTTAACACATAGCACATCATCATACGAACTCATATAAGTCGTTTTCATCATGTTAGTGCACAAAAGTTTCCTAAAATGGAAAGCTTCCATTTATAGCATACGTGATATCGGAAACCATCTAACTTAGCATCTAAACATCATGTTATAACAAAGTAAATCATTTAGCATGCTTGAATCAAACAAAATGTTCCTAAGTCGGGTTTTGTAAAAATAAAGTTACTATAAATAGTAACTTTGTAATTTTTCATGGAAATAGTCATCCTAACATTGCTAATCCATCTTTCATATCACCAATCATCATAATCATCAATCTAATATCACTTAGGCATACCAACATAACCAAAATCATCACTTAACATTATTTCAACTAATAAAGTTACTAAAAATAGTAACTCATAACATATGACCATTTTTATCACAAAAATCATTATCAAGTATTCAAATCATCATTCTAACACCTAATATCAATTCCATATACATGCATGTCTACCATATCATTCATAGCATCATTTTACCAACAAAAAGTTTCTATAAATAGAAAGATTGTCAAAAATCATATTTTAACCATTCTAAACTAAATCAAATCATGTAGTATGCTCCCAATATCATCTATGAACATACAAAAGTACTCAAATTCATCCCAACAATCATAGATCATACATGCATGGCAATATATCAACATTTTGCATACAAATCATGAGTTCCATCCATACCCATCATCATAGATCATCACCAAATGCATTCTAATCATGTTAGATCATCATAAATCATCTTAAAATCAACAAACCCAGAGTTAAACTCGTGCATGTGTGTCCATGGTGTTTGCATGTGGGTTTTACCACATGCATGTGTGTGTAGTGGTGAGAAATGGACATTCTAGCCATGGGGAATGTAAATACTACCTTCAAAGCTTCAAAACCTCCTGAGATGATGAGCCTTTGCCCTCTCAAACTTCTGGTTGGTGAGAATGTGTGGCTTCAAGTTCGTAGTGGCGAGTTCCAAGCTTCTAAATGAACTCTTTGGCTTCAACCTCCAAGTTCTTGAGCTTCAAGGTACTTGGTAATGGCTTCCAATGGAGTTTTCTGGTGAAAATGGAGAGGATAGACCGAATGGTGGCTTGCAAGTTCGGGTAAAATGATGAAGGGTGTAGAGTAGCAATGATTTTCTTGGTTTTATAAAGATTCTGCGAACTGGGTCTCCTCGCGTAGCGCGACGTCTTCAATGGTTCCCCTCGCGTAACGCGAGAGGGTCCCGCGTTCAAATTTCCCCCGCCACTTTGTCGCGTATCGCGACAGTGTCTTTGTGGGCCGTCGCGTAGCGCGACAGTTCCCCTGGTGAGCCCAATAGGCCCAATTTAGTGGGTTTGATCCGTTCGTCGCCGTTTTCACGTCTACGAACTATCGTTTGGCCTTGTTTGAACTTCCAAGTTCAATGTGTGAGTGTTTCGTGAGGTTTCGAGTGTTGTGCTTCACAATGTGTTAGACGTTCACCAACGTTTGTGTGTTTTGACACGTGTGTGCTGTTTGCCGATAATTCCACGAATTATCTAGTCAGGTGTCTGTGTCTGTACTGTCGTGCCACGTGTCACACTAAATCAATATAATTCTAGTGCCACGTGTATATAAAGCATTTAAATAAACATTTAAATAAATGAAAATCTGACCTGGGAATTACGGGGTGTCACATCCTCCCCATGTTAGAAAGAATTTCGTCCCGAAATTCAACTTGTACTGTTAGCGTTTGTCTGTTCCGCGAACAGGTGTGGGTACTTTTGTTTCATCTGGTCCTCACGTTCCCACGTGAATTCCGGTCCTCGTCGCGAATTCCATCGTACTTTTACAATCGGGATTTTACTGAGTTTGAGCTTCTTGGTTTCCCGGTCCATAATCTCCACCGGTTCCTCAACAAAGTTCAATTGTTCGTCGATTTGTATTTCCTCGAGAGGAATAACAAGTGTCTCATCAGATAGGCACTTCTTGAGGTTCGAGATGTGGAATACGTTGTGTACACTGCTCAGTTCAACTGGCAGGTTTAGTTCGTAGGCTACAGGGCCTATTCGCTTTGTGATCTCGAAAGGTCCAATGTAACGAGGGTTCAACTTTCCTCGTTTGCCAAACCGAATGACACCTTTCCAGGGCGAGACCTTGAGTAACACTCTGTCTCCCACCTGGAATTCTAACGGTTTGCGTCGCTTGTCGGCGTAGCTTTTCTGTCTGTCCCGAGCTGCTGCCATTCGTTTGCGTATTTGCACGATCTTCTCAGTTGTCTCGTGCACCAGTTCTGGACCAGTCAGTTGGCTGTCTCCAACTTCCGCCCAGCAGATGGGTGATCGACACTTACGTCCGTAAAGTGCCTCGAATGGTGCAGCTTGAATGCTAGTGTGGTAGCTATTGTTATATGAGAACTCAACTAACGGTAGATGAGATTCCCAGCTACTACCAAAGTCAATGACACATGCCCGGAGCATGTCCTCCAGTGTCTGTATCGTTCGCTCACTTTGCCCGTCCGTCTGCGGGTGGTAAGCAGTACTCATGTCCAATCTCGTGCCCAAAGCCTTATGCAAGGACTTCCAGAAATGCGACGTGAATCGACTGTCGCGATCAGATATGATGGAGATTGGCACTCCATGTCGAGTGACCACTTCCTTCAAATAAATCCGAGTGAGTTTGTCTAGCTTGTCAGTCTCTTTAATGGGTAGGAAATGAGCAGACTTCGTCAGTCGGTCTACGTTAACCCAGATGGTATCGCAACCACTTGCCGTCTTAGGCAGTTTAGTTATGAAGTCCATGGAAATTTGCTCCCATTTCCACATTGGTAATTCCGGTTGTTGAAGTAACCCTGATGGCTTCTGGTACTCAACTTTGACTTTTGAACACGTTAGGCATTTACTCACGTATGCTGCTATCTCAGCTTTCATGTTTGGCCACCAATAGGTTGTCTTCAAATCGTGATACATCTTATCAGAGCCTGGGTGTACGGAATACCGGCTCTTGTGAGCTTCATCCATCACTACTTCTCTCAATCCTCCGTAGCGTGGAATCCAGATTCGATCCATTAAATAGTAAGCTCCGTCGTCTTTTGCCTTTATTTGCTTATCCATGCCACGCATGGCTTCAAGAGTGAGGTTTTCAGTTTTCAGAGCTTCCTGTTGTGCTATCCGAATTTGATTCGGCAGTTCGGAATGGATCGTAAGTTGTAGTGCGCGCACACGTTTTGTTGTTTCTTTTCGGCTCAACGCGTCGGCCACTACGTTGGCTTTACCGGGATGATACTTGATGGCGCAATCATAATCACCTATGAGTTCAACCCATCTTCGTTGTCTCATGTTCAACTCTTTCTGGTCGAAGATGTGTTGTAGGCTCTTATGATCGGTAAAGATTGTACATTTCGTGCCGTACAAGTAGTGTCGCCAGATCTTCAAGGCAAACACCACGGCTCCCAACTCAAGGTCATGGGTCGTGTAGTTCTTCTCATGCACCTTCAGTTGACGTGAAGCGTATGCTATCACTTTCTCGCGTTGCATCAGCACGCAACCGAGTCCTTGTTTCGAAGCGTCGCAATACACCACGAAGTCATCACATCCTTCCGGTAGGGATAGGATGGGTGCAGTGCATAGCTTCTGTTTCAACAGGTTGAAAGCAGCTTCTTGTTTGTCTCCCCAATCGAACTTCTTGTCTTTATGGGTCAGGGACGTCAATGATTGGGCAATCTTCGAGAATCCTTCAATGAATCTCCGGTAGTACCCGGCCAGTCCAAGGAATTGCCGCACCTCAGTTGGAGTCTTGGGTGCTTCCCAGTTTTTGATGGCTTCGATTTTGGCTGGGTCTACGTGTATTCCCCGCTCATTAACCACGTGTCCAAGGAATTGGACTTCGCGAATCCAAAAGTCGCACTTTGAAAATTTCGCGTACAGTTGCTCTTTCTTCAGTAGTTCCAAGACTAACCTTAGATGTTCGGCATGCTCTTCCTGATTCTTAGAGTAAATCAGGATGTCGTCAATGAACACTATCACGAATTTGTCCAGATAAGGTTTACACACTCTATTCATGAGATCCATGAATACGGCTGGTGCGTTGGTCAGTCCAAAGGGCATAACCAAGAATTCGTAGTGTCCGTATCGAGTTCGGAAGGCAGTCTTAGGAATATCGTTTTCTTGTATCCTCAATTGATGGTAACCCGATCTTAAATCGATCTTGGAATAGTAGCTTGACCCTTGCAACTGGTCAAACAGATCGTCTATTCGCGGTAAGGGATATCGATTCTTGATCGTCACCTTGTTCAGCTCTCTGTAGTCGATACACATACGGAATGATCCGTCTTTCTTCTTTACGAACAAGACCGGTGCTCCCCAAGGTGAGAAGCTCGGTCTGATGAATCCCTTGTCTAACAGCTCTTGTAACTGGTTAGACAGTTCCTGCATCTCCGTTGGTGCTAGTCGGTATGGAGCTTTGGCAATCGGTGCTGCTCCAGGTGTAAGGTCTATCTGGAACTCGACTTGTCGTTTCGGAGGTAGTCCAGGTAGATCCTCGGGAAACACTTCGGGAAAATCGCAGACTACGGCGATGTCCTCAATCTTCCTCTCCTTCTTCGGTTGTTCTGCGATGAGGGCTAGTATGGCAGTGTATCCCTTTTGCAGGTACTTGTTCGCCTTCATGCATGACATGATGTTCAGAGGTATTCCCCGTCTTTCCCCCTGAATCGAGATCTGTTCACCGTTCTGCAACGTCACTCGTACGATCTTCTCGTTGCATACGATCTCGGCCTGGTTAGTGGATAACCAATCCATTCCTACAACTACATCAAAGCTTCCGAGAGTCACCGGCATCAAATCGATTTCGAGTTCGTGATTCGCCAAAACCATGACGCATCCTCGGAAGATGTGTTGTGTTTCAATCAGCTTGCCGTCGGCTAGCTCTACGGTATACTTGTAGTCTAGTGGTGTTGGGGTAATATTTAGTAATTTGCTAAACTCACTAGATATAAAGCTCCTATCGGCACCGGTATCAAATAATATGCTAGCATAGACATTATTTAAAAGAAACGTACCGGTTACGATGTTTGGGTCATCCTTGGCTTCTCCCGAGCCAATCACAAATGCTCTTCCTTTGGCGGCTCCTCCTCCGGCCTTCTTCAATTGAGGGCAATCCCTCCTCATGTGGCCTGGTTTTCCACATTCATAACACCCTCTGGAGGTGTTCTGGTTGTTGTTCTGGTTGTGGTTAGGGTTGTTGTTACTGGGAAATTTGGATCTGCAGTCTTTGGCCATGTGGCCATGTCGTCCACACTTCAAGCAACGATATCGTTCGCATTGCCCGAAGTGGTGATAAGAGCATCGGTTACACAAGGGGTATTTCCCTTGGTACACACCCTTCCCCTTGTCGTCGGGTTGGGTGGCAGTAAAGGCTCTGGCTGGTGCAGATCTTTGTTGTTGTTGAGGTTGATGAGATTGGTGGTGGCTGGGTTCCCACTTCCTCTTCTGGCTTTCTTGAGGCTTCACATGCTCGCCTCGTTTTGGTAGCTTGCCCTGAGCTACAGCTTGGTCAGTCAGTTTATGAGCCAGCCTGATCAGAGGTTGGATAGTGGTGAGGTCAGACGCAGTCACCATGCTCTGAATTTGTTCGGGCAGCCCACTGATGAACTGCTCGATTTTCTTGTACTCCGGCGTCACCATAGCCGGACATAGCTTACACAGCTCATGGAATCGAGTACAGTATTGCTCGATCTCAGAGCCCACCATCTTCAGTACCCAGAACTCAGCCTCTAGCTTTCTGATCTCATCACGAGGACAGTATTCCTCTTGCAGTAGTCGGGTGAAATCAGCCCATGGCATGGAGTTGGCACCGTCCAACCCCAGGGTTTGTACATGGGTATTCCACCATGTGAGTGCTGGTCCTTCCAGTGTACCAGTTGCGAACTTCACCCGGTTCTCTTCAGTACATTCGCACATAGCGAATACAGACTCCACCTTCTCCACCCAGCGGAGCATTCCCACGGCTCCCTCAGTCCCCTTGAATTTGTGTGGGTGGCAGTTCAGGAAGGATTTAAAAGAACATCCTCTGTTGTTGTTGCCTTGTGATCGTAGGTCAGAGCGTGTTAGCTATACTATGTTAGTCATGTTAGGCGAGGGTTAGTACCGTTGTTCGAGCCACTGGTTTCACTAGCAAGGCGGTGTGCCTCGTGCTCTGCCAGTATCTTGTTAACCCGTCTGTCAACCATCATCTTAATGACGGCTGCGTCCAGTGTTCGTCTAGGAGGGCGTGCATGTGGTCCTCTTCCCGCCATAGATATTTTCTATACGGAAGGGATAGAATGTTAGTAAGTCAGAATGTTAGTCAGATGTTGTGTCGGAAGTCAGATCATATGTCATGTTAGTTGTCAAGTCAAAGCAATCATGGTCAATATGTAATAAGTAAGACAAAACATAATTCTCATTAATAATAAGTTGGAAGTACAATAATTTCAAAAGGAAATACATAATAAGTTCTTCGAGCACATCCCGCTCGTCTAGGCCAAAATAAAGAAAGTACAAAATACAACAGTCCACTAGTCAGAATCCATGGAAACATGCGAAATATCGCTAGCAGCGTCTCCGTCGTCATCATCCTCCTCCGGATCCTCATTAGGATCCTCATCAAGGTCCTCATCTTCGAGGTCCTCGGCCTCAAACTCGGTACCATCCTCTTGAGGTGGTTCCTCAATAAACTGTGCAGCCCATGCATTAAGCATGGCATCACTGGCCTGCACCATGGCCTGAGTCTCGGTGATGTCCGTCCGATTCTCGGTTATACGCACGTCGTGTTCCTGCACGACATCGACGACCTGTCCATGCTCGGTCAGTAGTTGGGACATTTGGAGTCGTAGGGCCTCCATCTGGGCTTCCAGTCTGTTGTTGCGCTCCTCCAGTCTCTCGTTCTGCCTCTCCAATCGATCGCTCTTCTCGCGAAGAACTCGGACCTCGTCTGTTAGCTCCCTACCCCTCCAGACTTCCCGTCGTGTGCAAGCAACATGTGCCGCGAAGGCCTGCTCCATCGGCACTCCGAACGGTGGTAGTCGGTGTCCTGGAGTGGTGTCGCCGGGATATCGATATGGAGGTACTCTCTCCTCGACGATCCAACTCTGGAGTATGGTGGGAAGCCATCCCCAATATCTGGCCCGTGCTGCGTCCCTCGCCCGCCGGTCCATCTCGGCGTCAACCTGTGATACTATATCGTGGACCCGGCGTCGGCTCTCTGCGGCCATGTCATCAGTGGTCAGGTGTCGGTCTGCGTTCCTGCCGGTACTGTCATTGTTGGCCATCCTGTAAGTTTTATGTTAGTAAGCAATAGTTCAATATAAGCAAAAACATCATCAATGTGCAAGTTCTAAGTGTAGTGTCTAAAGTTGAGCGATGGCTATAGTCTAAGCTTACTACATGCAAACCTAGTTCCCTATAACCAAGGCTCTGATACCAGTCTGTCACACCCCCAAATTCCCACTTGTGGCAAATGTCCACGTGGATGTGACGTGTCCAGAATCACAGCTCAAGGTCATATAGAACACCTCTATATGCGTTTACAAATCCAATGTTTGACACATACACAATTGAAATAGTTTGCAGCGGAAAAAGTATTTCATCATATAGCAGCGGAATATTCAAATGTTTGACATATGCAGCGGAAAATCAAAAGTTGTTAAACACTACGATGTTTGATAAAGATACATATTCATAATAAACAGTGTTTGCATGAAAACATAAATAAATGCATGTAGGTCCTATGCCCGATCCCCTACGTGCATTCCTGGCATCCATAGCCTGCTAGTTACCTGAGAATACAAGTTTGAAAACAAGTGTCAACACGATGGTTGGTGAGTTCACAGGTTTTGATATACATATAGTAATAAAAAGTGTGTCATGCTGTTTATCAATGCTAGTACCGAGCCCTAGGCCCAAAGTGTTAGTGCGTCACTACCGAACTAGACTTGTTTGCTCTTGCCTCCGCTATGCCTCGTATACATAGCAAGTTAGGTCAGAATTTGCACGGGTTATGACACTCAGTCAACATGGTGCCCCGTGGGGTTAGTCATTCCCTAATGGATCCATCCAAACCTACCACGTTGTTCGTACATTAACGGTAAGACTTTGTGAGGGCTTGTAACGAGTTCAACACTTAATGTTTGTCCAATAAACCAGCATACACAAAAATGTTTGTAATAGCAATAATGTTTGACTCGATGCAACTAGTATTCTCCCCCTATTTAAAAGCGTTTGAAAAGAGTAAAGAGGGGCCGTAAACTCACCTTAGTGATGAAGTAGTGTGTAAGCGTAAGCTCCTGAACGTCAAGTAGTACGTCTCGGTCACCGGCAACCTATATCGTATACCGTACGTGAGTTCGTGTAAGTGACCGTGCTAATGTTAGTGCTCGTGTTTGTGTCCAACAACCCTTGGTTGTTCATGTTTGTCCGTGTCGGTCCACAATGACCGTGTTTGCTCGTATTGGTCCATATTGACCGTGTTTGACCATGTTTGACCAAAGTTGACCGTGTTTGACCAAAGTTGACCGTGTTTGACCAAAGTTGACCGTGTTTGACCAAAGTTGACCGTGTTTGACCAAAGTTGACCGTGTTTGACCAAAGTTGACCAAAGTTGACCGTGTCTAGTCAACGACCCGTTGGTGATCCGTGTGACGGGTGTGAATCGTGTAGCAATCGTGTAAGTGCTCGTCGTGTGCGAAACGCGCAAGTCGCGTCTATGGACAACTTACTATTTATAGTAAGTTTCCATTTTTGGAAAGTTCACAAAGCATATTGGTTTTAGAGTTCTAGCATGCTTATTAGTCCTACGTGATCATGTTAACACATAGCACATCATCATACGAACTCATATAAGTCGTTTTCATCATGTTAGTGCACAAAAGTTTCCTAAAATGGAAAGCTTCCATTTATAGCATACGTGATATCGGAAACCATCTAACTTAGCATCTAAACATCATGTTATAACAAAGTAAATCATTTAGCATGCTTGAATCAAACAAAATGTTCCTAAGTCGGGTTTTGTAAAAATAAAGTTACTATAAATAGTAACTTTGTAATTTTTCATGGAAATAGTCATCCTAACATTGCTAATCCATCTTTCATATCACCAATCATCATAATCATCAATCTAATATCACTTAGGCATACCAACATAACCAAAATCATCACTTAACATTATTTCAACTAATAAAGTTACTAAAAATAGTAACTCATAACATATGACCATTTTTATCACAAAAATCATTATCAAGTATTCAAATCATCATTCTAACACCTAATATCAATTCCATATACATGCATGTCTACCATATCATTCATAGCATCATTTTACCAACAAAAAGTTTCTATAAATAGAAAGATTGTCAAAAATCATATTTTAACCATTCTAAACTAAATCAAATCATGTAGTATGCTCCCAATATCATCTATGAACATACAAAAGTACTCAAATTCATCCCAACAATCATAGATCATACATGCATGGCAATATATCAACATTTTGCATACAAATCATGAGTTCCATCCATACCCATCATCATAGATCATCACCAAATGCATTCTAATCATGTTAGATCATCATAAATCATCTTAAAATCAACAAACCCAGAGTTAAACTCGTGCATGTGTGTCCATGGTGTTTGCATGTGGGTTTTACCACATGCATGTGTGTGTAGTGGTGAGAAATGGACATTCTAGCCATGGGGAATGTAAATACTACCTTCAAAGCTTCAAAACCTCCTGAGATGATGAGCCTTTGCCCTCTCAAACTTCTGGTTGGTGAGAATGTGTGGCTTCAAGTTCGTAGTGGCGAGTTCCAAGCTTCTAAATGAACTCTTTGGCTTCAACCTCCAAGTTCTTGAGCTTCAAGGTACTTGGTAATGGCTTCCAATGGAGTTTTCTGGTGAAAATGGAGAGGATAGACCGAATGGTGGCTTGCAAGTTCGGGTAAAATGATGAAGGGTGTAGAGTAGCAATGATTTTCTTGGTTTTATAAAGATTCTGCGAACTGGGTCTCCTCGCGTAGCGCGACGTCTTCAATGGTTCCCCTCGCGTAACGCGAGAGGGTCCCGCGTTCAAATTTCCCCCGCCACTTTGTCGCGTATCGCGACAGTGTCTTTGTGGGCCGTCGCGTAGCGCGACAGTTCCCCTGGTGAGCCCAATAGGCCCAATTTAGTGGGTTTGATCCGTTCGTCGCCGTTTTCACGTCTACGAACTATCGTTTGGCCTTGTTTGAACTTCCAAGTTCAATGTGTGAGTGTTTCGTGAGGTTTCGAGTGTTGTGCTTCACAATGTGTTAGACGTTCACCAACGTTCGTGTGTTTTGACACGTGTGTGCTGTTTGCCGATAATTCCACGAATTATCTAGTCAGGTGTCTGTGTCTGTACTGTCGTGCCACGTGTCACACTAAATCAATATAATTCTAGTGCCACGTGTATATAAAGCATTTAAATAAACATTTAAATAAATGAAAATCTGACCTGGGAATTACGGGGTGTCACAGTTATCAACAGAGCTGATGAGGAGGTTGAGCAGGAAATGGCTGAGAAAGTAATTGAAGCAAGTGTAGCACAAGTGGAAGTTACAACATCTGATGTACAAAAACAGGCTACAACATCTGATGTACAAGAAACTGAACCAGAGGAGATACAAAATCAAGAGGTTCAAACTCAGGTTGTTGAGGTAAGGGCTCCTCCAAAGAAGAGAATGCAACTTAGAATTCAAGAAGAAGAGAGTTCTGATGAAGAAGACAGGATGCCTATCTCTACAGTTATCAAGTCAAATGTTCAAAAGCCTGCATCATCAACAACTGAGTTGGTTCTGTCAATTCAAAAGAAGAAGGTATCTCTTCCTGCCAAGTATGTGCCTGAGAAGCCACTGGTGTTTGGTCAACAACCAATGATCACACCAGAATCTAGAATGTTGGCAGTCAAAGTGAAGATTGAAGAAGAAGAGAACCAAAGAAAACATGATGAGCAGATCTTAAAGTTGGTTGACAAAGATTATCCTCAGACATCAACCATTACTGCAATGAAGAAAGAAGCTCAAAGGTTGTATGCTCTGAGATGCACATTTCAGTATATGAAGGATCTGATTAGGATGTGGCCTGATCCAAGAGTCATTCATAGGATTCACAAGAGAGAAGCCCCAGCAGCTTATGCCTGAAGAATCAGAAGGGTATTAAGTGCTGAAATTATGCTGGGGACAGTGCTTGATCCTTGGGAGATAATAAGTGATTTCAAGAGTGTGTACAACTCTGGTGCAAAAGCTCCAAATTTCATAGAGAACAAAATGATAAAGAAAGGACTAGTATATAGGAAGCTTGAACATGTTCTGCAAGCAGAACTTTATTTGTTCTTGGAAGGAAAGCACCCTGATGAGTTTGTTTACAGGGAAATTACCAGAGTAGAGCTGAATGATGGGACAACGGCCAGGTACTTGTCTGAGTATTATGGACCTGAGTCCTTCTTTGAAGGTGAACCTGAAAAACTGACTCCACAAGAGAAGATGGTATTACTTGAGGCTTATGTCAGGGAGTCCTTCAGGTTAGTATATAATCAATAGCTTTATTGAGAGGGGTTAATGCTCATAGTCCATTTCCCCAATGGAGTTCCCTCTCATATTTTGCTTGTTAGAATTTTTGGAAGCTGTTGATTATCAGGCATACACTTTAACTGGTCATTTTGATACTGATCTCAAAGAAAAAGACTTATCTTTCAGCCTGGGAATGAATAAGTGAGACCATCAATAAATTAGAGATTTTTGGCTGCATTGGTTCAGGGGGAGTTTGTTGGACTAAAAGAACCAATGAGCCTGATCAGAAAAATCTCTAAGTCTCACAGCACTTATAACGACTGAAAAAGACACAACAGCTGACATTCAATGTACTGAAGACACAAGATCTGAAGTGATATACAACAGCTGAAGTGCAATTCATCAGATGTTGTAATGTGTAGTTTAGTCTTCAGTAGTTTTCTTTCAGTTCTTGTAAAAGTCTGATGAGTAGTTTACTCATCAGATGTTTTAGTCTTTTTACTTCAGTAGTTTTAGTTCTTCAGTAGTTGTAAGAGATTGTCTTCAGATGTTGAAGACATTCTCAGTAGTTTAGTTATTTTCAGTTGTTTTGTTTTGTCTGTTAGGTGTCAACATCATGTGACATCATCAGACGTCACTGTCTCTATATAAGGGCAGTTGACATGTTTGTAATCAAAACGAAGTTAATGAATTGAATGAAATATTCCTTTGCAGAAACCTTCTCTCTCTATAACGAATTTGAGTTTACTGTTTGATTAACTTTGTTCTTACGATGATTATGCTAATTCTGTGTTGAATTCCGCTGCTATACTCTATTAATTGTATCAATTGGGAACATCTGATTCTACAAGGTCTTTCGCTATGTCTAATGCATGAGATCCTGGTTTGTCACGCCATAAACGGTATGATTCCGTTAGTGGAAAATTGAGGGCGTGACACAAATGGATGATGGATACAATAAAACACATTGATTATCCGTTGACCTACCGTTTACTCAAGCTCATTAGTTTTATTGGTTATTGAAGTTTTATTATGTGTTTTTTTCATTTCTATTCAGGATTTTATTGTGTTGTTTTTTGTTATGTGATGTGCATTACGCAACCCAAATGATAAACCCGGAATATTTATGTCCGATACTAAGAAACCAGAACATTCAAATACATGGATAACACTGTAATAATCCTGAATCCGCCAATAAATAGGCCGGTATATTCAGGTTAAAGAATTCAAGCATGGTGGTTCAATCAGATTACAAACACCGGTTTGGGTTTAACCTTAAAGTTCTCCCAAAACGTTTTCCTAATTTGGTGGAGTTGATTTTAGTTCACGTTACGATTTATTTTTACAATTCTATAGTACTTGAATATGTTTTATTTTATAATTTACAATTAGATATTATACTAAATTGTGTGCATGCGTTAACAAACTACCTGCTTGAATTCATTACGGTTGTTAATTCAAACTTTTTTAGTAAAGAGTTCATTTTGACCCATATTCATTTTTATCAAAACTCATTTTTACCTTGACTCGCTATTCTAGCCCAAATTAAAATATCAATTTTTTTTAAAAGACTCATTTTGACTCAAACCCATCGTGACACGTTATCCCATCTAGCCCATCATGACCTACCTGTTTTGCCTGGTATAGTTGGAATTATAAATTGAGATGTTAGTGATGTTAATACATCTTGATATCATCAATCAGTATAGAAGTAATAGTACTCGATGTTCATAACTTATTTATTTTGTGAAGATAAATTAATACGATAAAATATCCTAGTCGGCGTAGATCAATTTTAATAATATATGAATACATTAATACTATATAATAACTAAAGATTATCCTATTAGAATTTATAGGAAATATTTTTTAAAATTGTATTTTTTTCATTTATTTTTTATCAAATAGTAATGATTTTATTTAATTGTGTAAAAAATATAATTACATTATAAGTTGTATTCTATATATCTGTATAAAATATCTTTGAGAAATATATGAAAGTGATCGATGAATCTTGCAATACACAAGTTTTCTGTATATATAATGAGAGCTAAACCTATCAACTTAGTTGTCACCTTTTAACGAGCAATAATCAACGAAGGTGATTGATCAACCGTACTCTAGGCCGATCAACAAGGCTGACAGAATAAATATCTTTTAAAAGTTTAAAAGACAAAAAAAATTCATGATTTCAGGTTTTATTTATTTTTAACAAAGACGACAGATCTTAGGGTATGTGTTATAGGCATGAACACCTAGGTGATGAAGCCTCATCTTCCATTACACATGTGGTGTGAGCCAGGCGTGAACATGCTAGCGTGATGGCGGTCACGAAGAAGAAAGCGGAAGGATAGAGAAAAAGAGCTGTTCGGTTGCAGACCGTTGAACTTTTGTGACCGTTTGAGTAAAAAGAAAAAAAATTACTATTAATACAGCTTACCCAAAAAATTTTTTTTTAAAAAAACTAACAATTAATTTACCATAAAAAATAGTCAAACTTTACAAACAACTTTTTTCCAAATATTATTAATTTTAGGGATCCAAACAACTTAAACAATCTTTTTTAAATCCATTCTTTAATTATTATCGGCCTCAACTCGATCCTAATGTTCCAAACAACTCAAACAATTCAAAACCATGTATAACTTTTGCTAACCGGTATAACAACTATTACTGTTTTTTAAAACAACAATCATCTACGTTTGAAAATGTTCCCCAAACCCAATCTGACCCCATACCCGAACCCAAATCCGAAATTGTGCCGGATTAATGACATGATTTTCGGAAAATAACGCGACTTGCAACAGAAAGTGTCAAAATTTAACATATTATGGACCAACACCACATCAATTGAAAAAATTGTGTTATTTATGAAATGATGATGATTGAGGCATTGATGGCCTATGCTAGAGAGAAGGGTCCGTTTGCTCATAACATTACGTTAGAACTTATGAGAAAATTGACAAAGTGCCTTATGAAATGATGATGATTGAGGCATTGATGGCCTATGAGAGAGAGAAGCGTCTGTTTGCTCATAACATTACGACCACTTAGTCTGATTCCACCAATCAATGTCTAATGGATTTAAATGAATCAGTTGTGAAATTTTTGTTTCTTATTACGAGGTAATTTCCTAAATTCAAGAATTAATTATTCAAATTAATTTAATCATTATTGAATATATATATGTGTGTGCATGAATATATGTATATATGTAAGGAAATTTCAAGAAGGAACAAATGCCAATAACATCTTATATACAACAAATTAAAGTAAAAAATAACAATAACATAGCTCAATTAAAGAATCCTTAGGTGTAATAAATCAAATTGCGAAAAATGCGACGACATGCGTAATTGGCAAATTCTTGAAAACCCGAACTTCCTAATCATATTATATTGCTAATGAGATATAATTTGGAGTATAACATTGATGGTTGATCAAATGTGGCAATTCCCGAAGTTACGTGCGCTAAAACCGAACAAACGATCGCGAAAATGGCAAAACTATTTAAAACCTAAACCCTTTCACATTGAGACTCCTTTAATATGGATATTATCAGATATTTTAGATCAAAATATCTGGAAATCTTGCTGATCAAGTTTTCTAACTATAAAATCCATATGTTGACTATTTTGGTCAAACTTTTCTACTCCCTTCTCTTCAAAAATTTGATTGGAGCTTTCTTGAACACTTCTGGAGCTTCAAGACACTTCCAACCATCAAATGTAACAAGCTCCTGCTGATAATTGAAGCCAAAGTCAAGCCAAGCAAGAAATTCATCTCAAACGTGGGGTTTTTGTAAATTTTCAAGCCAAATCTCAAATCAGTAAGTTTTGATCTCAATTCTTGATTGTAATACCTTCAAATAACATTAAAAAAAGGTGTTTGAATGCTGGTTGATGTTTGGAAATCATCAAAAATAGAAAACCCATGAAAAGGACAATTTGGTCCAAAAACTTGATTTTTCAAAGTTGTCCAAATCGAGATTTTTCTTCACCAAACACTACATATATGTTAAATATTAGGATATGTAGATTTTGGCCCTGTAAAAGTGTCAGAAATTCGGTTTTGGCTAACAAAAACTCTTGGTGGCACGTTGAAGGCGCAGCGGCCCGAGCGCGGCACAGGCGCAGCCCCACGGCCAGTCTCGATCTTCCCTTTTCCCAGCAATTGCCGGGGCACACTCGGCCACCCCAAGCCGTTGCCAAGAACAAAGTCCAAGGCCAAAGCCGCAGTCAAGGCCAAGGCCACAGCCGCTGGGCCAACGGCAAAGGCCATCGAGCTATGGCTAGGCAAAGGCCACGGCTGAGCCACCACCTTGAGCCGCCGGCCGGAATTCGGCCAAACTTTGGGGAAGTTCCGATGAAAAGTTGCCACCGGCGGAATATTCTGGCGAGAGGAAATATTCCGGCCAGAACCAAAGATTTTATTATTTTCGCGTTCTAAACTCTGTTTTGTGATGCGATTTGCAATTCGGTAATCCGATTTCGATATAAATAACCTATTTTTAATTGATTTCGCGTTTCAGACTCAGTTTTGCGATCGCTATCGCAATCCGGCGACCCGACAATCGCTTTAGGAGCCGATTAAATTTCGATCGTAGCCCAGAATTCAGTTTCTCATCGGTTTTAAATATAAAAACTAATTCTAATCGATTTCGCGTTTCATATTCAGTTTTGAGATCGGTTTCGCAATCCGGCTAACGTATAGTCTGTTTAAGAGCCGGCTAAATTCCAATCGTAACCCGGAATACAGTTTCTCATCGGCTTTCAGTATAAAAACCTATTCTTGATCGATATCATGTTCTGAACTCAGTTTTGAGATCTGTTTCCCAATCCGGCAACCATATTTCAATCAAGAAGCTGATTAAGACTCTGGTTTTGATACGAAACGCAATTGACTATCAATTTTCAATACAATTTCAATACAAACCCTATAAATGATCAATATCAGTGATTTTAATCATACAAATCAAATAATACTCATATCAAATAAATTCCAGACAAGCACATAGTTCAAGATCATCTTGATAGTCCAGTTTATCAAATCCTTGACAATGAGTGTCTAGGAATGTCTCGATAAACCAAATAGATCATCAATAACTTACAGAATATCTAATCAAATGTAGAAGGCAAACTCAAGAACAACAACTTCGTATGCTGAATACTAATTATTGCTTTTACAACAATTCAGGTGAGTTTGTAGGACCTAAGAAACCCTCGGAAACAACTCGATTCCTTGCGGATTCTGCTCGGCAGGCCCTTGAATAGTGCATAATCCTATTCAAGGGTTTTCCAATTGAAATCACCAAGCCCCGTGGCAATCCGATGATGTAGAATCAACGTTTTGATCGAAATCGAACACCACGGGGTGAGAAACGAAGTTGGACAGAGAGAGGCGGCTCAAAACCCTAGGGGAATGACAGGGGAGGCACAGGGGTAAGAGGGAATGTCTAAAAGTTAGTGAAACATTCTGTTTGCAAGTCTTTATATAGACTCAGCTCATTCGGCTGAATGAGTTGTGCTAAACACTCATTCGGGCGAATGGCTCAGCCGAATGGGCTAGTCAACCGAATGAGTCATGCGAGTGACTCATTCGTTCGCCTCATCCATTCGCTAGTCGTTCATTCGTGCGAATGGACTCATTCGTAGGAACCATTCGCACGAATGGGTCTGTATTATGTTAAAAGTCAAAGTCAAACATATATAAACATATTAAACTCAATTAAACATAAACAAACAATACAGAATAAATGTTTTCAGTAATGATATAAACATTATACATTCAAAGTCATACAAAATATAGAACTAGAGACATAACATGCATCAACAAACTCCCCCTTGGACCTAGTTCCTATTTGTCAGCATTGGTCTTCAAAAACTTTTCTAAAAGTGCCTTCCAGTCAGAGCGGGCTTGTATATCAAACGTGAAGCATACCGGATGACTCTCATGTACTGCAGCGCCTGCTCCATGTCCACAACATCAAAGAATATCTAACATCTGTATAAAGTCTTCACTTTTTCGGATGACAGATTCGTCAGCCATATGGGATCAAAGATACGAACGGTATCCCATGTGTTATCCTTGCATAGCACGATCACAGCCTCAGCAGTCCTTCCGTCATAATACCACCATCGGAAGATGTCCGAAAAGTCTTGACGAAGCTTTCGTAATGGAATCTTCTTCATAACCTTCGGAGGCAGCCACTTCAGGATAACCTTGTGCTTCCGGGATTTTGCATCGATCTCCAATAGGTAATACCTTTCCGGTTGCTGTGGCTTGAAATTAACCCATCTCTTTCTGTACTCGAACTGGATTTGCCTTGCAAACCAGGACGACATCCCTAAATCCTCACAATATAACATCTTTAAACGTGCAAGCTGATTAACTTCGAATCCTAGCAGTGTCTTGAAGTCGTGAGGAAAGCGGAAGTATTGGATATCTTTCTCTCTCTTTACTACATAACATCGCAGATCATTAAAGCATGCCCAACTCAAAATCTGACCGTCGGACTTGTATCACTTGGTCCTATATAGTTTGGTGTGCGGAGTTGGCATTGGTGGAACACTGTCTTTCTTCAGAACTTGCCAATAAGCTGACCATTCCTCTTTCCTTTTCTGAATGCCTTCTGATGAAGACTCGCTGCCGCTGACCTTTTCGTCTATCTTCCGGGAGTTTGCATCGATCTCCAATAGGTAATACCTTTTCGGTTGCTGTGGCTTGAAATTAACCCATCTCTTTCTGTACTCGAATTGGATTTGCCTTGCAAACCAGGACGACATCCCTGAATCCACACAATATAGCATCTTCAAACGTGCAAGCTGATTAACCTCGAATCCTGGCAATGGCTTGAAGTGGTGAGGAAAGCGGAAGTATTGGATCCCTTTCTCTCTCTTTACTGCGTAACATCGCAGATCATTAAAGTATGCCCAACTCAAAATCTAACCGCCGGACTTGTATCACTTGGTCCTATATACTTTGGTGTGCGGAGTTGGCATTGGTGGAACACTGTCTTTCTTCAGAACTTCCCAATAAGCTGCCCATTCCTCTTTCCTTTTCTGAATGCCTTCTGATGAAGACTCGCTGTCGCTGACCTTTTCGTCTATCTTTCTGCTCAGTTCCTCCTCAGTATGTAGACCGAGGACTAAGCCTGAAAAGCTCTGCAATATGCTCTCTCGAGAGGCAGTGGATGATCTCGCCTTCCTCCTTGTCATAACTGATAGAGTGTTAAATGATGCCCTGACCGTCTAGTATCATCGTCAACTTTTCGTCCAGAAGACGTCTCACTGGCATAGCATCAACCTCTTCTGTAGCCTTAGGCTCTTCTGCTTGACTCAAACGTGGCTTGGCAGCTCTGTCATGCCTGGTCTTGGTCCTGATCTCAGTGGGTGGGGACTGCTACCCTGATGAACCGGATGAACTAGCAGACCCACTTCCAGCACCATCATCATCACCAGAACCATCATCATCATCAGTACCATCATAATCCACCTTCTCCTCATCAGACTCTTCTTCATCTTCCTCATCCTCTTCCTTGTCTGAATCATCGGAGATAGGCTCAGATCCCTCAATCCTCAGTGTGGACTCCTTGAGGCTTTCAACTTGCTCAGCTAGATGCAAGTTTTCAGCCACAAGAGCTGAAATCCTATCATTTAAGCCAACATCCGTCAGGGCTAGCTGATTGTACTCATCCATAGACTTGAGTAATCTTTCTTCTAAATCAGCAGATCTGGCTCTCAAATCGGCCCTCTGATCAGCAGCCTGTAGCAGCAGAGCATCCTGCTCACTGACCCTCTGTGTAAGCTGAGCAATAGTCTGATCCTGCTCATGGTTCTTCTCGATCAACCGAAGAACTAGACTGTTCAGTGTGCTAAGTTGATCAGCAACTGAAGCAGACATAGTGTACAAATCTGAGCGTATGACAGAAGGACCATAGGAAGCAGTAGTAAAAACAACTGTAGTGGCCATAGAGGAGGTCTAGTTCTTACATGTGCAGGATTAGCCCTTGACCTGGTCAGTGAAGAAGTCACGACAGTTGCAACAGATGTAGCAGTGGTTGCTGCAACAGAAACCGACTCTGACCGTCTCTGCAAAAAAAATCTTGCCCTCTTCTGTCTCTTGGCTGGAGGGGATGAAGTCTCAGCAGCAGTAGATGCAGCAAAAGTGCGAGGGATAGGGTCAAAATCGAACTCCGGAATAAAGGACGGATCCCTAATCTCCTCCTCATCTACAGTAGCCTGTTCATTAGCCCTTGTCCCAATAAAAACTACCTGGGATCTGTAACATGTAGTAATAATAGCAGGCTTAGTATCCTCTGAATCAGTATCATCAGAGTCAGCATCCTTAGCTTCACCCTCAACATCCTCCATCTCAACATTCTCCTCTTCATAAGCAGAGATAGTACCAGCTACCACACTAACATTACCAACACCACTATCAACAGCCTACACACTCTCACCAACATCAACATCAACATCAACACACACATCTGCACCACTAGCACCACCACCAACATCACCATTATTTCCATCATCACCTCCTGGAACAATGATATCCTCCAGATCAGAATCAGGTTCCTCATGTCTTCACCTCCTCCCAATAGATGCAACATAATCAGGATTAAGGAGGTGGCCAAACAGACGATGAGTAGGATGCTTCCTCTCCTTTCCCTGATAAGAAAGAACCCGGTTGAGGGTAATATCAGTCATGTGCTCTAGTCTGATGATATCTGAGTTGGCTTTGGGTAGATTCGACACTTGAGCATCGAAGATCATGTGTAGAAATCTCGGGTACATCAAGAACTTCTTGTCTCCCTTCAGATATACGTTCTCCTTCATGTGTGTGAAAACCATCTCGGAGAAGTTGAACGGGATGTTCAACACCAAGGCCACAAAGGAACCCTGCAGAGTTTCTCGCAGATCATCAAATCCTCCACGCCTTGATCCCAGGCAGTGAATAAGGACATGACTCAAATACTTGAACTGCAGGCATAAGAAGGCCTTGTTCAGCACCCTAGCCTCCAAATCTCCATCATACTTGCACCTCATGAAAAACCACGAACCAAGTATCTGTCAAGTGTGAACGGATGATCTGGTGAGTCCTGAAATCCACACACCCGTCTGATGTGCGCAGCAAAGACAACCACATCTTGCCCTCTGACTTTCCCTATGATAACTAGAGGCTCTACCTCGCAGTCAATATCAGCTGTCCTCCAGAAATCCATCTGATGTGACAAATAGGGATCATGAACTTTAGAAATGGCAGTGAATATCCTGGAACGTCTCAGAAAAGCAATGATCTCAGTGAAATGCCCAGCGTTCCTGGTAGTAGCATCTAGATGAGCACAAACGTTGTTCTTCAGAAAAGCCTTGTAGCCTGCCATACTGAAACACAAAAGAAACAACAAGTCAGTTCGGTTCAGTAACCAATTGAACAAAATCAAAATTTTAAAACAAGTATCAAATGGTGCGAATGAAACTACAACATACGAATGAGACTCAGGCGGATGAGAAAACAGGCCGAATGACTGGTTCCATCCGAATGACACACGAATAGAGTCATTCGGTTGAACTCATTCATTCGCATGACCAGATGACCCGAATGACCTCATTCGGTCCACCCTTTGACCGAAAGGCTCTCATTTGGCTGAATCCACTCATTCTGTTGACCCTGTGGTGCGAATGAGTCTTGTTTGGTCGACCGATGAACTTTGAAAACCCAAACTCCCAAAATCTCAAATCAAACCATAAAAGTGATAACATTTAGTTCAGAGAGGTCTGATTAAGGTTTTAGAACTTGTTTGAAGGTGATTAATGTTCATTTTGATAGGTTATTGGACTTGCACAGGTTTGAACCCTAAAACCCTATAAGTTCGAACTTTTCTTATTCAATCTACGGACAAGATTGAAATATTTTGATCCCAACAGTACCTGCAACAACCACAAGATGATATATGATCAAAAGAAATCAGAATGATGGTGAGAAATGAAGACGATGAGCAAAAGGTTGCTTCGGGCAAAAGAGAGCACACACAATAGGGCGAAAGACAAAAACAGATGAGAATGAACCATTCGGCCGAAAGGCTTCTATAAATAGGGAACACATTCGGATGAGAGTTCAACCGAATGACCCCATTCGCATTAGGGGATCAGCCGAATGACCCATTCGCATGAATGGATTCATTCGGTCATTTGAGCCTTTCGCATGGCTCATTCGGGCGAATGAGTCTTAGCACCCAAAACACAACTTAATTTTCAGATTTTGACATTTTGACCATAAAGGGAGTATATTTAAGACGATTTGTCTGGGTTGGTGATTGGTTAATATGAGATTGAATATCCGAACAAACAAATGATCATTTAAAATAAGCAGAAATTAAAAAATCTTTTTGTGTTTTTCTGATAATCAAACAACTTTACAGTTTAAACTGAAACAAACAAAACACACATGTTTTTGTGAGTAGCCTTTCAAGAAAATGACACATACACCAGATCATGTCAAATCAGCATTCATGAATGTTCCACTTCTGACACATTCGATTTATGAAGCGATTACTCATATACTTGTCCACATTAAACCTGACATTACTTCATCTCTAAACCAATCAATGATCACTCATGTTTTCTGATTGAGGTACCTATTATAGACAACCAATCTAGGTCAAAACTAGTTTATAACTCTTCTCCGCATATCTTAATACCTAACATCATAAGTTCTATAAGGTTCCATTTTATTTTCTTTTTGTATTTTTCTTTTTGATTTGTTTCTCAAGTTCAACACATTCTCATGGACGGCTTCAGCAAGGTCTTTACAAAGCAATATGGCACGTATACAGACCTGTGTTGACAAGATCAACTTGTTCTATACAAATGGATGGCTTCAACTAGGCTGCAACCCAGTAATATGGCACATGTATGGAATCGAGCTTATTTTATTTTTGTATTTTTCTTAGCTTATCCTATCTGAATGGACGGCTTCAGCTAGGCTGCAACCCAGCTATATGGCCCGTGTATAGAGTCGGATTCACTTTTATTTTTATGTGATTCAATCATTCTCATCTGAATGGACGGCTTCAGCTAGGTCTTTACAAAGCAATATGGCACGTGTACAGACTTGAATTCAAGATTTATTGGAAACCTCATAAGATCCTATGATAACAGGTGTATGCCTTATTCAAGTTAAAAACTGTTTATCCCTTAACTGGTTTGCTAAACTGGATCCCACAATTCAGACATTCTAAGCAATCACCAACAGTCTATAAACTTTGTAAAGTCGACCTAATCAGTACATCAAATCATAAAACCCATGTGCTTTCAGTTTATGCATTCAATTTTGCATTTAAGGCATGACTGGTTAACACATCGCTTTCTCAAACAAGAATTTCTCATTTTTAATTTATCAAATGTTCTTGGATTTTCAATTAAACTACTTTTTCTCCCCCTAAAAACCTAAAACTGAAAATATTTTTGAGTTTTTGAATAAGTGAAAGAGAAATAACAGAAGTACTATAAAGTAAAAATAAAACAAAATAAAAGAAACTAACTAACAAAACAATGATCATTTGTTTGATTCAGATGAAGGAATGACTTCATCTTTTTGAAAAACACCATTAGCTGATAACAGATATAAAAATATGGGTTTATCAAACGCTTTTGTGTAAAGATCAGCTTTCTAGTTATCGGTGTGAATCTTAACAACATCGATTAATTTCTTTTCAAAACAATCACGTATGAAGTGATATTTAATGTCGATGTGTTTTGTTTAAGAGTGCTGGACAGGATTGTTAGTGACATCAATGGCAGCAGTATTATCAACAAATATAGGAGTGTTAGAAAACTATAACTCAAACTTATCTTTCATAACATTCTCAAAGTATTTGCACAGAACATCATTTGTGGATCCAAAGATGATATCATCCACATATACTTGCACCAAGAGCAAATCCCCATCCATCTCTCTAAGGAACAAAGTGCAGTCAATGACACCTCTTCTGAACCCGTTGTTCATAAGGTGAGTAGAAGGTGTCTTGTACCACGCTCGCGGAGCTTGGTGCAATCCATACAAGGCCTTATCTAGCTTGTAGATTTGGTCACGATGCAATGGATCTTCAAACCCGGGAGGTTGATTGACATACACAACTTCATTAATCACACCATGAACAAATGCACTCTTAACATCCATCTGATAAACTTTGAACTTCTTGTAGGATGCATAAGCCAAAAAGATTCGAATTGCTTCAAGACGAGCAACCGGTGCAAATACTTCATTGTAGTCAATCCCTTCAATCTGTCTAAAACCATGCACCACCAGACGCGCTTTGTTACGAACCACAATACAATGATCATCTCGTTTGCAGCGTAAGACCCATCTTGTGCTAATAACTTTTGCACCCTTGGGTCTATCAACAAGCTGCCAAACTCCAAGCTTCTTAAACTGCAGCAACTCTTCTTGCCAAGATTCTTCTTTCAAAGCTTCAGTAATGGTTATGGGTTCAACTTGGGAGATGAAAAAAGAATGGGCACAAAAGTTTACATCAGCAAAGTCAAGTATGTCAGCAAGACCACCTAAAGATAACTGATATCTGGTCTTCACTCCATTAGTAGGATTTCCAATAATATTGTCTTGAGGATGAATTATGTTAATTCTACCAACAGGATGAGCAGGAAACCCAACCTGTGGATCAAGATTGTTGAGATTGAGATCCTCAAGAGCAGGTACAATATTATCAACATCTGGTTCTGGAACATCTGGATGAGAGTGATTATCATCTAAGTCTGAGTTGTCATCGTGTGCCTGTACTGGAACTTGAACTGAAGAATGTTGTACTGGTTCATTAGGGGCATTTTGTGCATCATACATCATTTGAACAGCAACATCTTCATCAGTATACATGGGAGGCATGTTGAAAGAGTCAAAAAGATCCGAATAGTTGAGCACCCAGTCAGGACCCTTTCCAGGTGGTGGCATAGAATATTTCTGAACATCTACATGGTACCACTCCTCCACATTGTGAGTTGATCTGTTGTAAACTCGCTTATTTGGAGTACCATATCCAACAAAATATCCTTCTTCCACCTTCTCAATGAACTTGCCTTGCTTATGTTTCTTAAGCATTGTGCATGGAGCACCAAATGGTTCAAGATACTTAAGATTTGGCTTTCGGTTATGGAGAAATTCAAATCAAGTCTTCCCATGTCTCTTCACAATCAATACCCGATTCAAAGTATCACAAGCATTAGCAACAGCTTCATTCCAGAATTGAACCGGTACGGAGGAATCAACATGCATAGTCCGAGCAGCCTCAATTAACATTTTGTTCTTTCGTTCAGCAACATCATTCATTTGTGGGACATATGGAGCACTGAACTGCTAAATAATACCACGTTCATTGCAGAAAGTCTCCATATTGTGATTCTTGAATTCAGTCCCATTATCTGTTCTGAGCACGCGAACCTTGAGCTTATATAGTGATTCAAGCTTAGTTACCAGAACTTGAACACATTCAAACGTTTCAGATTTCTCCTTCATAAAGAACACCCAAGAGTATTTGGAGTACTCATCAGTAATAACTAAACAGTATTGATCTCCAGCAATGCTCTTGCGATTGACACGACCAAAAAGATCCATGTGGAGAAGCTCAAGAGGAATAGTAATTGAATGAAACTTCTTGGGTTTGTGAGACAGCTTGGTTTGCTTTCCCTTCTTGCATGAAACACAGACATCAGACAGCTTGAAATTCTTTAAACTCACTCCCTTAACCAGATTTTTGTGAACCAAATGATTCATCTTCCTCAAACTCAAATGACCCATCTTCGTATGCCAAAGGATAGAATCTTTCTCAATTGCCTTGGACATAAAACATGAAGCTGTAGAAGATGTAATTGAAGCTGTGGCCATATTGAGAACATATGAATCTTTCTTTCTTGGAACAAAAAAAAGAATCCAGTCTTCAGGAATGGTAATACCTTGCTTGAGAATGTAGCAGCTAGAATCAAAATCATAAAACAAAACCTTGTACTTCTTGTCACAAATCTGTAAGACTTACAGTAGATTGTTTTCCAGCTGCTTCACATATCTAACCTTGTCAAACAAAACTTGACCATTTGATAGAATTCCTTCTCCAGTACTAAACCCGCCTTTGTCACCAGCAAAAGTTACATATCCTCCTTTAACCGACTGAACATTGGAAATAATATATATGTATCCAGTCATGTGCCTTGATGCCCCACTATCAACAATCCAAGTGCTGTTAAGAGCAGCATTTGGGGCAATCTGCACATACACAAATCATTAGTTGAATTTAGGAACCCAAGCCTTCACAGTCTTGGGTTGACCCAAAGAGTCCAGGATTTTCATTTCAATCCATTGTCCATCTGAGTTTAATTTATCAGGAGGTTTAGAAACAGGATTTTCAGAGGACTTGGCCATCCAGATAATGTTTTTGCAAAAAGATTTCTTAACATACACTGAAGATGGCTTGGATTGTTTGTCAAAAACAATTTTGGGTGTAACTTGATCAACCATAACCCGTTACCCTTATCTTGATATTTGATGGGAGAAGGATTTTTGGGTTTAACCTGAGGTAGATGAATAGCAGATTTTACCTCTTTAACAAAATGTTGATTTTGTTTTAGATGAGGTGCAACTAGTGGTTTAATCAAATGAGGGCAGAATTTAGCAAAATGTCCAAGTGCACCACACTCAAAACAAGTCCGTTTATCTTTATGATAAAACTGTTTAGTTTTAGAACAAGACTGTTTGTTTTGATGAAAAGCATTTGTTTTTGTCTTGTTTTGCTTAAAACCCAAACCCTTAGTCCCATTGAACACAAGATTGTCAGTCTTGTTGGACTCACTTGCTTCACCATCCTGTGAAGACTTCACAAAGCATATATCTTTGGAGAATTTTGAAGACATTTTTGTCTTAGATGAGATTGGGTCAACCTTTTTGACATTAAAAGTCTGATTCTTGACAATGAACACTCGAGGAGAAACATCAGAATCATTCTCAGAATCAGAGACCCAATCTTCAACCACCCCCTCCACGAAAGATTCCTAAGACAATGAGGAACCCTCATTAGATATGATTCCAACTTGATCAATTACTAATGGATTTTTAACTTGAAATATTTAATTTCTTTGTCATTAGGTGAATTGACAAAACTGTTTAAGACTGGTGGAGGACAATGGTTATACTTGGTTTCTTTTCCCTTACCCTTCAGATCAGCTCCATTACTGATCATGTGCTCAATGATGTATGAAGAGCTTTCATAGCTCTTGAGCTTTTGACTCAAAGTCTCATAGTCACATTCGACTATGGCTAATTTCTTCTTTGTCTCGTTGATGGTATTGAGATAAGAATTAATAGCATCTTGCTTATTCAGCACAGTGATCTCAGCCTCATGCAATTGCCTGTTTAATAAGTCAATGTTAGCTTGAAAATCTTTTTCATTTGATTTTAAAATCCTGTTTGCCTCAATGCATTGGTTGAGATCACTGATCAGGTCAGCATTATGTTGTTGATAAGCCAAAACCTTACTATCAAGGTCAACACAATTAAAACAACTAGAATGAGATGAAGAACAGTCATCATATACCTGATCAGACTGAGATGAGGCAGAAGTATTCACCATCAAAGCAAATTGTGTAGCTAATTGTTCTTCAGACTCAGCATCTGATTCTCCTTGAGCTTCTGAATTTGATGTGCTTTCTGATTCTGATCCTAATAATTCATCCAGACTGGTCTTTGTTTCTTCTGAATTTCTTTCATCAACAGAGTCAGCAGCTTCCTTGATCTCTGCAACACAAGCATTATCTTCTCCTCCCTTATCAGAATTGAATCTGAAATCCCAGTTTTCTCCTTCATCATTCTGAACCATAAGAGCCTTGTTTGCATTTGATGAGCTAGTTTGAGCAGGAGTGTCAATGGGTACTAGTCTTCTTTCTGGGTTAGCAGCTGATGATCTTTGATTCTGAAATGGATTGTGGTTACCCATCTTCTTGGCTTGTTGCACTGTCTTGCAAAGTGTCCTTTCTCACCACAATTGTAGCAAGTAACAGAAGACATGTCAAAACCATACTTTGAATCCTTGTTAAGATTGATTTCCTTCCCAGTTCTCTTGACAAAGTCTTTTGCTTTTCTGACAACACTTGCAAGAGCCCACATGATGTCAATCCTCTCCATATCATCTGGATCAATCTGAGAGTAGTCTTCATTTGTCAAGTGTGGGTTACCAATTTGCCCAGCTAATAACCCATCATAAGAACTCACAAGAGTAGACAAAAGGCCCATATGCTCCTTAGCAACCTCCACAGTTACTTTGTCAAAATTGTCTGTCTTCAAATTGATGACAGAATGATTATCCTCCTTCTGAGATGTAGAGGCTGTAATGGGCTGGTTGAAATGTGTCTGACTTGAAACAGGAGCTTCTTTATTCTGTGAGACAAATGCTGTTTTCAGAGGAGCATGTGAAGAAGCTCTTTCCACAGTAGGAGTAGAATAATACAGTGATGGATCTTGCACTTGTGCAACTCTCTATGCTTTCCACTTGTTCTCTATATCTTGCTCCTTCGGCTTTTGGATAAAGTCATTGATGTCCATGTTAGCAAACATCTCACTCTGTTTCAGGGCCATCAGAAAGGATTCCCACTTGGGAGGTAACGCATCAACCAAACACTGGATCTTCTCTTGTGTAGTTGTTTTGACTTGATGATTGTAGAGCTCACTGAGAAGATGATAAAATCTTGAAATCAAGTCATCTAAAGACTCGTTTCCCACACACATGAAACTATTGAACTCTTTCTTCAAGGATTTAGACTTGATGCTTTTAAGCGCATCATTTCCCTCATATCTCTACTGCAAGGCATCCCATAAAGATTTGGAAGAAATAAACTGTCTGAATTGATGAAATATATCCGTAGCAATAGACTGGGATAATATTGCATAAGCCTTCTTCTCAAAATCATACAACTTCCTCTAAGGCTCAGTCATCCGTGTGACAAGCATAGGTGATACATCCTCATTTAGTGGCCTCAGGTATCCACTCTCAATCATCATCCAAAGATTTGTATCCACTCCATTAATATGAATCTCAAATTGATACTTCCAATGCGAATAATCATCTAAAGAAAGTAATTTTCGAGCTTTGTTTGAATTTCCCGTCTCTGTCTCTGTAAGCAACATATTCTGAATTATGTGGTTCTGATTAGCCATCAAGGCAAGTTCTTCCATCTTGTCAAGAATAAACTGATCCAACACTACAAAATTTTTCAAAAACTGATGGCCAAATGAAGTCACAACAGGCGAATGTCATGGCCCGAATGAGTCCGAATGAACTGAAATGACCGAATGACTCTTCTGATGCGAATGAGGAGACAGCTGAATGAGGAGCTATTCACACTAACTCTTAGACCGAATGATACCTATTCGGCCGAATGAACTATTCGCATAATGGCTATTCGCCCGATCGACTCATTCGCACAAACTAGGGTTGTCAGCAACAAAAATTTCGATATCTCCGGATTTTGATCGAATCTAACCCCCAAATTTGGTACGCAACCTCAGGACATTATTCTTAAGCTTTTGGAATGCACTATAGACCGAATGAGACCTATTCGGCTGAATGACCTATTCGCATAATGGCTATTCGCCCGATCGACTCATTCGCACAAACTGGGGTTGTCAGCAACAAAAATTTCGATATCTCTGGATTTTGATCGAATCTGACCACCAAATTTGGTACGCAACCTCAGGACATTATTCTTAAGCTTTTGGAATGCACTATAGACCAAAACACCAAGAAAAACCCAACTTTTTCCAATGAAACAATAACTTGGAGCCCAAGAAAATCAGGGTTTTCAAAAATCTCGAATCTATAATCTGAAATATAATGATTTGGATCAAAAATTGATCAGAATCAAGAGCCAAAGCTCTAATACCACTTTGTAGGAAACCCTAGGAAACAACTCGGTTTCTTGCGGATTTTGCTCGGCAGGCCCTTGAATAGTGCGGAATCCTATTCAAGGGTTTTCCAATCGAAGTCACCATGCCCCGTGGCAATCCGATGATGTAGAAACAATGTTTTGATCGAAATCGAACACCACGGGGTGATAAACGAAGTTGGAAAGAGAGAGGAGGCTCAAAACCCTAGGGGAATGACATGGGAGGAGCAGGGGTTAGAGGGAATGTCTAAAAGTTAGTGAAACATTCTGTTTGCAGGTCTTTATATAGACTGAGCTCATTCGGCCGAATGAGTTGTGCGAAACACTCATTTGAGCGAATGGCTCAGCCGAATGGGCTGGTCAACCGAATGAGTCATGCGAGTGACTCATTCGTTCGCCTCAGCCATTCGCTAGTCGTTCATTCGTGCGAATGGACTCATTCGTAGGAACCATTTGCACGAATGGGTCTGTATTATATTAAAAGTCAAAGTCAAACATATCTAAACACATTAAACTCAATTAAACATAAACAAACAATACAGAATAGATGTTTTCATTAATGATATAAACATTATACATTCAAAGTCATACAAAATATAAAATATAGAACTAGGGACATAACATGCACAAAAAAGTTTCGTACAACCCCTTTTCTTTTTAATATTTTACAAACATGGGGTATCATTATGAAATCTTTTCTAAACTTATTTTATGTTTATATAACTGTGTGTCGGCTTGGGATATCATGGGATGACCATGGGTATCAATGTGTTATATCAAAAGTCCTCAACCATCGAAATGTATCTAGTGAACCCATGTGGGGTCGAACAAGTGAAAAAATATAGTACTATCGGGCTGACAACCCATTTGCTGGGAGGATTGCATCTCTCCTGGTGAGAATGCTTGTTACCGTTTCCAATATCAAACTTAACGTATTAAGACGTTAAGACGAGGCATCTATCTTTACCTTCAAGTAATAGCAATATCAGTCAGAAAGGAACAAGATATGGGTCACATGTTTACTCCAATTGTGTCAATACGTACCATGGACTATACTTAACATATCATATTATGTCTAGTTTTGTGTATGAACTCACCAGTTTTATACTGACCTTTCAAACTTAATTCTTTTACAGGTAGACAATGACGAACGGGTGAGATTTTCACTTTCAAGTACTTTGTAAATAAGTAACTAAGTATGCTTAGAATGTTTAAGTTATGGACAATGCATTGTGGTTTGTAATAGTAATATTATCCTTGTAATATATTTTCTTTAAGTTAATCATATGTGTTGTGATACCGGTTCAAGTAAAGTTGCACCCCATCTCTCAGACATCACCACTATGCTTCCGCAACCTTCAAAGAGCGAACAGTGTCATCATTATTAGGTGACGCGAGGTGGGGGTGTGACATCAGTCGATGAACACGAGATCAACATGTAACCTAAACTACAACGTCCTCCTGGTAGAAACAACAAAAGTAAAATGTCACACCCCCACCCCTTGTGACTCATGAGGTCACTAATGATATCACTATAATGATTTGAGATTTGCATAAGCATAGTGGTGATATGTCAAAGATGGGGTGTAACTTTACTAGAACCGGTATGAAAACACATATAGTATTCTAAAGGTATTGCATGACATTAAGTAACCATTACATCACTTCATGTTGGGATTTCTAGGTTACTATTTATTTAATCAGATTCAATTAATCATATTAATTGATTAAATCAGTTTTCACAAAACCAGATTAAATAGACAGATCAGATCTGACACAACGAAAGCCTTTTAAATATTAAAACCTTTCGATTCGTAATCAAAATAATTCCCAAATCAGGATCCAGTTACAAACAGTTTAAAAAACAATTAAATCAAACAACACAACCATAGGGGGTTTTAGAAATCTACCTTTTGTGAAGCGGTTCCAAAACAACACGATGGATCGACGACTGTCTTCCTAGTTGACTCAAAACGATCACCCGAGTCCGGATCTCGTCTCACGAAACTTCGGAATGGTCCAAAACAGATTTTGGCTCGGTTCGGCTCACGGCTCAATAATTAATTTCCACCATTTTATTATTTCATAAATAATAAAATCTCCAAATCCTTAAAACCGATAGTTTGTGATCTTATATTATGTTTAACAATTAAACATATACCTTTCATAGCAACGTTGAACTTATCGTTAATGGGACATCCAATATCCAACAGACTCCCATTTGGACGATTTATCGACTAAGTGATTCAATGTGGACAGTGTTGGATGCCTAGCTGCATCACGCTGCCCCTAGTAAGGTATGACTTCTTAAGTCGACTAAAACTCCTTAGTTTAAGTAACTCTTTACTTTAACTAACAATTATAGTCTCAGATAACCTTTATCTGTATATCCTTTCTATTTAGATATTCCTTAAACATTAGACATGGATCTCTCTTCAATCTCATACACTGTTCAAGTATTTTCATTCTCGTTCTCAATTTAAAATGATCCAACAAACTACTTTTAGTTTGAGAGTGGCCACGCGTTTACATCAGTTTAAATCAACGAGGGCGCAAGAATATCTTTTCTTATATGTATAAGAGTATAGAATCCCTTTGGCAGCATATAACTCCCACTTAATCTTAGAACCATTCCCAATCATCATCCTTATTGTTACCTATTTTTCAAGAAAACATTAGGTAAGATCAAAGAGTGACCTTTAATTAATGTTAGTTCAATATACTAATTAGGTCTAAGGATATTTGTGTATATCGAATATACTTTAATATCAAAACATCTTATGACAACGATCCATGAAGAATGTTTTGAAGCGAGTTACGTCCGACATTATTCTCTAATGAATGCCTATGAATCTTGGTTCACAACACTTGAGCTTTTATCCCTATAAACTAACCAAGCATTCAAGTAGTGTTAGTTCATATTGATTCCCATGATTCTGATCGACTACGAACATTTAGAATACTATATTCAAGGATACAAAAATGTACAAAATTTCGAATTTAGAAACATAATTCATTTTTCCTATAACCATTTAATCAAAATGATCATTCAGTGTTTCTTGTTTTGATTGTGAAGCACCCAATACTAAAGTTAAATCAGATTCCCCATCTAGCATATATAATATATATTTATCAACCTTATCCTCATATTCAACTTTATAATAGATTTAGTGAACTGAATTGCTAGATTCTGATTTATAAATTTTATTTATTATTATGTCTTTCTTTCAGTTCTTTCTCATAATGCTTCCACTATAACATGACTATAATTTCATAGTTTTAGCTATGCTATATTGTTGTCATATGTTTCTCAAACCATTCCTAGTCATTAGGAATCTTATTGAGATTAGTAATGAACTCTTTCATTCTAAGAATTCTGATGCGTTTGTTTGTGTTCTATGACCTTTAGTGAACACTTCGTGCTTTGACATAGAAAATTTGCATGTGATTCTTCATCTTGTGCTAAATTTATTTAAGATTTATTTTCAATCTCTATTGAAAATGTCACAGGATAATTCATAGATTAACCATTAATGTATATTCAATTTTAACAAATAAAAGTGTTACTTATTTCGTTTAACATCATATGTTAAAGTTTATGTCTTTATTATAGAAACTACTAAACCATAATTAGTATGTCATCTACATACCTACATAATGTTGTCATTATAATTTACTACGCTCACACTAGCCTTGACATATATATGTGTAGAACACATTAGTCTTTTAGGTAAAACTAACACTTTGGTTTCATACCAAGACATAGATTTCCCACTTGAGATGCTTATATCAACCAAGGATTTAACATAACAAGTTTGCCATATTAGGATTTCAAAACTTTCTAATTACTTGTAAGAATACTTAGTTAAGGTGTTCTTCTAGTAATTCAGTTTTGATGTTTAACTACTTGCCTGTCAAACAACTCTTACTTACAGGATTTATAGTATCCTAATATATCCATGTTGATCTTGTCATTGAAATTCTCTAATTTCAACTACACAACATCTAAATGTTGTTAAACAAGTCTCTTACTTTGTTTTATTGCATCTTAGTGTTTATGGTTCTTAACCATTTGTCATATTTATCAATCAACGGTTAAAGTTCTGTACGTTTTGGGTTCATAGTGATCCTATGAGCTTCTGCAGATGTCATGTGTAACAACTAGTTCTTAAACGCATTTAAGATCCATTGAAACACTTTGTGTTGATTGAAACATATATATCATATCATTGCAGAATTGAACTATTTCAATCTGCACTATCTAATTTTCAACAATATAGTTCCCCTGCCTTAGGAAGCAATTGATGAAAATTCTATTTATTCCATTTTGGGTAATTTATGATAACTATCTTTATCATGAATAAGGATCCAATTTTAAATAAATGGTTAACAACTCTTTGTTAAATCCTCAAACCCCAAATAGGAATTTATACAGGTTTATTTTATAACTCTTTATATTTACCTGTAATTAAGCTAGTGTAGTAATTCATATGATGAATTCATTGGGATATTTATTCATTGGATCATATTAAGAGAACACACTATGTGTTGGTATTTATCAAATTACCTACATCATTGTGTACTTGATTATGAAACAGTTTCACATTATATGCATTAATTTGGTAACCTTTGGTTATATATATATATATATCATATATAGCTATTGTTTCTTTTTTTAGATCTTCATTTTATGGAAATCTTCTTTGAATTCTTTCGAAGATTCCATTAGGTTCACAAACTTATGAAGTATTCATATTTAATCTTTAGACAATTATATGCAAAAGAATTGCATATCAAAGATCATAATCTTTTTAACCTTCCTTAAGCACGTTGTGTAATCATCAAACTCTTGTAACAATGAATTCAATTTTCAATTGTTTAGAGATTCATGTATTACACCTTGCTTTATAGGTAGAAATTGTCTAATTATATTTATTTAAACACATTAAATTATTCTATTAATATGAATCATGTGTATTGCCTTTATTAGTAATTCTATCATATAGAATTCACTTTCCATTATTAATAACTATTATCAATTATATCAAAACAATTTATTAAGCATAAATATAATTAATCAATGAATGCATAAATAATACCAGAAGCAATATTCTTAGCCAAACTAATAATGTTAAAATATTCATAATTGTTTTGAACAATTTAAACAATCAATGAAAAATGAAAGAATAAAAGAACATTTCTTCTATTTGTCTTGTCTTCCATACCATGGAATTCAAGACTCAAGATCTCAGCTAATCAACCACCTTGAATACTTGCAAATAATTGAAATAATTGTGACACTCACATTATTATCAAAGATTTGCCAACTCAAGAAATGTGTTGAATGAACAAGGCATACCAGAAGATCCCGGAAAATCTGAACTCTTTAGACGCGAGCAACAATGCACTGGACCTCATCAACCTCGGTCCAAGGTCTCTTCCTCTGACTGCTCACCTCTACCCTCATCTTGGTTTCCACAACCAAGAGCATCCCCTTGAGTTCATCAATTGTCCCTCCAAAGATTTTATTTTGTAACTCTTTACAAAAGATTCATATTCCTCTGGTAGGGAAATAAGGATGAAGTCTATAGCAATCTCAAGGTTCATAGGATAGCCTAGGTTGCCAAGCCTATCAAAACAGCCTTGCAATCTATCAACGTGAGCTCCTACGTCTCCACCCGGTCTCAAACCCTTTTGGACCTCTTTAAGAATTTCAAATCACCAAAACCAGTTTGGCAGGAAACTCCTTTTGATCTCCTCTATCATCTCATGACTAGAGAGATACATAAGCTGATCCACATATTCAGGAGACACCGAAGTTGATATGAGATATTTTATCTCACATTCGTGTCCAATATGTCTCATCCTCTTAGATGTGGTGCAGCCTATTGGTGGCTCAGGAGTAATGGGGTTATCCAAAGCATACAATTTTCCTTCTATTCTTAGGACTTCTCTAAGGTGATGCATCCAAGTTGAAAATGCACTCCCATTGAATTGATTTCGAAAAAGACTTATCCTATGAGGTTTAGTAGCATCAATGAAAGACATCTATAAAATTCAAATGAAAGGTACTAGTATTTCATGCTTTATTTAATCCCAAATTAATTATGACTCATTAACAAAATTAATTTAGAATTGTGAGATCCTGTTTATTTATTGAACAGTGAATTGGCTAAGCTCTCTATTTAATGTTCACAATAATACAAAAGGGTTACGATAACCAATTATGACAATCCTATTCCTCAAGTTTTGGGGTTTGTCAGAACACTAATTTCTAACTTTGTACATTTACCCCAACTATGCCAACTTGACTCTTCAAGTATACGCTTACAATTTTTGACTTAATGACCGGTCTAAGTGTATTAGGAATCTCGATCATTCCCTTTTCATTAAAACCATAGACCTAGTGCAGGGTAAGCACTAACTCTAGATTTTAGGTCAAACTGATAAAGTGTCTCAAATCAAAGGTGGCATTTAAATCAAAATGCTTATCCTTTTCTAATATATAAACCTATAGCAGGGTAAGCACTAACTCTAGGTTTACATATTTAGAAAATAAACACCTTGACCAATGAATCATTTAATTACTTTAATTAATCGCTTTTATGTTTCAAAAACATTATGGACAACTAATTTTGAAATGAGGATAGTTGTGCATTTTATAAAATCACTATTTTATTTATTCGCTATGTAATTGAAATCCTATTTCTATTTTGACCTAATTTGTTTTAATACCTTATTAAAACTAAATTGATCATAATTGCAAATTTGTTAATCTAATTAATCATATTGATATTAGTCTTTTAGCTTAAAACTATTGAACGATTTGAAGCATGACACAAATCGTGCAATTTCATTTTAACAAAATCATATTTTGTTCTTGATTTGCAATAGTTTGAAACTCCTTTCAACTCTTGACTCGATTAGTTTTAAATACCTTATTTAAACTAAGTCGGTAATTATCGAGAATCATTTTAGACTAACAAGTTCTAATTTTATAAAATAAACATATTATTTTATAAATTGTTTTATTAAAATAAAACACCAAAACTCCTTTTGTATTACTTATTGTTTTGCAATGATTGTGAAAAAAAAAAATTGTTTTTACTAGTTTTATATTTCCTAAATATTAAACAACCAAAAACAACAAAATGTGATTATGAAACGAGCCAAAATCTCATTTGTTCGGTTTAGTTCGAGTCATCAAACACAAACCGAACAATACTCGGGTTTACAATTCAACGCTTTGAATCTTGTCTCCCACTTGATCCAAGATCTCCATCTTCATGTTCTCCATTGTCTCTATCTTCAGTCTTGTATCCATTTCTTGATTAAAATTTTAAATAACAAATTACATTACAAATTTGAAACCTAATCTATTACATCGAGTCCAAATACCCGCAAAAATACAAGATTTCAAAATCAAGCAATCAAACAAAACATATAGATACAATCACATGGGTCAGATCCTAGGGTTCGAATCACAATCATAATCACAATCATCACATTCAAAGATTCGATCTTTTTGTCAAACAAATGTATTGACAAAACAACAAACAAAGATCGATTATTAATTGCATTTAAACGTTTGAAAAAGCCGCTCTGATGCCACTGTAGGGAATTCTATGTTACTATTTATTTAATCAGATTCAATTAATCATATTAATTGATTAAATCAGTTTTCACAAAACCAGATTAAATAGACAGATCAGATCTGACATAGAGGAATCCTTTTAAATATTATAACCTTTCAATTCATAATCGAAATAATTCCCAAATCAGGATCCAGTTACAAACAGCTTAAAAAACTATTAAATCAAACAACACAACCATAGGGGGTTTTAGAAATCGACCTTTTGTTAAGCGGTTCCAAATCCACATGATGGATGGACAATTGTCTTGCTAGTTGACTCAAAATGATCACCCGAGTCCGGATCTCGTCTCACGAAACTTCGGAATGGTCCAAAACATATTTTGGCTCTATTCGGCTCACGGCTCAACCACGGATTGGGGTGGCAACCCCTTGCGTCTCACGTGCGGCCCCCGGCTTGCTGCCAGGTGTGCGGCCTGATGTGACTCGGCTTGCTCCCTTGGTGCGGCCCGGCTAGATGGTTCGGTGGTGGCTACTTTCAGCGCCCACAAAGGGGTGGTGCTCGACGGCAAGGGAGAGGGAGGGGGTTTGGTCGACGCCTAGAGAGAAAGAGAGATTAGGGTTAGGGTTTTCTCAAAACCCTATATCTAGAAAAAGTCACACTTAATTATGAGGTAAATACTTTTATTTATAATAAAGTTATTTACACTCTAAACACTGTAACATTTACAGTAAAATCCCTCTAGTAATTAACTAATTTAATTACTTCATTCTCTTTAATCAATTAACTATTAATTGGATAAAACCCCGTTTATACCTCAATTTATTAATTAACCTTTAATCAATAAATGCTACTAGATAATAAAGTTCAACATATTAAACTTTATTTATCTAATCACTTAATTATCTCAATAATTAATTTCCACCATTTTATTATTTCATTAATAATAAAATCACCAAATCCTTAAAACTGATAGTTTGTGATCTTATATTATGTTTAACAATTAAACATAAATTCGTTGCCTTCCAAAGTGTAACTTTTTGGATCATACCTTTCATAGCAACGTTGAACTTATTGTTAATCGGACATCCAATATCCAACACTTCGGTTATTGATTACAAACTTAAGTACCACTATAAGTCCACAACATCCTACCCAAAATATGTGCATAAAGGCACTGTCACCAATCATCACTGTTTTCTTTTAAAATATTTAAAGTTTGAAAATTCTGCATAAAATTGGTGAGTTTATAACAATGACTTGATACACTATGATATGATAAGTAAGGTCAATGTACGCATTGAAACAATTGTAATGTTCATATGACACATATCTAGTTCCTTTCAAAATGATATTGATATGATGTGATATTACCCCAACGTAAATATTTGGGCCTCATTCTTAATGTCTCACTACATTAAGCTAATATTGGATTCGATGACAAGCACTCGCACATGGGAAGTCGCAATCCTCCTAGCAAATGTGGTTGTTAGCATGTAGTGTTATCTTTGTCTACTCGTTTGGCCCCTTATGGGTTCAATAGATACGATTTGTTATGCGAGGACTTTTGATATTCACATCTATACCCTACCGTAATACCACGATATCCACAATCAAATTCAACATATAGATATTACAAAGCATATTATTTGTTTAGAAAATATTTCATAATGATACCCTGATATTTGTAAATATTTAAAAGAAAAGGGGTGATATGAAACTCACATGAACTGTTGTAAAAGAAATAAGTAGCATTAGGATTTTGTTTTTAAGTTTGAGTTCTGCAATAGATTAGATTTATGTAAGTCATGGTATTTGATTTGGTTTACCGATCAGTCCTTGACATTTAAGATACGATAAATTGAGTTATCGTGCTGATAATGAACAATACATATGTACGGTTTTTGGTGCTCAGCTTTCACCTGCATGCAAATAAAACATTTCTCCACATACTTTGCAATATATCTTTTCATTCCCGGACACCAATAATTTGTCCGAAGGTCACGATACATATTAGTGCCCCTCGGATGGATAGAATACTTAGACTTATAAGCTTCCTCCAGCAAAATCAACTTGAAAGGAAAAGTGGGAGGTGTGACACTCGGCAATTTTAGGTAAATTGTGACTCTTACATTCTTTACATTTCACATTCATACTTGTTGCCTTTCATTTAATCATGTTTAATTAGATGAGTTGAACACAAACAACTACGAAACGATAGTTCGAGGAACTATCGAATCGTACATTGCACATTGGTTTTGGAAACCAAGTGTGGCAAACACAACACTAACACAGAGCAATAATTCGGGGAATTATTGAATTGTGCATTACACGTTGATTAGGATTAATCAAGCGTGCAAACACTTCGTAAGACACAAACACAAACTATCGAAGATAAATCGAGGAATTATCGAAACACACACGAGTCTCACGAACGTTGGTGATCAATCAAACTTATATACTATTATATGATTATGTGCTAAACATGCATTAGATGCTTCGAATAAACGTTAGGAATCGAGTACGAGCGAAATCGTATCAACGAAATCGAAAAACAAGGAAATGGACTCATTGCGGTACGCGACGATCCTATGGCGAAAGGCTTCGCGGTACGCGGCGCAAACCGGGAGTCGAGACTCCCGAATCACATCGCGGTACACGATAATAAATTTTGATCGGCCTCCGCGGTATGCGAAGGCCATGCAGATCAAAATTTCTTTATATTCAACCCCATTCCTTTCCACTCGGTTCTTTTCACCCTCTACTCCGATTTCTCTCATCTTCTAACGACTAAAACCTTTGAAATCAGTCCTTGAATCTCTTTTAAGCACTTCCTAAGCCACATCCTTGCATCCATGGAAGATTTGAGGCCATTGAAGCTACCATAGGAGGTCTCGAAAGCTATCAACACACGAGAAGACCACCTTCAGCCATTTCCAGGACTTCTTACACTTGCTACCACTCAAATCTTAGCTTATAAGGTAGTTTTATATGTTTATATTTAGTTAGATCGTACATGCAATGGGTGAAAACCCACATGCAACTCCATGTGATCATCGAGCACGAATTTGTTGGTGATTTTGTGTGCTATTGTTATAGACTTACTGATTTGATAGTTTAGTGATGTTAGATTTGAGTTTTGTTAAGTTATTGGTTGATTTGGTAATGATTTGGTGCACTTGCCATAAAAGGAAACTTTTATGTTGCAAGTCTTGGATTTGTGATGATCTAGACATGTTAGACATGTCTAGATGTTGTTAAATGTATATTGGAGTGTTTAGAAACACATTGGGATATTTGATTTTGTAAAAAACTTGGTTTTATAAAAACTTACTATTTATGGAAACTTTTAAAAATCAAAAGAGGGATTTTGATGTTTTAAAGTGTTTTGATGAACTTTGATTATTGAAATATGCTTAAAAATGATTTCTAAGCATACTGGAAACTTGGATTTGTGAAAACGAGCTTTTAAACAAATACTTACTATTTTATGAAACTTTATTTGGGCAAAACCACATGAATGGTGATTTATGCGCAAACGACATGATTTAAGAGTTTAAACGTGTTTTATAATCATATTGGAAGTTATTAGTTTATGAAATAGGATTTCATAACCACACTTTCCTAAATTAGAAACTTTCTAAAAATGGTAACTTATGTGATTAGAGTCATAGGATGCATTTTGGTGTCTTATGTGCATTAAGGCACATAAACACACAATAATCGTGTCACCAACGATTCGTCGAGCCTCACTAGACAACACACACACTCGGTTGAGCACACCAACACTTAGAGTTGTATGGGATACAACACAACACAGAACACATACTCACACCTATATGGTTATAGGTGCCTACTAGCAGGATTGCTAGCATTCGCGGACGCGAACATTTACACACATACCGGAACTGCTAACCAGGTGAGTTCACGGCCCTTTTTACATTTTCTACCTTTGGGGGAGAAAACATTGCATACAACTATTTTGAACAACATACACACATTTGGTTACTTTTGTACGTGCTAATATCGTATATGCATATGTGTGGCATTCATCCACAAAACTGATAAGTCCTCATTAAACACACCTCGAACTGTTAGTAGTGCGTGGCGCTTAGCGTGGTAATTCTGAATAGTACTATTTGGGCCTGACAAGCCCCACTGTTGCGAGCCGTATGGCCACCCCGACTGGAGGTCGGAACAGTGCATAATTGACCAAACAACATTTGCCATATCTTGGATGTATATGGCAGGAGGCAGCATGTTAGCTTCGGTTGCGAACCCGCATATGATATAACACATATTGACTAGCTATCAATTGATATTGCATTGTATTGAAAAGTAGACATGCTAAACATTTACTTTAAACATTTGTTGTTTACTGCTGATTACAAACCTGTGCTCTCACCAACCTTTGTGTTGATCTTTTACTCGCATGTTTTCTCAGGTAACTAAGGCACGCGCACAAGGGATCTAGGATGCTAGGCTGGAGTCGCATGCATCTGTTTAAGTGTCTTAGTCTATTAAACAATTGTTATCATTTGATCGTGATACTTATGTAATGTCAAACTACTTTAATCGCTCCCGCAAATATTGTTACTTATAATTTTGAAAACTGTTTTAAATTAACGCTTCCGCAAACTATGAAAGTTAAACTGCTTTGTTAACTTATACTTTACTTCCACAACTCTGATTTTATTAAACTGTTTTATCCAAATTATTGGATGTACTACGTAACCAGACATATAGGTCTCGCAAGTTGTGTGACCAGAGACTGCGATCCTGCCAATCTGTTGATGCTCGCACCCCAGAAGGGACGGGATTTCTCGGGGTGCGACAGATTGGTATCAGAGACTTCGGTTATTGCGAATTAGGTTTGCATTTAGTGAACTTAGTCTATAACCACTAGTCTCCGCACAACACATAGAGCTTAGTGTCACACCCCGAGCCGGCGGGGTTGGATCGGAGTCCCCGTCGGGCGGAAGGTTCCCGGGGCGCGATATCGTGAATGATAATCGTGATGGTCAGATTGTCTACATAGCATCAATGTTAAGAATAAATAAGCACAATAAAATGTGAACTAGGATTACAAAGTTAAATTACAATTATCAAAGTTTGGTAATTTAACTAAGTAAACCTATTCAAAAGTATTAAACGTATCTATCTTGTAGCTGTACAAGATATCCAAAAGAGATTCGTATTGATCACAAAAGATGTGCTTCTTCAAAAGTCAACTAGGATCTATGTCTGGGTATCCTAGCATGCAAATTCTGAGTCTTAGCTTAATCATGTGCGTCACCTGAGAAAGCATGTAAGAAAATAAAATCAACACAATGGTTGGTGAGTTCATATAGTTTTTTTTATGTAAAATAGTTTGAAAACTCCTTTGAATAACAACCTTAACCTCACCATTAACCACCTATACCATCTGTTTCAGTATGCTTATATATAGGGCATATGTAGGGGACAAGCCCCAGCCAACATCCCACCACATACCAAACCACATGATATATTGTTACTGATGATAATTAAGTGTTTCACTCTACATGTTTGATTTCCAAAAAGTTTGATTCTTTGAATTTGATTACCCTGTAATTGTTTACCTTGACTTCCAAAATGACAACCTTAACCTCACTAACAACCACCTATGCTATCCAACCAAGTATGCTTATATATAGGGCATATGTAGGGGACAAGCCTCAGCCAACATCCCACCACATACCGGGCTGCTTAACATATTGTTGTTAATGATAATTAAGCATTTCATTCCACTACTTTGATTCCATGACATATGATTCCTAGCATTTGTTTTCCCTTGCTCATGTTTACTTTGTTTCCCCCGAAATGACAACCTTAACCTCACTAACAACCACCTATGCTACCCAACCAAGTATGATTATATATAGGGCATATGTAGGGGACAAGCCCCAGCCAACATCCCACCACATACCGGGCTGCTTAACATATTGTTGTTAATGATAATTAAGCGTTTCACTCCACGCTAATGATTCCACAACGTATGAGTATTAAGTTTAAGAGTCACCATTATGGACAGTTGAAACCTTAAGGAATTCAACATTCATCCATAATGATCCTAAATATGACTTGTGACATGTTCTGATAGAGGAACCTTCAAGTTAAAACAAAGTCAACTAGAAGAACCCAATCATTCTAGTCACTTATCATAATCATGGATGAATCAAGAAGAACACAGAATGACTAGTAGGGGTTGACACACAGGTCAACACGCGGCGGCCAATCAGTCTGTCTTACATGACTCGGACAAAGAAGAACACTGATGACTAGTAGGGGTTGACACACAGGTCAACACGCGGCGGCCAACAGTCTGTCTTACAATGTCCAAACGTTTATGCATACAAGTCTCAAGCATTCACATAGTTTCACTGATGACTAGTAGGGGTTGACGCACAGGTCAACACGCGGCGGTCAATCAGTCTTTTGTTTAAGCATTCCAATGTTTCAAGCATCCAAATGTTCACATGTTCCAAGCATGTCAAGTATTCCAAGTGTTCATGTATTCCAAGTATATTATGCATTCAAGTATTCAAGTATTCCAAATGTATCAAGCATTCACATATTTCAAGTCTCTCAAAGTATAACAAGTATTCACGTGTTTTCAAGTATTTCAAGTGTATTAGCATCCAAGTGTTTCACGCATCTCACTTATATAAGTATTTCTAAGCATATATATTTCAAGTCAAGTTTAAGCCCATCCTTGTAAGTGTACAGTAACTTAATACTTTACTGAAGGTATAAATCATTAACTTTCTGAAATAATTTTAGAAAGCCTTAGTGTTTAGTTTAAGTATTCTCAACGCTTTAGGATTTTGTATATAATTAAACATAGTGTTTATAAGTTAAACATCCATTGTATAGTTTAAGCACGTAGCTTATAGCATAAGTATTTGGCTCAAAGTTTAGGTATTAAGTTTACATCATAAGTGTTTAGCAAAAAGTTTAGGCTTCAAATCTATATCGCAAGCCTCTAGTATATAGTTTAACTTCTCGTTTATAGTATACTATCTAGTCTATAGTTTCTAAAAGTATACTAGTTTCCGGTTTGTTCACCAAGTGCTTGTATAATGTAAATAAGTATAAAGTAAATTGCATTAACTATTTACACTTCAGTCTTAGTCCTTGTTTTTCCCACCCAAGCATTTCAATATCAAGCATTTGTATAAGCTTTGTAAATATGTGTAAAAGCATTTAATAAACATTTCAACAATTGTTTAACATGCTTCTCAATCCCGAAGTAAAACAAAAGGTTTGGAAAGGGACAAATGAACTCACATGTGTTTGAAGTGGTTGACATAGCTTACACTAGAATGCGCGCACTCGTTGTTGCCTTTGTTGTTGTATTCAAGGTCCTGTATTTATTTCATGTTGTTGTAAGTTATACATATGAATCTTTGTGTATGTTTTCATGTGTGAGATCATGATAGTCTTAATTTGGCTAGCACCTAGTGGTTTCGTTTATTATCCGGCCCATAATTCAATAACTTATATAATGAAATATGAAATCTCTTTTTAATTGTTTACCCATTCTCGACTTAAAGTTTAGTTTAGAAGTTATAAACTTCTAATTAGAACCTTAAGTCTTTGCATGCTTTGTCAAATCACTTTATCCTCATCTTAGTGATGACTAAAGCAATAATTTACGTACACGTTTTATCACCGATTTTAAGCGTTCGTTCGTGTTTTCGTGAACCACTTGAATTCATTGGGCCGGATCGTCCTTTGGGGCCAACCTAGTTGTAAACATGTCATGTCAGTGCGTGGACCAATTAAGTGTAACAAAATGTGTGGGCCAAGCGATTTGGGCTAGTGTTCAACCCAAGATGAGTTGGGCCGAATTGTCTTACTATTGGGCCAATGATTGGCCCAACTGTTTGTCCGAAATTGGATTGGGCCGCAAGAAATAAAAGTGGGCAGGTTATTATTTTTAATGGGCCGATCTTAGTTCCTACTTGGGCCAAATGTGTGTATATGACTAAATGGGACCATATTGGGCTGATCGAGCCTATTGTTTTGGGCCTGTTTCACAAACGTTGCATCACACCACACTTTAGCCAGCGAACCTAAGGGTTCATCAGACAAGGGTTCGGCCAACTGGGAACCGAACCTAAAAGGTTCGGCCATGGTTTCTTGTGGGTTCGGCCGACTATGACTAGTAGTATGTTCGCAGGAGGGTTCGTGGGATGTGATGGGTTCGGCTGCATCCCGTAGGTTTGCCAAGGTAAGGAAGGTTCGCCACCTGTGTAGCTTCGTGACTCATGCAAATGGTTCGCATCATGATAACAAGTTCGTGGCTGTCTCAGATTAGTGGGTGTGGGTTCGTCGGTATTGAGGGTTTGGCAAGGAAGGGATGGTTCGCCACCCTTGCATGGGTTCGGCTAAACATAGCCCAGCATCAAAGGTTCGGGAGTTAGTGGCTTGTGATCCAAGGTTCGTGCATGGTCGATGGTTCGTGAGTGAGAAAAGAGGCTCGGCCGGCTATCCTGCACACCCAAGGTTCGGGAGTTCGAAGGTTCGACCATGGTGGGCTGTCAACGAACCCTGGTTCGTTCTCATCAGTTCCATCGAACCCAAGTGGCCTGAGATCATCCCCTTGGTTATTCTTGCATCACCGAAGGTCCTCAAAGATGCGGCTCTCGAAGAGTTAAACCTTAAACCGGTTTTGAAGGTGGTGTCGAACACACACACAACAAGTGACGAAAACCCTATTTTTCAGCAAGTTCTAAGCTTCATACCTGAGATTTGGCCAGGTAAAACTCCAGATCAGTTGTACTTTCATGGAGAGGGAGTCGAGAGCTTCGCGTGGACACCAAGAATGCCCAAATCCGTCTCCAAACGAGTGAGTTATGGTGGTTTGAAGGTCCAAAAATGGTGAAGTGTGGGATCCGAGATTTTGAGGTTTAAGAGAGAGATGGTGCTGAAAAATGAAAGAAGTCAATTATTTCAAACTTTATATACCCAGCGGGTATTCGGGTTCGTTTCGGGTGCTCGGTTTTCGTCTCCGTTGCGTTTCCAGATCGCAGCGCGCAAAATTACATAATTAAATAAAAAGGATGTTATTTTAAATATTTGGTGGGTGATTATTTATAAAAATATTTTAAATATTATTAATCTTGAATGATTTGTCGAAATTTAAAATTTTTACGCATTTCGTTATTTATTCGCGTATTTTTAAGCTTTACGCGTTTTAATTACAACAGTTTCGTTTTAATTGTTCATGATGAGTTTCAAAATTGTAAAATAGAAAATATAATATTTCCTTAAATTTATTTTCGTTCGAATCGTCGTTCGTTTCGTTTCGTTTTGTCAGAAAACGTCCCTTACACGCGTTTTCGTACAGAGCGCTAACTGTACGAACACGATCGTATGTTTCACTTTCTGATTTTTGTTTTCTACTTTTCAGTCATCATTTCGGATTGTTAAACCTCAGATTTATTCGTACAGATCGTCACCTATACGAATAATTCGTAGGTTTAGCATTCCGTAACAACAACTGTTATGGTTTTGTTCTGTTTATCCTCACATACGTTTAAATCTAATAATTCAAAATCAAGCATGTTTTCATCTGATCATGATTGTATGATGTGTTTCTGACTGTTTAAACCATAAGGTTTAAATCATGATTTCAGAAACATCGTGTAGTAGTTTATGTTTGAATCAAATGTTAATAGTTTCTAAGTATTTCTCCTTGATTGTATCTGAGTTACTGTACAAGTTACTGTACAGATTACTGTTCCGGTAATGATTCCGGCACAGATGTTACAGTCTCCCCTTGTTAAAGAAATTTCGTCCTGAAATTTAAATGTTATTATCGGTAACAACTTCTTTTGTAACAAGCGGAAAGACTTTGTGTTATATGTTGTCCCCATGCTCCCAAATAAACTCTGGGTCGCATTTGGGTTGGTACACTACCTACACGGCATTGTGGCAGCATGATGAAATTGGCATTGTGCACATTGAGGATGTACACCAGTGTAAGGTTTGCGTGCAGAGATTTAGCAGGTACTGTAGTAACTTGATTGAGTGGTGTGGGCATTTCATATTGTTGAATGCCCTTTTGTTTCTTTTTCTTTTGCTCCTCTTTAGTCTTGCCTGAATCGTCTTTTAACTCTCCTGATTTCACCATCACATCAGTAAGTTTAGCAGATAGGGATATGGCAGACTCTAAAGTTGCACGGTTTGCAGCAAGTACAATGCCCTGAATGCAGGATGGTAATCACCCTACATATCTGTCAATCCGCTTTTCCAGTGTTGCCACCATCTCAGGCACCAATGCTACTAATTCGTGATAACGAATAGTGAAGGCCATGTGATCCGCTCCTTTCATCACATGATTTGACAGTTCCACTTCTAGTTTCTGAAGTTTGTGCTTGGGACAGAATTCATTCCTCAACAGAGGTTTGAAATCTGCCCATGACATTGCTTGTGCTTCTTCTCTGCCTCGAGCTTTTATCTGCGAGTTCCACCAGGTTAGGGCACGTTTGCTAAAAGATCCAGCAGCATAACGAATCTTATGATGTTCTGTACAACCGCTGATGTCCAGTGTGTTCTCCATCTTTTCTAGCCATTGGATCAGTCCAACGGCTCCTTCAACGCTGCTAAAGTTTGGAGGTTTGCATCCTACGAATGATTTGTATGAACAGCCTGATTTAGCGTCGATGTTCCCACTAGTTTCTCCTGCAATATGACCGGAGTCGTTTCCGTAGCCTTGAATCTTGTTGATCATCTCTGGAATGATATCCTTCATCTGATTAATTAATTGGCTGCTCAGTAATGTTGCCAAGGCAACAGTAGTCAGGTCTAGCACCAGAGTAGTGCTAGGGCCTAGGGGTGGAGAATGTGGAGGAGGAGGAGGCGGTGGTGAATCTGGCGGTGATGGCGTCGATGAATGAGGTGCAGAAGTCTGTGGTGTAGGTACCGGTGTCGGTTGTCTTCTAGGCGGCATTCTGATCGTAACCAAAAGATATCGGTTAGTGCAGTGATCGAATGCAGAAGACACAATGCAAACTTAAGTCTTATGCTCTCTACATAGGGGTCCCTAAGTTATAGTCTAGGCCAAACCGTTTAAGTACGTCACCTATTATTCTCTATAACCTTGAGCTCTGATACCAATCTGTCACACCCCAAGCCGGCGGTGTTGGATCGGAGTCCTCGTCGGGCGGAAGGTTCCCGGGGCGCGATATCGTGAATGATAATCGTGATGATCAGATTGTCTACATAGCATAAATGTTAAGAATAATTAAGCACAATAAAATGTTAACTAGGATTACAAAGTTAAATTACAATTATGAAAGTTTGGTAATTTAACTAAGTAAACCTATTCAAAAGTATCAATCTTGTAGCTGTACAAGATATCCAAAAGAGATTCGTATTGATCTCAAAAGATGTGCTTCTTCAAAAGTCGACTAGGATCTATGTCTGGGTATCCTAGCATGCAAATCCTGAGTCTTAGCTTAATCCTATGCATCACCTGAGAAAGCATGTAAGAAAATAAAATCAACACAATTGTTGGTGAGTTCATATAGTTTTTTTTTTTATGTAAAATAGTTTGAAAACTCCTTTGAATGACAACCTTAACCTAACCATTAACCACCTATACCATCTGTTTCAGTATGCTTATATATAGGGCATATGTAGGGGACAAGCCCCAGCCAACATCCCACCACATACCGGGCTGCTTAACATATTGTTGTTAATGATAATTAAGCATTTCATTCCACTACTTTGATTCCATGACATATGATTCCTAGCATTTGTTTTCCCTTGCTCATGTTTACTTTGTTTCCCCCGAAATGACAACCTTAACCTCACTAACAACCACCTATGCTACCCAACCAAGTATGATTATATATAGGGCATATGTAGGGGACAAGCCCCAGCCAACATCCCACCACATACCGGGCTGCTTAACATATTGTTGTTAATGATAATTAAGCGTTTCACTCCACGCTAATGATTCCACAACGTATGAGTATTAAGTTTAAGAGTCACCATTATGGACAGTTGAAACCTTAAGGAATTCAACATTCATCCATAATGATCCTAAATATGACTTGTGACATGTTCTGATAGAGGAACCTTCAAGTTAAAACAAAGTCAACTAGAAGAACCCAATCATTCTAGTCACTTATCATAATCATGGATGAATCAAGAAGAACACAGAATGACTAGTAGGGGTTGACACACAGGTCAACACGCGGCGGCCAATCAGTCTGTCTTACATGACTCGGACAAAGAAGAACACTGATGACTAGTAGGGGTTGACACACAGGTCAACACGCGGCGGCCAACAGTCTGTCTTACAATGTCCAAACGTTTATGCATACAAGTCTCAAGTATTCACATAGTTTCACTGATGACTAGTAGGGGTTGACGCACAGGTCAACACGCGGCGGTCAATCAGTCTTTTGTTTAAGCATTCCAATGTTTCAAGCATCCAAATGTTCACATGTTCCAAGCATGTCAAGTATTCCAAGTGTTCATGTATTCCAAGTATATTATGCATTCAAGTATTCAAGTATTCCAAATGTATCAAGCATTCACATATTTCAAGTCTCTCAAAGTATAACAAGTATTCACGTGTTTTCAAGTATTTCAAGTGTATTAGCATCCAAGTGTTTCACGCATCTCACTTATATAAGTATTTCTAAGCATATATATTTCAAGTCAAGTTTAAGCCCATCCTTGTAAGTGTACAGTAACTTAATACTTTACTGAAGGTATAAATCATTAACTTTCTGAAATAATTTTAGAAAGCCTTAGTGTTTAGTTTAAGTATTCTCAACGCTTTAGGATTTTGTATATAATTAAACATAGAGTTTATAAGTTAAACATCCATTGTATAGTTTAAGCACGTAGCTTATAGCATAAGTATTTGGCTCAAAGTTTAGGTATTAAGTTTACATCATAAGTGTTTAGCAAAAAGTTTAGGCTTCAAATCTATATCGCAAGCCTCTAGTATATAGTTTAACTTCTCGTTTATAGTATAAGTATCTAGTCTATAGTTTCTAAAAGTATACTAGTTTCCGGTTTGTTCACCAAGTGCTTGTATAATGTAAATAAGTATAAAGTAAATAGCATTAACTATTTACACTTCAGTCTTAGTCCTTGTTTTTCCCACCCAAGCATTTCAATATCAAGCATTTGTATAAGCTTTGTAAATATGTGTAAAAGCATTTAATAAACATTTCAACAATTGTTTAACATGCTTCGCAGTCCCGAAGTAAAACAAAAGGTTTGGAAAGGGACAAATGAACTCACCTGTGTTTGAAGTGGTTGACTTAGCTTACACTAAAATGCGCGCACTCGTTGTTGCGTTTGTTGTTGTATTCAAGGTCCTGTATTTATTTCATGTTGTTGTAAGTTATACATATGAATCTTTGCGTATGTTTTCATGTGTGAGATCATGATAGTCTTAATTTGGCTAGCACCTAGTGGTTTCGTTTATTATCCGGCCCAGAATTCAATAACTTGTATAATGAAATATGAAATCTCTTTTTAATTGTTTACCCATTCTCGACATAAAGTTTAGTTTAGAAGTTATAAACTTCTAATTAGAACCTTAAGTCTTTGCATGCTTTGTCAAATCACTTTATCCTCATCTTAGTGATGACTAAAGCAATAATTTACGTACACGTTTTATCACCGATTTTAAGCGTTCGTTCGTGTTTTCGTGAACCACTTGAATTCATTGGGCCGGATCGTCCTTTGGGGCCAACCTAGTTGTAAACATGTCATGTCAGCGCGTGGACCAATTAAGTGTAACAAAATGTGTGGGCCAAGCGATTTGGGCTAGTGTTCAATCCAAGATGAGTTGGGCCGAATTGTCTTACTATTGGGCCAATGATTGGCCCAACTGTTTGTCCGAAATTGGATTGGGCCGCAAGAAATAAAAGTGGGCAGGTTATTATTTTTAATGGGCCGATCTTAGTTCCTACTTGGTCCAAATGTGTGTATATGACTAAATGGGACCATATTGGGCTGATCGAGCCTATTGTTTTGGGCCTGTTTCACAAACGTTGCATCACACCACACTTTAGCCAGCGAACCTAAGGGTTCATCAGACAAGGGTTCGGCCAACTGGGAACCGAACCTAAAAGGTTCGGCCATGGTTTCTTGTGGGTTCGGCCGACTATGACTAGTAGTATGTTCGCAGGAGGGTTCGTGGGATGTGATGGGTTCGGCTGCATCCCGTAGGTTTGCCAAGGTAAGGAAGGTTCGCCACCTGTGTAGGTTCGTGACTCATGCAAATGGTTCGCATCATGATAACAAGTTCGTGGCTGTCTCAGATTCTTGGGTGTGGGTTCATCGGTATTGAGGGTTCGGCAAGGAAGGGATGGTTCGCCACCCTTGCATGGGTTCGGCTAAACATAGCCCAGCATCGAAGGTTCGGGAGTTAGTGGCTTGTGATCCAAGGTTCGTGCATGGTCGATGGTTCGTGAGTGAGAAAGGAGGTTCGGCCGGCTATCCTGCACACCCAAGTTTCGGGAGTTCGAAGGTTCGACCATGGTGGGCTGTCAACGAACCCTGGTTCGTTCTCATCAGTTCCATAGAACCCAAGTGGCCTGAGATCATCCCCTTGGTTATTCTTGCATCACCGAAGGTCCTCAAAGACGCGGCTCTCGAAGAGTTAAACCTTAAACCGGTTTTGAAGGTGGTGTCGAACACACACACACAACAAGTGACGAAAACACTATTTTTCAGCAAGTTCTAAGCTTCATACCTGAGATTTGGCCGGGTAAAACTCCAGATCGGTTGTACTTTCGTGTAGAGGGAGTCGAGAGCTTCGCGTGGACACCAAGAACGCCCAAATCCGTCTCCAAACGAGTGAGTTATGGTGGTTTGAAGGTCCAAAAATGGTGGAGTGTGGGATCCGGGATTTTGAGGTTTAAGAGAGAGATGGTGGTGAAAAATGAAAGAAGTCAATTATTTCAAACTTTATATACCCAGCGGGCATTCGGGTTCGTTTCGGGTGCTCGGTTTTCGTCTCCGTTGCGTTTCCAGATCGCAGCGCGCAAAATTACATAATTAAATAAAAAGGATGTTATTTTAAATATTTGGTGGGTGATTATTTATAAAAGTATTTTAAATATTATTAATCTTGAATGATTTGTCGAAATTTATAATTTTTACGCATTTCGTTATTTATTCGCGTATTTTTAAGCTTTACGCGTTTTAATTACAACAGTTTAGTTTTAATTGTTCATGATGAGTTTCAAAATTGTAAAATAGAATATATAATATTTCCTTAAATTTATTTTCGTTCGAATCGTCGTTCGTTTCGTTTCATTTTGTCAGAAAACGTCCATTACACGCGTTTTCGTACAGAGCGCTAACTGTACGAACACGATCGTACGTTTCACTTTCTGATTTTTGTTTTCTACTTTTCAGTCATCATTTCGGATTGTTAAACCTCATATTTATTCATACAGATCGTCACCTATACGAATAATTCGTAGGTTTAGCATTCCGTAACAACAACTGTTATGGTTTTCTTCTGTTTATCCTCACATACGTTTAAATCTAATAATTCAAAATCAAGCATGTTTTCATCTGATCATGATTGTCTGATGTGTTTTCGACTGTTTAAACCATAAGGTTCAAATCATGATTTCAGAAACATCGTGTAGTAGTTTATGTTTGAATCAAATGTTAATAGTTTCTAAGTATTTCTCCTTGATTGTATCTGAGTTACTGTACAAGTTACTGTACAGATTACTGTTCCGGTAATGATTCCGGCACAGATGTTACACTTAGTATTATGATACTAGCATACATGATTGCACACACACTTATTACGCGCATCATAGCAAATGGCGTCATCATCGTCTCCACATGTGGTTGCACATGACGGGGAAGAGCCGATTGCTCTACATGTTTCTTTACAATACCTACCGCACACACTACATTAGTCATCAGTCAAACACTAACACTTATTCTCGCTATGAAGATCATGGCTGGAAGACGTGGAGGACGCAGGAATACGGGCGGACGTGGAAACATCAACCTGACACAAGCTGAGTTGAACGCACTCATCAACGAGCGGGTTGAAGAGGTACTTGTTGCACGAGAAGCTGCCCGTAACCAAAACTTGCTGAATCAAGGTGATAAATCTATTTCAAATTCACCCCGCATCATAATCACTCGTTTCCAGTTCAACACGATTACCCGATACTTAACCCAACTCTACTCTTTGCATATCTCAGGAGCAAATCCTAACCCTCCTCCCTGCACGTTCAAGATGTTTCTAGACTGCAAACCCCACTCCTTCAGCGGCATAGAGGGTGCCATTGGACTGTTACATTGGATCGAAAAGGCAGAATCGGCCTTTGCTATGAGCAACTGCAGGAATGAGGACATGGTCAAGTTAGCTGCAGAGACATTTGAGGGAGTTGCCCTCACTTGGTGGAATGCCAACGTCCATAACCTAGGGCTTGATGCAGCCAACGCTCTGCCTTGGGATAATTTTAAGCAAATGTTGAACTGCGAATACTGCCCTCGTGGTGAAGTGCAGAAACTTTAGACTGAGTTCTGGAACCATAAGATGATTGGTTCCGAGGTTGAGGCTTACACTGCCCGGTCATATGAACTAGCAAATATGTGCCCGGAAATGGCAACCCCACCTTTCAAACATATAGAGAAGTACATTGATGGACTGTCACCTTAAATTCAGGGAATGGTACTCTCTGCTGACCCCATCACCATGCAACAAGCCGTGCGGCTAACTCACAAGCTCACAGACTCGGCTGTTGCACAAGGACTCTTACCACCACGTGGTGCTGTGACCACAACCAATGACAAGAACAAACACAAATGGGATGACACCCTGAGCAAGACTTCCACTCTCCAACCACCACCACAGCAACGTAAGTTTGGATAAACCCAAGCTTACGCCCCACCCATCCCAACCACTCAAAACCAAGGGGGCTATGCTGGAAAAAAACCCAAATGCCACAAGTGCATCTTCCATCATGCACAGGGTCAGTGTGGCCGTTTCCAATGCCAGCGCTGCGGAAAAGGGGGACATGCAGCCAAAGACTGCAGGGGTGAGCTAATGACAAAGACCCCACAGCCACAACAACAGCAACAAGTTGAAGCACCAAAGGGTTGCTTCGAATGTGGCAAACCAGGGCATTTCAAGAAGGACTGCCCACACCTGAAAAACAACAACAACAACAACAACCAACAGAACAACAATGGGAACAATGGCCCGAGGGGACGAGCCTTCGTAATTGGGGCCAAGGAGGCCAGAAGGGATCCCAACCTTGCAACCGGTACGTATCTCTTAAACGATAATTATGCATCTGTGTTGTTTGATACTGGAGCTGAGAAAAGCTTTATATATAAGGACTTTAGTGAGATACTTGCCATAACCCCAACACCCTTAGAGGTGGAATACACAGTAGAGCTAGCTGATGGTAAATTTATCGTAACTAAGCACATTCTGAGAGAATGCACTTTAGAGCTAGCAAGCCATAAATTTAAGATTGACCTCATGCCGGTTACACTAGGCAGTTTTGATGTCGTAGTGGGCATGGATTGGTTGTCTGAAAACCAAGCTGAGATCATTTGCCGCGACAAGGTTGTGCGCATACCTCTCCCTGGTGGAGAAACTCTAGACATCAAGGGCGAAAGGAGTGACACTCCTCTGAACATTATCTCATGCATGAAAGCTCACAAATGCTTACGAAAGGGATACACAGCCATTCTGGCACTTATCACTGACAAGGCTGAAGAAGAGAAGAAAATAGAAGACATCCCAGTCGTATGCGACTACCCTGACGTATTTCCGGAGGATCTACCCGGACTTCCACCGCCTCGACAAGTGGAGTTCCGCATAGACCTTGTGCCGGGAGCAGAGCCTATTGCACGGGCACCTTATCGACTTGTACCTTCGGAGACGCAGGAACTGTCCAATCAACTGCAGGAGTTGCTGGACAAGGGCTTCATTAGACCAAGCTTCTCACCATGGGGAGCTCCGGTCTTGTTTGTAAAGAAGAAGGATGGCACTTTCCGTATGTGCATTGACTATCGGGAGTTAAACAAAGTGACAATCAAGAACCGATACCCCTTACCTCGGATTGACGATCTGTTCGATCAGCTACAAGGATCGAGTTATTATTCTAAGATCGATCTGCGATCTGGGTACCATCAGTTGAGGATTCAGGAGGAAGATATCCCCAAGACTGCATTTCGCACTCGGTATGGCCATTACGAGTTTTTGGTTATGTCGTTTGGGCTGACAAACGCACCTGCAGTATTCATGGACCTCATGAATAGGGTGTGCAAACCTTACCTGGATAAGTTCATCATTGTCTTCATTGATGATATTCTTATCTACTCCAAAACCCAGGAAGAACACAAAGAGCATCTTCAATTGGCTCTTGAGCTACTACGGAAAGAGAAATTGTACGCTAAACTCTCAAAGTGCGACTTCTGGATTCGAGAAGTCCAATTTTTGGGACATGTTGTTAATGAACAAGGGATTCATGTGGATAAATCTAAGATAGAGGCAATCAAGAACTGGGAAGCACCAAAGACCCCAACTGAGGTGCGACAATTCCTAGGATTGGCCGGCTATTATCGACGATTTATTGAAGGATTTTCAAAGATAGCCCAACCCCTTACAGCTTTAACCCATTAGGACAAGAAGTATCTCTGGACTGGCAAACAAGAAGCTGCATTCCAACTTCTCAAGCAGAAGCTCTGTAGTGCACCTATCCTATCACTACCTGATGGAACGGATGACGTCGTGGTATATTGCGATGCCTCGATACAGGGACTCGGCTGCGTGCTGATGCAACGAGACAAGGTGATCGCATATGCTTCTCGACAGCTGAAAGTCCACGAGAAGAACTACACCACCCACGATTTGGAACTTGGAGCCGTGGTATTTGCACTCAAGATCTGGAGACACTATCTGTATGGTACAAGTGTACAATATACACTGATAGTAGGAGTCTCCAGCATATATTCTAGCAGAAGGAACTGAACATGCGACAGCGTCGCTGGCTCGAACTCCTAAACGACTATGAGTTTGCTATCAAGTATCACCCGGGGAAGGCCAACGTTGTGGTCGATGCCCTATGTCGGAAGAATACTCCGAAACCCAAGAGGGTACGAGCTTTACAGCTCACCATCCATCCCAACCTCCCTGAACAGATACGAATTGCCTAGGTGGAGGCACTTAAACTTGAAAACTTAGTGGCTGAATCACTGAGGGGAATGGAACAACACTTTAAAGTAAAAGCCGATGGTTTACACTATTTTATGGAACGTGTCTGGGTCCCACGTCATGGAAACCTACGAGACCTCGTGATGGACGAGGCTCAAAAATCCCGATACTCCGTTCACCCTGGATCTGATAAGATGTATCATGATCTGAAGATACTTTATTGGTGGCCACATATGAAAGCCGACATCGCTACCTACGTAGGCAAATGCTTGACTTGTGCCAAAGTCAAGATCGAGTACCAGAAACCATCTGGATTACTCACCCAACCCGAGATCCCCATGTGGAAATGGGAACAAATCTCCATGGATTTCATTACCAAATTACCCCGAACACCTAGTGGATGTGACACTATTTGGGTAAATGTGGATCGACTGACTAAGTCACCACATTTTCTTGCGATTAAGGAAAATGACAAGATGGAAAAACTAGCCAGAATCTATGTCAAAGAAGTGGTCTCACGACATGGAGTGCCAATCTCCATCATTTCAGATCGAGACGCCAGATTCACTTCTAACTTCTGGAAATCATTGCAAAAGTCACTTGGCACGCGGTTGGATATGAGTACAGTATACCACCCACAAATTGATGGCCAGAGTGAACGCACGATACAAACCTTGGAAGATATGCTACGAGCGTGCATAATAGACTTCGGCAACAGCTGGGAAACCCACTTACCGTTGGTGGAGTTTTCTTACAACAACAGTTACCACACAAGCATCAAAGCAGCGCCTTTTGAGGCACTCTATGGCAGGAAATGCCGATCACCCATCTGCTGGGCGGAAGTGGGCGACAGTCAGCTCACAGGCCCGGAATTTGGGCATGAAACTACAGAGAAAATCGTACAAATCAGAAACCGCATGGCAGCAGCTCGCGATCGTCAAAAGAGCTATGCCGACAAACGCCGAAAACCTCTAGAATTTCAGGTAGGAGACAAAGTCCTTCTGAAGGTTTCGCCATGGAAAGGCGTCATTCGTTTTAGAAAACGAGGCAAACTGAACCCACGGTATATTGGACCCTTCGAGATCCTGAAAAGGATTGGTCCAGTGGCATACCAACTCAACTTGCCAGCCGAACTCGACGGGGTTCACAACGTGTTTCACGTCTCAAACTTGAAAAAGTGTCTATCTGACGAAACACTTATAGTTCCACTGGATGAGATCCAGGTGGATGAACAACTACGGTTCGTGGAAGAGCCAGTAGAGATCATGGACTGTGAGGTCAAACAGCTCAAGCAAAGTAAGATCCCGATTTTCAAAGTCTGATGGAACTCGAAACGCGGACCTGAATTCACTTGGGAGCGTGAAGATCAGATGATGCGCAAATATCCCCATCTCTTCAAGCAAACAACGTCGAACGTTGACAACAACAAATAAATTTCGGGACGAAATTCCTTTCAACAAGGGGATGATGTGACAACCAGAAATTTTTTTTCTTTCAAACACTCTTGCTTCTTAAACACTACCAACAACAACCAAATTTCGGGACGAAATTTCTTTCAACAAGGGGATGATGTGACACCCGGCAATTTCAGGTAAATTGCGACTCTTACATTCTTTACATTTCACATTCATACTTGTTGCCTTTCATTTAATCATGTTTAATTAGATGAGTTGAACACAAACAACTACGAAACGATAGTTCGAGGAACTATCGAATCGTACATTGCACATTGGTTTTGGAAACCAAGTGTGGCAAACACAAGACTAACACAGAGCAATAATTCAGGGAATTATTGAATTGTGCATTACACGTTGATTAGGATTAATCAAGCGTGCGAACACTTCGTAAGACACAAACACAAACTATCGAAGATAAATCGAGGAATTATCGAAACACACACACGAGTCTCACGAACGTTGGTGATCAATCAAACTTATATACTATTATATGATTATGTGCTAAACATGCATTAGATGCTTCGGATAAACGTTAGGAATCGAGTACGAGCGAAGTCGTCTCAACGAAATCGAAAAACAAGGAAATGGACTCATCGCGGTACGCGACGATCCTATGGCGAAAGGCTTTGCGGTACGCGGCGCAAACCGGGAGTCGAGACTCCCGAATCACATCGCGGTACGCGATAATAAATTTTGATCGGCCTCCGCGGTACGCGTAGGCCATGCAGATCAAAATTTCTTTATATTCAACCCCATTCCTTTCCACTCGGTTCTTTTCACCCTCTACTCCGATTTCTCTCATCTTCTAACGACTAAAACCTCTGAAATCAGTCCTTGAATCTCTGTTAAACACTTCCTAAGCCACATCCTTGCATCCTTGGAAGATTTGAGGCCATTGAAGCTACCATAGGAGGTCTCGAAAGCTATCAACACACGAGAAGCCCACCTTCAGCCATTTCCAAGACTTCTTACACTTGCTACCACTCAAATCTTAGCTTATAAGGTAGTTTTATATTTTTATCTTTAGTTAGATCGTACATGCAATGGGTAAAAACCCACATGCAACTCCATGTGATCATCGAGCACGAATTTGTTGGTGATTTTGTGTGCTATTGTTATAGACTTACTGATTTGATAGTTTAGTGATGTTAGATTTGAGTTTTGTTAAGTTATTGGTTGATTTGGTAATGATTTGGTGCACTTGCCATAAAAGGAAACTTTTATGTTGCAAGTCTTGGATTTGTGATGATCTAGACATGTTAGACATGTCTAGATGTTGTTAAATGTATATTGGAGTGTTTAGAAACACATTGGGATATTTGATTTTGTCAAAAACTTGGTTTTATAAAAACTTACTATTTATGGAAACTTTTAAAAATCAAAAGAGGGATTTTGATGTTTTAAAGTGTTTTGATGAACTTTGATTATTGAAATATGCTTAAAAATGATTTCTAAGCATACTGGAAACTTGGATTTGTGAAAACGAGCTTTTAAACAAATACTTACTATTTTATGAAACTTTATTTGGGCAAAACCACATGAATGGTGATTTATGCGCAAACGACATGATTTAAGAATTTAAACGTGTTTTATAATCATATTGGAAGTTATTAGTTTATGAAATAGGATTTCATAACCACACTTTCCTAAATTGGAAACTTTCTAAAAATGGTAACTTATGTGATTAGAGTCATAGGATGCATTTTGGTGTCTTATGTGCATTAAGGCACATAAACACACAACAATCGTGTCACCAACGATTCGTCGAGCCTCACTAGACAACACACACACTCGGTTGAGCACACCAACACTTAGAGTTGTATGGGATACAACACAACACAGAACACATACTCACACCTATATGGTTATAGGTGCCTACTAGCAGGATTGCTAGCATTCGCGGACGCGAACATTTACACACATACCGGAACTGCTAACCAGGTGAGTTCACGGCCCTTTTTACATTTTCTACCTTTGGGGAAGAAAACATTGCATACAACTATTTTGAACAACATACACACATTTGGTTACTTTTGTACGTGCTAATATCGTATATGCATATGTGTGGCATTCATCCACAAAACTGATAAGTCCTCATTAAACACACCTCGAACTGTTAGTAGTGCGTGGCGCTTAGCGTGGTAATTCTGAATAGTACTATTTGGGCTTGACAAGCCCCACTGTTGCGAGCCGTATGGCCACCCCGACTGGAGGTCGGAACAGTGCATAATTGACCAAACAACATTTGCCATATCTTGGATGTATATGGCAGGAGGCAGCATGTTAGCTTCGGTTGCGAACCCGCATATGATATAACACATATTGACTAGCTATCAATTGATATTGCATTGTATTGAAAAGTAGACCTGCTAAACATTTACTTTAAACATTTGTTGTTTACTGCTGATTACAAACCTGTGCTCTCACCAACCTTTGTGTTGATCTTTTACTCGCATGTTTTCTCAGGTAACTAAGGCACGCGCACAAGGGATCTAGGATGCTAGGCTGGAGTCGCATGCATCTGTTTAAGTGTCTTAGTCTATTAAACAATTGTTATCATTTGATCGTGTTACTTATGTAATGTCAAACTACTTTCATCGCTCCCGCAAATATTGTTACTTATAATTTTGAAAACTGTTTTAAATTAACGCTTCCGCAAACTATGAAAGTTAAACTGCTTTGTTAACTTATACTTTACTTCCGCAACTCTGATTTTATTAAACTGTTTTATCCAAATTATTGGATATACTGCGTAACCAGACATATAGGTCTCGCAAGTTGTGTGACCGGAGACTGCGATCCTGCCAATCTGTTGATGCTCGCACCCCAGAAGGGACGGGATTTCTCGGGGTGCGACAGGAGGTATGCACACCCGACCTCACCTCGTCTTCAAACCATGCTCATCATCATCCAAGTTATGAATTTTCCCCTTTATTAGGTCTCTCTTCCAATTTTCTTCCATGAGTGCCTCCATGTGTGCTTCTTTGATTGAGTTACGATTTCAGATGAGACCATAATTTTCATCACCTTCACCTTTATAGGTGAATATTCCTTTCTTCTCAAGGCATTAGCAACCATGTTTGTCTTCCCCAGTTGATAGAGGATTTCACAATCATAATCTTTGCTTAACTCTAACCACCGTCTCTACCTCATGTTCAATTCTTTCTAAGTAAAGAAATATTTAAGGCTCTAATGATCGGTGTAAATGGTACATTTCACACAATAAAAATAGTGACTCCATATCTTTAACGCAAAAACTAGAGCGGCAAGTTCAAGATCATGAGTTGTGTAATTCACCTCGTGTACCTTCAATTTCCTTGAAGCATACGCAATCACCTTAACCTGTTGCAGTAACACACAACCCAGACATTAATATGATGCATCAGAATAAGCTACAAAATCATCAGGTCCATTGGGTAGTGCCAAAACCGGAGCTTGAGTCAATTTCACCTTCGATTCTTGTAAAGCTCGCTCTTGATCATTTCCCCATTCATACTTCACTCCTTTCCTTGTTAGTTTCTTCAAGGATGAAGCAATTTTGGAAAAATCTTGAATTAATAGACTGTAATGACCAGCTAGGCCAAGAAAACTTCTCACTTTTGTTGGAGTCTTAGGCGGACTCCACTTTGCCACAGCTTGTATTTTAAAGGGATCGACATGAATGCCATCTATGTTCACAACATGCACCAATAATTATACTTCTTGCAACCAAAAAGCGCACTTACAAAATTTCGCATATAATTTCTCTCTATGGATTGTTTCAAGCACCTCACGCAAATAAAATTCCTGATCATCCTCATTCATGGAGTAGACCAAAATATCATCAATAAACACAATGACCGATGTATCCAACATTGGTCTACACACCCGATTCATTATATCCATGAATTCCACCGGTGCATTCATCAAACCAAAAGACATAACGAGAAATTCATAATGCCCACATCAATGCGAAACGTTGTCTTTTCCACATATTCATCCCTAACCTTGAGTTTATGAAATCTCGACCAATATCTTTTAGAAAACCACTTGGCATCTTGCAATTGGTCAAAAATATCATTAATTCGAGGTAATGGGTATCGATTCCTTACTTGTAACTTGTTCAAGTCACGGTAGTTAATACAAATTCTCATACTCCCGTCTTTCTTCTTAACAAAGATCACCGAAGTACCCCCAAGGTGAGATGCTAGGACGGATGAAACCTTTGTCAAAAAGTTTTGTATATGGGTCATTAACTCTTGCATTTCTGTCGGTGCCAATCGGTATGGTGTTTTGGCTATTAGCTTAGCTCAAGGAACAAAATCTATCCTGAACTCGACATCTCTCTCCGGAGGAATTCCTGCTGTAATTCATACGAAAATACATCTGAAAAGTCTCTAACAATTGGAATATCTTCTAATTTATTCACTTCTTTCTCCCCATCAATCACGTAGGATAAATAAGACTTACCCCCACAGTTGATATACTTCAAAGATTGAATCAACAAGCATATCATAATTCCACCTCTTTTCTCTTCATGGGTTATTACTTCCATCCCACTTGGTGACATCAACTAGATTATTTTCTAATTACAAACTATATTGGCTTGGTTTGAGGAGAATCAATCCATCCCCGCTACCACATCAAATTCTCATAACAACATAGGTATCAAATCGATCCTATAATCTTCATCATCTATGGAAATCGTACAATTCCAATACACATTAAACACCAAGAAACGCTTAGAATCTGCAACTTCTAATTCTAAGGGTGTAGATAGCTATTCTAACACAAAAGATGCATGTTGAGCAAATTTTGTAGATTTAAAAGACATGCTAGATCCTGAATTAAATAGCACATAAGATGACAAGGAATTTACTAAGAAGGCACATGTCAGGACATCCCTCGCATCCTTGTCTTTATGAATAATAATTTGAAAAGCTCGACCCTTAGGTTTACGTACTTCAAATTTCTTTCCGCTACTGCTCCCTTTAAAGGCTCGATTGTCTTCCCCACCCAGTTTTGCCTCTTTTAATTCAGTGCATTCACTCTTTTTGTGCTCGGGCTTGTAGCAATTGTAACACAAGTGAACTTGTGCATTGAGTAGCGAGACGCCCTTGCTTGCCATATTTGTAACAATTCATGGACCTAGCATAACACTCGTCCATATGATTTCTTCCACAGCTTGTGAAATGACAAAATTCTCGATTTCTGTTAAACTTCTTTCGTGTATTTGTAAACTTTTTCTTCTTAGAAGACCCCCCTTCTTTTTCAGCTTTTCTCTTCTCTTCTCCCCTTTCTTTTCTTGTTGGTTTAATTCCAGTTCCCTTTTCCCTTTCCCTTGCACAATCAATAAGTTTCAATAGTGGTAAATTTTGATGGTGTGAGAAATTCCCTATACTTAGCATTAAGCATGCTATGGTGTATGTTTATCCACATCATTTCCATTTACAAGAGATCAAGACAAAACCTTGCCTTGTCAAATAGCACCGCAGTGATGGTGTCTATGCTCTTATCCTTGTGTCGTATATGTAGAAACTCCTCAGTGATCATATCAATTGTAGCTTGAGGGCAAAATTGTTTATGGAATAACTTCTAAAATTCAGCCCAAGTAAAACTTTTGACACCCACTCTCCCTTTCTCCTTACATAGGAGTTCCCACCATCCCTTAGCTCTTTCCCTAAGTTGATTCCTAGCATACATGATTTCATGTGTTGCATCATAATGGCACGTTTCGAAAGTGCCTTCCATATCCGCGATCCACCATTGACTTGGTAAGCGATCAACTTCACCTTTGTATTAAGAAGGTTTGCATGCCATAAAATCCTTGTAGGTTACCTTCCTAGAAGTTCTTTCAATATCACTACTTGCTTTAAGCGTAGAGAACTCTTGTCGTATAGAGTCTTGTAACGAAGCTTGCATCCCATCCATATATGTAGGGATGGTAGCCTGAAGTGCCTTGGCCACTGCTTCTTTTACCATATCCCGCATTTGAGCGAGTTCTTCTGCATGAACACCCACCCCGGTATCGTGTTCATCAGCCATTCTATGACTAAAATGGTTTAAGTTGTTTATTAGTATTGATATTTAAGTCATAGTATATAGGTAAACCACAATTATGATCCTAAAGATCACTTTACGAATAACATTGCCTACCACCTTACCTACTATTCTACACCAAAATTTCTTTTGAATTAGTTAAAGTCATGCCCATGTCACTCGTATATGATTGTACTGGCAAGACACAATGATATCCTCATCACATGTTCAATTCGTGAACTTCATCGTTTAAAATTTTTGTTATGAATTTCGATTCACGTATCACATAATTTTTACATGCTTTCACATATCGAATGTGTTAAATCTTTATCACTTCAATCATAATTACATATCAAATTCATTTCACATAAATATATATATCAATCACATTTACTTATAAAATGTAATTATACATAATAACCTCATGTCTTTGGTTACGTGATCGGACATTGGATCGAACCTTTCTCCACATACCAAGAGCACAAAAGTTTGAGATCAAGTGGGTCATCACACACTTGATTCACTCAAACCATTGGCTCTGATACCAACTTGTGGCACCCCAATTCTCAAAACATAACATTAGACAAATTTTTGGAATTTAGAAAACAAGTCGTAAAAATTTTCATTTACGTTAGTTACATAACCCAACTAGTTTATATTTGAACATTTAAAAGTTACAAAACGTAATTGTATATTAACACTAACACTCTTAAATCATTTAAAATGATCTACAAAAGTTAGTTTTATCGAAACATTCGTTTGTTACTAAAACCTTGATTCGATCCTTCACATCCTGATCATCACATTCGTAGCCGAGCCTAATTCTGACCTATAAAAACCACCAAAAAATCAAGTGCTAGTCCAAAAGGACTAAGTGAGATACCCCGTACACCTTTCGGATGAAAATCCGACAAGGAATCGAAATTTGGGTTTGAAAAACACTCGCAAGCGTATTTTACTCCAACCAACGTATAATACGCCCCTGCCTCGTCATAAACAGAAATGTTTGGTGTAAAATACTGCACAAACCAGCGTAAACTACTCCAACTGGCACAAAATACTCCTAGACCTAGCAATTTGACCATTTTCTAATGTCAAACAATCTCTGATCATTCTCGTTCACTTCCGATCATTCCTTTACCCTAAAATCCACTACATGACAACAATAATAATATATATTTTAGTCTCAAACCTATCTTGGTGACTTACATATATATAACAAATAATTTCTTAACGGGTCTTTTCACCCAAACCAATTTTTTTCATCAATTTCCTTCCCATAAATGCGAATTAACCCGAATTCCACTCAATCGTGGTCTTACAGCAACTTTCCCACGAATGTGGGTCGTCTCCCTTTTTTCCATATGAATATGGACTTGCATATGATTTCAAACGAATGTTGATTATCACATGAATGCCACCAAGTTGTCGCCTTAGATCATATTCCACACAAATGTGGATCACCACCCAATTAAAGTGTCAGATACCATCTAACATGGATTGACACTAATCTAAATTATGCATTCACCACATAACCAACAACAATGATACAAGACCAATATATCAAGTAGTTCAAGGCAAAAAGTCAACACATCACAAAACATAAACATGACTTATGGTTGCATATTCATGGAAAGGTTTACTCACCTTGATCCTTAGTGCCACTTGGTTCTATTTTCTCCTTGCCGGTTCTTTGATTTGGTTTCCTCCTCCTAATTCATATGCATTCATAAACACATTGAATCTAAGTACAAACAACCAAGTTAACACATTTCCACCAATTTGACTCCTTATCATCATATTTGACTTTGTGGTGGTCAAAACTCTCCTAAATCACCAAAGTGCTATTCGTTCTTGTCATTCTAATTTATTAAACCTAATTTGTACTTATTTCACGTACAATTAAGTTAATTAGTTATTACTCCCACTTTCACCAGATTCCTATTTCATTCTTGAATTTAAGTTGTTTTAGCATTTTCTCAAACAACTTATGTGCAGAATTCAATCACATATCAATATTTTTAATAATAAGTTAAATTGGGCCGTTAAAAGACCTAGGTTTAGACATTTTTACCGATTCATATGTGTTTTTTCATGAAACAAACGGTCTGAATCTGAGCAAACCAATTGAGATGCAAACAAACAGCTCCATAATCTTCTACCACTCATGTTAATCCGGCAAAGCTTCAAGATATATAATTAGTCGTAGACGTCATCTTATAGTTACGTTATGGGTGTACACTGTACACACACTTGGATACATATATAATACATTTAAAGAAAACATAATTGTTTTTTCGTTAATTTTAAGAGTTTAGGAGACAACAATTGTCTATTATTAATTTTATAATAATGTCATTAAATATAAAAAATATAATGCAAAGAATTAATTTTAACTAGCGTAAATTAATTATATGATTTCATATTTACTTTGTTTTATAAACTTTTATTAAACCTTCAAATGTATATATAGTTCACCACTTAATTATTCAAAAGTTTTCTCAATGTATGTGTCTTTGTTTTTATGCTTATATCTAACTATGAATGTTTTATAAACTATAGATTTATATTATTATTAGAAAATTATCACATAAAAACAATATTTTTTTAAAAAACATAATAATTATTTTTCGTACTGGATTTGTCTTCTATTTTTCGTACTGGATTTTTTTAAAAAACATAATATATATAGGGGATGGTTCGAATGTTAAACATTCCTTGTTTCGTTAACCGAATAACTACATCTTATTACTTTGGGCCCATATTAAAATAAATCTAAAGGTTTATGTTTTTTCTTCTTTTTTATTAATGTAAGTGGGCCTTACATTAATTAAAAAGGAAAAAAACAAACACCTTTATCACACCCGAGTTGGCGGACTGGATCGACTTTCTCGTCGGGCGTAAGGTTCTCGGGGCGCGATATCGTGTGATAATCATAGTGAATAGATTGTTTACATGGCACATGTTACATAATGAGAACTGCTAACATGACATTGATATATAATTACAAAGTTAAATTACACAATACATGTTCGTAATTTAACTAAGTATGTCACACCCCTGCGCCGCGTGCGGAATCCGCGGCGCGGTGACGTATGAACAGTTGAATCATGCACAAGTATTGAATAAGAACGACCACAATGGATTACTAAGTTTCATAATGTTTAGACAGTTGTTTAGTTACAGACAATCTATCTATCAAAATAATGACAATTACAGACCCAAAATACAGTTTACAAAATAAGACTTCAAACAAGACAATTAAACAATTAGCATTTTAGTGTGTTTCTAATCCATCCTAGCATGTTTCTTCATCTTGTTCTATCTTAATCGGTCTCCTTAGTTGTCCTTAGAATGCTTTAAACCTGATTACTTGAAACACGTGAAAAGTAACTGTCAACTACAGAAGTAGTTGGTGAGAACAATATGTTTAACATTTGTAAACATGAATTTGTAACATAAGGCATAGGTATATTAAAGCAATAATTGATTCACATGGATGAGCTGCAACCCAAACTAACATCAAGTATGTAAAACGTGTGTAAACAGTCCACGACTATTTACTAATGAAGCCAACATATAATCAAGTCCCAAACTACGTTTAGAGTTAGATAATATATCAACAATTTTTGATAAAACCATAATGAAACCAAACCTGCAGTTAGCTTATAAAACAAATTTAAAAGCTAACTCCATTTTGGTATGAACCCGTGTGTCCGCTTTCCCTTGTTGTGATCACCCAGTACTAACGCTAATGAATATGAAACTTGATGCGTTTATAAGTTTGTTTACAACAATGGACACCATGCTTTTGAACCTTGCTTTAAACTAGCGTGTTAATGCCTTATTTGATAACATGATTTGAAAACCTTGATTTAATCCCATGAATTTAATCCTTTGTTTTGAATACTATGAAATGAATCCTTTGATTTGAATACCGAGAATGGTGACCTTGTATAGTAACAAGGTTTATAACATATTACTTTCGAAAACATGGGTTTATAACAAAAGAGTTTATAAAAAATCCATTATTTAAAAGTACTTATCATTTATAAATCCATTTGAGTAAATCTGCTATAAAACAGTTCATATATCATTTATAAGATCTTTTTTTAGAAGAAAAATTTAATAGTTGCTAAATCCTTTAAAACAGTTGATGAATTCCTTGAAACAGTTGATGTATCCCTTGGATTTTTAAAATGGACCTGTAATGTTTGTAAGAATACACACCTCTTGTATAATGAAATACGATTGTAAATAGAGGGTTTGATCACGTGTTCCACCCCAAAACAGTTATAAAACAGTAAAAGAGGGGCTAATGTTCTCACCTGTCTGCAGTAGACTCTGAACTTATAACAATTAGCAAGTAGCAAACAGGACTTCTAACTGGTTCCTATATCATTGTGATCATACATAAGATATAGGATTTATAATTGTATAGACTTCGATTCATTGATTGACTTGTGTTCTCTTGAACTTGATTAACATTTGAATACTTGTTCTCATGTTTGAAAACGTTGTATGAACTTGAAAGTCATGATTGAGTTACTTGTTTGATCATGGATCCATGAAAAGAATGTGTAATGTTCTTTTGTGCACAAACTTGTTTGCAAAACATCACATGTGTTTAAGAGTTTGATAAACCATTGATTAACATGTATTTCTGAAATTGATGTTGAATTGTTGTTATGTCTTTGGAATTATGAATTGATCTCATATTTATGTTGAGTTGTGAAACTTAACCTATTTAAGATCAATTCACAATTATCATAAGTCGTGGACCACACATTGGGTTTAAGCCCAGGAAACCGGGCTTAACAAAAACCATGGGCCATTTAGGTTAACTATGGGCCCAATGGAATGTGGTATTGGGCCAACAACTTATTTATAGACCATGTAAAAGTCATAGATAATATTGGACCAATTAAGATCATGAGGGGCCAAATGGGATTGAGTTGGGCCAAGAGTCCTATTGGGCTTGATCTAATGTGGGTCAAACTTAATTAATCCCTTGGGCCACTTAGGATCATAATGGGCCGATTACTAAATGAAGTTGGGCCTTGTAGCATTGAGTTGGGCCGAAACCACTCATGGGTTCCACCCATTGCAGCGAACCTCTTAGGTTTGAGGGACCTAGGTTCGTCGGGGCAAGGTTCGTGGAATCCCTTAGGTTAGATGGTTCACGGGTTCTCCAATTATCAGAGCTCCACTAGGGTTCGGCCAAAACACACAGCATGGTTCGGCTACATGGCATCATGCAAGGTTCGTGGCTCAGTACAAAGCTTCGGTGACCAGGCTGGTTGCGGCTAGAGCATAAGGTTCGTGAAACAGCAAGGGTTCGCCCCATGCAGCAGCAGGGTTCGTGAGACCCCATTGGTTCGCCGAAGTTCATTGGTTCGCTACTCGCATGGGATTCGCTGAGTCAGGCATGGTTCGTCCGTGATTATGCTGAGGAAGGTTCGTCGCACTGTAAGGTTCGTGAGGTCACTGGTTCGGCAAAGGCTCGTCATAGCTCAAGAAGGTTCGGCCGTGGCTTTAGGGTTCGGCCGTGAATCCTCCTAGGCGAACCTGTACCTGTGTCATTACCATCATCGCCTACAAGCTGTTCCAGTTCACTATCTAAGCTGATCTAACATCAAGGAAGGTTGCTATAGGTGCGAAATTGAAAAAGGGAGTGCTAGGACCGGCTAGGTGTCGGGTTTGAACAAAAACCCACGAAAACCCTATTTTCCAGATTTTTCATTCGAGCATACCTCGTTTTTGGCCGGACAAATCCACTGATTTCTTGTACTTTCACATAGGGAATGTCGAGAGCTTCGCGTGGACACCAAGAACACCAAAATCCGTTGAGAAACGAGTGAGATACACGCGATTGAAGTTGGTTTTCTAGAGAGAGAGAGAGTTGGCCGAAATTTTGTAGTCAGAGAGAGGGTTTGTTGGAATTAAATGAAGGAAATGACCTTCTTTAAGGCTTTTATAGCCCGTGTGGTATTCGGGATCGTCACCCATAACTATACTCAGTCTCGCTTACGTATTACGATTTTTGTTTAATTAATTGCTTGTCATAGTATTCGTCTCACCACTACGCACTAACACTACCCCATTACACCGAACGCAGTATATGTATAGGGCATACCCCAGGTTCCAGCTACCTGCCGTACCTTACGCCGTCCCACCACTGTTTCGATATAATACGATACTGTTCTTGCCTAGCGACTCGACTGTAAATAGATAATACATACTTGTTCCTAAATAATAAAGATCCTAACACACAAGCACATTATGAACACATGAATCACATTGACTGATCTGATATGAAAACACATTTGTTCTAACACTGTTTACAACTACCATGACTAAATGTACAAATGTTACAGTCTCCCCTAGTTAAGGGAATTTCGTCCCGAAATTAACTAGCCGAAGGTACTGTAAAAAGATGAGGGTACTTAGGCTTCATCTGGTTTTCACGTTCCCAGGTGAACTCAGCACCGCGTTTGCCCTCCCATCGTACCTTTACGATCGGGATACGGCTGCGTTTAAGTTTCTTGACCCCATGATCCATGATTTCAACCGGACGTTCTATGAATTGCATGTTGTTTTGAATCTGAATGTCTTCCAGTGGAATCTGAACATCATGATCCGCCAAGCATTTCTTAAGATTCAATACATGAAAAGTATCGTGAACATTGCTTAGCTCCACTGGAAGTTTGAGTTTGTAGGCTACGGGACCAACCCTTTCCAGGATCTCAAAAGGTCCAACGTACCTGGATGCAAGTTTCCCTTTCTTCCCGAATCGGACAACGCCTTTCCAGGGAGAAACCTTGAGTAAGACTCGGTCACCGACTTGAAACTCAAGCGGTTTCCGACGTCGATCAGCATAACTCTTCTGCCGATCTCGTGCGGCCTTAAGCCTTGACTGAATGACTGTGATTTTGTCTGATGTTTCCTGAATGAGTTCTGGTCCTACGACCTGTGATTCACCAACCTCGGTCCAACAGACCGGTGATCGGCACTTTCTACCATACAATGCTTCGAATGGTGCACATTGAATACTTGTATGGTAGCTGTTGTTGTACGAAAACTCTATGAGTGGAAGATGAGTGTCCCAACTCCCACCAAAGTCAATCACACAAGAACGAAGCATGTCCTCGAGTGTTTGGATAGTCCTTTCGCTTTGACCGTCGGTTTGGGGATAATACGCCGTGCTAAGATTAACACGAGTTCCCAAAGCCTTTTGCAATGATTGCCCAAAGCGAGAAGTGAAACGACTATCACGATCAGATATGATTGATGTTGGAGTACCATGACGCGCAATGATTTCGTTGATGTACAATGTAGCTAACTTCTCCATTTTGTAATCCTCTCGGATCAGAAGAAAGTGAGCAGATTTGGTGAGTCGATCAACGATCACCCAAATCGAATCGTAACCTTCCGGAGTTCTCGGCAACTTGGTTATGAAATCCATGGAAATTTGTTCCCATTTCCATTGAAGAATTTCAGGTTGCTGCAGAAGTCCCGAAGGCTTTTGATGTTCTGCTTTGACCTTTGAACATGTAAGACATTCTCCCACGTACTGGGCTATGTCTTTCTTCATTCCTGGCCACCAGTAAGATGTCCGCAAGTCTTGGTACATCTTATCTGCTCTAGGATGAACTGAGTATCGCGACTTATGATCCTCATCACAGATGAGTGTGCGCAATTCTTCTGACTTTGGAATCCAGATGCGGCCGTTGAGATATAGCACCCCGTCAGATCGAGGTTCTAGTTTCTTCTCAATCCCGCAATTTAAGTCTATTTTCAGCTGATTGTCTGTCACCACTTGTTACTGTGCAATACGAATCAGATCTTTCAGGTTTGGCTGTGTGTTGATCTCCATGGCTCTTACACGAATTGGTTTGACTGGTTCTTTACGACTAAGAGCATCCGCCACCACATTGGCTTTACCCGGATGGTAACGAATCTCACAATCGTAATCAGTTAAAAGCTCAACCCAACGTCGTTGTCTCATTTGAGTTCTTTCTAATTGAGAATGTGTTGCAGGCTCTTGTGGTCTGTATAGATGAAACATTTAGTACCATAAAGGTAGTGTCTCCAAATCTTCAATGCAAAGACCACAGCCCCTAGCTCAAGGTCATGAGTAGTGTAATTCTTCTCGTGAACCTTAAGCTGTCTTGAAGCATACGCGATCACCTTGTCTCGTTGCATAAGTACACAACCGAGACCAAGGTTTGAAGCATCACAGTAGACAATGAAATCATCACTGCCTTCTGGAAGGCTAAGGATAGGGAAATTGCATAACTTCTGTTTAAGAAGTTGAAATGCATCTTCTTGTTTCTATCCCCATATAAAGGCTTGACTTTTCTGAGTCAAAGTGGTAAGTGGCAAGGCAATATTAGAGAAATTCGCAATGAATCTCCTGTAATAGCTCGCCAAACCCAGAAATGAACGAATCTCTGTTGGAGTAGATGGAGTAGTCCAGTTCTTAATCGCCTCAATCTTTGCCGGGTCTACATGTATTCCATCCCTGTTTATGACATGTCCTAAGAAGTGAACCTCCTTTAGCCAAAATTCACATTTTGATAATTTTTCATAAAGTTGTTCAGCTCTTAGTAACTCTAAGACTTTCCTCAAATGATCTTCATGCTTTTGTTCCGTCTTTGAATAAATCAGTATATCATCAATGAAGACAATAACAAACTGATCTAAATACGGCCTGTAGACTCGATTCATCAAGTCCATGAACACTGCAGGTGCATTGGTCAGCCCAAATGGCATAACCACAAACTCATAGTGTCCATATCGAGTTCTAAACGCAGTCTTTGGTATATCCTCATCATTTACTCGTAACTGATGATACCCGGATCGTAAATCAATCTTAGAGAAGCAAGTTGCTCCCTGTAATTGATCGAACAGGTCATCGATCCTAGGTAGAGGATATCTGTTCTTGATTGTCAACTCGTTTAGTTCACGATAATCGAGGCACATGCGAAACGAACCGTCTTTCTTCTTGACAAAGAGAACCAGAGCTCCCCATGGAGAGAAACTCGGTCTTATGAAACCTTTGTCTAGGAGTTCTTGAAGTTGACTAGACAGTTCCTGCATCTCAGACGGTGCTAATCGATACGGTGACTTCGCCACTGGGTTTGCTCAGGGACGAGATCAATTCTAAACTCCACTTTTCGGACTGGTGGTAGTCCAGGAAAATCTTCTGGAAATACATCTGAATAATCTCTGATGACTGGAACGTCTCCAACTACTTTCTTATCAGGTTTCTTTTCTACCACGTGAGCTAGGAATGCATAATATTTCTTCTTCAGATACTTCCTCGCCTTGATGCACAATACAATCTTCAATCCGCTGCAGGGTTTCTCACCGTAGACTAACATCGTTTCACCGGACGGTAGAGGAATTCGAATAAGTTTCTCCGAGCATACGATTTCAGCATTGTTTTTGGATAACCAATCCATTCCTACTACGACTTCGAAGCTTCCGAGAGTCATAGGAATAAGATCAGAAAAGATGGTCGTTTAATCTTAGTTCACAACCATGTATTATGGAATCCACAACTATGGTTTTACCATTGGCTACTTCTACGGTATAGGGAGCAGTAAGTATAGATCGTTGCATATTAAACAAAGAAGCAGTATGAGCAGAGATAAAGCTTTTATCAGCACCAGTATCAAATATGATAGAAACATAGTGACCATTGATGAGAAATGTACCCGTGACGACTGTCGGCTCCTCGCGTGCTTCGGTGGCTTCGATGACAAAGGCACGAGCAGTAGCAATGTTGTTGTTGAGACGGGGACATTAATTCCTGAAATGCCCCTCTGCTCCATAGTTATAACAGGCCCTTCCACCTGTAGTAGTAGGAGTAGCAGCGGCAGTTGTTGCAGCAGCTAGATGAGCAGATCGACATGTAGCTGCCAAGTGTCCCATACGCCCACACTTGAAACACTTCTTGCATGGAGTAGTGGGTAGATGATGATATTGGCATTTGGTGCACAATGGGAACGGGCCAGCATAGGGCTTTCTGACCGTTGCAGGTTGTGGCATTGCAGTAATAGGTGTGGCATGAGTAGGTGTAGCGGCAGTCAGAGCTGCAAAATTCTTGATTGTCTTCTGCTTCTTCTTCTTCTTATGATGGTGTTGTTCAGGCTTCTTGCCTTCTTCAATCTGTGCTCTCTTGAATCCCTTACGGGTGAGCACACCAGATTTAACATACTCCTCAGTAAGAGTAGCACCAAGTTGAATTGCTGCTTCCAAAGTAGTGGGGTTATTCCCCATAACAGTTCCTCTGACCACTAGAGGTAAGCCTTCAATGTATTTCTCTATCCTGTGGCATAGAGGAGTAACCAAGTGTGGCACCAAAATGCACAACTCATGGAAACGAGTTGTATACTTGGCGTTTTCACCACTGTCTTGCACCAGATTCCACATCTCCACCTCCAGTTTCTTCAGCTCGTGACGTGGACAAAACTTCTCCACGAGTAAGTTCTTGAAACTGTCCCACGGTAAGGCTAATGCAACTTCGCGTCCTCTAGTGTTCTTCTCAGAATTCCACCAGGTGAGTGCGCCCTTATGAAAAGCGCTTGAGGCCATCTTGACCTTCAGATTCTCAGGACATCCAATGAAGTCGAGAATGTCTTCAATGCTTTCCAGCCATTGCAGTAGACCGGTAGCTCCCTCCGTACCAGAGTACTTAGGAGGCTTAGCATCGTTGAACTGCTTGAAAATGAAGTTAGCAGTTCCTGAGTTGTTGGTGTTTGAGTTGTTTGCTGAGTCACTGGTACTCCCCCGAAGATTCTGGGTGATATCAGTGACCATGCCTGGAATGACATCTCTCATATGCAAAGCGATGGCTCGGGCAATCTTTTTGATCTCATCATCGTTGCCACTTGTTGAACCCCCTCCTTTAGGATCACGTCGGGGAGGCATTCTACGAATAGAAGCCACAAGCGGGTCAGTAATGAGAAAGGATACAATTGAATTTGCATGATAAAGTTAGTAATATATCCATACTACTAATATTATCATTCAATTGTAATATGATCTAGTACACGTATAAGTTATCAACTTATTTGCATACTTATCATGTGAATATGTACGATGTCTCATGATCTCTCTCCACCAAACCTATACACTGACACTTTCCCGATATACCAAAGATAGCTTATATATAGGGCATACGAAAGGGTCAAGCAAACTGCCAGCCCAGACGCCATCCCACCACCGCTTCGATATACCATGATCATGTCCTTGTTAGCATTTGGCAACATGTTTGTAATGATTTCCAAGTGTGTTCCATTGATTAGGAATCCCATGATCTTTGATCAACTTGAAATATGATTTCATCCATGATTGAATTATGATTGTGTTATGCGTGCACCTACTAACAGTTGTTAACATGTAGAACTAAATCATATGTGTGCTCTACATTTTCCCGTTAACCTATGTTAGTAAGTACTAGTCATGTAACCACTTAAGAAGTTCACTTAAGATTTACATTGAAAGAATGTTCACAACTTAATTGATTCGCCACACTGTTTGGCTCATCCAAGTTTGAATAGCACTATGATTTGATTCACCAATGATTGTATCTCATGTGTTTGACTAATGTTCAATGATCCATTTGCTCCCGAATCTTCACTTCAAACATGAACGCCGGATTCCCCCTGACATACCGAAATAAGGTTATATATAGGGTAAGCTCTCACCGACCCACCACTTACCTCAGCACGTCAACGTTAATCCGCCGTTTGTATTTGGAGCTCAGATTCCAACTCTTGATTGATTATGATCGATTCATGATTGTCTCTTGTTCCTTGATTATGATTATGAATATGTAAACCATGGTTCTTAATTTACTTGAAATTAAAACCTTAGGTCTCTGTATATGTGTCCTAGGTTGATTTAACCTAGGTTCCCAATACTTACAGTATTGAGTATAATGATCCCCTATGTGTGAACTTCAACTAAAGAATACTGTTACACAGATTCTAAGTTATAAAGTTCCTATGATAATGAACACCTGATAATGATAACATGACAAGGATTTCAAATCAAGATTCTAAATTAATAGATCTTGACCTCTGAATTCCTATGATAAACATGACAAGGATTTTAGATCAAAGATACTAAGAGTACAGATCTTTGCCTCTAAATTCCTATAATGAACATCATAAGGATTTTAGATCAAAGATACTAAGAATACAAATCTTTGCCTCTAAATTCCTCTGATGAACACTGATTGAGAATTCCAGATCAAGGATACTAAGAATACAGATCCTTGCCCCTGGAATCCTTTAATGAACTCTGTGTGAGAATTTCAGATCAAGGATATTAAGAATACAGATCCTTGCCGCTGAAATCCTTAAATGAATATGTGTGAGAAATTTAATCCAGTTTCTAAAATTATAGAATTCCTATTCAAATTTCTTGACTCGATATCTAATCTTAGAAAAACATCCCTAAGATCTTTCAAGCTTAGTGTAGACTTAATGCTCACTTAATTTACTTAGATCCTAAGTATCCTCAAGCCTATAGCACTTAGTCCTATTGGGTAGCTTAGGTTATAGTCTAGGTCATTAAACATTGGGTTTTTCCTAGTTCTCTACAACATTGGCTCTTATACCAACCTGTCACACCCCTGCGCCGCGTGCGGAATCCACGGCGCGGTGACGTATGAACAGTTGAATCATGCACAAGTATTGAATAAGAACAACCACAATGGATTACTAAGTTTCATAATGTTTAGACAGTTGTTTAGTTACAGACAATCTATCTTTCAAAATAATGACAACTACAGACCCAAAATACAGTTTACAAAATAAGACTTCAAACAAGACAATTAAACAATTAGGATTTTAGTGTGTTTCTAATCCATCCTAGCATGTTTCTTCATCTTGTTCTATCTTAATCGGTCTCCTTAGTTGTCCTTAGAATGCTTTAAACCTGATTACCTAAAACACGTGAAAAGTAACTGTCAACTACAGAAGTAGTTGGTGAGAACAATAGGTTTAACATTTGTAAACATGAATTTGTAACATAAGGCATAGGTATATTAAAGCAATAATTGATTCACATGGATGAGCTGCAACCCAAACTAACATCAAGTATGTAAAACGTGTGTAAACAGTCCACGACTATTTACTAATGAAGCCAACATATAATCAAGTCCCAAACTACGTTTGGAGTTAGATAATATATCAACAATTTTTGATAAAACCATAATGAAACCAAACCTGCAGTTAGCTTATAAAACAAATTTAAAAGCTAACTCCATTTTGGTATGAACCCATGTGTCCGCTTTCCCTTGTTGTGATCACCCAGTACTAACGCTAATGAATATGAAACTTGATGCGTTTATAAGTTTGTTTACAACAATGGACACCATGCTTTTGAACCTTGCTTTAAACTAGCGTGTTAATGCCTTATTTGATAACATGATTTGAAAACCTTGATTTAATCCCATGAATTTAATCCTTTGTTTTGAATACTATGAAATGAATCCTTTGATTTGAAAACCGAGAATGGTGACCTTGTATAGTAACAAGGTTTATAACATATTACTTTAGAAAACATTGGTTTATAACAAAAGAGTTTATAAAAAATCCATTATTTAAAAGTACTTATCATTTATAAATCCATTTGAGTAAATCTGTTATAAAACAGTTCATATATCCTTTATAAGATCTTTTTTTAGAAGAAAAATTTAATAGTTGCTAAATCCTTTAAAACAGTTGATGAATTCCTTGAAACAGTTGATGAATCCCTTGGATTTGTAAAATGGACCTGTAATGTTTGTAAGAATACACACCTCTTGTATAATGAAATACGATTGTAAATAGAGGGTTTGATCACGTGTTCCCCCCCAAAACAATTATAAAACAGTAAAAGAGGGGCTAATGTTCTCACCTGTCTGCAGTAGACTCTGAACTTATAACAATTAGCAAGTAGCAAACAGGACTTCTAACTGGTTCCTATATCATTGTGATCATACATAAGATATAGGATTTATAATTGTATAGACTTTGATTCATTGATTGACTTGTGTTCTCTTGAACTTGATTAACATTTGAATACTTGTTCTCATGTTTGAAAACGTTGTATGAACTTGAAAGTCATGATTGAGTTACTTGTTTGATCATGGATCCATGAAAAGAATGTGTAATGTTCTTTTGTGCACAAACTTGTTTGCACAACATCACATGTGTTTAAGAGTTTGATAAACCATTGATTAACATGTATTTCTGAAATTGATGTTGAATTGTTGTTATGTATTTGGAATTATGAATTGATCTCATATTTATGTTGAGTTGTGAAACTTAACCTTTTTAAGATCAATTCACAATTATCATAAGTCGTGGACCACACATTGGGTTTAAGCCCATGAAACCGGGCTTAACAAAAACCATGGGCCATTTAGGTTAACTATGGGCCCAATGGAATGTGGTATTGGGCCAACAACTTATTTATAGACCATGTAAAAGTCATAGATAATATTGGACCAATTAAGATCATGAGGGGCCAAATGGGATTTAGTTGGGCCAAGAGTCCTATTGGGCTTGATCTAATGTGGGTCAAAGTAAATTAATCCCTTGGGCACTTAGGATCATAATGGGCCAATTACTAAATGAAGTTGGGCCTTGTAGCATTGAGTTGGGCCGAAACCACTCATGGATTCCACCCATGGCAGCGAACCTCTTAGGTTTGAGGGACCTAGGTTCGTCGGGGCAAGGTTCGTGGAATCCCTCAGGTTAGATGGTTCACGGGTTCGCCAATTATGAGAGCTCCACTAGGGTTCGGCCAAAACACACAGCATGGTTCGGCTACATGGCATCATGCAAGGTTCGTGGCTCAGTGCAAAGGTTTGGTGACCATGCTGGTTGCGGCTAGAGCATAAGGTTCGTGAAACAGCAAGGGTTCGCCCCATGCAGCAGCAGGGTTCGTGAGACCCCATTGGTTCGCCGAAGTTCATTGGTTCGCTGCTCGCATGGGGTTCGCTGAGTCAGGCATGGTTCGTCCGTGATTATGCTGAGGAAGGTTCGTCGCACTGTAAGGTTCGTGAGGTCACTGGTTCGGCAAAGGCTCGTCACAGCTCAAGAAGGTTCGGCCGTGGCTTTAGGGTTCGGCCGTGAATCCTCCTAGGCGAACCTGTACCTGTGTCATTACCATCATCACCTACAAGCTGTTCCAGTTCACTATCTAAGCTGATCTAACATCAAGGAAGGTTGCTATAGGTGCGAAATTGAAAAAGGGAGTGCTAGAACCGGCTAGGTGTCGGGTTTGAACAAAAACCCACGAAAACCCTATTTTCCAGATTTTTCATTCAAGCATACCTCGTTTTTGGCCGGACAAATCCACTGATTTCTTGTACTTTCACGTAGGGAATGTCGAGAGCTTCGCGTGGACACCAAGAACACCAAAATCCGTTGAGAAACGAGTGAGATACGCGCGATTGAAGTTGGTTTTCTAGAGAGAGAGAGAGTTGGCCGAAATTTTGTAGTGAGAGAGAGGGTTTGCAGGAATTAAATGAAGGAAATGACCTTCTTTAAGGCTTTTATAGCCCGTGTGGTATTCGGGTACGTTCCGGTCGCTCGATTCGCGTTTTCGTCGTGTAACACGTATTTTACGCGGTTTTAAATAAGGATTATTATTCTCATCATTTTGATGAGTTTCAAAATTGTAAAAATATAAAATAATATATTCTAATTATTTTTGCTCTTCATTCGTTGTCAGATCGTTAAACAGATACAATTACGTGTATACCCGCAATCGCGTACGTTTTTCGATCGTATTAATTATTTATAGTCGTTTAATCATAATCATAAGTTCAACATTCATATCATTATGGATCGTCACCCATAACTATACTCAGTCTCGCTTACGTATTACGATTTTTGTTTAATTAATTGCTTGTCATAGTATTCGTCTCACCACTACGCACTAACACTACCCCATTACACCAAACGCAGTATATGTATAGGGCATACCCCAGGTTCCAGCTACCTGCCGTACCTGACGCCGTCCCACCACTGTTTTGATATAATACGATACTGTTCTTGCCTAGCGACTCGACTGTAAATAAATAATACATACTTGTTCCTAAATAATAAAGATCCTAACACACAAGCACATTATGAACACATGAATCACATTGACTGATCTGATATGAAAACACATTTGTTCTAACACTGTTTACAACTACCATGACTAAATGTACAAATGTTACAAAGTAAATCTACCCAAAAAGAATCATTGAGTTTCTATCTTGTATCTGCACAAGATTTACAAAAGATGATTCAAAGTTATGTCATTCAAAATATGCACATCACAAAAGTAAGCTAGGTCTCTTCTAAAGTCCACTAGCTTAATCCTAAATGCTTGGTGTCTAGAACTGTTCGTCACCTGAGAAAACATGCATTTTAAACAAAGTCAACACTAGGTTGATGAGTTCATAAGTTTAGTTATTTAAAAATTGTTGGAGTTGTTTACACAACATCTTGAAATACACAAGACTTAGTTATTCTCACTTGGCATGAACACATCCCCATGTCCTCTCTATAGAAAAACCTACATACAGGATATCGTCCAGTTAAGTATGCTTATATATAGGACATATGTATCACGAATGAAGCCGCCAGCCCACCACACACTTAACCGAACTCAATACCACCTGCATTGTAGCTATAGATACCCATTTCATCATACATATATAGGCTTACTTACAATTAGAATTTCCCATATGATAACCGATCACTTCACAATGATATTAACATAACATAATAGGTTTTTAAAGAGTACAGATGTCTACAGTCATAAATGATGGATTACCACAGATATTAATGGTGGTGTACTCGTTAAGTTCTAAAGAGTAAAAATACCCACAGTTATAAGTGGTGGTGTCACCCGTTAAGTTCTAAAGAGTAAAAATATCCACAGATAAATGGTGGATTACCACAGTAATAAATGGTGGTGTTACCGCAGTTATCAGAGGTGGTATACTCTTTAACTTACTATTACTCATAACTGATTAGATAGTGAGAGTAAGTTTAACACGTAGTTATATCCCCATTGATCTATAGAATTGATTTTGACCACATTGTAGCCACCACAAAGGCAAACCACAATGTCCTCAATTCATTTCTATCCATTAGTTTTCCCAAGACCTCACAACTATCTGCCACCAGCCTGTGAAACGAGAGAGGTCAGTCTCTCAGTCTACCGGTCCACAGAATAGAAGTGGTGAGATAATTAGCGGACACTATCATACTCTTATAACCCGTGTCAGAAATGATAGAGTTGTAATAGTCTGACTAAAAATCAAAAGAGTTCTTATAGTCCTCATCCCATAATCATCAACTCATAACCTCATGTTCACCATTACATAGAAATCTCATAGATATAACACACATGTTCTCATAGGAATAATAGATCTATTCTCTTACAATTAACTGAAACATTCCCATCAGAATAATAGTTATAATTTCCTTAGAATTAATAAAATAATTCAACAGGATTAATACGTATTCCTCATAAGGATTACAGTTGTAATCACAGAGGAATAATAGTCATATCTCTTAGAAATCATAGATATTGACTCAAAGTAATATCAGATATGAACTCATAAAAATCATAGATATGGTCTAACAGCAATAACAGTTATAATCTCACAATTATTAACATCAACATAATAAGGCATACAGTTGTGATAACAAAGTAAAATCTTATTATCATAAAGTGTACTAAAACATTTAAGAAAAGTTTTAGCATGTTCTCAGCCTTGCAGTTAAATCAAAAGATTATTAATTAAACAGGGGCATATGAACTCACCTTGTTATTGTAGTGGTTGACTCGAAATCAAGAATTGCTCACGTTCACTGTTGTCGTAATATGTTTGTTTCAAAGTCCTGTGTTTTATTCAATATGTTTCACCTATAAGTATAAGTGATTATTACTCAAGTTAACCCTAAAGTTGTTTAACTTGTATGATTCCTTGTTATTGAATTTTTCTTAAACTCATTTGATAATGTAATATCCTAATCCTTAATCATTTTGGGTTAAGCTTTGTACATAATACATTCTTTGTTTATATGTTTTAAACTTGTTACCAAGCTTTAACATGTTGCAAGTGTTTTGAGATTATCATATTTTCTAAGTATCACTTAGGTTTTTAAAGAAAACTGGGATTTCTCTAAACTTTCCTGACCATACGAATGAGTCCTTATTCGCACAATTTAACCATGCAAATGAGTCTCAATTGTTCAAACTAGGGGTGCGAATGAACACTGAGTCCGAATGAGACTGTCATGCGATTGTGGTTTCATTCGTATGTCATCATTGTAACATCAGTGCCGGACGCGTGCCGGAACAGTGATCGCAACAGTAAACATGTACAGTAACTCAGGTACACATTACGTGAAACTATGTTTATACTCTTGATGCATTTGGATTAACATGAAAATATTAAACGATTGTCTGAATTTGACTAAAACCTTAGGGTTTAACATGTCAGAAAACATGTCAGACAACACAGTGATGAAACATAAATACTTGATGTGATACTATTTGGTGTAAACGTATGTGAGGTTAAACAAAACAAAACTATAACAGTTGTTGTTACGGAATGCTAAACCGACGAGTTCTTCGTATAGGTGACGATCTGTACGAATGATTCTGATAGTTTAACGTTCTGAAATAATGACTTAACAGTAGAAAACAAGAATCAGAAAGCCAAACCATCGTCGTGTTCGTTCGAATGATGATTCGAACGAATACGCGCGATGGCGACACGATCTGACGAAACGAAAACGAATAACGATTCGATCGATCATAATTTTAAGGAAATAAAATGTTTCCTATTTTACAATTTTGAAACTCATCATAAAATTAACTAAACTATATTCTTAAATCGCGAATAAATTAGCGAACGCGTAAAATTTTATAATTTGATAAATAAATATATGCAACGATTTTTAAAAGGTTTTCTAAGGATATTTGTGTTCTAAAAATCCTAAAAATACTCTTTTTATTTAAATTTGCAAAATACGCGTGACGACCCGGATACGCGACGAAAACGCGAACCGAGCGACCGAAACGAAACCGAATACCCACGGGGTATATAAACCCTAAGTTGAGTCACCTACCTCATTTATTTCATCTCTATTCTCTCTCTACTCACCATTTCCGGCCACCACCATAACCATCACTTTTCTTCCTTCAAACAAGCATATCTCACTCGTTTATTAACGAAATCGGATGATTCTTTCGCCTAAACGACTATCTTGAAGCCCTCTACATGAAAGTACAACTCATCTGAAGTTTTATCCAGCGGAAGCGAAGGTATGAAGCTTGAAAGTTCACTGAAAATTAGGGTTTTTAACCCATTTGTCCGGCCAACCCATCTAACCGGTGAAACCCTTCGACCCACACTATCCCTTCTATTCCATGAGCCGACCTGCATGTGGAAATACTTGGAAATAACCAGATCTGATAGTTGAACGTGGTGGTGATGGCAGCTACAACGGATTCGTGGGTCTCAAGGACGGCCGAACCTTGCAAAGGTGGCCGGACCTTTTGGAAAGAGCCGAACCATGATGGTTCCTGTTGTACTCGCCAGCTTCACCTACCACCGAACCATCCATGGCTACGAACCTTCCTTCTCCCGAACCATGCAAGCGAACCCATGTAGGAGGCGAACCTTTGTGATCACGAACCAGTTACAGCCACCTTAGCCGAACCCTGATGGACCACGAACCCCTATGATGCTGTCGAACCTTTGCTCCTGATTGGCGAACCCACATGTGCCTGACGAACCCTCATGCTGTTCCCGAACCCCCCTATGGGCATGCATAGCCGAACCCTTGTTCATGCAGGAGCCAAACCATTTGAGCCACAGCCGAATCATTGATTGAACCAGCTTGTGGGGATGCCGAACCTATACTCATCCAGATGTGGCCGAACCTTTGGGCACCATGGGTTCGCTGCCATATCAAATATTGTTCGATTGACTCAAGCCCAACTTATTTCAGTTATATGGATTCAATATTCCCATAAATTCTAAGGCCCATGATCCAAATACAGGCCCAACAGTCTTAAAGTCGGCCCAATTCCATATAGCCGGCCCAACATTTCTCTTTGGTCCACATCCTTGAATTCGGCCCAAGTAGGGTCGGTTAGCCCATGTAGTCACCCAGCCCACGACACCATTCGGTCAATCTACAGCAAACGGTCTTAACAATTTGATTGGGTCCACGTCAACTATTCGGCCCAAAGTGATTCTCGGCCCACATGGTTAAGGTCCAATCACAATTTGTTAGGCCCACAAAGCCTATAAGATTCATTCGACTTAGTTCGGTCCAACACGAGGCCCACAAGGTTTAAGTGTTAATGATACAAAAAGCGTTAATCCAATAGGAGACAAACGGGATGATTAATAGACAAAAGTCTATAACATTTAATTTACAAACTTAAGTTTATACATACAAGTTTGTTTTGTCATTTTAGTGAATTAAATGGCAACTTAAGGACAATAACCTTACGAAATAACTTAAACCTAGTGGGACAAGTATAGCAAGTCTGACACAACTACGCGGGGTCGAATAAAGACCGAGACCCAAGTGTTAGCCAACTTTAGGGCTAACACTAAAACATGCATGCACATGAATCATTACAACAAATACTTATAAGTTACAAACACTATGAAATCAACGCAGGAGCTTGAACATCATAACAAAAGCAAACAAAGAGAGCGTGCATTCTATTTTACATAGTCAACTGCTTTGGACGCAAGGTGAGTTCATTTGTCCCTTTTCTAAATGTTTTGATTTTACTTCTGGACTGAGAAGCATGTCAAACATTTTCATAAATTGTTGAAATGTTACTTAATGCTTTAAACGTAAACATGATACTTATGTTGAAACTTATACTTTAAGCTTGATACTTGATATCATTTATTGGATGTTTATGAGACGTGATGCTTCTATATGAGACATGATACTTAACCATGAGATGAGATGCTTGTGAGAAGAGATGCTTAAATATGACACTTTATGCTAGTGAAAACATTATGCTTAAACATGATACTTGATACTTATGAGACTATGTGCTTTACAGGAGACTTGATGCAAACTTATGGAATTCATGATGAAACAATGTGTGAACACTTGAAACTTTGTGCTTGAAAACCTACTACTTGCGCATGAAACATTGTACATGTATCTAACCATAGTCTACGTAATTGCTAAACTTCTGGTATTCCAGAGCTTGTACCTATGGGGTGAGATACATGTAGAAACATAAACGTAACGATTCTAGGCTATTACCTGGATATAAGGGACATGTAATTGCTAAACTTCTGGTAGTCCAGAGCTTTTGTCGGCTTATATGAGGTATGTAAATGCTAAACATAAACGTAAGGATTCTAGGCTATTACCTGGATATAAGGGACATGTAATTGCTAAACTTATGGTAGTCCAGAGCTTTTGTCGGCTTATATGAGGTATGTAAATGCTAAAAATAAGCATAAAGATGCTAAGCTATTATCTATATAAGAGACATGTAATTGCTAAACTTCTGGTATTCCAGAGCTTTTGTCTGCTTATAGGAGATATGTAATTGCCGGATTAATTGTGTATGCATAGCTTGTAGCTATGTATAAGATTAGGGACAGCTAAACTGTATGCGTGTGAAACTTGATGCTTGATAAACATACATTGAAACTAACATTTGTAAACAATAGAGACTTGTAAACTTTGAAACAGACAACAAAAGATTTGATGAGGATTGGGTTGATTGGTAGGTAAAATGCTTAATTGTTATTAACAACAGTGTCATATCTGGATTAGTATGTGGTGGGATGGCGTCTGGGCGGGTTGTAGGCTCGACCCAGGGGTATGCCCTATATATAAGCATACCGATTTGGATATTACATGTGGAGTTAATGAGGTTAAGGTTTTACCGAAGGAGGTTTGTGAAACTATTTTAAACTTATAAACTTTATGAACTCACCAACCATTGTGTTGACTTGGTCTTTTTACATGCTTTCTCAGGTGAAGAACAGGTTTAAGCTTAAGCTCTTGGATTTGTACACTAGGCTGCCCAGATAGAGGACCTAGTAGACTTTTGGAGAAGCACATCTTTTGTTGATGATATACATTACTTATTGATATCTTGCACAGTTACAAGATATAAACATTTATTCTTTTGATAGGCTTACTTAGTTAAATTGTTGAACATTGATGTTGTAATTTAACTTTGTAATCCTAGTTATCATTTGATTGTGCTTTAGTTATTCTTAAACATTGATGCTATGTAAACAATCTGATCATCATGATTATCATCCACGATATCACGCCCCGGAAACCTTCCGCCCGACGGGGACTCCGATCCAACCCCGCCGGCTCGGGGTGTGACAGATTGGTATCAGAGCACAAGGTTATAGAGAATAATAGGTCATTACATAAACGGTTTGGCCTAGACTATAACTTAGGGACCCCCATGTAGAGAATTTAAGACTTAAGTTTGCATTATGTTTTCTGCATTCAATCATTGCACTAACCAAATTCTTTTGGTTATGATCAGAATGCCGCCGAGAAAACAACCTACTCCGCAAGTCTCTGCTCCTCACTCATCGACACCATCACCACCGGATTCACCACCGCCACCTCCTCCTCCTCCACACTCTCCGCCACCCGGCTCAAGCAATGCTCAGACACTAGATCCTACTACCATCGCCTTAGCGACACTGCTGAGTACCCAACTGACCAACCAGCTGAAAGATGTCATACCTGAGATGATAAATCGGATTCAAGGATATGGCAACACCTCTGGGCATACCACCGGAGAGGCTAGTGGAAACACTGGTCATACTTCTGATTGCTCCTACAAATCTTTTGTAGGATGCAAACCTCCTAGCTTCACCGGAGTCGAAGGAGCTGTTGGATTAATCCAATGGCTAGAGAAAATGGAAAATACTTTGGACATTAGCAGCTGTCCAGAACACCATAAAGTTCGTTATGCAGCTGGTTCATTCAGCAAGCGAGCTTTAACGTGGTGGAACGCACAGATAAGAGCTAAGGGAAGAGATGAAGCAATGGCGATGCCATGGGCAGAATTTAAGCTTCTTATGAGGAATGAGTTTTGCCCAAAACACGAACTACAGCTGTTGGAGACTGAGCTCTCAAACCATGTTATGAAGGAAGCGGACCATATGACCTTCACCACTCGCTATCATGTGTTGGTAGCTTTGGTACCAGAGATGGTACCAACATTGGAAAAGCTGATTGACCGTTATGTAGCGGGATTACCATCTTGTATCCAAAGCATTGTGTTGGCTGCATATCCTGCTACTCTAGAGTCAGCTATCTCCCTTTCAGCTAAACTCACCAATGTGATGGTGAGGTCTGGAGTTTTAAAAGATGATGCTGGAAAAGCCAAGGAAATAACCAAGAAACCCGAGTACCACCAGAAAAAGAAACAAAAAGTCATCAAGAACTATGCAGTTGTTACCCCGTTGAGACAGGTACCTGCAGCACCTGTAAATCCTGCTACTAGGGGTTATGGGGGAGAATATCCCCAGTGCACAAACTGTAAGTATCATCATCCTGCTGGAGCTCAATGCAGGAAGTGCACAAATTGTGGTCGGTTTGGCCACTGGGTTAGCAAATGTCGCTTTGCGGTAAATCAGGCTACCAACACTGCAACAAGAGCACTACCTCCACCACCACCACAGAATCCAGCTGACAACAACAGAGGCTGCTACACATGCAGGGAAACAGGTCATTTCTCTCGCAACTGTCCAAAGAAAGTGCAACCTGGAGCACAAGCACCTCGAGGACGAGCTTTTGTTATCGGAGCCAATGCTGCACGCCAAGACCCTAATGTGGTCACTGGTACATTTCTTTTACATGACTCTTATGCATCTATACTATTTGATACCGGTGCAGACCAGAGTTTTATATCATCTGATTTTGCACAACAACTTAGTCTTACTGAGGAAACTTTAGACTCCCCTTACATTATTGAAGTAGCGAATGGAAAACAAGTTACTGTTAGCACTATACTTAGGAACTGCCCACTTACACTCGTAGATCACACATTTACCATCGACTTGTTGCCGATGGAGTTGGGCAGTTTCGACATCATCGTGGGGATGGACTGGCTCTCACTCAATCGAGTTGAGGTCATCTGTTCCGAGAAGCTACTTCGGATTCCAGTAACTGATGATCGTGTATTGGAAGTTCGTGGGGATCAAGCAAAGCGAAACGTAAAGATCATATCATGCACAAAAGCGCGTAAGTGTCTGCAAAAGAAGTGCATAGCTTTCTTGGCTCACGTGGTAGAGAAAGAGAAAAACAAGAAAACGATACAAGACGTACCGATAGTGAGAGAATATCCTGAGGTGTTTCCTGAAGATCTACCTGGTTTGCCTCCTGTGCGACGAGTAGAGTTTCGTATCGATCTGATTCCTGGAGCAACACCTGTGGCTAAATCTCCTTACAGGTTAGCACCTTCTGTGACAATCCGACTTTTTGGATTAACTTCACTAACTGAAAAACAGTGAGATCACAGGCCCAACAAGACCAATTAGGCCCAATGAAGTCTATGTAGGCCCAATAGAGCCACAGTAGGCCCAATAAGCCCAAGGGTGGCCCAGTAAGGCCAAAGGAGGCCCAGTAAGGCCAAAGGGAAGGCCCAATAAGGCCAAGGAAGGCCCAATGAGGCCCAATTGTATTTGAGAAAGTTCAATTGGGTTAATTTAGCCCAACAATGTTCTAATTGGCCCAATTAGTGATAAATTGGGATTATTAATGTAACTTTGTTAATCGAAATAATGTGTTGTTGACTCAGAAGGATCTATAGGATTTAAGAATTAAGAAAAATCAGTGTTAAAATGTTAGAGATTAAACTTGTAATTGAATTTAGTATCAATTTTGATTTCTACAAGTCAAAAATTCGGCCAACTTGATTATGGAATTCGAAATTCGTCTAAATCTGTTACAATTAACCGAATTAATTATGCAATCATCACACATTGATGATGAACAACAGTTACCAACCGTTGGTAATCTCATAATTGTCGAAATTAAGTGAAATAATGGCTTAGGATGAGTAACCGAAGTCGGTTGGATTCAAAGTGGTATAATGCGAGATCAATTCACCAAATTGATGTTATATAAACCCAAATCGACATCATTAGGACATTTCACACACTAGAATTCGAGATCAGAAGCATCGAGCAGAAGATTTGATCGCGAGTGGGCCGAAGAACAACCCGTGAGTCGATCTACTTGAATTCGTCATCAAATCAAGTAAGAAATCATCCTTATTCCTTCTAATGTGGCCGATTAAGGATAAGCACATCATAATTTCAGTTTTTATTATCGATTTGTTGGAATACGATTAACTAGGGCTCATATCAAAGACGGTTTGGGGGTTTTGATCTTAAAGAGTTTAAAAATAAAATTTAAGTATGTAGGTAGTTTCAGAGAGGGCCGATTAAGGTTAATCCCAGATCAATTTCTGTTAATAACATCGAATTGATGAATCTTGAGTTCTAGGGTTCTTAGACATAACCTATTTGGGGGTCTGGTAGCAAACGATCATAGAAGTTAAATTAAATCTTTCAGACATGTTCGAAATTCACCTTAGATGGAAAACCATGTGCCAATTTCATGAATTAATATCGAATTGTTAGATTTCGAGTTTTTAAGGTTCTTGACTAAAACGTTTTGGGATTTTCGATCTAATCAAGTTTGTAAATCAAATCAGATTACACTGAGGGGTTCGGTTTAGTCTTAGGATGAAAAGCCCATGGATTCGTGGTCTGTTATATTAGAATTTGGTTCAATGGATTTGGGAATTTGAGTTGTTCGAACCCGATTTAATTGGGAGTTAATTGAGGTGTTTATTTTGATCAATGGTCGAATTAAAACAACCTATAGATGTGATTGGATCCACAGGACAAAAGCCCTATGGTTTTAGGAATTACCGGGTTCGAATCCATGACCAATTTAGAGAATCAAGCTTCGGCTATAGAAAACATAGGGAAACCGACCCATGTAGGTTTAAAACAATTTAATTTCGAATGATTGATGCGATACCCTAGCGGGCGAGTTGGTTAGATGCGTGTGTGTTGGAGTTGAGGGTCGCGGGTTCGAGTCCGGGCCAAACCATTTTTTTTGGATTTTAATACTAATTTAGTATTTTAATCATAACTTATTCGTTCTAACTCCGATTCGATCCGTTCAAGTTGCGTTGGAACTGTAACGAGAATACGAATGTTCTAGAATGATAAAATTCATATTTTAACCCGAAAACGAAATCGCGTATAATTACGATTATTTAAATAAAATCAAATATGATTTTATTTAAACGATTTCAAAGTCACACGTATTTGCGTATACACATTCTTAACACTTTAACATACGTGTGTTGACACGTATGTTATTTCAAGCACAAAACGACATTCCGAATAACTTTAAGTTATTGTTTAAACCACAGATTATTCGTAGAGGATTTCTACGCAAGTTCACACGTATTTGATCATTCTGCTATTATCAAAGGTGCGTACACGGCCCCTTTCCTATTTTAAACTGTTTTGGGGGAGAAAACATGTGCAACAAACTGTTTTTAGATACATATTACTTGCATGAGTTAGCTGTTTACATTATGTGAAAATATATCAGCTTGAAAGTCCTTACACACCTCGAACCGTTGAGTTTGCTGTAATGCAAAGCGTGGTAGTTGGAAATAGATCTATTAGGTTTGACAAACCTCACCTGGTAGATGGGATCTACGCAGGTGTTTGACTGACCAAACACAATCTTACTATTGTTGTGATAGACAATAGTGGCAAGGCGAAAACATGCTATAGCATGGCAATCCGTCAGCTTCGGTGTCGAACACTTATGTAAATAGTTTATATGACTAGCTATCATGACTGTGCATGTGTGATTATGTTATCTACAATCTTATTATTCAAACTGTTGTTTTGAACATTATGAATGATTAAAACCTGTGTTATGCACCAACCTTTGTGTTGACTTGATTTACATGTTTTCTCAGGACGCTAAGGCGCGCGTTAAAGCTGGCATGGACTAGGAGATAGAGTCTCATGCATTTTAAACATTTTGAATATTTGAATTTGAACATTTAAGTATTGTGTTTTGTAATGTTTACTTTACAACTGTTATTGGTTTTAAACGCTTCCGCAAACTTTTGTAAACTCTGATGTTATGTTTAAAGACCAAAGTATGTTTTGAAAATTCATATAGAGGTCTTCACTATGTCTAATGATCTGAGATCCTGGTTTGTCATGCTCCCAAACGGTGTGATTCCGTTAGTTGAAATTTGGGGGTGTGACAGATTGGTATCAGAGACATTGATTATAGCGAACTAGGTTTGCATTTGTAGGCCTAGACTATGACTGTTAGACATTAGACACACATGTTTACACATACTGTTTAGAAATTACATATGACATTATGTAATTGACTTGTTTACATCTTCCATGGCACTGCACTTACATATGGTGTTATGTAACAGGCATGGCATCATCATCGGTACCTTATATTATTATTGATGATTCCGAGGACGAGGAGCCGATAGTTCCGGCACCACCATCATCACCACCACCACCTATTCCATCACCTCCACCATATGAGCAGGATGACTCAGATCCGGAGGAGGATCCGGCCGAGGACCCGGAGGAGGATCCAGACGAGGATCCAGACGTGGATCAAGAGGAGGATCCATACGAGGACCCGGATGAGGATCCGGAAGAGGAGCCTGAGGAGGGCACTCAGCAGATCCCTGCTGAGGGACCTTCTACACACTCACCACCAGTACTAGATGCTCCTGAGCCTAAGAGGCAAAGGACGGACGCCGAGGAGATCGCCAAACTGCGCGAGGATCTGGAGGTAGCAGAAGATAGGATAGCACAGAGATCTCAAGAATTATGGGATGCTATTGAGAGGCAGGATAATCTTGCCCATCTGGTTCATGATATGCGGGATGAGATGATCAATTTGATTGGTCGTCTAGAAGAGTCAGAGAACCGAGAGGAGATCTTGGCGGGCAGAGTTGAAGCTTTGGAGGATTTAGTGGCCTCTGAGAATGAGGAACAGGATGAGGATGAGGAGGAGGAACCAGCACCAGTTGTTGAGTCCGATCCTGAATCCACTGTTGAGGACGATTGATTGTTTTTCTTTTCTTTCTTGTTTTGTTTAAACTTATTAGGAACGGGTTGTGTTCCTACATTAGTAGTTTGAAAAGTTGTGTTTTATTTCAAAAGTATTGTACTCAAAGAAAGTTTCTATTTACGGAAGAATTATTATTTATTTTCAACAGTTGTGTTGATTTATATTACATGTTGTGTTTGTTGTTTTACTTACACATGTCACATTAGATTTTGATTTCGTGCTAACACTTCTTATAAATAGGAAACTAATGGCTGAGGGAAACGTACATATGACTGTTGCTGAGCTCAATGAGCTAATCAACAACAGAGTTGCAGAGGCAATCGCACAGTATGCTCAGACTCACAACACGGGGCCACATGGTCCAGTTGGGGGATTGCTTAACCCGCAGGCATGCACGTTCAAGATGTTCTTGGACTGTAAACCTCACAATTTCAAAGGGTCGGAGGGGGCCATTGGACTCCTTCGGTGGATTGAAAAGGCGGAGTCTGTGTTCGAAATGTGCAACTGCCCTGACGAGAGCAAAGTGAAGTTTGCAACGGGAACATTAGAGGGTCCAGCACTAACTTGGTGGAACTCCAATGTTCAGACTCTGGGGTTGGGAGAGGCTAATGCCTTGACATGGAACAACTTCAAAACCTTACTGCAAGAGGAGTATTGTCCTCGCAGTGAAATGCAGAAGTTGGAGGAGGAATATTGGCACCTCAAGATGGAGGGGTCAAATATTGAGGAGTACACAACCAGGTCACATGAGTTGGCCAGACTGCTACCACACATGGCTACTCCAGCCAGTAAGTGGATTGAAAGGTACATTGGAGGACTAGTTCCTCAGATTCAGGGGTTGGTGACTTCAGCAAATCCCACCACCATCCAACAAGCTGTTCGTTTAGCGCATCAGCTTACTGATCAGGCAGTGTTACAGGGAACCCTGCCTAAACGAACATCTGCTACCAAGGTAGGAGATCATAAGAGAAAATGGGAAGGTAACAACTACAGGGGTAACAGTCAACAATCAAATCAGCAAAACAGGAAGCAGGACTCAAACAAGTCCTATCATAATTCCAGCAGTGGTCAGCAATCATCATCATCGGGGGGCTATATTGGTAAGCACCCCAAGTGCAACAGGTGTGGTTATCATCATGCGGGTAACCAGTGTGACAGAGCTAAGTGCCAGAGGTGTGGCAAGATTGGGCATGCGGCTAAGGATTGTCGCGGGGAACTACAGAACAACAACAACCAGAACAATAACCAGAACAACGCTCAGAAAGGTTGTTTTGAGTGTGGCAAGATGGGGCATTTTAAGAAAGATTGCCCATAGCTCAAGAAAGGCGGGGACAATAATGCCAATGGTAATGGAAATGGCAATGGTAATGGAAATGGCACCAACAACAACAACAACAATAACAATAACAACAACAACAATGGTGCTAGGGGCAGGGCGTTTGTGATTGGAGGACGTCAAGCGCGGGAGGATCCCAACATTGTTACGGGTACGTTCCTCTTAAATAATCACTATGCCTCTATGTTATTTGACACCGGTGCCGATCGGAGCTTTGTATCTAGTTCACTTGCTAAGTTGCTAAATGTTAGTCCCACTGCCTTAGATAGTCCATACACTGTGGAATTAGCTGATGGTAAGTTGATTGTAGTAGAAAACATTTTTAAGGGATGTATCCTTGATTTGATGGGTCAAACATTAGAGATTGATCTGATGCCTATTGCCTTAGGCAGTTTTGATGTAGTCATTGGCATGGACTGGTTGTCCAAGAACCAGGCTGAAATTGTATGCCATGAAAAGATTGTTCGCATACCTCTTCCACAGGGGGAGACATTATATGTACAAGGCGAGAAGAGCAGTACGCCACTGTGTCTCATATCTTGTATGAAAGCACACAAATGTCTGCGGAAAGGTCATACAGCAGTTATAGCACTTATAACTGAAAAGCCGGTAGCTGAGAAGAAGCTTGAAGAAATACCAGTAGTCTGTGAATTTCCGGAGGTGTTTCCAGAAGACTTGCCGGGATTACCGCCTATCAGACAGGTGGAATTTCGAATCGATCTTACACCAGATGCAGCACCGATAGCTAGGGCGCCTTATCGACTTGCACCGTCAGAGATGCAAGAGTTATCCACACAATTGCAAGAGTTGTTGGATAAGGGTTTCATACGACCTAGTTTTTCACCATGGGGAGCTCCAGTATTGTTTGTAAAGAAGAAGGACGGGACTTTTCGTATGTGTATCGATTACCGGGAATTGAATAAGGTTACTATCAAGAACCGGTATCCGTTACCCAGAATCGACGATCTGTTCGATCAGTTGCAAGGTTCGAGTTACTACTCGAAGATTGATCTCAGGTCGGGTTATCATCAATTAAGAGTCCAGGGGGAGGATATTCCGAAGACAGCATTCAGGACACGCTATGGCCATTATGAGTTCTTGGTCATGCCATTTGGGTTGACAAACACTCCAGCTGTATTCATGGATCTCATGAATCGTGTTTGTAAACCTTATCTTGATAAGTTTGTCATTGTCTTCATTGATGACATTCTCATCTATTCACAATCTGAGGAGGAACACGCTGAACATCTTCGACTATTATTGGAATTATTGAAACAAGAACAACTGTACGCTAAGTTCTCGAAATGTGATTTCTGGATGCGAGAAGTACAATTCTTGGGTCATATAGTCAACGAAAAGGGCATACATGTTGATCCAGCGAAGATTGAAGCGATTAAGAATTGGGAAGCGCCAAAAACACCTACCGAGGTACGACAATTCCTTGGTTTGGCGGGTTATTATCGACGATTCATTGAAGGTTTCTCAAAGATCGCTCAACCACTTACAGCTCTTACGCACAAGGGAATAAAGTATAACTGGACGGATAAACAGGAAACTGCTTTCCAGTTATTGAAACAGAAGCTTTGCAGCGCACCGATACTGTCCTTACCGGAAGGGACGGAAGACTTTGTGGTGTATTGTGATGCATCTGCACAAGGTTTGGGATGTGTGTTGATGCAACGTGATAAAGTGATCGCTTATGCTTCCAGACAACTAAGAACGCACGAAAAGAATTACACTACTCATGACTTGGAGTTAGGAGCAGTGGTTTTTGCCTTGAAAATTTGGAGGCATTATCTGTATGGAACTAAGTGTACCATTTACACTGATCATAAGAGTTTGCAGCATATCTTTGATCAGAAGGAGTTGAATATGAGACAACGACGATGGGTTGAATTGTTGAACGATTATGAGTGTGCGATTAAGTATCACCCGGGAAAAGCTAATGTAGTAGCTGACGCTTTGAGCAGAAAGGACACAACAGGAACAAGACGGGTTCGTGCACTTATGATGAATATACATACTGACTTACCTGACAAGGTACACAGTGCTCAGATCGAGGCCTTGAAAAAGGAAAACTTAGTACCGGAATCTTTGCGAGGAATGGAGGAACAACTAGATGTTAAGTCGGATGGAATTCGTTATTTCATTAATCGAATGTGGATACCTTTGTATGGAGGTTTAAGAGAACTCGTGATGGACGAAGCACACAAGTCCAGATATTCAGTCCATCCGGGATCAGACAAGATGTACCATGACTTGAAGGCACTGTATTGGCGGCCTCACATGAAAGTTGATATTGCTAAGTACGTTAGCAAATGTTTGACTTGTTCGAAAGTCAAAGTTGAATATCAGAAGCCATCTGGTTTACTGCAACAACCAGAGATACCGATGTGGAAATGGGAACAGATTTTGATGGATTTCATTACTAAGTTACCCCGTACACTGAGTGGTTGTGATACGATATGGGTAATTGTCGATCGATTAACGAAATCTGCACACTTCTTAGCAATTAAGGAAACTGACAAAATGGAGAAATTGACTCGCATTTACATCAAGGAAGTAGTAGCACGGCATGGCGTGCCAATCTCTATCATATCAGACCGGGATGCTCGATTTACTTCTAACTTTTGGAAATCACTTCATAAGTCATTGGGGACTCGCTTGGATATGAGTACCGCCTATCATCCACAGACCGACGGTCAAAGTGAACGAACGATTCAAACGCTCGAGGATATGTTACGAGCTTGTGTAATTGACTTTGGTGATAGCTGGGAGAATCATTTACCGTTAGTGGAATTCTCTTACAATAATAGTTATCATACAAGTATTCAAGCAGCACCGTTTGAAGCTTTGTATGGTCGCAAATGTCGTTCACCAGTTTGCTGGGCCGAAATTGGTGACAGTCAGATAACAGGTCCTGAACTGGTGCACGAGACGACAGAGAAAATAGTTCAAATCCGGAACCGTATGGCAGCGGCTCGGGATCGACAGAAGAGTTATGCAGACAAACGTCGCAAGCCGTTGGAATTTCAAGTAGGAGACCGAGTTCTTCTAAAAGTATCACCTTGGAAAGGTGTGATACGATTCGGCAAGCGCGGAAAGCTTAGTCCACGTTACGTAGGACCTTTTGAGATTCTGAAAAGGATTGGTCCGGTTGCGTATCAACTCAAACTACCGGATGAACTCAGTGGAGTTCATGATGTCTTTCATGTGTCGAACTTAAAGAAATGTCTTTCTGACGAGACATTGATTGTACCATTGGAAGAAATACAAGTAGATGAACAGTTACGATTCATTGAAGAACCGGCAGAAATCATGGACCGAGAGGTCAAACAACTGAAGCAAAGCAAGATTCCGATAGTCAAAGTTCGATGGAATTCGAGACGTGGTCCTGAATTTACATGGGAACGGGAAGATCAAATGATGAAGAAATATCCTCATCTATTCAAAACAGCTACTGCTAACACTGAGAGCGCACGTTAAATTCGGGACGAAATTTCCTTCAACAAGGGGATGACGTGATGTTTCACACATCAACACTGCAAAATTCAAACTGTAAGCACAAACATTTTATTTATTCAATTGATTTTGTTACAAACATTTGTGCTACATTACATTCTATATATTTTATGTGATACATTTCATATGTTACATGTTATGGTAGTACATACATGATTGGTTACACACATTTTGCTATGTGCGGGGTTGCATAGTACAAACGGTTATAGACACTCACTATGTGTGAGGTTACACAACACAGTACGATCAAACACAAACAGTTACAGTTAGGTGAACTAACTAGTGTACACGCGAACGCGAACAGTCACATTGAACGATCACAATTGAGTTGTGATGTTGCAAGCATTAGACTTTGTGTGTGAGTACACACAAGCACACAGAATGATCAAATCACACTAACACGTACGATTTAAACTCGTAAGTAGTTTCCTAACTACTCTTAACACTTACTAATTTTCGGGACGAAAATTCCTTCAACAAGGGGATGATGTGACAATCCGACTTTTTGGATTAACTTCACTAACTGAAAAACAGTAAGATCACAGGCCCAACAAGACCAATTAGGCCCAATGAAGTCTATGTAGGCCCAATAGAGCCACAGTAGGCCCAATAAGCCCAAGGGTGGCCCAGTAAGGCCAAAGGAGGCCCAGTAAGGCCAAAGGGAAGGCCCAATAAGGCCAAGGAAGGCCCAATGAGGCCCAATTGTATTTGAGAAAGTTCAATTGGGTTAATTTAGCCCAACAATGTTCTAATTGGCCCAATTAGTGATAAATTGGGATTATTAATGTAACTTTGTTAATCGAAATAATGTGTTGTTGACTCAGAAGGATCTATAGGATTTAAGAATTAAGAAAAATCAGTGTTAAAATGTTAGAGATTAAACTTGTAATTGAATTTAGTATCAATTTTGATTTCTACAAGTCAAAAATTCGGCCAACTTGATTATGGAATTCGAAATTCGTCTAAATCTGTTACAATTAACCGAATTAATTATGCAATCATCACACATTGATGATGAACAACAGTTACCAACCGTTGGTAATCTCATAATTGTCGAAATTAAGTGAAATAATGGCTTAGGATGAGTAACCGAAGTCGGTTGGATTCAAAGTGGTATAATGCGAGATCAATTCACCAAATTGATGTTATATAAACCCAAATCGACATCATTAGGACATTTCACACACTAGAATTCGAGATCAGAAGCATCGAGCAGAAGATTTGATCGTGAGTGGGCCGAAGAACAACCCGTGACTCGATCTACTTGAATTCGTCATCAAATCAAGTAAGAAATCATCCTTATTCCTTCTAATGTGGCCGATTAAGGATAAGCACATCATAATTTCAGTTTTTATTATCGATTTGTTGGAATACGATTAACTAGGGCTCATATCAAAGACGGTTTGGGGGTTTTGATCTTAAAGAGTTTAAAAATAAAATTTAAGTATGTAGGTAGTTTCAGAGAGGGCCGATTAAGGTTAATCCCAGATCAATTTCTGTTAATAACATCGAATTGATGAATCTTGAGTTCTAGGGTTCTTAGACATAACCTATTTGGGGGTCTGGTAGCAAACGATCATAGAAGTTAAATTAAATCTTTCAGACATGTTCGAAATTCACCTTAGATGGAAAACCATGTGCCAATTTCATGAATTAATATCGAATTGTTAGATTTCGAGTTTTTAAGGTTTTTGACTAAAACGTTTTGGGATTTTCGATCTAATCAAGTTTGTAAATCAAATCAGATTACACTGAGGGGTTCGGTTTAGTCTTAGGATGAAAAGCCCATGGATTCGTGGTCTGTTATATTAGAATTTGGTTCAATGGATTTGGGAATTTGAGTTGTTCGAACCCGATTTAATTGGGAGTTAATTGAGGTGTTTATTTTGATCAATGGTCGAATTAAAACAACCTATAGATGTGATTGGATCCACAGGACAAAAGCCCTATGGTTTTAGGAATTACCGGGTTCGAATCCATGACCAATTTAGAGAATCATGCTTCGGCTATAGAAAACATAGGGAAACCGACCCATGTAGGTTTAAAACAATTTAATTTCGAATGATTGATGCGATACCCTAGCGGGCGAGATGGTTAGATGCGTGTGTGTTGGAGTTGAGGGTCGCGGGTTCGAGTCCGGGCCAAACCATTTTTTTTGGATTTTAATACTAATTTAGTATTTTAATCATAACTTATTCGTTCTAACTCCGATTCGATCCGTTCAAGTTGCGTTGGAACCGTAACGAGAATACGAATGTTCTAGAATGATAAAATTCATATTTTAACCCGAAAACGAAATCGCGTATAATTACGATTATTTAAATAAAATCAAATATGATTTTATTTAAACGATTTCAAAGTCACACGTATTTGCGTATACACATTCTTAACACTTTAACATACGTGTGTTGACACGTATGTTATTTCAAGCACAAAACGACATTCCGAATAACTTTAAGTTATTGTTTAAACCACAGATTATTCGTAGAGGATTTCTACGCAAGTTCACACGTATTTGATCATTCTGCTATTATCAAAGGTGCGTACACGGCCCCTTTCTTATTTTAAACTGTTTTGGGGGGGAAAACATGTGCAACAAACTGTTTTTAGATACATATTACTTGCATGAGTTAGCTGTTTACATTATGTGAAAATATATCAACTTGAAAGTCCTTACACACCTCCAACCGTTTAGTTTGCTGTAATGCAAAGCGTGGTAGTTGGAAATAGATCTATTAGGTTTGACAAACCTCACCTGGTAGATGGGATCTACGCAGGTGTTTGACTGACCAAACACAATCTTACTATTGTTGTGATAGACAATAGTGGCAAGGCGAAAACATGCTATAGCATGGCAATCCGTCAGCTTCGGTGTCGAACACTTATGTAAATAGTTTATATGACTAGCTATCATGACTGTGCATGTGTGATTATGTTATTTACAATCTTATTATTCAAACTGTTGTTTTGAACATTATGAATGATTAAAACCTGTGTTATGCACCAACCTTTGTGTTGACTTGATTTACATGTTTTCTCAGGACGCTAAGGCGCGCGTTAAAGCTGGCATGGACTAGGAGATAGAGTCTCATGCATTTTAAACATTTTGAATATTTGAATTTGAACATTTAAGTATTGTGTTTTGTAATGTTTACTTTACAACTGTTATTGGTTTTAAACGCTTCCGAAAACTTTTGTAAACTCTGATGTTATGTTTAAAGACCAAAGTATGTTTTGAAAATTCATATAGAGGTCTTCACTATGTCTAATGATCTGAGATCCTGGTTTGTCATGCTCCCAAACGGTGTGATTCCGTTAGTTGAAATTTGGGGGTGTGACACCTTCGGAGATGCAGGAATTATCTAACCAACTACAGGAGCTACTTGATAAAGGTTTCATCCGACCGAGCTACTCACCTTGGGGAGCTCCGGTTCTGTTCGTGAAAAAGAAGGCTGGATCTTTTCGCATGTGCATAGACTACCGGGAGCTAAACAAACTAACCATCAAGAATCGGTATCCGTTACCGAGGATTGATGATTTGTTTGATCAGTTGCAAGGAGCTCAGTACTTTTCGAAGATCGATCTATGTTCCGGATACCATCAGCTTAGAGTGCAAGACGAAGACATACCGAAGACGGCGTTTCGTACCAGATACGGGCATTACGAGTTCATGGTGATGCCTTTTGGTTTGACGAATGCACCTGCGGTTTTCATGGATCTCATGAACCGTGTGTGTAAGCCGTACTTGGATCAATTTGTTATTGTTTTCATAGATGACATTTTGATCTATTCCAAAAGCAAAGCAGAACACGAGCAACATCTTAGAACGATCTTGGAACTGTTAAAGGAAGAGAAACTCTATGCCAAATTCTCTAAGTGTGAGTTTTGGTTAAAAGAGGTTCAATTCCTAGGCCATGTTGTAAACAGTGAGGGAATACATGTTGATCCTGCCAAGATCGAGGCAATAAAAGATTGGGACACTCCGAAGACACCTACGGAGATACGTTCCTTCCTAGGCTTAGCAGGCTATTACAGAAGGTTTATTTCAAACTTTTCTAAGATAGCTCTGCCACTCACAAAGTTGACACAGAAGAGCGAGCCGTTTGTTTGGGATCAAAAGCAAGAAGAAGCCTTTCAGACATTGAAGCAAAAGCTATGTGATGCTCCGATCTTATCTCTCCCAGATGGTTGCGATGACTTTGTTGTGTATTGTGATGCATCCCATCAGGGACTTGGCTGTGTACTAATGCAGCGGGACAAAGTTATTGCTTATGCTTCGAGACAACTCAAGATTCATGAGAAGAACTACACTACTCATGATCTGGAATTGGGAGCTGTGATATTTTCCTTGAAGATCTGGAGGCATTACTTGTATGGCACTAAGTGTACCATATTCACAGACCACAAGAGTCTGCAACACATATTCGATCAGAAGGAACTCAACATGCGACAGCGGCGTTGGGTTGAGCTTCTGTATGACTATGACTGTGTAATCAAGTACCATCCGGGCAAGGCAAACGTTGTAGCTGATGCCTTGAGCCGGAAGAAACGAGTCAAACCCTTGCGCGTCAGAGCAATGGGAATGACTGTGCAGACAAGTTTACACGACCACATTATGCAAGCACAACAAGAAGTTATTGAACGTGAAAACTTGAAGAAAGAACTTGATTGCGGTGTGGAGAAACAATTGGAAACAAAACCCGATGGACTTGTTTACTTCGAGGATCGTATCTGGATTCCTGCAGTAGATGAGTTGAGAAAACTTATTTTTGATGAAGCACACAAGACCAAGTACTCTGTGCATCCCGATGCTGATAAAATGTATCAAGACTTACGTGCAAATTATTGGTGGCCGGGTATGAAGAAAGACATAGCTGAGTATGTTGGTAGATGTCTTACGTGTGCTAAGGTGAAGGCAGAACACCAGAAACCATCTGGTTTACTGGAACAGCCTGAAATTCCACTTTGGAAGTGGGAGCAAATAGCTATGGACTTTGTTACCAAGCTACCCCGCACTTCCAGTGGACGTGACACTATTTGGGTTATCGTTGATAGATTAACCAAATCTGCTCATTTCTTGCCGATGCGAGAAACTTACTCAATGGATAAACTAGCGAAGCTTTACATCAACGAGATAGTGGTACGCCATGGTATGCCATTGTCTATCATCTCAGATCGTGATAGCAGATTTACATCAAGGTTCTGGCAATCATTGCAGAAATCTCTGGGGACACAATTAAATTTGAGTACAGCTTATCATCCACAAACGGATGGTCAAAGCGAACGTACTATTCAGACCCTAGAGGACATGCTAAGAACTTGTGTTCTAGACTTCGGTGGTAATTGGGATTCTCATTTGCCACTAATCGAATTCTCCTACAACAACAGTTATCACAACAGCATCGGCTGTGCCCCATTCGAGGCTCTTTATGGCCAGAAATGTCGGTCACCGATCTGTTGGTCAGAAGTGGGAGATAATCGTATCACTGGGCCAGAACGTATTCAAGAAACTACAGACAAGATTTCTCAAATACAACAAAGGCTACAAGCAACACGAAGTAGACAAAAGAGCTATCCCGATAAACGGCGCAAGCCGTTGGAGTTCCAAGTGGGAGACCGTGTCATGTTGAAGGTTTCCCCATGGAAGGGCGTAGTTCGATTCGCAAAGAAAGGCAAACTAACACCACGGTACGTGGGACCGTTCGAGATCATCGAACGTATTGGTCCTGTAGCATACAGATTGAGCTTACCGGGTGAACTTAGTGGTGTACATGACGTGTTTCACGTCTCAAACTTGAAGAAATGCCTTGCTGATGAAAGCCTTATCATACCAATTGAAGAGATTAAATTGGATGAGCACTTACGTTTTGTTGAAGAACCATTGGAGATTATGGATCGCAAGGTTAAGCAACTGAGGCGAAGCCATATTCCTATAGTTAAAGTTCGTTGGAACTCAAGGCGCGGACCCGAGTTTACTTGGGAACGTGAAGATCACATGAAGAACAAGTATCCCCAACTCTTTACCGAGGAAGCCGTACCGAATAACGAGTCTTAAATTTCAGGATGAAATTTCTCTAACAAGGGGAGACTGTAACATCAGTGCCGGAGGCGTGCCGGAACAGTGATCGCAACAGTAAACATGTACAGTAACTCAGGTACACATTACGTGAAACTATGTTTATACTCTTGATGCATTTGGATTAACATGAAACTATTAAATGATTGTCTGAATTTGACTAAAACCTTAGGGTTTAACATGTCAGAAAACATGTCAGACAACACAGTGATGAAACATAAATACTTGATGTGATACTATTTGGTGTAAACGTATGTGATGTTAAACAAAACAAAACTATAACAGTTGTTGTTACGGAATGCTAAACCGACGAGTTGTTCGTATAGGTGACGATCTGTACGAATGATTCTGATAGTTTAACGTTCTGAAATAATGACTTAACAGTAGAAAACAAGAATCAGAAAGCCAAACCATCGTCGTGTTCGTTCGAATGATGATTCGAACGAAGACGCGCGATGACGACACGATCTGACGAAACGAAAACGAATAACGATTCGATCGATCATAATTTTAAGGAAATAAAATGTTTCCTATTTTACAATTTTGAAACTCATCATAAAATTAACTAAACTATTTTCTTAAATCGCGAATAAATTAGCGAACGCGTAAAATTTTATAATTTGATAAATAATTATATGCAACGATATTTAAAAGGTTTTCTAAGGATATTTGTGTTCTAAAAATCCTAAAAATACTCTTTTTATTTAAATTTGCAAAATACGCGTAACGACCCGGATACGCGACGAAAACGCGAACCGAGCGACCGAAACGAACCCGAATACCCACGGGGTATATAAACCCTAAGTTGAGTCACCTACCTCATTTATTTCATCTTTATTCTCTCTCTACTCACCATTTCCGGCCACCACCATAACCATCACTTTTCTTCCTTCAAACAAGCATATCTCCCTCGTTTCTTAACGAAATCGGATGATTCTTTAGCCTAAACGACCATCTTGAAGCCCTCTACATGAAAGTACAACTCATCTGAAGTTTTATCCAGCTGAAGAGAAGGTATGAAGCTTGAAAGTTCACTGAAAATTAGGGTTTTTAACCCATTTGTCTGGCCAACCCATCTAACCGGTGAAACCCTTCGACCCACACTATCCCTTCTATGCCATGAGCCGACCTGCATGTGGAAATACTTGGAAATAACCAGATCTGATAGTTGAACGTGGTGGTTATGGCAGCTACAACGGATTCCTGGGTCTCAAGGACGGCCGAACCATGCAAAGGTGGCCGGACCTTTTGGAAAGAGCCGAACCCTGATGGTTCACTGACAAGCGAACCTATTGTACTCGCCAGTTTCACCTACCACCGAACCATCCATGGCTACGAACCTTCCTACTCCCGAACCATGCAAGCGAACCCATGTAGGAGGCGAACCTTTGTGATCACGAACCTGTTACAGCCACCTTAGCCGAACCCTGATGGACCACGAACCCCTATGATGCTGTCGAACCTTTGCTCCTGATTGGCGAACCCACATGTGCCTGACGAACCCTCATGCTGTTCCCGAACCCCCCTATGGGCATGCATAGCCGAACCCTTGTTCATGCAGGAGCCGAACCATTTGAGCCACAGCCGAATCATTGATTGAACCAGCTTGTGGGGATGCCGAACCTATACTCATCCAGATGTGGCCGAACCTTTGGGCACCATGGGTTCGCTGCCATATCAAATATTGTTCGATTGACTCAAGCCCAACTTATTTCAGTTATATGGATTCAATATTCCCATAAATTCTAAGGCCCATGATCCAAATACAGGCCCAACAGTCTTAAAGTCGGCCCAATTCCATATAGCCGGCCCAACATTTCTCTTTGGTCCACATCCTTGAATTCGGCCCAAGTAGGGTCGGTTAGCCCATGTAGTCACCCAGCCCACGACACCATTCGGTCAATCTACAGCAAACGGTCCTAACAATTTGATTGGGCCCACATCAACTATTCGGCCCAAAGTGATTCTCGGCCCACATGGTTAAGGTCCAATCACAATTTGTTAGGCCCACAAAGCCTATAAGATTCATTCGACTTAGTTCGGTCCAACACGAGGCCCACAAGGTTTAAGTGTTAATGATACAAAAAGCGTTAATCCAATAGGAGACAAACGGGATGATTTAGAGACAAAAGTCTATAACATTTAATTTACAAACTTAAGTTTATACATACAAGTTTGTTTTGTCATTTTAGTGAATTAAATGGCAACTTAAGGACAATAACCTTACGAAATAACTTAAACCTAGTGGGACAAGTGTTGCAAGTCTGACACAACTACGCGGGGTCGAATGAAGACCGAGACCCAAGTGTTAGCCAACTTTAGGGCTAACACTAACACATGCATGCACATGAATCATTACAACAAATACTTATAAGTTACAAACACTATGAAATCAACGCAGGAGCTTGAACATCATAACAAAAGCAAACAAAGAGAGCGTGCATTCTATTTTACATAGTCAACTGCTTTGGACGCAAGGTGAGTTCATTTGTCCCTTTTCTAAATGTTTTGATTTTACTTCCGGACTGAGAAGCATGTCAAACATTTTCATAAATTGTTGAAATGTTACTTAATGCTTTAAACGTAAACATGATACTTATGTTGAAACTTATACTTTAAGCTTGATACTTGATATCATTTATTGGATGTTTATGAGACGTGATGCTTCTATATGAGACATGGTACTTAACCATGAGATGAGATGCTTGTGAGAAGAGATGCTTAAACATGACACTTTATGCAAGTGAAAACATTATGCTTAAACATGATACTTGATACTTATGAGACTATGTGCTTTACATGAGACTTGATGCAAACTTATGGAATTCATGATGAAACAATGTGTGAACACTTGAAACTTTGTGCTTGAAAACCTACTACTTGCGCATGAAACATTGTACATGTATCTAACCATAGTCTACGTAATTGCTAAACTTCTGGTATTCCAGAGCTTGTACCTATGGGGTGAGATACATGTAGAAACATAAACGTAACGATTCTAGGCTATTACCTGGATATAAGGGACATGTAATTGCTAAACTTCTGGTAGTCCAGAGCTTTTGTCGGCTTATATGAGGTATGTAAATGCTAAACATAAACGTAACGATTCTAGGCTATTACCTGGATATAAGGGACATGTAATTGCTAAACTTCTGGTAGTCCAGAGCTTTTGTCGGCTTATATGAGGTATGTAAATGCTAAACATAAGCATAAATATGCTAAGCTATTATCTATATAAGAGACATGTAATTGCTAAACTTCTGGTATTCCAGAGCTTTTGTCTGCTTATAGGAGATATGTAATTGCTGGATTAATTGTGTATGCATAGCTTGTAGCTATGTATAAGATTAGGGACAGCTAAACTGTATGCGTGTGAAACTTGATGCTTGATAAACATACATTGAAACTAACATTTGTAAACAATAGAGACTTGTAAACTTTGAAACAGACAACAAAAGCTTTGATGAGGATTGGGTTGATTGGTAGGTAAAATGCTTAATTGTTATTAACAACAGTGTCATATCTGGATTAGTATGTGGTGGGATGGCGTCTGGGCGGGTTGTAGGCTCGACCCAGGGGTATGCCCTATATATAAGCATACCGATTTGGATATGACATGTGGAGTTAATGAGGTTAAGGATTTACCGAAGGAGGTTTGTGAAACTATTTTAAACTTATAAACTTTATGAACTCACCAACCATTGTGTTGACTTGGTCTTTTTACATGCTTTCTCAGGTGAAGAACAGGTTTAAGCTTAAGCTCTTGGATTTGCATACTAGGCTGCCCAGATAGAGGACCTAGTAGACTTTCGGAGAAGCACATCTTTTGTTGATGATATACATTACTTATTGATATCTTGCACAGTTACAAGATATAAACATTTATTCTTTTGATAGGCTTACTTAGTTAAATTGCTGAACATTGATGTTGTAATTTAACTTTGTAATCCTAGTTATCATTTGATTGTGCTTTAGTTATTCTTAAACATTGATGCTATGTAAACAATCTGATCATCATGATTATCATCCACGATATCACGCCCCGGGAACCTTCCCCCCGACGGGGACTCCGATCCAACCCCGCGGGCTCGGGGTGTGACAGATTGGTATCAGAGCACAAGGTTATAGAGAATAATAGGTCATTACATAAACGGTTTGGCCTAGACTATAACTTAGGGACCCCCATGTAGAGAATTTAAGACCTAAGTTTGCATTATGTTTTCTGCATTTGATCATTGCACTAACCAAATTCTTTTGGTTATGATCAGAATGCCGCCGAGAAAACAACCTACTCCGCAAGTCTCTGCTCCTCACTCATCGACACCATCACCACCGGATTCACCACCGCCACCTCCTCCTCCTCCACACTCTCCGCCACCCGGCTCAAGCAATGCTCAGACACTAGATCCTACTACCATCGCCTTGGCGACACTGCTGAGTACCCAACTGACCAGCCAGCTGAAAGATGTCATCCCTGAGATGATAAATCGGATTCAAGGACATGGCAACACCTCTGGCCATACCACCGGAGAGGCTAGTGGAAACACTGGTCATACTTCTGATTGCTCCTACAAATATTTTGAAGGATGCAAACCCCCTAGCTTCACGGGAGTCGAAGGAGCTGTTGGATTAATCCAATGGCTAGAGAAAATGGAAAATACTTTGGACATTAGCAGCTGTCCAGAACACCATAAAGTTCGTTATGCAGCTGGTTCATTCAGCAAGCGAGCTTTAACGTGGTGGAACGCACAGATAAGAGCTAAGGGAAGAGATGAAGCAATGGCGATGCCATGGGCAGAATTTAAGCTTCTTATGAGGAATGAGTTTTGCCCAAAACACGAACTGCAGCTGTTGGAGACTGAGCTCTCAAACCATGTTATGAAGGAAGCGGACCATATGACCTTCACCACTCGCTATCATGTGTTGGTAGCTTTGGTACCAGAGATGGTACCAACATTGGAAAAGCTGATTGACCGTTATGTAGCGGGATTACCTTCTTGTATCCAAAGCATTGTGTTGGCTGCATATCCTGCTACTCTAGAGTCAGTTATCTCCCTTTCAGCTAAACTCACCAATGTGATGGTGAGGTCTGGAGTTTTAAAAGATGATGCTGGAAAAGCCAAGGAAATAACCAAGAAACCCGAGTACCACCAGAAAAAGAAACAAAAAGTCATCAAGAACTATGCAGCTGTTACCCCGTTGAGACAGGCACCTGCAGCACCTGTAAATCCTGCTACTAGGGGTTATGGGGGAGAATATCCCCAGTGCACAAACTATAAGTATCATCATCCTGCTGGAGCTCAATGCAGGAAGTGCACAAATTGTGGTCGGTTTGGCCACTGGGTTAGCAAATGTCGCTTTGCGGTAAATCAGGCTACCAACACTGCAACAAGAGCACTACCTCCACCACCACCACAGAATCCAGCTGACAACAACAGAGGCTGCTACACATGCGGGGAAACAGGTCATTTCTCTCGCAACTGTCCAAAAAAAGTGCAACCTGGAGCACAAGCACCTCGAGGACAAGCTTTTGTTATCGGAGCCAATGCTGCACGCCAAGACCCTAATGTGGTCACTGGTACATTTCTTTTACATGACTCTTATGCATCTATACTATTTGATACCGGTGCAGACCAGAGTTTTATATCATCTGATTTTGCACAACAACTTAGTCTTACTGAGGAAACTTTAGACTCCCCTTACATTATTGAAGTAGCGAATGGAAAACAAGTTACTGTTAGCACTATACTTAGGAACTGCCCACTTACACTCGTAAATCACACATTTACCATCGACTTGTTGCCGATGGAGTTGGGCAGTTTCGACATCATCGTGGGGATGGACTGGCTCTCACTCAATCGAGTTGAGGTCATCTGTTCCGAGAAGCTACTTCGGATTCCAGTAACTGATGATCGTGTATTGGAAGTTCGTGGGGATCAAGCAAAGCGAAACGTAAAGATCATATCATGCACAAAAGCGCGTAAGTGTCTGCAAAAGAAGTGCATAGCTTTCTTGGCTCACGTGGTGGAGAAAGAGAAAAACAAGAAAACGATACAAGACGTACCGATAGTGAGAGAATATCCTGAGGTGTTTCCTGAAGATCTACCTGGTTTGCCTCCTGTGCGACCAGTAGAGTTTCGTATCGATCTGATTCCTGGAGCAACACCTGTGGCTAAATCTCCTTACAGGTTAGCACCTTCGGAGATGCAGGAATTATCTAACCAACTACAGGAGCTACTTGATAAAGGTTTCATCCGACCGAGCTAGTCACCTTGGGGAGCTCCGGTTCTGTTCGTAAAAAAGAAGGCTGGATCTTTTCGCATGTGCATAGACTACCGGGAGCTAAACAAACTAACCATCAAGAATCGGTATCCATTACCGAGGTGCAAGGACCGAGAAGAAACCCCGCCTCTAACACCAGAGGTGTTTTTCGTCGGCATTGGGGCTCCCCCTATTGCCGCTAACACAGGGGGGCTCACCACAACCCTCCAATTTGGGCCTAGTTGATCGAAGTTGAAACTCGTCAACCAACTGTTTCAGGGAAAACCGGGCAGGAACCTTTAACCTTGCCACGTAAAACCCTTTTGGCTCGGACATGAAGCCGGGTGGTAGCCTGGGACGAGCGTGATTGCCATGTCTATTGAAAAGTGCTCAAAGCAAGGTTTGAACCTAGGACCTTTTGGTCACTGTGATCTCCCCTTAACATTGAGCTAACTCTACAAATACACTTTTTTAGTTAAGCAACCTATTTATAGTGTTACTTAGCATGCATAATCAAGGTTCTCTAAACTTAAATTTGTTATTCTTTAACCTTCTTATCTAAAGCTATAGCTTATTTTTTTTATCTACCTGCAACTAATATATTTATTTGTCTATCCTACTCTACGTATTTCATATACACATCGACTATACATTACATCGAATCTATCTTCAACAAGACCTTGAGTTATTATGTGACCTATGCCTAAGGCAGAGTTCGTTGATGGGGAGTGGATTTGATTGGTAAGATGTTATATAATGTAAAAATTCGATCTTAAAGAGAAAATTTTTAAACCATATCTGAGTAATTCATTTAAATATCTTAAAAATAAATATTTGAGTTAACATTAAAATTGAATAAAAAAATTGAAGTTTAAATAAACAAATCAATTTTAATATGATTTAATGTGAGTCACTAATTTATTTTTAGATTTTAGATGGATGACCCAAATAAAGTTAAAAGTTTTCTCTGTAAAATCGGGTTTTCACATGATACAATCAAATATAATATATATATATATATATATATATAGGGCTATTTTCAACGAAATATGTTACTTATCCTAAAAAGTATTTGAAGAATTATTAAATATTAGATTTACGAAATCAAATTTGAGAAAGAAAATTCAAAATTTTAGACGGAAAATTTTTTGAGGGTAATTTAGTCATTCCCACCTCTCCCCCACTTTTTTTTAAACATTCATAACTTTTACATACGATATTATTTTTAAAAAATATATATACAATAAAAACACATATTTTTTAATTTTAAAATTAGTATAGTATTGTTATTAAAAATGATTTTTTTTTTCAGTTCAATGTGTTTAATTATCGTCATTATGTCTTTTTTAAACGTTTGTGTATATTCACATTTTTTGTGTTTTTCTTACATGTTACTTTTTTAAAAGGAATTGTGTCATTCATACTCGTCGTTTTGTCATCCGTACTTTTTTAAAAAATAATTATGTGTTTAAAAGTTATTTGATTTTAAAAAAAATGATGGAACTTGATTTACCCACTCAAAAGTCAACTAGAGTTGGTTATTCCTTTTTTACACTTTCAGTTTTAATTCACGCAAGTTTTTAGGGAAAAGTGTGGACCACAAGATCTCATCCATTGATTAATTAGATCAAAGGCTCATAATTCTTCTTATCCTTTTCACCGAAAAAGCCCTTTGTATTGGAACCGTCTCATATATATACATATATATATAGATATGTATATATATATATATAGGGAGGGTTCCATAAAAACCTTCATATTTGAGAAAAATTAGAAAACTAGTCACAATTGTTATTAATCAATTTCGTTTTTCGTTTTTTATTTTACATTTTGTTTTATTATAAGGTTATATTTGTTAACAAAAAGAAAAATATAAAAAAAATATATATGTAATTCATGTTATTACATATATGTAACTCATTGATTACATATATGTAACTTGTAAAGTACATATAAGAGTTACATATACGTAACTTTATTGGTTACATATACGTAATTTCGTGATCTACATATTTTTATTAAAAAAAATTGTTTATAACATTTCTAAGCTAATAATAAAAAATCATGAAAAAAAAATTTTAAAAATTGATTGGTTAGTAGGAGTTTTCTTGGTTTTCTCCAAAGTAATAAATTTTCTTTTGAACTCTCCCCTATATAGGGGATGGTTTCATTGTTAACCCTCCCTTATAGTGTTAACTCGTTAACCCGGGCATTTTTTGCCCAAATCTTTGTTTTTTTTCATGGTTTTATTATACATAAATAGGGGTTTCATTTTTGTTAATTCATCACTGTTTAGAAATTAAAACAAAGTGTAAGTGTAAGTTGCTTACACTTACTTACATCACATAGTGTAACTCAAACTTACAATTGTTTTAAATTCTAAACGGTGATAAATTAGCTAAAACACAAAAAAGAAACCTCCCCTATTTATGTATAATAAAACCATGAAAAAAAACAAATATTCGGGCAAAAAATGCTATAAAGGAGTGTTAACATTTGATCATTTCCCTATATATATATATATATATATATATATATATATATATATATATATATATAAAGTGGATAGAATACATACGTTGTTTTACATGAGAATGATAGGAAAGATCCTGGACTTTTAATCAAATTAATCAGTGGCTAAATCTAGTGGTCCCCAATTTTCATTAAAAACTTGCATGAATTTAAGATGAAATGACAAAAAAGGAATTGCCCATATTTGTTAACTTTTTTTTTTTGCAAATAAATCAAGTTCAACCAGTTTTTTTTAAGAATTGAATAAGTTTTAAACGCTTATTCATTTTTTTTTTTAAAATCACATAATAAAATAGAACAAAAGAGAAAACTGTCTTCATCTGGAAAACTTGCTGATGATTTTGTTCCTGGTAACACTGCTTTGATTGGTCAGGAGTCAGAGTTTAATGGGTCTGAATGTTCTTATGATGAACATATTGATTTTTCTACTAACAATTCTGAACATGCTTTTGTGGGAGTTGATGGTAATGCAGGAAGTTATTGTGACAACTTGTGTTTTGTGATGGATGATTTGAAAGGAATCCCGGATGATGATCTAGAGGAGATGGACATTTTGAGTCAAATGGCATTGATCAATATCAGATCACAAAAGTTTTATAAAAGAACAGGAAGAAAGTTCCCTGGATTATCTGGCAAAACCAAGGTTGGATTTGACAAAGGGAAGCTGAGGTGCCATAAGTGTCATAGGCTTGGTCACTTTGCTAGAGAGTGCAAATCTACTGGTTCTAACTCTGCTGCACCTTTTGTGACTTTTCCAAGTAACAACCCATCAAGCAAAGGACCACAATCCTCTGGTACTAGTCAACGACAATTTTATCCAGCTCACTTTGTTCAACAAAATCCTATGCCATATCCATATCCTTGTTTCTACATGCCTCAACCTACACACACTCCAGCATTAATTCCTTCACAATCCCCTGCTCTTCCTGATCCCAGCAAATCACAAACCAATCAACAGCCTCAACAACAACATCATCAGAGTTTCTTTACTCCTGGAGTAGTTGATTGGAGTAGCCTACCTGATGATTTATCTGACTTCAACATGCAGCCTTACTCTGAAAATGGTCCACATGGTGGAGACAATCCTTTTGGAAATCTTGCATTGATGGCTATTGACTCAACTGACAACTCTTGTCAATCTTCTTCAACATCACAGGTATCCTCTGAATCCAAAGCTAAGTTGTGTTCAGAGTCTTGTGTTTCAGCATTTGCTTCCATTAGAGAAATCAATGTTGAGTTAATCAATGAGAAGTTGGCTTTAGAAAGGGTCATGACAAAGAATAAAACTGAATTTGAGAAAGTTTTGAATGAAAAAGGAGTCTGAAATTTACAAACTCAAGTGTCAATTGTCAGATGAAAAGGCTAGGGTGGAAGTCATGCTTGTAAAACACAATGATTTGAAACAAACACTTGCAGCAACCCAAGTAGAATGTGCAAGATGGGTTGAATCTTGCAAGGGGTTTGAGTTGCTGTTAAACAAGCAAACAGCATCAAATGTGAAGTTTGGTATTGGATACAATCACACTGCTCCTCCAACTGATTATACACCAAAAAATCTTAACTGTGAGTCTGAAGGAGACAGTGTATACCAATCCACCAAATCTTCAGCAAAGTCTGATGCTGAAGAATCATTTGAAAGTGATTCAAGTGCCTGCAAATCTGAGTCTGAAACTATTGACATTGAAACTTATTCTTATTCTCTTGGATGTACAAATGTTATCCAGGATGAAACATGTCAGGATAGTGTTTTAATTGAGATTAACCCTGATGAAAAGGTTTCAAATGAATTAAATTTAAAACTGGTTAAGTCAGATGGGCATGGCACTGGAGAGAAAGATGCACGGCTTCTGATAAGTCAGAATCACTCATCAGTAGTTGTTGAAAATGCTGATGGCACAACTACTGATAAGTGGAAAAGGATTGACAGACAAGTGCTGAAGAATACCTCTTCAGAGGTTGTCAGCACATCAGCTGTTATCAATTTGTCTACAACTACTGATGTTCCAAATGTGCTGAAGAACAAAAACTCAGTATCTAAGTCATCAGTACTTGTAGATAATCACAAGGGAAAGCAAAAGAGGGTGCCTTGTGAAATTTGTAGGCTGTTTAATCATTCCACTGATGATTGCTGGTACAGAAAAGGTTCTAAATTCAACAAAATAAAGCATAAAAACAAAAACCTTCTCAAAATGAAAATTGAATTTCGTTCCAAGTTTGTACCAGAATCATCTGTCAGTTCAAAGACTGGAAACACCTCACATGGAACTGAATCAAATAAGTTCAAGAAAGGTAAGGAGGTGGTTCCAGATTCAAAGAAACAACACTTGAAAAATTCTTCATCAGTTAAAGAAACTAAAGTGTTAAAACCCAAAAATCCAAAGTCAGGTCAGAATGTGTCTAATGAAATCAAAATCTTGACACAAAATCATAATCAACTGATGTTAATGATGCAACAACTGCTAGGAAGAGTCAATCTGGCAGAGGCATCTGTTGATTCATTTCATAAAAAGAAATCAAAATCAAAAGTCAAAGCAAAATCTTCTGATAAGAATGCTTCAAGTGTCGCTTCAACTGACACTGCTCATTTTGTTTATTCATGTGTTAACAGACCCAAAACCAAAATGGTTTGGGTCCCAAAGTCTAACTGAGTGTGTTGTTGTATGCAGGGTCCTTCAGCATGCCAAAATAGCATCTGGTATGTTGACAGTGGAGGATCCATGCATATGACTGGGAGCAGATCTCTCCTTCAAAATTATTTCACTGGAAGGAAGGGATTTGTATCCTTTGGAAATGATGCTAAGGGTTACATTATAGGTAAAGGTGTGGTAACAAATGGTGAGATTAGGTTTGATGATGTGAATCATGTTGAGAATCTTAAGTATAATCTTCTGAGTGTTAGTCAAATGTGTGATAAGGGTCATGTTTCTCTGTTCACTAAGCAAGATTGTAGGATTTTATCTTCTGATGTGATGCCTTTGATTGGCAAAGTCTTAGATGAGTATACACTCCTTAAGGCTAACAGAGTGGGAAAGGTATATGCCTTTGATTTATCTAAGAAAATCTCTGTCAAGGGTCATCCTTGTTTATTTTCTAAGGCCTCTTTCCAGGAGTCCAATCTGTGGCATAGAAGATTAGGTCATGTGAACATCAAAAACATGAATCAATTGGTGAAGCATGGATTGGTTAGAGGTCTTCCCTTAAAGGATTTCAGTTGTGATGAGAATTGCACTGCCTGCTTGAAAGGAAAGCAACACAAAGTCTCTTTTCCTCCAATTGGAGATTCCAAATCCACCAGTTGTTTGCACATGATGCACATGGATTTATTTGGGCCAGTTCAGATAATGTCTATGGCAAAGAAGAAGTATTGTCTAGTCATTGTAGATGACTACTCAAGGTTTGTCTGGACTTTCTTCTTGCACTCAAAAAGTGAAGTTGCCAAGGCTATTATGAACTTTGTGTTGTATGTTGAAAAGCAATATTCTATACCTGTCAAGTGTGTAAGGAGTGATAATGGCACAGAATTTAGAAATCACATTTTAGATGAATTTTATCTATCAAAGGGAATTCAGAGGCAGTACAGTATTCCCAGGACTCCTGAACAAAATGGAGTTGTAGAAAGGAAAAATAGAACCTTGATTGAAGCTGCCAGAACAATGCTGGCTGACTCTGGTCTGCCTTTGACCTTCTGGGCAGAAGCCATCAACACAGCTTGCTATGTGCAAAACAGGGTTCTAGTAAATCAAAGATGGTTGAAAACTCCATATGAAATACTTCACAATCTAACTCCTTTGATTTCCTTCTTCAGAGCTTTTGGGTGTCCATGTTATATCCTTAACACCAAAGATCAACTCACAAAGTTTGATTCCAAAGTTGATGCAGGATATTTTGTTGGATATTCTTCAACTTGCAAAGCTTATAGAGTGTTCAATTGTCGAACAAAGATTGTTGAAGAAACTCTTCATGTTAAATTCAATGAATGTCCCAAAGATCCCATTCCTCAAAATCCTGCTGAAATGTTTGATCTTAACATCTTGCAACATGAATTTCCAGTTGAGCCTAATGTTGAAGCACATGAGGTACTTACTGCAGATCCACCACAAGCTTCTACAGAAACCACACAAGGAAGTCCTGATGATGAAGATGAAAGCACTCATCTGTTCAGATTTAGTGATAATCCGCCACTATCTGCTAAATCTGATGCTCCTCCTGCTCTAGTTGCTGCTCCAAATACAAATGCTGATGAGATTTTGGCCTCTTCTAAATCCTTTGAAATTCCTGCTGCTGTATTTCCTGAATCTTCTTCAACTGCAGCATCTGTTCCTCCAGCAAACACTTGCACTGATCTTATTCCATATCAAGAACTGAAGGATCATCCATTATCTCAAGTTCTTGGTGATATTTCTGCTGGTGTTTCCACAAGAAGTCAATTATCCAACTTTTGTCTTTATGCTCTATTTGTAAGTCAACAAGAGCCAAAGAACTATCACATAGCACTTAGAGACATTGGCTGGGTGGAGGCAATGCAGTTGGAGTTGTTGCAGTTCAAGAAACAACAAGTTTGGGAGCTGGTTCCTCTACCTCCAGGTAAGTGTGCAATAGGCACAAAATGGGTGTTTAGGAATAAAACAGATGAAAATGGTCAAATCATTAAAAACAAAGCTAGACTGGTTGTACAGGGGTTTTCTCAGGAAGAAGGTATTGATTATGATGAAACTTTTGCCCCTGTAGCCAGACTAGAAGCAATTAGGTTGTTCTTAGCATATGCTGCCTTACATAAACTTAAAGTTTTTCAAATGGATGTCAAAAGTGCTTTCTTATATGGTAAAATAAAAGAGGAAGTGTATGTGTGTCAACCTCCAGGCTTTGAGGACAATAAACATCCTGATTGGGTGTACAAGCTTGATAAAGCTCTTTATGGGCTGAAACAAGCACCTAGAGCCTGGTATGACACTTTATCCACTTTTCTACTCAAAAATAATTTCACTAGAGGCTCCATTGATAAAACTCTATTCATAAAGAATGTAGGACAACATAAGCTACTTGTTCAAATTTATGTTGATGACATTATATTTGCTTCATCTGATCTAAAGTTGTGTGATGCTTTCACTGAGCTTATGACCAAAAATTTTGAAATGAGTGCCATGGGGGAACTACAGTTTTTCTTGGGTCTTCAAATTAAACAAAAACCTGATGGAATTTTCATTCACCAATCAAAATACTCAAAAGAGCTGTTAAAGAAATTTGATTTGCAAAACTGTAAACCATGTTCTAACCCCATGAGCAGCACCACACAACTTGATGCTGATCTAAAAGGTACTTCAGTGGATGAAACTCTTTATAGATGTATGATTGGCTCTTTGATGTATCTAACTGCATCAAGGCCAGACATTATGTTTGCCACTTGTGTCTGTGCTAGATTTCAGGCTGCACCTAAAGAATCTCATTTAATTGCTGTGAAGAGAATTTTCAGATACTTGCAGGGCACTCTATCTCTGGGAATATGGTATTCCACTGGACATTCCTGCAAGCTGGTTGCTTTTTCAGATAGTGACTATGCAGGATGCAAACTCTCAAGAAAATCTACTTCTGGTGGGTGTCAGTTTCTAGGAAATTGCCTGGTTTCTTGGCAAAGTAAGAAACAAACATCTGTAGCCACCTCCACTGCTGAAGCTGAGTACATTGCTGCTGCAAGTTGTACTTCACAAATTCTATGGCTTCAGAATCAACTCTTGGATTATGGCATCAAAGAACTGAAGACACCATTGTTAATGGATAGTGCTTCAGCTCTTTGTATTGTCAAGAATCCAGTTCAGCACTCTAGGACTAAACACATTGAGATCAGACATCACTTTATAAGAGATTGTTTTGAAAAAGGTCTGATTGATCCCAAATTTGTTCCTAGTGCTGATGAGCTTGCAGACATCTTTACTAAGCCTTTAGACACCTCAACTTTTCAAAATTTAGTTCTAAGGCTTGGTATGCTGCAACTTGAATAGGTTGGTTTTTTTTTCATTAAATAAATTTTAATTTCTTTTCAAAAACCCAAAAATATTTTCAATTGTTCTTTTCAAATAAATTTTTTTTACCTTGACACTTTTTGATATTTTCAGTATATACTGATACATATCAAAAGTACTGATTCAAGGAAAGATATGACCTTTTCTAATACTCTAAGTTACAAGTACTGATGAGTATTGATTCACTAAGTACTGAAGGTCAAACAATGTTTACAAGTTCTGATGAACACATTGTTCACAAGTTCTGATGAACAAAATTTCCACAAAGTTCTGATGAACAAATTGTTTACAAGTTCTGATGAACAAATTGTTTACAAGTTCTGATGAACACATTGTTCACAAGTTCTGATGAACAAAATTTCCACAAAGTTCTGATGAACAAATTGTTTACAAGTTCTGATGAACACATTGTTCACAAGTTCTGATGAACAAAATTTTCACAAAGTCTGATGAACAACTGATGAAAACAACTGCTGAACAAAACTGTCGACAACACCTGATGAGTAATTTTACTCTTCAGTTGTTTTAACTTCTGTTGTTTTCTCTATTTAACTCAACCTTCTTCAGTTGTTTCATTATCACTTTCTCAGAACTTTCCATCTTTTTCAAAAACCTATTTTCCCTCTCCAGTCGTTGCATCCATGGCGTCAATCACCTTGAAACCGCGACACAATTCCATTGCTTATCTGACCAAATCCTCCTTTTGGTCAAAGTTTGATGAAGCCGTGGACTTGATGAACTCCTCTCAATTCAAAACTGCCTTTCTCATCAATCCAACTCTGTATGTCGACTCTATTCATCAATTTTGGATGAACGTTGAACTGATCAACGTGGGCACAGGAGTCATCTCCCTTCGATCCACAGTTAATGGTCATAATGTGCACATCAGCCCCGCTGAACTCAGGGAGGTTCTTCAGCTTGATGATGCTAATCTGGTCACCCAATTCCCAAAGAATCAACTTGACCTCTGTTTCACAAATCATGAATACCAAGGTGACCTAAGTGATTCCACTCTGTACAAGAAGAACTTCAATGACCCAGAGCGCCTGATATTCCATATGATCAACATCTGCTTGGCTCCGAAGTCTTCCTCATGGGACCAAATGTCCTCTCGATGGCAACAGGTATTGTATTCTATCCTTGAATCTCAAAAGCTAAATTTTTCTCAAATACTATTTTCTGAATTAACTGAACATGCTGCTAAGCCTGTTTCCTCTAGATGGCTACTCTATCCACGTTTTATCATGGCCATCATAGAGAAACAGCTTCAGCAAAATGGCCTTGTTGGTCAGGGGATCTCTGCTCTAGCAGTTTTGTTGGAAGTATATTCCCGACACAACTCTAACCCTACTCTCAAAGAGGCTGCCCGAAAGCTAAAACCCAAGCAGAGGGAACCCACAGCCTCCACCACAAAATCCAAATCAAAGGTCCCCACTAAACCCAAATCCACAAAGCCCAAAAAGGCTGCTCAGGGAAATGAGTCCCCTGAGTCTGCCCATGCCTCACCAAGGCATGAAATGGTCACTGGGAGTAGTCAACCAGTGGTCCATCAGACTCCACCGGCTCAAACCGCCCAGGATTCCTCTCAACAGGAACCTGGTGCAACCATTGTAGGGGCAGACACATTTCTAGAACCTCTTTCAGTTGAAAAGGTTTCTATTGAACAGCACCAATCTCCCCGGGTGCATTCTCTTTCAAAGCCAATTTCTATGGAAACCACCCCAGATAGCCCTACTTTTGTTATTGACAACATCCTGGATCAGTTGAACACTCCTATCCCCTCCCAGACACCTATCACTACTGGGATTAGCTCCAACATTGAGGGGGAGGAACAAAGTGTCTCTGATAACCCACAGGATCATGACTACCACATCAGATCTCCTAGTGTGGAAAGAGAGATTCTGATATCTGACAAGGCTGCTACTTCATCACCTCCATCATTTGGAGTGATTGATAGTGGTACCATTACTAAGACCTTGTCAGAGGCAACAACTGATGAAGGGGTTACCCCTGAGGTTGGAAGTCCCCAGTACCAAGAAAAAGGGGCACCTGATCATGTTGAGCCACACTCAACTCAGGTAGATCCTGATATTCTCAGGAGGTCAGATGATTCAGCTAAGGCTGATGATGACCAAAGCACACTTGCTGAGGTTCTGAAAAGGAATCAAATCCTTGAGGCTGAGGTTTGTAGACTCAATGAGCTACTCACCAAAATGTCCAAGGACAAAAGTCCATCTTCCCCAATTACCCCACAGATGGCACCTTCTCATCTTGAAGGTCACCCAAACACTAACACCACTACTTCACATTTTGACAAGCCTCCAGCCACTGCTTCAGGCACTAATCCTTTGGGTTCTAGCCCCCCAGAGGCATTAGCTGCTGCCTTTCTAAATATCCTCCCTCTCATCACTCCATTACTGAAAACAATTATTGTTCAAGCCCTTGATGAGAGGCTACCCTCCAAATCTCAAATTCAACAAATGGTTGATGAAGCTGTGACTGCCAGACTTACCACTCTACATACTCCTTCTTCCCCTGCAGCCAAAAAAGGGGGAGTTAGGAACAGAGTCAGTCACAACTTCAGCTTCCAAAAGGCCAAGATCTGAAGATGCTGCTTCTGAAAGGTCTCCTGCAATTCAAGTGACTTATAAGAGACAGAAGAAGAATAAATCTGTTGAGGTTATCAACAGAGCTAATGAGGAGGTTGAGCAGGAAATGACTGAGAAAGTAATTGAAGCAAGTGCTGAACAAGTGGAAGTTACAACCTCTGATATACAAAAACAGGCTACAACCTCTGATGTCCAAGAAACTGAACCAGAGGAGATACAAAATCAAGAGGTTCAAACTCAGGTTGTTGAGGTAAGGGCTCCTCCAAAGAAGAGAAGGCAACTTCGAATTCAAGAAGAAGAGAGTTCTGATGAAGAAGACAGGATGCCTATCTCTACAGTTATCAAGCCAAAGGTTCAAAAACCTGATTCAGCAACCACTGGGTCAGATCTGGCCATTCAAAAGAAGAAAGTAACTTTACCTGCCAAATATGTACCTGAGAAGCCACTGGTGTTTGGTCAACATCCAATGATCACACCAGAGTCTAGAATGTTGGCAGTCAAAGTGAAGATTGAAGAAGAAGAGAACCAAAAGAAACATGATGAGCAGATCTTAAAGTTGGTTGACAAAGATTATCCTCAGACATCAACCATTACTGCAATGAAGAAAGAAGCTCAAAGGTTGTATGCTCTGAGATGCACATTTCAGTATATGAAGGATCTGATTAGGATGTGGCCTGATCCAAGAGTCATTCATAGGATTCACAAGAGAGAAGCCCCAGCAGCTTATGCCAGAAGAATCAGAAGGGTATTAAGTGCTGAAATTATGCTGGGGTCAGTGCTTGATCTTTGGGAGATAATAAGTGATTTCAAGAGTGTGTACAACTCTGGTGCAAAAGCTCCAAATTTCATAGAGAACAAAATGATCAAGAAAGGACTAGTATATAGGAAGCTTGAACATGTTCTGCAAGAAGAACTTTATTTGTTTTTGGAAGGAAAGCATCCTAATGAGTTTGTTTACAGGGAAATTACCAGAGTAGAGCTGAATGATGGGACAACGGCCAGGTACTTGTCTGAGTATTATGGACCTGAGTCCTTCTTTGAAGGTGAACCTGAAAAACTGACTCCACAAGAGAAGATGATATTACTTGAAGCTTATGTCAGGGAGTCCTTCAGGTTAGTATATAATCAATAGCTTTAATGAGAGGGGTTAATGCTCATAGTCCATTTCCCCAATGGAGTTCCCTCTCATATTTTGCTTGTTAGAATTTTTGGAAGCTGTTGATTATCAGGCATACACTTTAACCGGTTATTTTGATACTGATCTCAAAGAAAAAGACTTATCTTTCTGCCTGGGAATAAATAAGTGAGACCATAAATAAGTTAGAGGTTTTTGGCTGCATTGGTTCAGGGGGAGTTTGTTGGACTAAAAGAACCAATGAGTCTGATCAGAAAAATCTCTAAGTCTCACAGCACTTATAACAAATGAAGAAGAACACAACGGCTGACAAACAATGTACAGAAGTTACAAGATCTGAAGAGATATACAACAGCTGAAGTGTAAGTCATCAGATGTTGTAGTGTGTAGTTTAGTCTTCAGTAGTTTTCTTTCAGTTCTTGTAAAAGTCTGATGAGTAGTTTACTCATCAGATGTTTTAGTTTATTACTTCAGTAGTTTTAGTTCTTCAGTAGTTGTAAGAGATTGTCTTCAGATGTTGAAGACATTCTCAGTAGTTTAGTTATTTTCAGTTGTTTTGTTTTGTCTGTTAGGTGTCAACATCATGTGACATCATCAGACGTCACTGTCTCTATATATGGGCAGTTGACAGTATTGTAATGTAACGAAGTTAATGAATTGAATGAAATATTCCTTTGCAGAAACTTTCTCTCTCTATAACAAATTTGAGTTTACTGTTTGATTAACTTTGTTCTTACGATGATTATGCTAATTCTGTGTTGAATTCCGCTGCTATACTTTAATATTGAATCAATTAAGAACATCTGATCCTACAGAATTTTATTATCTTTAATTTGAGTATAGTATGGCAATAGTTTTTTTCGATTATTTTTATATGGTTCGTGATTTTTGCACTTGGTCCGTACGTAATTATGTGGTGCGTGATTTAATTATATGATATGTTAGAACGTAATTTTTTGCCTACATAACGCATTTCTTAAGGCCTTGTTTGGGATTCCATTTTAAACCAACTTATTAACTTATTGACTTTTTGTAGATGTCAATAAGTTAAAATAGTGTTTGTTAATCTCAAAAGCACTTTTCATTTCAACTTTTTGATTAGTCTTGAAAAGTTGTTTTCAAGAAGCTAAAAATTCTAGCTTTTGGAAATAGCTTTTAACTTTTTGACAAAAAGTCTTAAGTTAATCCAAACACTTTTTTAAAAATTCCATTTCAAAACGTCATAAGTTAATAAGCACTTTTGACAAAAATAAGTTTGAACTGTGAATAAATAAGTTGTGAAGGTGAGTCCCTATTTGGTCTCCTTTTTTCCTATGATCCTTAAGTTTGAATACCCAATTTTTTTCCTATGTTCCGTAATTTTGAATACTCAAGTTTTTTTCCTATGATCCGTAATTTTAAATATTCAAGTCCTTGTTTATTGGCCTATAGTTTTTATCCAGTTATATATGTTAACATGACAGTTTTTATAATCTACGGACCATTATACCCATATCTCAGATGACATGTGACGTGTTCCTCTGGCTTCCTACGCTATACATGTTAATTTCTATTGTACTTTAACCGTCCCCCGTGTGTGTATATATAATTATATAAATCAAAAAAAAAAAAAAAAAAAAAACATTAATGCATATATATGTGGGTCTAGTCAAGTTCCCAAATTATCAAAATTAATTATTAATTATTCGCTCAATAGCAGACGAACACTAACACTGAAAAGCCTATTATAGGAGGCTCATACCGACCTCAAGCACTACACCCACAACTAAGACAAACAAAAACAGATATATGCCCCAAATATGGCACAAAACAATGATACTCTCTTGACCTTTACAGTCCGGCGTCGTGCACCGGAGCTCATCGTTCCGGCTAAACCGACACCGCGAGAACTGAAGCCTCTATCCGACATTGATGATCAGGAAGCCCTTAGGAGTCAAGTCCCCGTGATTCAATTCTATCGCCATGATCCGAAAATGACACATAAAAATCCTGCAAGTGTGATCAGGGAGGCTCTGGCAAAGGTGTTGGTGTTCTACTACCCGTTTGCCGGCCGGCTTAAGGAAGGCCTGGCCAGGAAACTGATGGTAGATTGCACAGGTGAGGGTGTGTTGTTTATAGAAGCGGATGCTGATGTGACACTGAAGCAGTTTGGAGATGCTCTCCAACCGCCGTTTCCTTGCTTGGAAGAACTCCTTTATGATGTTCCAGGATCTAGAGGCATTCTTTGCTCGCCGCTGCTACTGATTCAGGTAAATTTCTTAAAAAATTTATCTGTTCAAAAACATCTAGGTTAGCTAAAACTAGAGATGGCCAAATCCGGTTTTTTTTTGAATTGGAACCGGTTCCAGTTTTTGACCGGTTTTGGCCGGGTAAAAGTAGAACCGGTTCCTGTTTTCTTGGTTCTGGTTTTCGTGGTTCCGGAACCCTTTTTTTTCCACCTCTAGCTAAAACCGAACCATCCCCTAATTTTGCTTAGATAAATTAGACATGTCGTTTTGCAGTTTTGTTGGTTTCGTGGTTGGTCTGGTCATAAATTAAACACAGATTGTTTCCTGTGTGTTTCACGTGGTTGGGTGAAACCTATTTGTCTCTGGTATATTAGCTTAGCTCGTGACTGAACAAAGGACAATGGTTGTAATTTAACTGGTTTAGTAAATTGATCTGTGGGGGTACTGTTTCAAATGTAGAAAATAACAGGTGTCATTAACTAATATGCAAAGTTCGTAAATCAATCAAACAAACAAAATTATCTGGTATATTCTCACTTTTTAGTAAAATTTGAGGCAAATGATTAAAACAAATCTTACCCTTATCCCAGTTGGAATAAGGATGCTACTTCGAAGGACTCTCTGGCTCAATGTTATGGTTTGAAGTTAATCATCCAAACATTTTTAACGTTGTTTAAAAAAAATAAGTAAAATAATGAAAGTTAGTGCAATTTTACTTTTATACCTAGAATGCCCCCACATATATACATTATATACGTGTACCGCAAATGAGTATTTTTAAGGTATTTTAATTAGATACATTAGTACTTAAATCATACCTCGTAAATCAAAATTCGAAGGTATTTTAATTAGATGGTGCTTTTCAATCCTTATATTTTTAATTAAGCATTAGTTTCTATCATTTTTTTTCAAGAGAATGATGGAAATCTAAGTGTTTGGTTACATAACTAATTGGTCTGAGTTATAAAAACTTTAGTTAATTTTGTTAACAGGTGACACGACTGTTATGCGGGGGTTTTATCTTTGCTCTACGGTTGAACCACACCATGAGTGATGCGTCAGGGCTTTTTCAATTCATGACCGCACTAGGCGAAATGGCTAAAGGTGCATCAAAACCTTCAACTTTGCCTGTGTGGCAAAGGGACTTGCTTTTTGCACGGGATCCGCCACGTGTCACATGCCCTCATCATGAGTATGATGAATTGGAGGACACCAAGGGTACGATAATCCCGCTAGATGACATGGCACATAGATCTTTTTTCTTCGGACCCGCTGAGTTGTCAGCATTACGTAGGTTCGTTCCATTGTATCTTAAAAATTGCTCCACCTTCGAGATGCTAACAGCGTGCCTATGGCGTTGTCGCACTATCGCGCTCCAACCAGACCCTGAAGAGGAGATGCGCCTCATTTTCGTTGTGAATGCACGTGCCAAGTTAAATCCCCCTCTCCCGGTTGGATACTACAGAAACTGTCCTGCCTTTCCAGTTGCAATTTCCACAGCTAAAGATCTAACCACCAAACCGTTAGCGCATGCGTTGGAGCTCGTGAGGAAGGCTAAATCGGTTGTCAGCGATGAGTACATGAGATCTATAGCTGACCTAATGGTAATCAAGGGACGTCCCCATTATACAAAGGTTAGAAGGTATCTTGTATCAGATGTGACCCGAACCAAATTTGATGCGATCGACTTTGGGTGGGGGAAGGCGGCTTATGGCGGACCCGCCAAAGGTAATGTTGCTTGTTTCCATATCCCTTTTACAAACCATAAGGGTGAGTCTGGAATCGTGGTACCCATATGCTTGCCAAGTGCATCAATGAAGATATTTGTTAACGAGCTAAACAACATGTTGCCACCGGATAACAACTATCAACTACCCCAAGAACACAGTTCACATTTTCTTTCTCGACTATAAAATTTTAATTTTCTTGTTTTTCATTCCATATAATACTTTATGTAATGGGGTTACATAGGTACTATTTTGTGGTTGTAAGCCTATGTATATTTATTGTATCGTATGGGTGTCTAATGAATATTTGTGGCTAAAGCAACAAGTTAATAGTTTTATACATTATACATTGCCTATTTGAAATATATTAAGACCCATTTGTTAAGGCCCAATGCGAAGCTTCATAATATCAAATTTAATTGTTTTTATAAATAAAGATATATACGAAAACATGTTATGTTTTTAAGGTATCCAAAAATTGGTTTCATACCTTTCTTTCTTTTTAAATATTTATATGACATTATTTTAAATTTTTCTTTTTCTCTTGTTCTATTAAATAAAAATAATTTCATTCAATTTAGTAGATAATATACTACTTTATGAGTCATATTTTTTATGTTTTTATAAAATATATTTAAAAAATATATAATATGTGTAACACCCTGACCGACGGCGAAATACATTGGGGCGTGTTTTGATTGTTGATTAGCTAATGGTGCTATGTTATAAGTTTCAATAATTAAAGCAACAATATTAAAGATTTAACAAACTAACATGACTTCATATAAATCAAACAAAGCAAACATTCATTACATAATTTTCAAAACTAAAAATACAATAATTGAAATAGTTTAACATTTTTTTAATTAAAACTAGGTCTACTAACATAACACTATCATATGTCTTCGCCATTGCATACACTAACAATTGTTAGATATACAAAATAAAATTTTGACAACTATAGATTTTAAATATAGAATAACTTAGTTTTTGAATATTAGCATATGTAAGATCCTTAGAATACAAAATGTAAAAGATGGAGTATATGAAATTACTCACTTGTTTAGCTTAGCTAATCCACAATGTTCTTGATTAGGGATCATTTGAATCGAAGGATCAACCGTCAACCTAACATTTATAGAAATAACTTTGTAAATCTAATATTTCTAATGTTCAAGTTGCGTATCCTACGCCTATAGTATTCTATTGAATTCCTAAGACTATCCCGTTTGGAATTCGAGGGGTTGTCGTATTTGTCTGGAATAGTGGTTCAGATATTATTTATTCATTACTTTAAATAAATAATTAATTTGTTTCATAAATAAATAAATATGGTAGAATATAATATTTATAGCATATTTATCTATTTAAAATGTTTTATATTCGTTTGTCTTTAGAAACCTAAAAGTAACAAGGCTTTTATTAGACTTTGTTTGCAAAATTAATTAAAATAATACTTTCTTTAGATAAAATATTTTAGAAATTCAAATAAATATTTAGGATAATTTTTAAAAGAAATATTTTATATTTTTTTATTAGAAAACATGATTTTTAAAGTATTTAGATTTGTCAAAATTTGTGGGTTTTATTTATAAGCTTTATCGTATCAAATCTAAGATATTATTGTTTGTGAGTTACATGGTTTAATATTTTATTTAATTATTATAAATGAAATATCCATCTAAGAATTTCTAAAAAAACAGTTATTTATAACAATTATATACTTATTATATAAACTTATTTTTTGAATTTTAAAATGTAAAGACTAATAAAGGCTGATGCTTACCAAACTTCTTATTTTGTCTAAGTATGGAACCCTACAGAGAAGAACATCCTTCGGAAGAAAGAAGTTACTCTTCGGAAGCAACTAAACTGCTTACGAAGGGTAACCAATCCCTGCCCAAGGATGTACAACACAAACTACTTCGGAAGACAAACACTTAGAAGAATTCAGAGCATCAGAGCTTCCGAAGAAACTAAAGCTTCCGAAGACACTTCTCAGCAGCTTCCGAAGAAGACAAAGACTTCCGATATTATTCCTTTATCAAAGACTGTAGCTGAGTACTTTCAATGATTGTGATTGAGTGTCTTAGCCTGTTAAGACACTCAACATACTAGAATAAGCTTTACTTTGTGTATTGTCTAGTATACCCAACTTGTATTTCTACGTGTTTACGGTTGTAGCCTTGGCTATATAACCTCTCATTGTAAACCGATTAAAAAAGTGAGTCAGTGCTTGTATGGTGTAATTCTTTGAGAGAAATATATCTTTGAGCTTGAATTTATTTCTTGTGTTCTTATTGTTATTTAAAGATTATTTGATTACCATTGACTGTTTGTGAGATCCTTCTAATAGATATTCCGCATCTATTAAATTGTAAGTGAGAAATACTTATGAAGTGTTGTTTAGGTTGAACAACCCGATCCAACAAGTGGTATCAGAGCCTTGGCTCTCAAACTTAAGTGATTAATCATAATTAAGTTAGCCGTTCTATTTCTTCTAATATCTCACTGCTTCTAAACTCATACTCTGTGTGTTTGATAAAATGGCTACACTAAACAAACATGATACAGAGAATGGTACTCTCAACAAACCACCGATGTTCACTCCTGATGACTTTGATACTTGGAAAGTCAGAATGGAAGGATTCATAAGGAACCAAGACTTCAAACTTTGGAAGTCTGTTCTTGAAGGTCCTTACATTCCTACAGTTGCTGCTGCTGGAGTTGGTGGAGCTGCAGTACCAAAAGAACCATCTATGTACTCAGACGAAGACTACAAGAAGATGGAAGTTGATTCTAAAGCTCTTTGGCTCATTCAGATGTCAATACCGAACTCCATTATACATGCATTCAAGAAATGCAAGTCTGCTCAAGAACTGTGGAACTCCTTGAAGCAGATGTATGAAGGTTCAGATGATGTCAAAGAAAACAAGAAGGATATGCTGAAACAGAAGTTTGAAAACTTTTGTCAACAAAACAATGAGAACATGTCCTCTCAGTACCTAAGGTATGTCCAACTTGTGGATGAATTAACAACTGCAGGTGTGATACTGGATAATCAAGATGTGCTGAGAAAATTTCTGAGATCTCTTCCAAAGGCTTGGAACATTTATTCGGTCACAATCAGAAGAACAGAAAACTTGAAAACTCTGACTCTAGGAGAGTTGTTTGGTATTCTCAGTGCTTACCAGATGGAATTAGATGCCCAAGAATCTAAAACTTCCCATATATCATCTGGTTCAGCAGCCCTTTATGCACCCATCAACAATCCTCCATACCAGAGTTATCAATCCATCTACCATCCTACCTCCACACCCATTGTCACATTTCCTGAAACTCCAATTCCATCAAAAACACACTCAAACCCTATCTCTAACCCAACTCCACTACCAACCTCTGGGCAAGGAGCTTTTATGGCTGAGAAAACCAACTACTTCCATTTGTGCCAGGAAGACTTAGATGGCATTCCTGCAGATGACCTTGAGGAGATGGATATAAACTATCAAATGGCCATGATCTCCTATAGAGCAAAGAAGTTTTATCAAAGAATTGGCAGACAGTTCAAAAGGCACAACATGAAGACTGGGTTTGGGCTTGACAAATCAAAGCTCAAATGCTTCAACTGCCAACAGTTAGGGCATTTTGCCAGGGAATGCAAGTCTTCAAGCACTCAGTCATCAACTTCTGGGCAACCACAACAAAGGCAATCAAGCTCAACAAACAATGCAAACATTGCAGAGCAAGTCTTTGCAGATTGGAGCTTTCAAGCTGAGGATGCTTCCATTTCCAATAGTGCTTTGATGGCAAATGACTCAACTTCCTCAAACAAGGTAATTGATAACATGTGCACACCTGAATGCTTAGAAAAGTTAACTGTTTATAAAAAGATAAATTCTCAACTCTGTAATGAGCTTGAGTCTTTACAAGTTGTCAAGGCAAATTTCTTTGAGGCTGAAAGAAATTACAAAGAAAAGATTGAGGAAATGGAAAAGACTATTTCAAGTTTAAAACATGAAGACACTAACAAACAATGTCAAATTAAAAATCTTTTAGAAAGACTAACCACTGCCAAGACAGAACTTGTATTGGCTGAGTCTTACAGAGACAAATTTTTAAGCCAAGGTGAAAAGTATGAAAAACTTTTTAGAATAAGTGATACATCTGAGCTTGTAAGAAAGATGGGAGCTGATTTGGGTTATAACAAAATGGAGCCTCCATCTGCTTATACTCCTATGGTAGAAATCAGATGTAAACCAGTAACAAATCTTGTGTATGATAAAGAGTTAGACATACACAAAGTAGATCAAAGTGATTATCTCTCTGATCCAGACCCAAGTAACTCAACATGCTCAGATGAGAGTGATACTCCTATCAAACCAGAAATAACAAAATCAGCTTTAAGAAATAAGAAAAGAACTAAGAAACACTCATCAGTTTTTATTAAAACTAAGAACATACAGACAGGGAGTATCTCCTCATATGACTATGTGACCTATCCATTTGACAAGTCCAAAAGGGGTAGATCAAAGGAGAGAAAGGTCACTTTTTCAGGAAATAAGGCAAATCCTAAATCCAACAAGCCTGTTGGATCATCCAAACCATCAACCTCTGAAAACCAAAGCTCAACCTTCATCAAAAAGGATAAGCAGAAACAATCTTTCAACAATCAGACTGTGTGCCTAATATGTGGTGAAATGAGTCACTTCGCTGCTGTTTGCTTCTATAATCCAAGAAGCAGAATCATCTCTGAAATACAAGGAAGAGGAAGAAAGAAGAGCTGGATCAAATCATCTGTTTCTTCAGAAGAACCAGGAAGGAAATTAGTCAAGAAGGTATCGGAAGCTAGTACTTCTAATAGTCAAAAGAAACAAAACAAGAAGGCTTCCGAAGGTAAGAAAGCATCGGAAGCACATGCAAAAAGAGCTTCCGACAGACCAAAGAAAACTCCTACCCCTAGAAGAAGATCATCAGAAGAAAACCATCAGAAGAAAAACTCCACTTTCAAGTCATCGGAAGGAAAAGGTAAAAGAACTTCCGATGATCATCAAAAGAAGAAAGCTCTCCCGAAAAAAGTCAAACAAATATGGAAGAAAAAGGAAATCTCTGAACCATCTGTTCAACCATCAGTCCAATCTAAAACAAGCACATCATCGGTTCCAACTAGGATGATGTTAAAGAAATTTACTTATAATGATGCTAATGGAAAACCCAAGACTACAATGGCTTGGGTTCCCATCAGAAACTAACTCACTTCTGGTCATGTGCAGGGACAGCAGGAATCAAAAGGCAACTTGTAGATAGTTGACAGTGGCTGTTCCAGGCACATGACAGGCAACAAGACTCACCTTCATAAATATGAACCATTCTTTGGAGGGTCTGTTGCTTTTGGAAGTGATCCAGTGGGAGGTTACATAACAGGGAGGGGCACTATCACAAATGGCAAGGTAAGCTTTGAGAATGTGCACTTTGTTAAGGAACTAAATTATAATTTACTGAGTGTATCACAGGTGGGTGATCAAAAGCACAACATGTTGTTTACTGAGCATGAATGTATTGTTCTAAATCCAGGATTTGTTGTTCCAAATGATCAAATTTTGCTCAGGGCTCCAAGAAGAAATAACATGTACATGCTTGACATGAGCACAGCTACACCACTCAGTAACATAAGTTGCTTTGTCTCAAAAGCTTCACTTGATGAATCATCCCTTTGGCATAGGAGACTTTGTCATGTAAACCTTAAAAATATGAATAAACTTGTCAAAAATAACTTAGTAACCGGTTTACCAACAAAAGACTTCATTTGTGTTGATAAATGTGTTGCATGCTTGAAAGACAAGCAGCACAAATCATCTCACCATGCCAAAGAGATAAATTCTATCACAACAGTCCTACATTTACTGCACATGGACTTGTTTGGTCCCACAAGTGTTAAAAGTCTTGGTAGAAAATCATATTGCTTGGTGATCACTGATGATTTCTCTCGGTATACCTGGGTATTTTTCTTAAATACCAAGGATGAAACTGCTGAGATCCTAAAGTCATTTATACTTAGGGTGGAGAATGAAAGTGACCACCATGTAAAAATAATTAGGTCAGATCAAGGAACAGAATTCAAGAATCATGTTTTAAATTCTTTTTGTGAATCTAAAGGTATTACAAGACAATTTAGTGCTCCTAGGACTCCACAACAAAATGGTGTTGCTGAGAGAAGGAATAGGACACTAATTGAGGCTGCAAGAACCATGTTGTCTGATGCCAAACTTCCAATAACTTTTTGGGCGATAGCAGTCAACACAGCCTGTTATGTCCAAAACAGAGTATTGGTACTTAAAACACATGGTATGACTCCTTATGAAATTTGGCATAAGAGAAAACCATTTATTGGGTTTCTCAAACCATTTGGATGTCAATGCACCATCTTGAATACTAAAGATCATTTAGCCAAGTTTGCTGAGAAATCCGCAGAGGGCTACTTTGTTGGGTACTCTTTACATGCTAAGGCTTATAGAGTATACATCAAAGCTTCCAGAATTATTGAAGAGTCTGCAAATGTTCAGTTCTATGAACATACTCTCAATAAACCTGGAACAGGCCCTGATTGGTTATTTGATCTTGATAGCTTTACATCTGCATTTAATCTGGTGAAAGAGTATGTTCCAGTTTCACAGTCAGCTACCATAGAAACCTCCAAATGCACAAGAGAAGATGACTTTCGTGTTGAACTGCCAATAGCTTCAAGACAAATATTGGCATAATCTACTTCAGCACAAAATGGAGTGTCACAGCCTGAGACAATTAACACATCTCAGGCAGGTCCCTCAAGTGAATCTACTTCTGGTTTACAACATCAAGAAGTAGTAGGAAGTCCATCAGCAGAGGCAAACACTCTGGAAACTACTTTTCCCTGAGAAAACCAACCCACAACAGTCCAAATTCAGAATCCACAAGATCTGCCAGAAATCCAGCTTGAGGTAGTACTTCCTAACCTTGAGTCAATCAATCTGGATGAGGCTTCTCAATTGGATGTGATTCCAAGAACTCGAATTCACAACACTCATCCAGTTGAGAACATTATTGGAAATGTTGAAGAAGGAGTAAGAACTAGAAGCTCTATGCACAAAGCAAACATTTGTTTGTTCTCATGCTTTCTATCCCAAATAGAACCAAAGAAGGTTGCTGAGGCATTGAAAGACAACAGTTGGGTAGAAGCCATGCAAGAGGAGCTTCTGCAGTTTGAAAGACAAGGAGTATGGAAGACTTTCCCTTTACCTAAAGGTAAGTATGCAATTGGAACCAAATGGGTGTTCAGAAACAAGAAGGATGACAAAGGTGTTCTCATCAAGAACAAAGCAAGACTGGTCATTCAGGGATACACTCAGGAGGAAGGCATAGACTATGATGAAGTTTTTGCTCCAGTTGCAAGAATTGAAGCCATCAGAATCTTCTTAGCATTTGCAGCTGCCAAGAATTTCAAAGTTTTCAAATGGATGTAAAAAGTGTCTTTCTCTATGGAAAAATTGATGAGGAGGTTTATGTGTGTCAGCCTCCTGGATTTGAAGATCCAAAGTTTCCTGATCATGTCTGTAAGCTTGATAAGGCTCTCTATGGGCTGCATCAAGTTCCCAGAAAATGGTATGAAACTTTGTCTTCCTTTCTACTGTCTAACAGTTTCAAGAGAGGAACAATTGATAAAACTCTCTTTTTCAAGAAGACCAATCAACATATCATGCTAGTACATATCTATGTTGATGATATTATATTTGGTTCCACTAATGAATCTCTCTGCAAGGACTTTGAATCACTGATGAAGTCCAAGTTTGAAATGAGTTCAATGGGAGAACTCACCTTCTTTCTTGGACTACAGGTGAAACAAACTCCTACAGGGATTTTTATTAATCAATCAAAATATGTCAAGGACATTCTTAAAAGATTCAAGCTTTCTGATTGCAAAGCACTGGGATCTCCTATGTCCAAGAAAACATCTCTTAGCCCTGATCTTGAGGGGAGGATGTTGATCAACATTAGTACAGGGCAATGATAGGCTCTTTGATGTATCTCACAGCAAGCAGGCCAGATATCATGTTTGCAACTTGTGTGTGTGCAAGATTTCAGGCCAATCCCAAAGTCTCACATATGCTGGCTGTGAAAAGAATTTTTATATATCTCAAAGGAGCATCAAGTCTAGGATTATGGTATCCTAGAAATGAAGATTTCCAGTTCATGGCTTACACTGACAGTGATTATGGAGGTTGCAACATCAGCAAGAAATCAACATCAGGAGGATGTCATTTCCTTGGACCCAGGATTGTGTCTTGACAATGCAAGAAACAGTCATGTGTATCTACCTCTACTGCAGAGGCAGAATACATAGCTGCTTCTAGCTGCTGTGCACAAGTTATCTGGATTCAAAATCAGATGAAAGATTATGGAGTAGACCTGTTCAACACTCCTATTCAGATAGACAACTCAAGTGCAATCTCCATCACCAACAATCCTGTCAAACATTCCAAGACCAAGCACATTGACATCAGATATCACTTCATCAGAGATTGTGCTGAGAAGAAGTTAATTCATCTAGTCAAAGTTGATACAGAACACAATCTGGCTGATCTCTTCACCAAGGCATTTGATGAAGGAAGATGCAGGTACTTAATAACATCCATTGGGATGATTAACTTTGAATAAATTTACTAATAAGGAATAAATAATTCTTCGGAAGATAAACTTAACTTATCTTCTGATGAGTAAATACTTAGCAGAAGATAGGTTAAGTCTTCGGAAACATTATTTATTCCTTAGTCGGAAGTTCTCACACTTCAGAAGCTAAATTACCTTCTGAAGTAATACTCTTCCGATACATTAACTTTGTAAGCTTAACCTTCTGAAGGTACTCTTCAGAAGAAGGTGTCTTCAGAAGAACATTTTGTCTGATGAACTTATCTAATATTTCAGAAGCAGTGCTTCCGATGTATTAATTTTTATACTTCTTAAACATTGCTTCTGATACTTCAGAAGCAGTGCTTCCGATGGTATAAATTTTATACTTCGGAAGCAAATCTCTTCTGAAAAACTTTTTGGTCTCTTAAACTCCTTCTGAAAGCCACATCTTCGGAAGCAACTTAGCCTATAGCAAATATTCAGCCATTTATTGTGAAACCAACTGTCATCGGAAGACCTTTTTCTGACATCCGGATCTCAAATTTAATGTGTCTATATATTAAATGCTGACATCCGAAGGTATAAAAGGTCTCCCGCTCATTCATCTTCTCTCACCCTTTCACTTCAAACTTGATTTTCACTTTTCTCTCAAATCGTAACCTAAAAACCTCCGATCGAAATGGCTCTTCTTGCATTCAAACCTGCTCACAACCTTCCAGCGGAGTTGTCATCAGACAATGATGTTGATTTTGCTCCGATCATCTCATTTCTTCAAAGGAGCATGTATTCCTTTGCACTCACTGTTCAGCCCTTGGTGTATGAATCTCATCACCAACAATTTTGGACATCTTGTTCTGCTTCTTCTTCATCCAATGGTCGGACTCTTAATGCCACCATTGATGCTCATCCTATTTCTATCAATGTGGAGACCATCTATCGGCATCTCAAACTCAATGATGCCGGTGGAAAGGTCTCATTCACAAAGGATGAGGTAGCATTGACCTTTAAGTCGATGGGGTACGAAGGTCCTCTCCCTACAACAACCTATTTGAAGGGTAGAGTGTCCTATAATTACAAGTACCTCATACATTTGTTCCTACATTGTCTTTCCAATAAGACAGGAGGTTGGGATCAAGTTCCGTCTGACTTAGCCTCGGCTATTCACGGTTTGGTCTCCAACCAACTCTTTAACTTCTCTGCTTTTATTTTCAATAATTTGGTTGACAATATTTCGTCATCAAAGAAATTTTGTATGTACCCCAGGTTTTTGCAACAGCTCTTCTATGGGGAGTTGGCACTTCCCTCTCCCTAACTGGGAATACATACAAAATACCCTTGGTCTCTTCCAAGGTTTTTGTGCAGCTAAAGAAGAACAGTGCCCAGTTCTCTGGGAACTTCACTCCTCTTCTTCCCTCTATGGAGTCACATACTCCTGAAGGTGACAGCTCTATTAAACCCACAGATGTTGAACCCACACCTTCCACTTATGTTCCTCATCCCATAAAGATTACCTACAAACGAGAACAAACCCCTGTATAGCTCTCTACAGCTGTTCAGGCCCCTTCCTCTGAACCCAGCAAGAAAAAGTTGAAAAGAACTACTATGGGCACAGTTCCACCTAAGGTGAAAGCCACACCTGTAGTTATTCCACAGGTTCTTCCTCTGGAATCTGTGGCTGCCCCTAACCAGCCTGATAGCCCTCAGAGTATGTCACCATACATACCTGAGAATATCCAAAGGGATTCTCCCATCATTGAGTCTGCTTCTAATGAAGCAACTCCATTAGATCAGAGACTGTCTCCCAGGTCTCCAGGTTCTTATCACCCAGAAATACCCCCCACCCATATTACTTCCCAGGCTCAAGGGACCTCTGCTATAGCTGTGGAGGAACCACTCTCTCCCACTTCCCAAACACTTATGAGAGTGGTGACACAGTTACAAGCTAGGTTCCCTGACCCAGAGCCTATTACATCAGAGGTTGGTCCCAGAAGTAAAGAAGGGATCAATACAGATGAGGTTGCCACTACTGATGAACCTTCTCAAGTTCTTCAGGACAGTGGTACAGGCAATAAGACCTCCTCTGCGGCAACCACTATTGGGGAGGACTTCTTTGAAGCCCTTCTCAATGAGGGGAATCTAGGGTGCCAAGACACCACATCTGGTGGTGGAGGTGCAGGAGCTAGGCTTAGGACTCCATCTCCCCATGATTCTACTCAGGTAGATGAGGGCACCAATACAGAGGAATTGACGGCCACCATCACATCCCTCCAAGCCAGGGTAGCTCATCTGGAAGCTGAGGTAGCTATTATGCGGCTTGAGGTCCAGACTAAAGATGCTACAATTCTGGACCTCCGGAGGCGACCCCTAGTGCTCTACACACCCTTTCATCCTGATCCTGCTACAACCACCTTCATCTCCCCTGATGCTACCAAAAAGGAGGAGAATACACCTTCTGCAGGGTCAGGATCACAAGTAAGAGAAGAGGAAGCTGCACAGGATGTCAACCCATCCATAGTCACTTTGACTACTGAATGGGATGACTTCTTGGGCACTTACTTCCGTGTTTCCTCTACTTCCTCTTCCTCTTCTTCTGAGGCAACAGAGGCTGCCAAAGAGACAGCGCAAGAGCTCCACACAACAAATGTCTCTTTGGAGCCTCAGTCCCCTGTTGGGACTAAGTCTCCTTATGAGACTGCAGCCCAGGTTGCCATGGAAGAAACTATCCAAGAACAACCTTCAATCTCCATGGAACCTGTGTCCACTTCTAGGACAAAGGCTACCGAAGACCTCTCCTCCTCTCCTGAGCTCTCTGGGGAAACTAATAAGGAATCATCTAAGGTGGTTGGTCAACCGGAGGGGGCAGTGAATGCTAAGGTTAACTCCGAAGCTGCAGCTGCTTCCGAAGGCCTAGTCATTCTTGATGATTCCTCCACAGAGGAGCTACATGACAGGAGATATTTCCTCTGGGGCAAAAGTAACTGCTGATGACAAAGGAAAAAGAAAATTAACCCCAGAGGAGGAAGCAGAACTGGAGGAGAGAAGACCAAAGAAAGTGAAGGGCCGACCAAACACCTCTCAGGATGAAGAACGAGTTAGACTCTCTGATCTGCTCAAAGAGAGAGGCTATGACTTTGATGAAGTATGGCTCTGGTCGGTGCCTCAGATGGCTGCCGAGCTGGACAAGGTGCAGCAGCAAGAACAGGCAGCTGTTGCATCAAAAGCCAAAGTGAAGCTAACCAAGAAACAAAAGGAGGATGCCTACAGAAATAGAATGAAAGCCATCCTCATCCAATATGGCTTCCATGCTTGGCAGCTAGGCCCAATGAAGAACTCAACCATGGATATGCACTTAAGAGATATAAAAGCAAAGGTTGCCAGAGGTGAGTTGCCGTCATTGGAGCATATCCAAGCACAAAGAGCAAGTCTGAATCTAGGCTTAGGCTCAGGGGGAGTGGCTATAGAAATCCCCATCTCTGGTGCAGGTATCAGACAGGGTGAGGAAGTCATGTGTGGGGAAGCAACAAAAGCCATGTTTCCCAACATGTTTCCAATAGACCCTAAAGAAGAACAAGAATTTCCTCCATCTAGCCCCTCTATGGATAACATGCCAATCTCTTCAGTGATCAAAATCAGAAAGGGAAAGGTAGCCAAAAAGACTACAGTACCTGATCCTGAGAGACAATCTATGGCAGATGAGAGGAGACCAAGTCCTCCAAGAACTAAGGCTTCAAGCCCAGAGCCCACTGCAAGAGCAGATGATGCAGTGGGATCCAATGTGGAGGATCAACAGGCCAGAGAACAGAGGAGTGAAGTTGTGGCTCAAGACTCACCAAGATTCAGAAGAAGAACGAGCATAGCTAGAAGGAAAAACAGAACAAATCCTATCTCCCCTGACTCTGAGCCTGAGGCAGTAATCTCAGTACCTGAAGTCACACCAGAAGCAGCTCCAGCAACTACACAATCTTAGGAAGATCTAAGGGACATCTATGGACGAATTCATGAGCATTCATATATCCCCTTAGTGAAATGGAGCTTCAATGCACAAGAAAAGATCGTCATTCTCACCAACTACAGTGGAGTAATAAAGCTGGTGAATCTTGTGCAGCTGATGGTGTTGGCCAATCCCTATGTCCTTGACCTAGATAAACTTCCTCTCAACAATCCTGATAATGGATCAGATGGGAGGGTAGGCAGCAAGTGGGTAAAGGCAAGGGCACAGGTACTGAGGGGTGAAAGAAAGCCTAGGGTAATTCCTTAGAAGTTTTGGTAGCATCAGCCTAGGGGGAGACTGTAAAGACTAATAAAGGCTGATGCTCACTAAACTTCTTATTTTGTCTAAGTATGGAACCCTACAGAGAAGAACATCCTTCGTAAGAAAGAAGTTACTCTTCGGAAGCAATACTGCTTTCGAAGGGTAACCAATCCCTGCCCAAGGATGTACAAGACAAACTACTTCGGAAGACAAACACTTAGAAGAATTCAGAGCATCATAGCTTCCGAAGAAACTAAAGCTTCCGAAGACACTTCTCAGTAGCTTCCTCAGAAGACAAAGACTTTCGATATTATTCCTTTATCAAAGACTGTAGCTGAGTACTTTCATAGTACAAAAGGGTCTGACACAAAACATGCGGGTCTGAGTAAATACAAAAAGAACATACCGAAATTCAGACAGCACCCTACTTCCCTTACTCAGCATTAAATGCAAAATATTATCTGACGCCTTGAAGATCAACAACATTAAATGTCTTTTGTATTTAGTAGTCTTTTGTAAAGTCAATGTCTATGAATGTAATTATTGTGATCGAGTGTCTTAGCCTGTTAAGACACTCAACATACTAGAATAAGCTTTACTATGTGTATTGTCTAGTATACCCAACTTGTATTCCTACGTGTATACGGTTGTAGCCTTGGCTATATAACCTCTCATTGTAAACCGATTAAAAAAGTGAGTCAGTGCTTGTATGGTGTAATACTTTGAGAGAAATATATCTTTGAGCTTGAATTTATTTCTTGTGTTCTTATTGTTATTCAAAGATTATTTGATCACCATTGAGTGTTTGTGAGATCCTTCTAATAGATATTTCGCATCTATTAGATTGTAAGTGAGAAATACTTGTGAAGTGTTGTTTAGGTTGAACAACCCGATCCAACATAAAATCTCTTTTGTAAATTTTTTATAAAAATACAAATGAAAACGGGCCGCAATACGTTAAACTAAGGGTGTAAACGAGCTGAGCCGATCCCGAGCTCGTTAACGCTCGAGCTCGGCTCCTTAAGAGCTTTATTTACTAGGCTCGAGGTCGGCTCGGCTCGGGTTGTTTAGATTTTATTTATTTAATTTATTTACTTTAATTACTAATTTAATTATATTTATAATTATATTTTCTAAATTTAACATTAATATTTGATTTAAATATATTTATCATAATTTTATATATAAAAATAATTAATTTTATAAATAAAGACTTAATATAATAAATAAAAATTATATAAACAAAAGGCTCGTTAAGGCTCGTGAGCCGGCTCGAGCTCGAGCGAGCTCGACATGTAAAGCTCGAGCTCGGGCTCGATAACTAAACGAGCCAAATTTTTGGGCTCGGGCTCGTTAAGGCTAGGCTCGTTCGAGCTTTTTACAGATCCGATCCCAAGTTTTTCAAGAGCTGCCTTGGTTTGTTTACACCCATAATTAAAACCAGTTTAACCAGATTCGAAACCCTTCACCGGAACCGAAACTCAAATGCGCACATGATTTGCTATTAGGCTAGGTCTTCTAGTCTAGACACAATCGGATCCAGAGATCTTTAGCATATGTGCGCATGTTTGCCCCCAAATCAGCTTAAACCTTATGAGCCTCAGATGACGATTGATCAAATTCTATTATCCTACTATTCGTGAGCCCTTAAAAGTATGGGTCTATTAATCCTAACATTAAAATGAATATCTTGGTGTAGGTGATTACGTGAAGGGAGTCTTGGGTTAAGGTAGTTTGAGCAATGCACGGTCCGATTAGAGGGCACGTGTTTGATTCGAGGATTGAGACGTTTTCAGAAATAGATTTTGCTCTAGTTCGATTCAGAGGAAGGTCGCAAAAGAATTTATGTGTTGAATTTCGTGTAATTGTGTCTGTTTACCAAATTTGTGATTAAAATTTGTTGGCTTGTTCTTGGTTTCTATCAACGTTTTAAATTTCGCTTATTTTTGAAATTGATTTGGAGTTTAGGATCATGAATATGCGTGGATCATGTTACCCATTTTGATTTGATTTGAGAATCTCATTCAGTTGAATTCTAAGAAGAAATCGATATGAGGAGATTCGAATGCATGACCAGATTTGAATTTGTGAAAGGGAATTGAAATTTTCATTTTTAGTATCTCAAGTATTGTGTGTTTTCCTTTTTGACCTAAACTTCTTAACTAGGAATTAGGTTACAAAATCCTGCTAATATACTACTTCTAGTTTCAGTTTTAGCATCTTATACTTAAACCTTTATAAACATTTGTAAAACTTATTGTTAAATATTTATAACTTAATGTTTTTATAAATCTTTTAGGCTTTATCAAATGACTTTTTGTGAAGACATTAATAGTTAAAATTTAGAGTTAATTACACGGATTCTCCCTATGGTTTACCCAGATTGCAGTTGTGGTCCCTAGCTTCGAGAAATTACAACGGTGGCTGAATACTTTGCAAAAACGTAGGAAAGATTTGTTTGATAGACAAGTAGTTAAATATCAAAACTGAATTACCATAAGAACAACTTAACTGAGTAAACTTTTTAAATCATTATAAAGTTTTGAAATCCTAATATGGCAAACTTATTACGTTGAATACATGGTTGATAAAAACATCTCAAGTGGAAAATCTATCTTGGTAAGAAACTAAGGTGTTATTTTTACCAAAACGACGAAGATGTTCAGCATATATATATATATATCAATGAAATCTCATCATCCATACATAACGAATTGATGTGGTATATTCATATCATACTATATGAACAGTAAGAATTAGCAGTCTTATTGAGACTAGAACTCATAGGGAATTAAATCGATTTATGGATGGAATCAGGTATGCAGTATTTACAGACAAAAGTATTCGGTTATTGGGGAAAAATCAATATACTTCTAATGTCGAATCAAGATCAACATGGACAGAAATAAAGCATTGGGTCTTTATATGTCAAGGCTAATGGGAGCGTAGTAAATTCTAATGACAATATTATGTATGTATGTAGATGACATACTGATTATAGAAAGAGAGTTTATATAATAAAGACATAAACTTTAACATATGATGTTAAGTGAAATAAGTAACAATTTTATTTGATATAATTGAATATATATTAATGGTTAATATATAAATTAACCAGTGACATTTTCAATAGAGATTGAAAACAAATCTTATATGAATTTTGCATAAGATGAGGAGTCACATGCAAATTTTCTATGTTAAAGCATGAAATGTTCACTGAAGGTTAGAGAACACAAATAGATGCATCAAAATGCTTAGAATGAAAGTATTCATTACTAATCTCGATAAGATTCCTAATGACTAGGAATGAATTGAGAAATCATGTGACAACAATGTTAGCATAGCTAAGACCATGAAATTGTAGTCATATTATAGTAGAAGCATTATGAAAAGAGAACTGAAAGAAAGACATAAGAGTAAATAAAATTCATAAATCAGAATCTAGTGATTCAGTTCACTAAGTCTATTTATAAAGCTGAATACGAGGATAAGGCTGATAAATAGATATTAGATATGCTAGATATGGAATCTGATGTAACTTTAGTACTAGGTGTTTGACAATCGAAATAATGAACATTGATTTTTCATTTTGATTTAATGGTTAAAGGCAAAATGAATAATGTTTTCATATTCAAAATTTTATACATTTTAGTATTCATAAATATAGTATTCTAAATGTCTATAGTCGATCAGGTTAATGGGAATCAATTTGAACTAAGACTACTTGAATGTTTGGTTAGTTTATAGGGATAAAAACTCAAGTGTTGAAAACCAAGATTCATAGGCACTCATTAGAGAATCATGTCGGACATAACTCGCTCCAAAACATTCTTCATGGATCGTTGTCATAAGATGTTTTGATGTTAAGTATATTAGATATACATAAATATCCTTAGAACTAAGGAGTTATAGAACTATTATTAATTAAAGGTCACTCCTTGATCTTACCTAACATTGTTTTGAAAAATAGGCAGTAATAAGGGTAACGATTAGGAATGGTTATAAGATTAAGTAGGAGTTATATGCATCGAAGGGATTCTATACTCTTATATAGATATGAGAAGTTATTTTGGCGCCTTCGTTGATTTAAACTGATGTAAATGCGTGGCCACGCTCAAACTAAAAGTAGTTTGTTAGATCATTTTAAATTGAGAATGAGAATGAGAATGAGAATGCTTAAAAAATATATGAGATTGAAAATAGATCAATTTCTCATGTTCAAGGAATATCTAATAGAAAATATATGCAAATAAAAGTTATCTGAGACTGTAATTTTAGTTAAAGTAAGAGTTACTTAAACCAAGGAGTTATAGTCGACTTAAGAATTCATACCTTACTGGGAGTAGCGTGATGCAGCTAGGCGTCCAACACTGTCTACGTTGAAACACTTAGTCGATGAATCGTCCAAGTGAGAGTCTATTAGATATTGGATGTCCGATTAACGATAACAGACATCTACTCCAGGGACCACCTGTGTTACGTTTTTGCAAACTATTCAGCCACCGTTGTAATTTTTCGAAGTTAGGGACCACCGTGCAATCTGGGTAAACCGCAAGGACCATGCGTGTAATTAACTCTAAAATTTATTATGTATACATACACATATACATATGTGTGTGTGTTTGTGTTTGTGTGTACATAATACATTTTATTTAAAACTTATAAAAACATGTTAATTTAAATTTTCGTTATTAAGCCTTATCATTCATATGTGTTCATAATTAATTTTATTAAACAAAATTATTTAATTATTTTTAATTAAATACTAACGAAGTTCTTTTTTATTGCATAAAATAATCACAAATAAATCATTCAAGAAATCCCACAACTTTTATTTATTTGAAATATTCACTATTACACGTATGTATTTTTTAACTAGCCTATTGACCCGTGTAACACACTGGGTTTGTATAAAAAAAATTCAATACAAACATTAGAAAATCAATGTAAATAAATAAAGTATTTACAATTTATAAAAAGAAAAGAAAGAATTACAATTTACAAATTTTTAAACACTTCATTATATAAAACATTTACAATTACAATATTTAAGTTAATCTCTACTTTTAGCTATCAACAATGCAAAGTATAAAAATAACTGACTATAAGTGAAAGAAAACAAAAATATAAAAAGAAGTTGTTATTTTGACCTTGAGTCAAATATAAGTTGGAAATAGGTTGTTATTTTGAAAAATATTGATAACATCCATCAATGTATGTGATATATTTATATATAATAACTTAAATCGTTACAAAATTAAAATAAAGGAAAATGCATTTAATTACGTTGAATACAATGAATTTAAATTTAATAAACAAAAATTGTTTGACCAAAAGACATAAGAGTTAAGGATATGTATAAGAAAATCATAACTTAATAAGCACTGAAAATGTATTTTTTTTTATTTACCAAACAAACTATCATATGGAATAAAATGATGATATATATTTAATAAAATTTTAAATTTATGAAAAACATACCTAATTACGAATGTTATCTTGTTTTAAATGTACGTTGAAGAAAATAATAAAGATAGCATCATGAAAGAGATGAATAAAAAAATCATGGAATGCTTATCCTTAAGCAAGCAATTAAACTGTATAAACACAAGTATATGCACATGTATATGATGAAGATATGTAAAACATAAACAAACAAAAATGTAACACTTGCAAAATGTTAACATTTATGTAAGTCTGACAAAATAGACGAGCTCAGTAACGGATCAGAACGGGTTTGATTCAGGATGTGTACAAGTCAGAACGGGTTATATGCAAAATCAGTTTAGGACAAAATGGATAATTTTTAAAGAACATAATTTGATTTAAGTCAAAATGTGTTAAATCTAACAAATAGTCCATTAGGATAGTTTTTAGTGATTTTCTTATCAAATATATTATTAATTATTAAATGTTTGATTCCATTGCATTTACATAGTTTTTAGGTTACCCATCTCTATTCGTAATGTCTTAACGTGTTACTCATTTCAACTTATTATACAACAATTGTTTACCCAAACCAACTCATTTCTTCTGATTTGGGTGAATATTGCCACCTCTACATTTAGGAATTGAATAACTATTTTAATTTGTAAAACACATATAAATACATAAGCATACACACGATGGAAAGAAAGAGCAAATGATAATGTAATTCTAAATTTAAAAAATGTTTACATGACTAAAAACAAAATTGTCAGCCACAATAAACATTCATAAACAAAATTATAGCTTATTCAAATCAAATGAAAAAACAAATAACAAAAATAAATTCATAAACAAATAAAACTAAAAATATATATACACATGTTACAATCAAATGTAAATATTACAACAATATTATGAAAACATGAATTTCTTACAAAAAGCTTGTTTAGCATCCAGATTCAAGTTGTTATATGTTGATGTTGAAGACTTGGATAATACAAAACTATACAAAACTTATCATCACATGCATCAAATTACAAAATCACAAATAAATTATATAAATTAAAAAAATAAATAAAACAGTACAAAATCAAGAGACCCAATCTAACAATGCTCATGAGGATTTAACCTAGTAAGTAATAAATAAACATCTCACTTTAACATATGTCATTTGTTAAGCTATCTACATTCCACGTGGCAACTTCCTGTTATCCTACTTTTCTTATTCACCTGTACCCGATTTTTGTATAACACGCGGATCTTTTGATGAGTCCGAACGAACACGATTCTTTACAGTTTTCATTTTGTAAACCCTAATTTCTCAATCGCTTTCTGTGACAATCCGACTTTTCAAGTTAACCTTGTTAACCTCCGTAGGCCCAACAAGGCCAATGAAGGCTCAACAAGACCAATGAAGGCCCAGTAAAGCCAAAGAAGATCCAGTAAGGTCAAGGAAGACTCAACAAGATCAAATTAGGCCCAACAAAGTCTATGTAAGCCCAACAGAGCCAATGTAGGCCCAATAAGCCAAGAGAGGCCCATTAAGGCCCAATAAGTTCAAGTAAAGCCCAATGTAAACCAAGTAGACCCAGGGAAGGCCAAGGTAGGCCCAGGAAGGCCCAGTGAGGCCCAATTGTATTTGAAAAGCCCAATTGGATTAATTTGGCCAGTAGTAGTCCAATTTGGCCCAATTAGTGATAAATTGGAATTTTTAAAGTGACTTTATTGATCGAAATGATATGTTGTCGAGCCGGAATAAATTATAGGAGTTAGGAATTAAGAAAAATAAAGTCCTAAGTGTTAAATTATTCAAGATTAAACTTGTAATTGATTTTTAGTGGCAATTTTGACTTCTACAAGTCAAAATTCGGTTAATTTGTTAAGGAAATTCGGAATTCCTCTCAATCTGTTACAATTAACCAATTTAATCATGCAATCAATACACATTGATGATGTATAACAGTTACCAACCGTTGATGATCACATAATGATCGAAATTAAGTGAAATAATGACTTGGGGTTAGTAACCGAAATCGGTTGAGATCAATTGGGTATAATACGATGGCAATCAGTTGAATTGAGGATGTCTAAAGATCATTCGGCATTGTTAGAACATCCTTCAAACCACAATTCGATCTCAACAACTCAGGATAGAGGATTTCGATTTGGGGGCGGCCGAGACTCAAGGGTATAATCAAACTACATCGATTCGGCATCAAAGCAAGTAAGTTTTCGATTCTATAACATCTAAAAGTGCCGACAAAGGTTTATCCTTGAGCAATTTCAACTGATAACATCGATTTGATAGAGCTCGAGTAATTAGGGTTCTTATATGATCGGTTTTGGGGATTTCAACCCAAATGAGTTTAATATTCAAATCAATCCACATGGATAGTTTCAGAAGATCCCGAATAAGCTAACACACATGACAATTTCATGTAATGTACACGATTTATTTGATTTCGATTTCTAGGGTTCTAAGTAGAAACGGTTTTGGGGGATTTGATTTCAATGGATTTAAAAATGAAATCAAATGATATGGTAAGCTTCATAAGGTTCCGATCAAACTGTTTATCATAACAATTTCATTTAGAAACATCAAATTCTGTGAATTCGATATTAGGGTTTATGTTAAGAAAATGATTTGGGAATTTCGTATCAAATGGATTGTAGAATCAAATTAAATGTTATCAGTAGTTTCAGACAACCTCGATTAAGAATAATATCGTTTCAATTTGTGTTTTCAATAACGAATTGGATGAATTCGATGTTAGGGTTCATAAGATGAATACGTTTTTGGGGTTTTGATGCAAACTGTTATGATTATCGAAATTGATTAATCAGAGAGGTTCGGAATTTGTAGTCCAATGAAAGCCCTATGGTTTTAGAATTAACTAGTTTCGAATTGAGGACCAATTTGGAGTTTTAAGCTTCGGCTATAGAAGAAAAGGGGAAACCAGCTCATGTGGGTTTAAAAGATTTAATCCCGGATGGTTATTGCGAAACCCTAGCGGGCTGAGATGGTAGATGTGGTGTGTTTGGTGTTGAGGGTCGCGGGTTCGAGTCCCGGCCCAACCATTTTTGGATTTTAAACACTATTTTAGTATTTTGAGCATAACTCTTTCGTTCTAACTCCGTTTTAATCCGTTCAAGTTGCGTTGGAACCGTAACGAGAATACGAACGTGTTGAAATGATAAAATTCATATTTTAGTCCGAACACGAAATCGCGTATAATTACGTTTAATTAAATAAAATCAAATGTGATTTTATTTAAACGATTTCAAAAGCACGCGTACTTCCGTATGCCTAATTATCACACTTTAACATACGTATGTTGATACGTATGTGATTTTAAGCACAAAACGATTATTCGAATAACTTTAGGTTATTGTTTAAATCACAGATTCTTCGTAGAGGATTTCTACGCAGATTCACACGTATTTGATCATTCTGCTATCATCAAAGGTGCGTACACGGCCCCTTTCTTATTTTAAACTGTTTTGGGGGAGAAAACATGTGCAACAAACTATTTTAGATACATATCACTTGCATGAGTTATCTGTTTACATTATGTGACAACATATCAACTTGAAAGTCCTTACACACCTCGAACCGTTTAGTTTGTTGTAATGCAAAGCGTGGTAGTTGGAAATAGATCTATTAGGTTTGACAAACCTCACCTGGTAGATGGGATCTACGCAGGTGTTTGACTGACCAAACACATTTTTACTATTGTTGTGATAGACAATAGTGGCAAGGCGAAAACATGCTATAGCATGGCAACTAGTCAGCTTCGGTGTCGAACACGTATGTAAATAGTTTATATGACTAGCTATCATGACTGTGCAATTGTGATTATGTTATCTACAAACTTGTTATTCAAACTGCTGTTTTGAACTCTATGATTACTTAAAACCTGTGTTATGCACCAACCATTGTGTTGACTTGATTTGCATGTTTTCTCAGGACGCTAAGGCGCGCGTAACAGCTGGCATGGACTAGGAAGATAGAGTCTCATGCATTATAAACTTTGAACATTTGAATTTGAATATTTCAGTATTTTGATTTGTAATGTTTTACTTATCAACAGTTTATTGGTTTTGATTTGAAACGCTTCCGCAATTTTTTGTAAACTCTGAATATTATGTTTTTAAAGACCAACGTATGTTTTGAAATTCATATAGAGGTCTTCGCTATGTCTAATGATCTGAGATCCTGGTTTGTGACATCCCAAACGGTGTGATTCCGTTAGTTGAAAATTGGGGGTGTGACAGATTGGTATCAGAGACATTGGTTATAGCGAACTAGGTTTGCATTTGTAGGCCTAGACTATGACTGTTAGACATTAGACACACATGTTTACACATACTGCTAAGAAATTACATATGACATTATGTAATTGACTTGCTTACGTATTCCATGGCACTGCACTTACATATGATATTATGTAACAGGCATGGCTTCATCATCAGTTCCTTATGTTATCATTGATGATTCCGAGGACGAGGAGCCGATAGTTCCGGCACCACCATCATCACCACCACCACCTATTCCATCACCTCCACCGTATGGGATGGATGACTCAGATCCAGACGAGGATCCAGAGGAGGATCCAGACGAGGATCCAGAGGAGGATCCAGAGGAGGATCCAGATGAGGATCCAGTTGAGGATCCGGAGGAGGCACCATGGGTGAATACTCAGGGACTCTATGCTGCAGGACCATCTACACATCCACCACCCGTACTGGATGCTCCTGAGCCTAAGAGGCGAAGGACAGACGCGGAGGAGATCGCCAAGTTGCGCGAGGACTTGGATGAGACAGAAGACAAGCTTATACAGAGATCTCAGGAGTTATGGGATGCCATTGAGAGGCAAGATGAACTTACCCATCTTGTTCACGATATGCGGGATGAGATGATCAATTTGATTGGTCGTCTAGAAGAGTCAGAGAACCGAGAGGAGATTTTGGCAGGCAGGATTGAAGCTTTAGAGGACTTAGTGGTAGTTGAGAATGAGGAACAGGATGAGGATGAGGAGGAGGAACCAGCACCAGTTGCTGAGTCCGATCCTGAATCCACTGTTGAGGACGATTGATTCTCTTTCTTTTATTTTCTGTTTTGTTTAAACTTATTAGGAACGGGTTGTGTTCCTACATTGGTAGTTTGAAATTTTGTATTTCATTTCAAAAAGTATTGTACTCAAAGAAAGTTTCTATTTATGGAAGAATTATTGTTTGTTTCCAACAACTGTGTTGATTATATTACATGTTGTGTTTGTTGTTTTACTTACACATGTTACATTGGATTTTGACTTCGTGCTAACACTTCTTATAAATAGGAAGCTAATGGCTGAGGGAAACGTACATATGACTGTTGCTGAGCTCAATGAGCTAATCAACAACAGAGTTGCAGAGGCAATCGCACAGTATGCTCAGACTCACAACACAGGGCCACAGGGTCCAGCTGGGGGATTGGTCAATCCACAAGTTTGCACATTCAAGATGTTCTTGGACTGCAAACCTCACAACTTCAAAGGGTCGGAGGGGGCCATAGGACTTCTCCGATGGATTGAAAAGGCGGAGTCTGTGTTCGAAATGTGCAACTGCCCTGATGACAGCAAGGTGAAATTTGCTACTGGAACATTGGAGGGTCCAGCACTGACTTGGTGGAACTCCAATGTTCAGACCCTAGGGTTGGGAGAAGCAAATGCGTTGACCTGGAACAACTTCAAAACTTTGCTACAAGAGGAGTATTGTCCTCGTAGTGAAATGCAGAAGTTGGAGGAGGAGTATTGGCACCTGAAGATGGAGGGGTCAAATATTGAGGAATACACGACCAGATCGCATGAACTGGCCAGACTGCTACCACACATGGCTACTCCAGCCAGTAAGTGGATTGAAAGGTACATTGGAGGACTAGTGCCTCAGATTCAAGGGTTGGTGACTTCAGCAAATCCCACCACTATCCAACAAGCTGTTCGTCTAGCGCATCAGCTTACTGATCAGGCAGTGTTACAGGGAACCCTGCCTAAGCGAACATCTGCTACCAAGGTAGGAGATCACAAGAGAAAGTGGGATAACAACTTCAAGGGTAACAACCAACAGCAGAACAGGAAGCAGGACTCAAACAAGTCCTATCATAATTCCAACAGTGGTCAGCCATCATCATCATCGGGGGGCTATATTGGTAAGCACCCCAAGTGCAACAAGTGTGGTTATCATCATGCGGGTAACCAGTGTGACAGAGCGAAGCGCCAGAGGTGTGGCAAGATTGGGCACGCGGCTAAGGATTGTCGCGGGGAACTGCAGAACAACCATAACAACCAGAACAATAACCAGAACAACGCTCAGAAAGGTTGTTTTGAGTGTGGCAAGATGGGGCATTTTAAGAAAGATTGCCCACAACTTAAGAAAGGCGGGGACAACAATGGTAATGGTAATGGAGGTGGCAACGGTAATGGAAATGGCACCAACAACAACAACAACAACAACAACAACAATGGTGCTAGAGGCAGGGCGTTTGTGATAGGAGGACGTCAAGCGCGGGAGGATCCCAACGTTGTTACGGGTACGTTCCTCTTAAATAGTCACTATGCCTCTATGTTATTTGACACCGGTGCCGACCGGAGTTTTGTATCTAGTTCACTTGCTAAGTCACTAGATGTTAGTCCCACTGCCTTAGATAGTCCATACACTGTGGAATTAGCTGATGGTAAGTTGATTGTAGTAGAAAACATTTATAAGGGATGTATCCTTGATTTGATGGGTCAGACATTAGAGATTGATCTGATGCCTATTGCCTTAGGCAGTTTTGATGTAGTCATTGGCATGGACTGGTTGTCCAAGAACCAGGCTGAAATTGTATGCCATGAAAAGATTGTTCGCATACCTCTTCCGCAGGGGGAGACATTATATGTACAAGGCGAGAAGAGCAGTACGCCACTGCGTCTCATATCTTGTATGAAGGCACACAAATGTCTGCGGAAAGGTCATACAGCAGTTATAGCACTTATAACTGAAAAGCCAGTAGCTGAGAGGAAGCTTGAAGATATACCTGTAGTTTGTGAATTTCCGGAGGTATTTCCAGAAGACTTGCCGGGATTACCGCCTATCAGACAGGTGGAATTCCGAATCGACCTTACACCAGACGCAGCACCGATAGCTAGGGCACCTTATCGACTTGCACCGTCAGAAATGCAAGAGTTATCCACACAATTGCAAGAATTGTTGGATAAGGGTTTCATACGACCTAGTTTTTCACCGTGGGGAGCTCCAGTATTGTTTGTAAAGAAGAAGGACGGAACTTTCCGAATGTGTATCGATTACCGGGAATTGAATAAAGTTACTATCAAGAACCGGTATCCGTTACCTAGGATTGACGATCTGTTCGATCAGTTGCAGGGTTCGAGTTACTACTCGAAGATTGATCTTAGGTCGGGTTATCATCAACTAAGAGTTCAGGAGGAGGATATTCCGAAGACAGCATTTAGGACAAGATATGGTCATTATGAGTTCTTGGTCATGCCATTTGGGTTGACAAACGCTCCAGCTGTATTCATGGATCTCATGAATCGTGTTTGTAAACCTTATCTTGATAAGTTTGTCATTGTTTTCATCGATGACATTCTCATCTATTCAAAATCTGAGGAGGAACACGCTGAACATCTTCGATTACTGTTAGAGCTATTGAAGCAAGAACAACTGTACGCTAAGTTCTCAAAATGTGATTTCTGGATGCGAGAAGTACAGTTCTTGGGTCATATAGTTAATGAAAAGGGTATACATGTTGATCCAGCGAAGATTGAAGCGATTAAGAATTGGGAAGCGCCAAAGACCCCTACCGAGGTACGACAATTCCTTGGTTTGGCGGGTTATTATCGACGATTCATTGAAGGTTTCTCAAAGATCGCTCAACCACTTACAGCTCTGACGCACAAGGGAACAAAGTATAACTGGACGGATAAACAGGAAACTGCATTCCAGTTATTGAAACAGAAGCTCTGCAGTGCACCGATTCTGTCCTTACCGGAAGGAACGGAAGACTTTGCGGTGTATTGTGACGCATCTGGACAGGGTTTAGGATGTGTGTTGATGCAACGGGATAAAGTGATCGCTTATGCTTCCAGACAACTACGAACACATGAAAAGAATTACACTACTCATGACTTGGAGTTAGGAGCAGTGGTTTTTGCTTTGAAGATTTGGAGGCATTACTTGTATGGAACTAAGTGTACCATTTACACTGATCATAAGAGTTTGCAGCATATCTTTGATCAGAAGGAGCTTAATATGAGGCAACGACGATGGGTTGAGTTGTTGAACGATTATGAGTGTGCGATTAAGTATCACCCGGGAAAGGCTAATGTGGTAGCCGATGCTTTGAGCAGAAAAGATACAACGGGAACAAGACGGGTTCGCGCACTTATGATGACAATACATACCGACTTACCTGACAAGGTACACAATGCTCAGATTGAGGCCTTGAAAACGGAAAACTTAGTACCGGAATCTTTACGAGGAATGGAAGAACAATTGAATGTTAAACCTGATGGAATTCGTTATTTCATTGATCGAATGTGGATACCTTTATATGGAGGATTAAGGGAACTCGTGATGGACGAAGCACACAAGTCTAGATATTCAGTCCATCCAGGATCAGACAAGATGTATCACGATTTGAAGGCACTATATTGGTGGCCTCATATGAAAGCTGATATTGCTAAGTACGTTAGCAAATGTTTAACTTGTTCGAAAGTCAAAGTTGAATATCAGAAGCCATCTGGTTTACTGCAACAACCAGAGATACCGATGTGGAAGTGGGAACAGATTTCGATGGATTTTATTACTAAGTTACCCCGTACACCGAGTGGTTGTGATACGATATGGGTAATTGTCGATCGATTAACGAAATCTGCACACTTCTTAGCAATCAAGGAAACTGATAAGATGGAGAAACTGACTCGCATTTACATCAAGGAAGTAGTAGCACGGCATGGTGTGCCAATCTCTATCATATCTGATCGGGATGCCCGATTTACTTCTAACTTTTGGAAATCTCTTCATAAGTCATTAGGGACTCGCTTGGATATGAGTACCGCTTATCACCCACAGACCGACGGTCAAAGTGAACGGACGATTCAAACGCTCGAGGATATGTTACGAGCTTGTGTAATTGACTTTGGTGATAGCTGGGAGAATCACTTACCGTTGGTGGAATTCTCTTACAACAATAGTTATCATACAAGTATTCAAGCAGCACCGTTTGAAGCTTTGTATGGTCGCAAATGTCGTTCACCAGTTTGCTGGGCTGAAATTGGGGACAGTCAGTTAACAGGTCCTGAACTGGTGCACGAGACGACAGAGAAGATAGTCCAAATCCGGAATCGTATGGCAGCGGCTCGGGATCGACAGAAGAGTTATGCAGACAAACGTCGCAAGCCGTTGGAATTTCAAGTAGGAGACCGAGTTCTTCTAAAGGTATCACCTTGGAAAGGTGTGATACGTTTCGGCAAGCGCGGCAAGCTTAGTCCACGCTACGTAGGACCTTTTGAGATTCTGAAAAGGATTGGTCCGGTTGCGTATCAACTCAAACTACCGGATGAACTCAGTGGAGTTCATGATGTGTTTCATGTGTCGAACTTAAAGAAATGTCTTTCTGATGAGACATTGATTGTACCGTTGGAAAAAATACAAGTAGATGAACAACTGCGATTCATTGAAGAACCAGCAGAAATCATGGATCGAGAGGTCAAACAACTAAAACAAAGCAAGATTCCAATAGTCAAAGTTCGATGGAATTCAAGACGTGGTCCTGAATTCACATAGGAACGGGAGGATCAAATGATGAAGAAATATCCTCATCTATTCAAAACATCTACTGCTAACACTGAGAGCGCACGTTAAATTTCGGGACGAAATTTCCTTCAACAAGGGGATGACGTGATGCTTTCACACATCAACACTGCAAATTTCAAACTGTAAGCATAAACGTTTTATTTATTCAATTGATTTTGTTACAGATATTTGTGCTACATTACATTTGATATGTTTTATGTGCTACATTTCATATGTTACATGTTATGGTAGTACATACACGATTGGGTACATACATTTTGCTATGTGCGGGGTTGCATAGTACATTGGTTACATACACTTTGCTATGTGCGGGGTTGCATAGTACAAACAGTTTCAGACACTCACTATGTGTGAGGTTACACAACACAGTATGATCAAACACAAACAGTCACAGTTAGGTGAACTAACTACTGTACACGTAAACAGTCACATTGAAAGATCACAATTGAGTTGTGATGTTGCAAGCATTAGACTTTGTGTGTGAGTACACACAAGCACACAGAATGATCAAATCACACTAACATGTACGATTTAAACTCGTAAGTAGTTTCCTAACTACTCTTAACATTTGCTAATTTTCGGGACGAAAATTCCTTCAACAAGGGGATGATGTGACAATCCGACTTTTCAAGTTAACCTTGTTAACCTTCGTAGGCCCAACAAGGCCAATGAAGGCTCAACAAGACCAATGAAGGCCCAGTAAAGCCAAAGAAGATCCAGTAAGGTCAAGGAAGACTCAACAAGATCAAATTAGGCCCAACAAAGTCTATGTAAGCCCAACAGAGCCAATGTAGGCCCAATAAGCCAAGAGAGGCCCATTAAGGCCCAATAAGTTCAAGTAAAGCCCAATGTAAACCAAGTAGACCCAGGGAAGGCCAAGGTAGGCCCAGGAAGGCCCAGTGAGGCCCAATTGTATTTGAAAAGCCCAATTGGATTAATTTGGCCAGTAGTAGTCCAATTTGGCCCAATTAGTGATAAATTGGAATTTTTAAAGTGACTTTATTGATCGAAATGATATGTTGTCGAGCCGGAATAAATTATAGGAGTTAGGAATTAAGAAAAATAAAGTCCTAAGTGTTAAATTATTCAAGATTAAACTTGTAATTGATTTTTAGTGGCAATTTTGACTTCTACAAGTCAAAATTCGGTTAATTTGTTAAGGAAATTCGGAATTCCTCTCAATCTGTTACAATTAACCAATTTAATCATGCAATCAATACACATTGATGATGTATAACAGTTACCAACCGTTGATGATCACATAATGATCGAAATTAAGTGAAATAATGACTTGGGGTTAGTAACCGAAATCGGTTGAGATCAATTGGGTATAATACGATGGCAATCAGTTGAATTGAGGATGTCTAAAGATCATTCGGCATTGTTAGAACATCCTTCAAACCACAATTCGATCTCAACAACTCAGGATAGAGGATTTCGATTTGGGGGCGGCCGAGACTCAAGGGTATAATCAAACTACATCGATTCGGCATCAAAGCAAGTAAGTTTTCGATTCTATAACATCTAAAAGTGCCGACAAAGGTTTATCCTTGAGCAATTTCAACTGATAACATCGATTTGATAGAGCTCGAGTAATTAGGGTTCTTATATGATCGGTTTTGGGGATTTCAACCCAAATGAGTTTAATATTCAAATCAATCCACATGGATAGTTTCAGAAGATCCCGAATAAGCTAACACACATGACAATTTCATGTAATGTACACGATTTATTTGATTTCGATTTCTAGGGTTCTAAGTAGAAACGGTTTTGGGGGATTTGATTTCAATGGATTTAAAAATGAAATCAAATGATATGGTAAGCTTCATAAGGTTCCGATCAAACTGTTTATCATAACAATTTCATTTAGAAACATCAAATTCTGTGAATTCGATATTAGGGTTTATGTTAAGAAAATGATTTGGGAATTTCGTATCAAATGGATTGTAGAATCAAATTAAATGTTATCAGTAGTTTCAGACAACCTCGATTAAGAATAATATCGTTTCAATTTGTGTTTTCAATAACGAATTGGATGAATTCGATGTTAGGGTTCATAAGATGAATACGTTTTTGGGGTTTTGATGCAAACTGTTATGATTATCGAAATTGATTAATCAGAGAGGTTCGGAATTTGTAGTCCAATGAAAGCCCTATGGTTTTAGAATTAACTAGTTTCGAATTGAGGACCAATTTGGAGTTTTAAGCTTCGGCTATAGAAGAAAAGGGGAAACCAGCTCATGTGGGTTTAAAAGATTTAATCCCGGATGGTTATTGCGAAACCCTAGCGGGCTGAGATGGTAGATGTGGTGTGTTTGGTGTTGAGGGTCGCGGGTTCGAGTCCCGACCCAACCATTTTTGGATTTTAAACACTATTTTAGTATTTTGAGCATAACTCTTTCGTTCTAACTCCGTTTTAATCCGTTCAAGTTGCGTTGGAACCGTAACGAGAATACGAACGTGTTGAAATGATAAAATTCATATTTTAGTCCGAACACGAAATCGCGTATAATTACGTTTAATTAAATAAAATCAAATGTGATTTTATTTAAACGATTTCAAAAGCACGCGTACTTCCGTATGCCTAATTATCACACTTTAACATACGTATGTTGATACGTATGTGATTTTAAGCACAAAACGATTATTCGAATAACTTTAGGTTATTGTTTAAATCACAGATTCTTCGTAGAGGATTTCTACGCAGATTCACACGTATTTGATCATTCTGCTATCATCAAAGGTGCGTACACGGCCCCTTTCTTATTTTAAACTGTTTTGGGGGAGAAAACATGTGCAACAAACTATTTTAGATACATATCACTTGCATGAGTTATCTGTTTACATTATGTGACAACATATCAACTTGAAAGTCCTTACACACCTCGAACCGTTTAGTTTGCTGTAATGCAAAGCGTGGTAGTTGGAAATAGATCTATTAGGTTTGACAAACCTCACCTGGTAGATGGGATCTACGCAGGTGTTTGACTGACCAAACACATTTTTACTATTGTTGTGATAGACAATAGTGGCAAGGCGAAAACATGCTATAGCATGGCAACTAGTCAGCTTCGGTGTCGAACACGTATGTAAATAGTTTATATGACTAGCTATCATGACTGTGCAATTGTGATTATGTTATCTACAAACTTGTTATTCAAACTGCTGTTTTGAACTCTATGATTACTTAAAACCTGTGTTATGCACCAACCATTGTGTTGACTTGATTTGCATGTTTTCTCAGGACGCTAAGGCGCGCGTAACAGCTGGCATGGACTAGGAAGATAGAGTCTCATGCATTATAAACTTTGAACATTTGAATTTGAATATTTCAGTATTTTGATTTGTAATGTTTTACTTATCAACAGTTTATTGGTTTTGATTTGAAACGCTTCCGCAATTTTTTGTAAACTCTGAATATTATGTTTTTAAAGACCAACGTATGTTTTGAAATTCATATAGAGGTCTTCGCTATGTCTAATGATCTGAGATCCTGGTTTGTGACATCCCAAACGGTGTGATTCCGTTAGTTGAAAATTGGGGGTGTGACACTTTCACTCCAACTGCTCTCCCTTTCGACGACCTCTAAACTACCATTTTCACTCTGATTACTGTCCCTTGCAACAAAATCTAAACTATAATTTATTTCCCTTTGATTTCCATTGTTAAGTTTTGGTATATAAGGGTGAATGCTACGTTAGGGTTCGTCAGGCGGGATGTGATACGAACCCAGTTACCATATATGAATCACGCCGGAACGATAGTCTACGGTTACTTCATTTAACATCCTGGTATGCAAATTTATTTGTTTTAATTAATCAAAAAAAAATACTAAGTTTCATATACACAATCTGGTTTGCAGCTTTTTATATTTTGCTTATGATTCTTTGGGTTAAACAAACAATCTTTATGCGGAATCTAAAATACAATTTCTTTCCCCTTGATTTTCAAGGTAATTTTTGGTATCTACGGGTGAATGCTAAGTTAGGGTTCATGAAGCTAGATGTCACATTCTATACTTCTATAATAAAAGAGTAACAAATTTGTCACTTGTCACATTCTTACACTACTAATGCCACATGTCACCATCTTATACTACAATTGACACATGTCAACACCTTATCATTCCACTTAATTCTCTCTCCTATTAAATAATTATATTTCCTCTCTCTTATTATATAAATAATTATAATACTAACAACTAACATATTATTTATCTTATTATAATAAAGCACACTTTATAAATTTTTTTTATAAGAAATGAAATTCTCTAAAATCAAAACTTTTTAAGTAAGAAATATTTTATTTTCAATAAACAAAATTTATGTAAAAAACAAGTTATCTTAAAAAATGATTTTTTTTTAAAATAAAATATATTATAAAATGATTTTTTAAACAATAAGATTTTTATCATCCAATGACGTTTTTTAATTTAATATTTTATATTAAATCTGCGTAATACACGGGTTAATAACGTAGTGCAATATATACAAGTATTCTAAAAGCATAATATTCCGTTTATTTAACCCGTGTATCACACGGGATTTAACCTAGTAAATTATATAAATTAAAAAAATAAATAAAACTGTACAAAATCAAGAGACCCAATCTAACAATGCTCATGAGGATACGCTAAAAATGAAGAAAAACAAAACTGCTATAATATTTAATTCAAATTCGGATGTAGTTTATATCTAAATCAAGATCTACGTAGATATTAAATACCAAAGGGACTTTGTCCTAGTGATACTCCATGAGTTCAAATCTCATCCAAGGCATATTAGGGCTGAGGGGGTCGGGGGGTTCCAAAATGGTATCCTACTGGGGTGGGCTACCCTGGGTTCAGGTGTTGCCATATGATCCGGGTTCCGAGTCTTCGAGCTGGGTGATATCCTGGATCCAAGGTATTGCTGGTCAAAAAAAAAACGTAGATATTATATAATTTTTGCTTGTAACCAAATAATTGAATCCGCAAAAAACTTGAATAATGTTTTAAGGAAATGCAATGAAGTAAACTTGTAAGCAGAAAAAACAAACCTCAAAACAACAGAATCACTTTCATTCTGATTTTGTTTAAAGTTGATATATTAAAACTTTGAAGCAACTACTCATGTAACCTCAATCAGATGTTGGATTACTTTGCATTAGCCGAATCAAGCAAACTTTTAGAAGTAAAGAGAGATGCAAAATTAAACGTGCCATTGGTTTTTGATGTGATCAACTCTAATCGTATAATATTTGTTACGCTAACTCGTCCCTGTCGTTCAAAATTAAGTCATTAAATCATATAGTTTGAAATGCTAGACGTAAAAAACTGATTTGAACTTATAATGTAATAGAATAAGAAGTAATTGATATCTTTGAAAAAGGTCAAAGTGCCTAAATACACATATGACAAAAACAATGAGTCCTTTCTTAATTCTAAATATGTATGCAATTATATATTACTTGGCATAAATACATATCCTCATATGAGACCACAAAGTAAGGTTAAGAATCCCAATGGGAATAGCTATAAAAAAATCACACAAAGTGAATGCCATGTAGTAAATAATAAATGTAGGATGTTTCGTACCTTAAAGATATTTACTTCTTGCAAATCAATACACTCTCCAACATTCTTGCAAGTGTTTTCCATCTGCACAAATATGAATAACATGCATTGAATATACATGCAAAAAAAACAAAGAAAAGAAAAACCTTATATCTAAAAGACCAAGCCATATGCATCTCTTTATCAGATTCAATATAGGCATCTCTATCAGATGTAGTTGAAATGCTTTGGCCTATTTGGTCTGATATGGTACCAAGCCAGGAAAACATTATGACAATTGACAGCAACAATGGTGCACTTAATGCATTAGATTCTAGTATATATATTAATTCTTCCTTTATAGTGAATGTTATATGATCATCTTTAACAACATTAGGACCACGAGGTAGAATATCACCAAAGTCATGCTTTTTGTTATCTAGTTCACATTTATAATTATGGCAATATACAGATAAAAAAAGTCTCATTAGAAACATGGAATTGCCAACATATTAAAAAACCATAATAAAAAAAACATCTAAACGTAGCTGTTCAATCAAGGTTTTTCAACCTTCACTAAAAGTAGTATATATCATTCTCACAGAACATTGTAACCATAAACCAATCAACTATACACTAAAAGGTAGGACTATATGGAATCAAGAAACACAAATTAGGTTTACTGAAGCAGATTATGGACAATTGAAATAAGTGTAATCTTTCATAATGGTACTTAGAATGAAGGCAAATAATTACGAATTCATAAAGACAAAATCAAATGAAAATATATAGTTTAAAAATCAAAATAAAACATGGAGATGAGCCTGATCATTCGATTCACTTGGCTCCAACAATGTTGAAGGTTGTCCAAAATAGAGATGGAAAAAGTTTTGCAATCTCATCTGAAAAAAATTGATCCACAAAAGTTAAATTAAAATCTTTTTATATCCTTCTTTTCAATCCCAAAAAAAAACATAAAGTGAATACATTCTTAGCAAAACAAAGTGACTAAAAGTTTTGTAGTCTCATGTTTCATGTTCCTACGGCTATTACCACATATCTTGCACAGTCATTAGGTTTTGGATGGTCAAGGGAAAATGACAGGGTCTAAAGTAAATCGTTATCAATTTCAAAGTTTCATATGTTGTTCGATCTTCGTTGATCAAAACACGACACTAAAAATCAAATATTACAAGAAGCTTTCATCCATGAATTGATGAACAGATAATCCAAACTTAATTTGATGAAATTGATAATCAAGAGACATTTACGTGTGAGTGAAATCCAACCTTGGTAGATTGCGTGGAACAGATCTTGTGCTTGAAGATAGAAACGAATGCAGCATCATCAATTGAGAGAGAGACGTCGTTGATAAACAATGAAATCAAACCTTGGCAGATTGGGTGTAACAGATCTTGTGCTTGAAGACAACCGAATGAGGCATCGTTGATTGAGAGAGAAACCATTGATGTGAGGATTAGGGTTACAAAGATGCAATTTGGGATTTGAAAAGAAACGGCTGATGTGAGAATTAGGGTTAGATTGTGGATCCGCGTGGGTCAAAAAAACGGGTACATGATCCGCGTCTTTTTTTTTTTATGTGAGAACTGAAAACACACCATAACATGCCATGTGGCATGATTAGGTTTTAATCCAATTAATTCTTGCCACGTGTCATATAATGGAACCAGAGAATGACATGTGGCATATTGTTATTGTTTTATTAGAGAGTATAGAATAAGAAGTAATTGATATCTTTGAAAAAAGGTCAAAGTGCCTAAATACACATATGACAAAAACAATGAGTCCTTTCTTAATTCTAAATATGTATGCAATTATATATTACTTGGCATAAATACATATCCTCATATGAGACCACAAAGTAAGGTTAAGAATCCCAATGGGAATAGCTATAAAAAAATCACACAAAGTGAATGCCATGTAGTAAATAATAAATGTAGGATGTTTCGTACCTTAAAGATATTTACTTCTTGCAAATCAATACACTCTCCAACATTCTTGCAAGTGTTTTCCATCTGCACAAATATGAATAACATGCATTGAATATACATGCAAAAAAAACAAAGAAAAGAAAAACCTTATATCTAAAAGACCAAGCCATATGCATCTCTTTATCAGATTCAATATAGGCATCTCTATCAGATGTAGTTGAAATGCTTTGGCCTATTTGGTCTGATATGGTACCAAGCCAGGAAAACATTATGACAATTGACAGCAACAATGGTGCACTTAATGCATTAGATTCTAGTATATATATTAATTCTTCCTTTATAGTGAATGTTATATGATCATCTTTAACAACATTAGGACCACGAGGTAGAATATCACCAAAGTCATGCTTTTTGTTATCTAGTTCACATTTATAATTATGGCAATATACAGATAAAAAAAGTCTCATTAGAAACATGGAATTGCCAACATATTAAAAAACCATAATAAAAAAAACATCTAAACGTAGCTGTTCAATCAAGGTTTTTCAACCTTCACTAAAAGTAGTATATATCATTCTCACAGAACATTGTAACCATAAACCAATCAACTATACACTAAAAGGTAGGACTATATGGAATCAAGAAACACAAATTAGGTTTACTGAAGCAGATTATGGACAATTGAAATAAGTGTAATCTTTCATAATGGTACTTAGAATGAAGGCAAATAATTACGAATTCATAAAGACAAAATCAAATGAAAATATATAGTTTAAAAATCAAAATAAAACATGGAGATGAGCCTGATCATTCGATTCACTTGGCTCCAACAATGTTGAAGGTTGTCCAAAATAGAGATGGAAAAAGTTTTGCAATCTCATCTGAAAAAAATTGATCCACAAAAGTTAAATTAAAATCTTTTTATATCCTTCTTTTCAATCCCAAAAAAAAACATAAAGTGAATACATTCTTAGCAAAACAAAGTGACTAAAAGTTTTGTAGTCTCATGTTTCATGTTCCTACGGCTATTACCACATATCTTGCACAGTCATTAGGTTTTGGATGGTCAAGGGAAAATGACAGGGTCTAAAGTAAATCATTATCAATTTCAAAGTTTCATATGTTGTTCGATCTTCGTTGATCAAAACACGACACTAAAAATCAAATATTACAAGAAGCTTTCATCCATGAATTGATGAACAGATAATCCAAACTTAATTTGATGAAATTGATAATCAAGAGACATTTACGTGTGAGTGAAATCCAACCTTGGTAGATTGCGTGGAACAGATCTTGTGCTTGAAGATAGAAACGAATGCAGCATCATCAATTGAGAGAGAGACGTCGTTGATAAACAATGAAATCAAACCTTGGCAGATTGGGTGTAACAGATCTTGTGCTTGAAGACAACCGAATGAGGCATCGTTGATTGAGAGAGAAACCATTGATGTGAGGATTAGGGTTACAAAGATGCAATTTGGGATTTGAAAAGAAACGGCTGATGTGAGAATTAGGGTTAGATTGTGGATCCGCGTGGGTCAAAAAAACGGGTACATGATCCGCGTCTTTTTTTTTTTATGTGAGAACTGAAAACACACCATAACATGCCATGTGGCATGATTAGGTTTTAATCCAATTAATTCTTGCCACGTGTCATATAATGGAACCAGAGAATGACATGTGGCATATTGTTATTGTTTTATTAGAGAGTATAGAATAAGAAGTAATTGATATCTTTGAAAAAAGGTCAAAGTGCCTAAATACACATATGACAAAAACAATGAGTCCTTTCTTAATTCTAAATATGTATGCAATTATATATTACTTGGCATAAATACATATCCTCATATGAGACCACAAAGTAAGGTTAAGAATCCCAATGGGAATAGCTATAAAAAAATCACACAAAGTGAATGCCATGTAGTAAATAATAAATGTAGGATGTTTCGTACCTTAAAGATATTTACTTCTTGCAAATCAATACACTCTCCAACATTCTTGCAAGTGTTTTCCATCTGCACAAATATGAATAACATGCATTGAATATACATGCAAAAAAAACAAAGAAAAGAAAAACCTTATATCTAAAAGACCAAGCCATATGCATCTCTTTATCAGATTCAATATAGGCATCTCTATCAGATGTAGTTGAAATGCTTTGGCCTATTTGGTCTGATATGGTACCAAGCCAGGAAAACATTATGACAATTGACAGCAACAATGGTGCACTTAATGCATTAGATTCTAGTATATATATTAATTCTTCCTTTATAGTGAATGTTATATGATCATCTTTAACAACATTAGGACCACGAGGTAGAATATCACCAAAGTCATGCTTTTTGTTATCTAGTTCACATTTATAATTATGGCAATATACAGATAAAAAAAGTCTCATTAGAAACATGGAATTGCCAACATATTAAAAAACCATAATAAAAAAAACATCTAAACGTAGCTGTTCAATCAAGGTTTTTCAACCTTCACTAAAAGTAGTATATATCATTCTCACAGAACATTGTAACCATAAACCAATCAACTATACACTAAAAGGTAGGACTATATGGAATCAAGAAACACAAATTAGGTTTACTGAAGCAGATTATGGACAATTGAAATAAGTGTAATCTTTCATAATGGTACTTAGAATGAAGGCAAATAATTACGAATTCATAAAGACAAAATCAAATGAAAATATATAGTTTAAAAATCAAAATAAAACATGGAGATGAGCCTGATCATTCGATTCACTTGGCTCCAACAATGTTGAAGGTTGTCCAAAATAGAGATGGAAAAAGTTTTGCAATCTCATCTGAAAAAAATTGATCCACAAAAGTTAAATTAAAATCTTTTTATATCCTTCTTTTCAATCCCAAAAAAAAACATAAAGTGAATACATTCTTAGCAAAACAAAGTGACTAAAAGTTTTGTAGTCTCATGTTTCATGTTCCTACGGCTATTACCACATATCTTGCACAGTCATTAGGTTTTGGATGGTCAAGGGAAAATGACAGGGTCTAAAGTAAATCATTATCAATTTCAAAGTTTCATATGTTGTTCGATCTTCGTTGATCAAAACACGACACTAAAAATCAAATATTACAAGAAGCTTTCATCCATGAATTGATGAACAGATAATCCAAACTTAATTTGATGAAATTGATAATCAAGAGACATTTACGTGTGAGTGAAATCCAACCTTGGTAGATTGCGTGGAACAGATCTTGTGCTTGAAGATAGAAACGAATGCAGCATCATCAATTGAGAGAGAGACGTCGTTGATAAACAATGAAATCAAACCTTGGCAGATTGGGTGTAACAGATCTTGTGCTTGAAGACAACCGAATGAGGCATCGTTGATTGAGAGAGAAACCATTGATGTGAGGATTAGGGTTACAAAGATGCAATTTGGGATTTGAAAAGAAACGGCTGATGTGAGAATTAGGGTTAGATTGTGGATCCGCGTGGGTCAAAAAAACGGGTACATGATCCGCGTCTTTTTTTTTTTATGTGAGAACTGAAAACACACCATAACATGCCATGTGGCATGATTAGGTTTTAATCCAATTAATTCTTGCCACGTGTCATATAATGGAACCAGAGAATGACATGTGGCATATTGTTATTGTTTTATTAGAGAGTATAGATTTATAATGAATACCTCTGCGATTATAATAAGCTCTTTAATAAAGGAATTTTTAAATTTAATTATTTGTAATACATATATTTTTAACCTAGCTAGTTTGCATATATAATTTCCGTTTAAAATAAACAAATTATTTTCACAAATAAAGATTTACCACTCATATGAAAATATGTTATGTTTTTAAAGTATCTTAAAATTTGTTTCATGTGTATAAATTAATTATATAAATTTGCTGTTCAAAAAAAATTATATATATATATAGGAGAAGGATCAAATGTTAAGCCTTCCTTATTGCGATAACCGTATAACACTAGCATTTTTTGCGTTTTTTGCCCGAGTCTTTTTTTTTCTTTTTTTCATTGTCTTTATTATACATAAATAGGGGGGTTTTCTTCTTGTGTTTTTGCTAATTCATCACCATTTAGAAGTTATTTACAACTGTAAGTAACTGTAACGACTTACAGTTACTTACATTACGTATCTGATGGAAGTGTGATATAAGTAACTGTAAGTCGTTACAGTTACTTACGGTTGTAAATAACTTCTAAATGGTGATGAATTAGCAAAAACACAAGAAGGAAACCCCCTATTTATGTATAATAAAGACCATGAAAAAAAGAAAAAAAAAGATTAGGGCAAAAAACGCAAAAAATGCTAGGGTTATACGGTTATCGCAATAAGGAAGGGTTAACAAAGGAACCATCCCCTATATATATATGACATTTTTTCAAAATTTTTTCATTTTCTTCTATTTCTACTATCAAATAAAAATAATTACATTCAATTTAGTAGATAATATTGTTACTTAATAGGTCATATTTTTTTATATTTTTTAAAAAGCACCTTTAGAAATATATAATATGCTATTTAAAATAAGGAATAACTTTGTAAAATGTAACCAATTTTTCATTTTATTTCAATTAAGTCACTCAACTTTTTTGGTCCTAATTAAGTCATTCAAGTTACTTTTATGCTTGAATTCTATGTTTTTAACTTAAATAGTAGGTAATACATGTTGATATAAGTTTGAATGAATAACTTTTATTTATTTGAAATATTCACTATTACACGTATGTATTTTTTAATTTATAATGAATACCTCTGCGATTATAATAAGCTCTTTAATAAAGGAATTTTTAAATTCAATTATTTGTAATACATATATTTTTAACCTAGCTAGTTTGCATATATAATTTCCGTTTAAAATAAACAAATTATTTTCACAAATAAAGATTTACCACTCATATGAAAATATGTTATGTTTTTAAAGTATCTTAAAATTTGTTTCATGTGTATAAATTAATTATATAAATTTGCTGTTCAAAAAAAAATTATATATATATATATATATATATATATATGACATTTTTTCAAAATTTTTTCATTTTCTTCTATTTCTACCATCAAATAAAAATAATTACATTCAATTTAGTAGATAATATTGTTACTTAATAGGTCATATTTTTTTATATTTTTTAAAAACCATCTTTAGAAATATATAATATGCTATTTAAAATAAGGAATAACTTTGTAAAATGTAACCAATTTTTCATTTTATTTCAATTAAGTCACTCAACTTTTTTCGTCCTAATTAAGTCATTCAAGTTACTTTTATATTTGAATTCTATGTTTTTAACTTAAATAGTATGTAATACATGTTGATATAAATTTGAGTGAATAATTTTTTTTAAAAAAACTAATTGACTGATTTGAATCAATAATTATTAATTTTAACTAATATCTAACAAAGAACAAAAAATTATTAATTTATAATTGCTTATTCAAGTAAGTCATTTTTAAAAAAAAATTATTCACTAAAACTTATATCAACATATATTACTTACAATTTAGGTTAAAAACATAGAATTCAAACACAAAAATAACTTGAATGACTTAATTGGGACAAAAAAAAGTTTGAGTGACTTGATTGGAACAAAATGAAAAGTTGATTATATGTGTACGAAGTTTTTCTTTAAAATAATTAACTTTTAAGTTAATTATTTAATCTATGTAATACACATGTTTTTAAGCTAGCTAATTTACATATATAATTGCCATTTTAAATAAACATATATAATATATTTTTAGAAAGTTATTTTCATTTATGCAAAAGTAGAAATTATATATATATATATATATAGGGAGAGGTTCAAATGTTAACCCTCCCTTATAGCGTTAACCGCTTAACCCTAGCGTTTTTTGCCCGAATCTTAAAATTTTTTTTTCATGGTTTTTATTATGTAAAAATAGGGGGGGTTTCTTTTTTGTGTTTTTGCTAATTCATCACCGTTTAAAAGTTATTGTAAGTGTAAGTTACTTACACTTACTTACATTTACTGCATCAGATACGGTTTTGTAAGTAAGTGTAAGTAACTTACACTTACAATAACTTCTAAACGGTGATGAATTAGCAAAAACACAAAAAAGAAACCCCCCTTATTTTTGCAAAATAAAAACCATGAAAAAAAAAAATTTAAGATTCGGGCAAAAAACGCTAGGGTTAAGCGGTTAACGCTATAAGGGAGGGTTAACAATGGAACCTTCCCCTATATATATATATATATATATATATATATATATATATATATATATATATATATGGACGCCGGTGAATTCAACCAACTCCAACATCCGTCTAAATTCATCAAGAATATATCATGACCTTTTAGATTAGGCGGTTACATCAATTAAGTAGCGGATTTCAGCGATTTATGGCGGTTTTCAGCGGTTTATGATGGTTTTCAGCGGTTTATGGCAGTTTTCCAGTTACCGTACGGATCATTGACACATGTTCCATGTCTTGACACATGTCACATGTCTCGAGTTATGTAATTTGATAATACTTGGTTTACTATCAAATTTTTAAAGACATTAGAAAATAATAGAAATGTGTGATGACTACAATTCAATTGCACGAGGTGTATTACTTGTACTGTATAATCCATTTCCACTGGCCCAAAAATGGACACGAATAAAATTGAACTACGATTAAAACTGAAAAAATGAATTAATTAATTAACTAAATTATAATAACAATATATCTGGCTACCAGACGAAAACTAGTTTATTGTGGTTGCTCCATAAAAATCAAATCACACTACATTCATAAAAAAAGAAAAAGAAAAAAAAGATAGCAATTACGTAACAAACGAGTTAAAGCTCCCGCTATGGATTTATGATTTGAATGTTATAAAAAGTTCATTAAAAACAGTGGTTGGTTAAACAACTCATTTGGAGCTTGAAATAGACTTGGATCTAATAAAAAAAACGTTTTTTTCATGAGAACATATGTAACAAGCAATAAGTTTACATGTTATATGATAAAAAATAAAAACAAAAATTCCACACAAAAAACCAAAATTAAGTACAAAAAATCAAAAATTTAATATAAAAATTAAAAATTGAGTACAAAAAGCAAAAGTAAAGTACCAAAAAAATGTAGTACAAAAAATACATAATAAAAAAGAAAACAGTACAAAAAATAAAAACTTAGCATAAAAAATAAGATGTTATACTTAATTTATCTTTTATTATTTTTATTTTTAACATGTCACATGTCAAACTATTATTAGATTTTACTATTTTTAGGTTAAATTTCATTGTTATTAGATCAATCCCTTTATATAGTTTCACACTTTCACTCAAACAGTCTCGAGAAAAACAATATGACTATACGAGACAAACTCATTTAATTTGTGGTGCTAATTACATATTTATTAGAGGCATTTATATTTTTTTTGAACGGCTTTAGGCTGAACGACTGATTTAAGCCCAAATGGGCACACATCCAAGGGCAGGCCCAGTTGTCACCTCTTCACCCACCAGATAAGCGGGAACCGGATAAATCCGTAAACTCTCTCCCCTGCTCAGGTTTGAACCCCTGACCTCAATGAGGTGCAGCTTCTCCCATTCATTGCAATTCCGCTAGGCTGGAAGCCCTTTGGTTATTAGGAACATTTATCTAGTACTAAAAAGATCTTGTTTGTGAGGAGAAATCAATGTTCAATTTTGTACGTGATTTTATGCGTTTGTCACAACTTATAGGTGCATGCTTATATACTTTCTATCCCCTGTGGTAGTGTGGCCCGTTTTGTCCCTCTCTTCACGAGTTTTCGTACCATCCTTTCTCTTTCTCTGGTGCTGCTTCCGACCATGAATGGTAGGGTTGTAAACGAACCGAACAAACACGAATGAGCCCTTGTTCATGTTCGTTTAACTTTTGACTTGTTCACAAACGGTTCACGAACACTAACCGAACGAAATTCTTGTTCATGTTCGTTCATTAAGTAATTTTGCTTGTTCACAAATGGTTCATGAACGCTAACGAACACATATTATTTAAATAATAAAAATCAACATTCTTAAAATCAAGCTAGATAATCATTTATAAATATATAAATTAAAATATTATAGTATTAAACTAAAAGTAACTTAAATATTATGGTATGAAACTAAAAATAAAAAAATTTAAAATACACAAAACATTTAATGAATATAAATAATAAATGAACTTAACCGAACATAAACGAACATAAACGAACATGTTGCTGAACGTTCACGAAACATTGGTCTTGGGATGGACTGATAATGATGATGTTGTTGTTACTTTATTTCAAATTGGGAAGCAAAGACAGTTGTGGTGATGATCGTCATTGAGAAAATATGAAAGGTTTCAATTCGATTGTTATTTTCTTTTTCCTATTTGGGATTTTGATCAAGTAAGTAACTTGATTTCCTCTCCGTTCATAAATCTGTTTATGATATGCACCTCAATTTGTTGTCAGTAAAGTAGTGTTCTTGATTTTACGTACGATAACCATACCCCATTAACTTTCTTAATCAAGTATGTTGTAGGGGTGTAGTGATTTTATGTTCTAACAAATGTTTTAGGCTCTTTCAATCAGTTCTAATAACAAAATGCTAAAGTACCAAATATTGATGCCAATGTTTAACTGCTTAAAAAATTGATAGTAATTCTTTTTCATACACACAAAGTGCACATTGTCTAGCTGATTAAGCTTAACTTACAAAAGCTATAGGATGTTTACCATGCATTAAAACAACACCTAACCCTCTAGATGTTTGCATATGTTTCAATAACAAACTCTTGAGTCAAATCAGGTAGAGCTAACATTGGGCCTGAATTAAAGGTAACTTTAATACATCAAAAGCTTCTTGAGCTTCTTTTGACCACAAAAAGCATTTTTCCTTAACATATTTGCCAAAGGCTTGTCAATATTCCATAAGAAGAATTGAAGAAATAAATATTCTATAATAGCCCATTAAGCCTAAAAAACTCAAAGTTGCTTCACTCTATGATAGCCCATTTAGCCCAAATATTCAACTTTGGAAACAATAAAAGTACATTTGGATCTTCTAGCCGATTTAGCCCAAATATTCACTTTGATCAAACAGATTAAGAAGATCATGTCTATGTGATTTCCAATTAAGTTTAACCTAAAATTATAGTGAATCTATTAACCTATACCCGGAAGTGATTACCTTTTCCTTAATTGTTTTTAAAATCATTAATCATAATCATTGCTTGAACATTTTCTCAATTCAATTCAATTTTAAGTTTACATTTTCTTTGTTTAATCAAGTGATTTATTAAAGCTTAGCACTTTTCAAGGATTCTTTGAGGAGAAGACATAACTTACCCGTGCTATAGTCATAAGTAGCTAAGTCATTTTTACATTGTTTTTGATTGACCTATGACACATCGATCAATTATCATCACCATAACACTTAAACATAAATAAAATCTTACACGCATGTCATGTTCTTGAAACAAAAGTTTCTACATATAGAAATATATGAACAAAAATTCCATTTTATCATATATAACCTATCCCATATATCAATAACATCATCCTTATGCACAAACCATCATTTAAATTCTCATATAATACCCAAAATATCATCAATCAATATTTTATATCATCAAAGTTACTATTTATAGTAACATGCATCTATAACCACCAAAGGACACCAATACATCAAATTGACCATCTCAAAACTTTAAATCAGTAATCAAGACACTAAAAACACATTTCAAAGTCCACAAAGTCGTGCATGAGCCAAGTTTAGTGCTGCATGTGAGTTTTAGTGATTGCATGTGTGATTTAGAGGTGTTTTAGTGCAAATGAACATGTAAGACTACCTCCAAGGGCTCTTGAAGGTTGATTTAGTGCAAGAACAAAGGTCTTAAGGCTCTAGAAGTCTCTGATGGTGGTCCTCCAGTTGTTACAAGAATATGGTGATGGTGAATGGTCCTTCCAAGCTTTCTCTAACCTTCAAGTGTTCAAGAACAACTCCCCTTAGCATCTGGATGTGGATGATGCTGTTGGTAGATGATTTTGGTCGGGTTTACAGTGTCTTAGTCGAGGGATTTGGTAAAGAACTTATGTGAAGTGAAGGGGGTTGGTATTTATAAGATTTTAGGCTTCTGGAGGCCTTCGCATACCGCCAAGAGGCTACCCCGAAATTCCTTGCATACCACCAAGGACAAAATAGTCGGGTACTCCTCCAGTTAATGCCGCGTATTGCCAAAGTGGAAGTTGATCGGTCGTGGCTTACCGCGAAGCTTTTCGGTTAAATTCAAATTACCTGCCCATCCTTCGCGTACCGCGATGGGTCCTGGGTAGATCCATTTGGTTTTTTTATATGTTTGATTTGTTTTTCATCCTATTTTTGTTATCGTTTATCGTTTTTTGACATTCGTCTTGATTTCGGTTGTTATGTGCTCACATATTATTCATTATTTTTTGTTTGCATTATTTGGTCGATATATCACCAACGTTCGTGAGCTCGAGACACGTGTGTGCGTTTCCGGTAATTCTTCGAATTACAGTGCGATGTGATTGTGTTTGAATTATCGTGCCACGTGTCACACTAAATTAAAGCAATTCTAGTGCCACATATGTAATAATAATATAAAATATTATTCAATTAAATCAAATGCTGACTTGAAATTTGCTGGGTGTCACATAATCCAAAAGGAAGAACCAAAAATTCAAACAATCCTTGATGAGTTTTGAAAAAAATCTTATAAATATCCACTTCATTCATCCTTATCTGATGGTACCTAGAACACAAATCCATCTTTAACAATACTTTTGCCTCACCCAATTCCTCAAATAGTCTTCAATAAGAGGAATAAGAAATTTGTTTTTTATAGTATGATGGTTTAATTTCTGATAATATACGCATAACCTTCATGTTCCATCTTTTTTTTTCCACCAAGACAACAGGAGATGCAAATGAACTGACCATGTCTAATAATTCCCATATCTAACATTTCTTGAACCATTTTTTCAATAATATCCTTCTGACCCATAGGATATCAATAAGCTTTTTGATTAATAGTGACAGCTTCATCCACCAATTGTATCTTATGATTGCAGCTTCTATCAGGAGTTAGTAAAGTAGCTTCTTTCAGGAGTTAGTTAGTAACAACAGATGTTTAATGTTTTCAGTATCCTGATCGACACACCTTTGCTTGATGCTAGAAAGATTCTTCAGAAGTTCCCTGCACAAAAAAATTGTAAATAACCATAAGACTATCTTTGGTAAGCATATGAGATAACTTCTTAATAGAACATAATGAAATACCACTCCTAGTTACTCCTTTGAACACTATAGTTTTTGTATCCACCTTGAATTGCATGGTTAAATTCTTGAAATTCCACACAATATCATCCAAGGTTTGTAGCAACTGTATTCCTAAGATCATATCATAATTGTCCAATGGTAATAATACAACATCAGTTCTAAACCAAGCACCCTGCATTAACCATTGGAAATTTTTACATAATTGGTTACACTCAAGCTCTTTACCAATAGCAACATTGACTTTCATCAAAGATACTTCCTGAGTAGGACAACACAATTTTTCATCCAACTTTGAATTCACAAAATTATGGTTAGAGCCTGAATCAATCAGAATTCGCATTTGTCTTGTTCCAACCAGTGGCGGAGCTTGAAAAAAAGTTCGGAGGGGGCCGGAAGATTTTTAGGAAGAAAACGGAGGGGCCGAAGGATTTTTAGGATGAAAACGGAGGGGGGACTGAAGGATTGTTAGGATGAAAACGGAGGGGACCGAAGGATTTTCGGACGAAATACTATTATATCGACACTTCTGAGCGAAAAAACAGGAGAGGCCGGGGCACCCCCGGGCCCTTCTAATCCTCCGCCAGTGGTTCCAACAGCTCCCACTACCCTCATAGTAGAAAAAAAACTTACCCCATTCAATGCATGAATAGAAATATGAGCATGCATTCCATTTCTTGCAATTCATTTCTATTTTTCTCTTCCTCATAATCATCATTACCATGGATTCCCAGTACATAAAGATGCTTAAACTTACAATTATGACTTGGAAAATACTTCTCATTGCACCAAAAACATTCCACTTTGGCTCTTTTTTCCTCTGATTATACCTTAGCAGGTACTTTCTTTACATTTATAATTAGCTTGTTATTAGGGAGAGAAACTGCTTATACTCATCCATTAACTTGAATCTATAGAGTAAAGTATCAATTTCTTGAGTATAATCAGAGAGAAACTGTTTGATGAAGATTCTTACCGTTTCCAGCTGCATAATGAACCTTAGCAATCTCTGGGGTTATATCTACCGCAAAAAAAAAAAATAAAAATGATTGCAACGTATGATCCAGCCCTCCACCTCATCTCCATTGAACTTTGGAAAATCCAATCTACCCATACACACCATGCGTTATTATTGATAACCAACAGTCCTTACACTTCTCAATTTATTGTTGATTTCCGCCATTTGTGTACCCAATGTTGTCATACTTGTAACAATTGAATTGCTTCAGATTTCTTATCCAAAATTGCTTGTTGACCTTGAATCATGCTTGTATTATCCTGTGCCAAATTCTCTAAACGTTCCATATCTTGTAATCTGTTGTTTACAGTACCGTATATTCTTCATACTCAATCAATTACAGTTATCGGTTTCATTTTTTATATGAAATCATTTGCTCTGTTTATTCGAGTAAACCTATTAAACCGAGTTTAGATATAAATTTATTATTTTTATTTATAATATATCAGCATATTCAGTTTATTCAATTTATTCAGTTCGGTTTAATCGGTTTATTTGGATTTTAACCGGTTTATTTGGTTTTTATTGTGTTTATTTAGTTGATTTCGTTTCGGTTATTAATTTTTTAAATTCGGTTCAATTCAGTTTTTGGTTACAGACAAAAAAATTAAAACTGAATAAACCGAACTGATGAACACCTAAACCAAGTCACATGGAAATTGGCGGTTGTTTTGATTTCCAAAGGATACACCACAATTGTTTTCTTGTTTTTTCCATTGTTCGATTTTAGTTATTTACTTATTTAAGTAGTTATGTTGGTGGTTTGAGTAATGATTAGAGTAGTGAAATTATGAGTAGTGTTCCTCATTTGAATTCTCTTGCAATTCATGTAATAAAAGGGAGATGAACAAAAATCAATGTAAAGAGTTTTGAGTATGAAAAAAATTTATAACTGGCACAAAACCTATTCTAACTACTTAGCTTCATATGCCAAATAGAATTTTACACAAATACGAAGGAAAATAAAAACTTATGTACTTTGTAAATCTCAAACAACCAAATCCCACCATATTTTAACAAAATCAATATTTTGAATTAACCAAATAAGAGACTTCATGTACTCAAACAATTAAAAAACGGATCAAGACTTTTTTTTATAACAAAACCCAATCAAACCCTAAGCCTATGCAGGGGAACCAAGCCCCCTCTTCCGATTGGTCACTTCCCCCAAGACCATCCACCCGCAACCCTCATGACCCTGATTCAAACCCAACTGAACCATTTTGCGTAACCGGATTAGGAGGTAATGAGTCTTTGCCCAATAGACCCCATCAATGGTCACCTACCCCCTCTCCTCCTTCCATATGTGTTGTCTCCCCCCTCCCCTCACATCAACATCAACATCACCATCAGCCATTACCTTCCACCCACCATGACCAAAGTAAATAAACAAAATGCCATGCAAAAGACCTATAAATGGAGGTCCAAGACGCCCACAAACTCACAACATGACAACACTTTCAAAGCTCTCCTCCTCCATCTTGGTTTCCGCTCCCAGAAGCCCCAAACGAGCCAGCTGCCAGCTGTCCTAACAACCCTAAACTGGACCCTAATTCGACGAGAATCTCAAACTTTAAATGAAGTCGAGCCTTCATAAAATTTACAAAATTTTATGTAAAGTTGTAAAAATGTGTTGAAAACTACATCAGGATACAAGAACCAAAACTCCATCTACGCCTTAAACCCATGTTTACGTGTGTGAAATATTATCATTCGAGAAGTTGAACATTGATACTCAATGGGCAATCTAATACATAAACATACCTTTTGTATGTGATTTCTTAAGATACTAAACATGAACCAACTATATAATGAATATTCTTTGTCCTGAATTTTATAAAAAATTAAGTGTATGTCAAAGGATGATTTAACATCCTAAGTCCAATCCATGAACGTTTGGTGAATTAAGCTTGAAGGAAATTCTTGGAACGGGTTGTTAACTTCGAACAACACTTCACAAATATTTCTTCCTACCAATCAAACAGATGCGGAATCTCTGTTAGAAGGATCTCTCAAACACTTAAGGTAATTAAACAATCTTCGAACACAAGTAAGAACACAAGAATAAATTTCAAGCTCAAAGATATATTTCTCTCAAAGTAATACAAGTGTTACAGCAAGCAAGCACACGTATACAAGTTACAATGAGAGGTTATATAGCCAAGGCTACAACCGTATACTCGTAGGAATACAAGTTGGGTATACTAGACAACAAACAAAGTAAAGCTCATTCTAGTATCTAAAGTGTCTTAACAGGCTAAGAAACTCAATTACAATGATTACAAATATAGACATTGACTTTACAAAAGACTAGCTAAATACAAAAGATATTTAATGTTTTGATCTTCAAAGGCTTGAGGAAATCTTTTGCATTTAATGTTGCTGAGGAAAAGTAAGATGATGTCTGACTATCGGTATGTTATTTTTGTTTTGATCAGACCAACATGTTTGTTGTCAGCACCTTTTGTACCATAAGGGTAATCAGCTACGGTCTTTATCAGAGAATCAACATCAGAAGACTTTGTCTAAGAAGAAAGCTGAGGAGTGTCTTCGGAAGCTTTATTCTTCAGAAGCTTCAAGTCTTCGGAAGCTTTGAAGCTTTAAAACTCCTAAGTGTTGATCTTCCGAAGTAGTTGTCTTGTACAGCCTTTGGCAGGAGTGAGTTATCCTTCGGAAGCAATGTTGCTTCCTAAGAGTAACTCCTTCCTTCCGAAGGCTGTTAGTCTTTGTAGTTCCAATACTTAGACAAATAAGAAGTTTGGTGAGCATTAGCCTTTATTAGTCTTTATAGTCTCCCCCTAGGCTCATGCTACCAAAACTTCCTATTTTAATCTCACGGTAGCCCTCTCTTCCCTCAGAACCTGAGCTCTAGCCTTTACCCATTTGCTAGCTATTCTCCCATCTGATCCATTGTCAGCATTATGAAGTGGGAGTTTCTCAATATCAAACACAAATGGCTCGGCTATGACCATCATCTCGATCAGATCTATCACCATTATTCCTCCATTGACTTTAGTGAGTGTGAACATCTTTTGTTGTGCATTAAAGCTCCACTTCACTATTGGAATATAGGCATGAACGTGTTCTGGTTTGCTTTTTGGCTCTGAAGGTTCTCGTTTGCCTTTTGGCTATGAGGATTTTGAATCAGGATCAGAGTCAGAGGAGATGGTAGTTCTCTTTCTTCTTCTAGCCATGGTCTTTCTTCTTCTCATCCAGGGTTGTCTGAGACCATGGCTTGACTCCTCTGTTCTCTGGCCTCTTGATTTTCCACATTCGAGCCCACTGTTGCATTTGTTCCTGCAGTGGGCTGTGGACCTTTATCCCTTCAGAGCCAAAAAGCAAACCAGAACACATTCATGCCTATATTCCAATAGTGAAGTGGCATGTTATCAAAGGAGGGGCTTGATGGAGGAGAGACATGGTCTTCTTTTGTGTTTAGGGGGAACATGGCCTTTGTAGCCGCCCCTCACATGACTTCTTCACCCTCTCTGATCCAAGAACCAGAGATGGATATTTCAATTATGGCTCCTCCCCTTAAGCCTAAGCCTAAGTTCAGGCTTGTTCTTTGAGCCTGTATCTGCTCCATAGAAGGCAAATCACCTCTGGAAATCTTGGCTTTTATATCTCTGACGTGCATATCCATGGTTGAGTTCTTCATAGGGCCTAGCTACCGAGCATGCAAGCCATATTGAAGAAGGATGGCCTTCATTTTATCTCTGCCTGTTCCTGCTGTTGCACCCTTTCCAGCTCAGCAGCCATCTGAGGTACCGACCAGAGCAAAACCTCATCAATATCATATCCCTTCTCCTGTAGAAAAGCAGAGAGTCTTATAAGCTCATCATCCAGGGAAATGTCTAGTCGGCCCTTCTTCTTCTTGGGCATCCACTCCTCTTGTTCTGCTTCCAACTCTTGGGTTAGCTTCCTTTTACCTTTGTCCATTATTTTGACCCTAGAGGAGATGGAACCTGTAGCCTCACCAGCTGGTTTATCGGCATATAACTCTTTTGTAGTAGAATCATCAAGTATGACTAGGCCTTCAGAAGCAGCCGCAGCTTCCGAGTTAACCTTAGCATCACTGCCTCATCCAGTTGACCAACCATCTTGGGAGATTCCTTAGTGGTATCTACAGAGAGTTTAGGAGAAGAGGAGGGGTCTTCAACTGCCTTTGTCCTAGAAAGGGACACAGTTTCCATGGATATGGATTGTTGTTCTTGAATGGGTTCCTCCATGGCAACCTGGGCTGCAGTCTGATAAGGAGACTTAGTCTCAGAAAGGGACTGTTGGGTCCCAACAGGGGAGCTGGCTCCATAGAGATATTTGTTTTGAGCTCTTGCTCAATCTCTATGGCAACCTCTATATTGGCAGAAGAAGAGGATGAGGAAGTACTAGAGTGATGAAAGTAAGTGCTTAAGAATTTATCCCATTCATTAGTCAAAGTGACTATGGAAGGGTTAAAGTCTTGTGCACCTTCCTCTTCTCCTGATTTTGATCCTGACCCTACAGATGGTGCCTTCACCTCCTTTTTGGTAGCATCAGGGGAGAGAGATGAAACTTCATTGAGGTTCAGGATAGAAGGGTGTGAAAACTATTAGGGGACGTTTCCAGAGATCCAAGATAGTAGCCTCTTTGGCTTGGACCTCTAGCCTCAGGGTAGCAACCTCAGCTTCTAGGTGAGCTACCCTGGCCTGTAGAGCAGAGATGGTGGCCGTCAATTCCTTGGTGTTTGTGCCCTCATCCACCTGCAGCTACTAACTCATCAACCAACTGAACATACCTGAGATATTGAGAAGTCATCTTCTCATTGTTTTCTTGGCAGAAGTTCTCAAACTTCTGTTTCAACATGTCCTTCTTATTTTCTTTGACATTTTCGAATCCCTCGTACATTTGCTGTAGAGAGCTCCATAGATCTTGAGAAGATTTGCATTTCTTGAATGCATGTATGATTGAGTTGGGGATAGCCATCTGGATGAGTCACAAAGCCTTCGAGTCCACCTCCATTCTCTTGTAATCTTTATCTGAATAGAGAGCTAGGTCTTTTGGCACAGGTGCTCCACCGGCTCTAGTTGCAGGAACAGTTGGAATGAAAGGACCTTCAAGAACTGACTTCCAAAGCTTGAAGTCTTGATTCCTAATGAAACCCTCCATCTTGACTTTCCATGTGTCATAGTCTTCTGGAGTAAACATTGGTGGCTTGTTGAGAGTACCACTCTCTGTATCATGTTTGTTTAGAGAAGCCATTTGAACAAACACAGAGGATATGAGATTTGAAGTAATGAGATTTTAGAAGAAACAGATTGGTAACTTAAGGATGATTAATCACTTAAGTTCAAGAGCCAAGGCTTTGATACCACTTATTGGATCGGGTTGTTAACTTCAAACAACACTTCACAAGTATTTCTTCCTACCAATCTAACAGATGCGGAATCTTTGTTAGAAGGATCTCTCAAACACTCAAGGTAATTAAACAATCTTCGAACACAAGTAAGAACACAAGAATAAATTTCAAGCTCAAAGATATATTTCTCTCAAAGTAATACAAGTGTTACAACAAGCAAGCACACGTATACAAGTTATAATGAAAGGTTATATAGCCAATGCTACAACCGTATACTCGTAGGAATACAAGTTGGGTATACTAGACAATAAACAAAGTAAAGCTCATTCTAGTATCTAAAGTGTCTTAACAGGCTAAGACACTCAATTACAATGATTACAAATGTAACATGAGTGCCGGAAACGTCACCGTAACAGTGATCGTAAACAGTACGTGAACAGTAATCAGGTACAAACATTACGTAATTCAGTGTATTTCTTATTTGTATCAAGTTTCAGTATCATTTCATGTTATCAAAACAGTGAATTCACAATCATTTCAGAGAAACAAGTTCAGAACAATAGTTCTTGAGTCAGATAATTATCTGGCAACACAGAACCATCATGTGATTATTTGTCAGGATTTTATTACATATAAACGTATGTGAGGCTTTGCAGAACAAAACAACACGGATGTCGTTACGTGAATGCTAAACCGACAGATTATTCGTATAGGTGACGATCTGTACGAATAAATCTGAAAGTTTAACGTTCTGAATGATATTCAATAATTAGAAAACAATATTGAAAAGTGTAGTTATCGTCGTGTTTGATCGGGTGACGATTCGAACAAATACGCGCGATGACCGCGCGATTCGATTTAACGTTAATTAAATATTTTTGAAATTTAAATACTTAAAAGATATTTAGTTAATTTATTAGGAATCACAACCTAAAATAATTTTAAGTTTTCTATTTTAAATCTGGATCGTTTTGTTACGAAAACGGCAAGAGACAGACGTTTTTACGCGAAGCCACGCGAAACCGAACGAACCCGAACGAACCGGGTTAATTAGAAACATTAAATGGGCATTTACACCCATTTAATACACTCAACTAGCATCTTCAACCTCTCACCACCGTCACTTTCTCTCTCTAAGAACACCCCACTCTCTCTCTAAGTTTTCTCACTCGTTTCTTCACCATTTCAAGCCATTTTGGTGTCTAAATCACCACCACCACTAGTAGAACTCGAAAGTACAAAGGATCTGCGATTTTATCCAGCCAAATCGAGGTAAAACTCAAGTTCTTGTTCGATTTTGGGTTTTGAAAACCCTAATTCCACACTCAAAACCGGTTTCAAGCCATAAAACCTTAGGGAAATCACTTGCACACATCTTAGAATCATGTAGGAACAAACCCTTTCACCATATCTGGTCGATTTGTGAGAAGCTATGGTTATCCTCTTTGCTGAGTTCGACAGGCCGAATGGCCCAGCACAGGCCATCGAATGAGCCAGCTGCACACATTCGGCCGAATGTCTTGATTCAGCCAACTAGTCCCATTCGACCTTCAATCGGCGAATGGCCAAGGGTGAACCAATCTCCTCATTCGGTGAATAGCTAGGGGCGAAGCAGATCTCATTCGGTCGAACCAGTGCTCTATTCGACAGCCTTCATTCGGCCTAAGACCCATTCTACTAGAGTTATTCGACCAGCCCCCTTCGGTCGCCAAATGTTCATTCGACAACCCCACTCATTCGAAACATGCCTCATTCGACCAGGACCCATTCGGCTGCATTCACTCATTCGAACCACCAACAGTTTATTCGATCATGCATGGGTCAAGTGCAGCCTCACACGGTCGAGGATTATGGGGTGTGTTAGTCGAATTTCGGGCCGAGGGTTATGCGGGTGACCCAACCTACTACATGCATGAAATAAGTAAGCATGCATGGAATGGGATACCTTTGTGTGTGTGTGTGTGCATGGAACTAATTTGGGTTTCTAAGGAATAAAGGATCTCTTGGACGAGCAAATAACACATATGGGTTGTTAACAACCATTAAAAAGTAGATCAAAACGCTTAGGAATTTCATGAAATCAAAGTGGGATGAGGCAATAACCTAAGGTTTGGATGTGTTGATTTAATAACTAATATCTAAACTTTACTAAAATCTTGTAAGGACAAGTAACTAACTTAGATGATTTAATGGAATCATCTAGGCTTAGTTCATCAAGGAAGTATCAAGAAATCGTTTAAGGAACAATGAGCAAATAAATGGGCCTGAGAGTGGCCCAATGGGCTTAATCTAAGCCATCACGTGTTAAATGTTCCTTGTCTTAATTAATTGTATTCTTAATAAAACATTTTTAAATTAATAACTTATTTAAAGTAAATTAAATAAAGTTTTCTAAATAATTAATCTAGAATGAAATAAATTAAACGTGTTTTAACTAAGGACTTGTGATAATGAATTGTGGGATAAGGGTTTACTAACGGGTAATGAATTAGACTAAGTTAGATAAAGTCTTAGAATCAAGTTAGTAATCTAGGACACTTAGTTGCACACCATGACCAAACCCTAGCTACAACGTCTATTATATATACTTATCGTATGCGAATTCTTTTAAAACAACTCAGGAACCGAAGATACTTAGGCTACAACAACGATCGCGCATTTTGTGGTAATTCAGTACAAAGCAACACAGGTGAGTTCATTGCCCCTTTTCTAACATTTTTGTTTTAAAACGCGGGGCTGAGAAGCATGCGTAAACTGTTTTATTTAAACTGTTTATTTAAATGCTTTTATTTATTATATGTTTTACATATATATGTTTGTTGATACTCCTAGACTCCTGTCTAGGAAATTATTGAACAGATCAAGTTATCAAATAAATTCAAGTACTCTTATGAGTAATACCTTAAATTTAAACCATAATTCAACCCTTAGTCCATCAAGTTCAAATTCAAGAATCTAAATTCAAAGTGAAATCAAATGAACATAATCAAGAGATCATAGTCAAGGGAATCATAACTCAGTGTGTGATCTGAGACCCAAGAATCATAATCAAATTCAATTATCATTGAAAATCATGGGAATTCAAAGAATCAAGAATCAAGAGACTCAGGAAATCAGGAATCATAAATGTGTGTGAATCATTGAAATAATGAAATCATTATGATCTAATGAACTCATTAATACTCAAGTCAAGGTGGATGTCAGTTGTATATGGAATCAAGACCACGTGTAACACACATATAAAGTCCCTTCAGGTATAGAAGACTCTTGTAGTCAGGCTATACGGGCAACAACGTGAACAATCATTGAAATCAATATCAAAGTGTAGAGAATCAAGAGATCAAGAAACAAAGGATATCCTTAAAGTCCCCGCATGTACAGAAGACCTTTGGGTCAAGCTGTAAGGGCAAAACATTAAAGTCCCCGCATGTACAGAAGACCTTTGGGTCAAGCTGTAAGGGCAAAACATTTAAAATCCCGTCAGTTCAGGTGTACTCTTTGTGAGTTATGCCTGACATGGGTCACGTGTGAGAGGTTACAACTTGGACACCCACCAACAACTAAGTCTAACTGATTGAGTAAAATCATACCCAATCATCATGTTTTAGTTGTATTTAAATGTTTTATTTAATTATTTAATTAAATATTTGACATTTTACTATTATCACTTGTCACACCCCGAGCCGGCGGGGTTGGATCGGAGTGTGACAGATTGGTATCAGAGCTCAAGGTTATAGAGAATAATAGGTCATTTACTAAAACGGTTTGACCTAGACTATAACTTAGGGACCCACATGTAGAGAACTTAAGACTTAAGTTTGCATTATGTTTTCTGCATTCGATCATTGCACTAACCAAATTCTTTTGGTTATGATCAGAATGCCGTCGAGAAAACAACCTACTCCGCAAGTCTCTGCTCCGCACTCATCGACACCATCACCACCGGATTCACCACTACCACCTCCTCCTCCTCCGCACTCTCCACCACCAGGCTCAAGCAATACACCGACACTGGATCCTGCTACTATCGCGTTGGCTACGCTACTGAGTACTCAACTGACAAGCCAACTGAAAGAGGTCATCCCAGAGATGATAAATCGGATTCAGGGGCATGGCAACACCTCTGCCCATACCACCGGAGAGGCTAGTGGAAACACTGGTCATACGTCTGATTGCTCCTACAAATCCTTTGTAGGATGCAAACCTCCTAGTTTCACTGGAGTTGAAGGAGCTGTTGGATTAATCCAATGGCTAGAGAAAATGGAGAACACTCTGGACATTAGCAGCTGTCCAGAACACCATAAGGTTCGCTATGCAGCAGGTTCATTCAGCAAGCGAGCTCTAACATGGTGGAACGCACAGATCAGGGCTAAGGGAAGAGACGAAGCAATGGCGATGCCCTAGGCAGAATTTAAGCTTCTTCTGAGGAATGAGTTTTGCCCGAAACATGAACTACAACAACTGGAGATTGAGCTCTCGAATCATGAGATGAAGGGAGCTGATCATATGACTTTTACCAATCGCTATCATGAACTGGTAGCCCTGGTGCCAGAAATGGTACCGACCTTGGAGAAACTAATTGATCGCTATGTGGCAGGATTACCTTCATGTATACAAAGCGTTGTACTGGCTTCATATCCTGCTACTTTGGAGTCAGCCATTTCCCTCTCTGCTAAGCTTACCAAAGTAATGGTAAAGTCTGGAGTTTTAAAAGATGAAGCTGGAAAAGCCAAGGAGACAACATCAAAGAAACCTGAGTACCACCAGAAAAAGAAACAGAAGGTCGTAAAGAACTATGCGGCCGTCACTCCTTTGAGACAGGAACCTGCAACACCTGTCAACCCTACTACTAGGGGTTATGGAGGGGAATATCCCCAGTGCACACACTGTAAGTATCATCATCCTGCTGGTGCTCAATGCAGGAAGTGCACGAATTGTGGCCGGTTTGGCCACTGGGTGAACAAATGCCGCTTTGCGGTAAATCAGGCTACCAACACTGCAACAAGAGCACTACCTCCACCACCGCCACCACAGAACCCGGTCAACAACAACAACAGAGGATGCTACAACTGCGGGGAAATGGGTCATTTCTCTCGTAACTGTCCCAAGAAAGTGCAACCTGGAGCACAAGCACCTCGCGGACGAGCTTTTGTCATCGGAGCCAATGCTGCACGTCAGGACCCTAATGTGGTCACTGGTACATTTCTTTTACATGAATTTTATGCATCTATACTATTTGATACTGGTGCAGACCAGAGCTTTATTTCATCTGATTTTGCACGACAACTTAACCTTACTGAGGAAACTTTAGACTCCCCTTACATTATTGAAGTAGCTAATGGGAAACAAGTTACAGTTAGCACTATACTTAGGAACTGCCCACTTACACTCGTAGATCATACATTTTCCATCGACTTGTTGCCGATGGAGTTGGGCAGTTTCGATATCATTGTGGGGATGGATTGGCTCTCACTCAATCGAGTTGAAGTCATCTGTTCCGAGAAGCTACTTCGGATTCCAGTAACGGATGATCGTGTATTGGAAGTTCGTGGGGATCAAGCCAAGAGAAACGCAAAGATCATATCATGCATAAAAGCGCGTAAGTGTCTGCAAAAGAAGTGCATAGCATTCTTGGCTCATGTGGTGGAGAAGGACAAAGACAAGAAAACAATACAAGACGTACCGATAGTGAAGGAATATCCTGAAGTATTTCCGGAGGATTTACCTGGTTTGCCACCTGTGCGACCGGTAGAGTTTCGTATCGATCTGATTCCTGGAGCAACGCCTGTTGCTAAATCTCCTTATAGGTTAGCACCTTCGGAGATGCAGGAATTATCTAACCAACTACAGGAACTACTTGATAAAGGTTTCATCCGACCGAGCTACTCGCCTTGGGGAGCTCCGGTTCTGTTTGTGAAAAAGAAGGATGGATCCTTTCGTATGTGCATAGACTACAGGGAGCTAAACAAACTAACCATCAAAAATCGGTATCCGTTACCGAGGATTGATGATTTATTTGATCAATTGCAAGGAGCTCAGTACTTTTCGAAGATCGATCTACGTTCCGGATACCATCAGCTTAGAGTGCAAGACGAAGACATACCGAAGACGGCGTTTCGTACCAGATACGGGCATTACGAGTTCATGGTGATGCCTTTTGGTTTAACGAATGCACCCGCGGTTTTCATGGATCTCATGAACCGTGTGTGTAAGCCGTACTTAGATCAATTTGTTATTGTTTTCATTGATGACATATTGATCTATTCTAAAAGTAAAGCAGAACACGAGCAACATCTGAGAACGATCTTGGAACTGTTAAAGGAAGAGAAACTCTATGCCAAATTCTCTAAGTGTGAGTTTTGGTTAAAAGAGGTTCAATTCCTAGGCCACGTTGTTAACAGTGAGGGAATTCACGTTGATCCTGCCAAGATAGAGGCAATAAAAGATTGGGACACTCCGAAGACACCTACGGAGATACGTTCTTTTCTAGGCTTAGCAGGCTATTACAGAAGGTTCATCTCGAACTTTTCTAAGATAGCTCTGCCACTCACGAAGCTAACACAGAAAAGCGAGCCGTTCATTTGGGAACAAAAACAAGAAGAAGCCTTTCAGACATTGAAACAAAAGCTATGTGATGCTCCGATCTTATCTCTCCCAGATGGTTGTGATGACTTTGTTGTTTATTGTGATGCATCTCATCAGGGACTTGGCTGTGTACTTATGCAGCGGGACAAAGTCATTGCCTACGCTTCGAGACAATTAAAGATTCATGAGAAGAACTACACAACTCATGACCTGGAATTGGGAGCAGTGGTGTTTGCACTGAAGATCTGGAGGCATTACTTATATGGAACCAAGTGTACCATATTTACAGACCACAAAAGTCTGCAACACATATTCGATCAGAAGGAACTCGACATGCGACAGCGACGTTGGGTTGAGCTTCTGAATGACTATGACTGTGTGATTAAGTACCATCCGGGCAAGGCAAACGTTGTTGCTGATGCCTTGAGCCGGAAGGAACGGGTCAAACCTTTGCGCGTCAGAGCAATGGTAATGACTGTGCAGACAAGTTTACACGATCACATTAGGCAAGCACAACAGGAAGCAATTGAACGAGGAAACTTGAAGAAAGACTTAGATTGCGGTGTGGAGAAACATTTGGAAACAAAACCCGATGGACTTGTTTACTTCAAGGATCGTATCTGGATTCCTGCAGTAGATGAGTTAAGGAAACTTATTTTTGATGAAGCGCACAAAACCAAGTACTCTGTGCATCCCGGTGCTGATAAAATGTACCAAGACTTACGTGCATTTTATTGGTGGCCGAGTATGAAGAAAGACATAGCTGAGTATGTTGGTAGATGCCTTACGTGTGCTAAGGTGAAGGCGGAACACCAGAAACCATCTGGTTTGCTGGAACAGCCTGAAATACCACTATGGAAGTGGGAGCAGATAGCTATGGACTTTGTTACCAAGCTACCCCGCACTTCCAGTGGACATGATACCATTTGGGTTATCGTTGATCGATTAACCAAATCTGCTCACTTCTTGCCGATGCGAGAAACGTACACGATGGATAAACTAGCAAAGCTTTACATCAACGAGATAGTGGTACGCCATGGTGTGCCATTGTCTATCATTTCAGATCGTGATAGCAGATTTACATCAAGGTTCTGGCAATCATTGCAGAGATCTCTAGGGACGCAATTAAACTTGAGTACAGCTTATCATCCACAAACGGATGGTCAAAGCGAACGTACTATTCAGACCCTGGAGGATATGTTAAGAACTTGTGTTCTAGACTTCGGTGGTAATTGGGATTCTCACTTGCCACTAATCGAGTTCTCCTACAACAACAGTTATCACAGCAGCATCGGTTGTGCCCCATTCGAGGCTCTTTATGGTCGCAAATGTCGGTCACCGATCTGTTGGTCGGAAGTAGGAGATAATCGTATCACTGGGCCAGAACTTGTTCAAGAAACTACAGACAAGATTGCTCAGATACAGCAGAGACTACAAGCAACACGGAGCAGGCAAAAGAGCTACGCTGATAAACGACGCAAGCCGTTGGAATTCCAAGTGGGAGATCGAGTCATGTTAAAGGTTTCCCCATGGAAGGGCGTAGTTCGATTCGCAAAGAAAGGCAAACTGACACCACGATACGTAGGACCGTTCGAGATTATCGAACGTATTGGTCCTGTAGCATACAGATTGAGCTTACCGGATGAGCTTAGTGGTGTACATGACGTGTTTCACGTCTCAAACTTGAAGAAATGCCTTGCTGATGAAACTCTTATCATACCAATTGAAGAGATTCAATTGGATGAAAACTTATGTTTTGTTGAAGAACCATTGGAGATTATGGATCGTAAGGTCAAGCAACTGAGACGAAGTCGTATTCCTATTGTTAAAGTTCGTTGGAACTCAAAGCGCGGACCTGAGTTTACTTGGGAACGTGAAGATCACATGAGAAACAAGTATCCCCAACTCTTTGCCGAGGAAGTCGTACCGAATAACGAGTCTTAAATTTCGGGACGAAATTTCTCTAACAAGGGGAGACTGTAACATCAGTGCCGGACGCGTGCCGGAACAGTGATCGTAACAGTTAACATGTACAGTGATTCAGGTACACATTTCGTTAAACTATGTTTAGACTATTTATACATTTGATTATCATGAAACTATTATACGATTGTCTGAATCTGACTAAAACCTTAGGGTTTAACAGTCTGAAACATGTCAGACAACACAGCGTTGAAACATAAATACTTGATGTGATATTATTTTACATAAACGTCTGTGAGGTGAAACAAAACGAAATTATAGCGGTTATTGTTACGGAATGTTAAACCGACGAGTTATTCGTATAGGTGACGATCTGTACGAATGATTCTGATAGTTTAATGTTCTGAAATAATAACTTAACAATAGAAAACAAGAATCAGAAAGCCAAACCATCGACGTGTTCGTTCGAATGACGATTCGAACGAATACGCGCGATGGTGACGCGATCTGATGAAACGATAACGAATAACGATTCGAACGATCATAATTTCAAAGAAATATTATATTTCTTATTTTACAATTTTGAAACTCATCATAAAATAATTTAACTTTAACTATCTTACTTTAAATCGCGAACAAATTATCTAAATGCTAAAAATTTAACAAAACGCGTAAACTATTAAAATTCGATATTTATTTATACGTAACGACATTTAATATAATTCCTAATAATATTTATAATTTGATCATCCTAAAATAACTATTTTTATTTAAATTACGAAAAATACGCGCGTAACGATCCGAATACGCGACGAAACTACGAACCGAGCAACCGAAACGAACCCGAATACCCGCGGGGTATTTAAGCACCAAATGAGGATGATTTCCTCATTTAATGCATACTCTCTCTCTCTACCATCTCCTTCCCGTTCGTTTCTCTCTCTACAACAAAAATCACCATTTTTGTAACTTTGAAGCTTCATAACTTGCTCATAACTCCATCAAATCGTGTGTTCTTGGTGTTCAACTGAAGATCTCGAGCTCCTCTACGTGAAAGTACAACAGATCGGAAGAGTTGTCTACGAGATTTCAAGGTATTAAGCCACGAAGTGGCTGAAAAATAGGGTTTCTTATCCACTTGTTCGAACTTTCTCACGTATTCGGCCAACAAGTGTTATTTTGGATCTAGTAGTCTACGAGAAATCTTAGTAGCATATCTCCATGATTAATTCAATCGTTGCACCATGGCTGAGGAAGGTGATGATGTTTCAGCAGGGTTCGTGATGTGGGTGTCTCAGCCGAACCCTCAGCTCGCCGAACCAGTACATGGGTCACAAACCTATTTCTGTTGGGCGAACCATCTGTGGCTGCGAACTCAGACTCACGCGCCGAACCCTTTGCATGGGAACGAACCTTCAGTATGTCATGAGCAGCAGACGAACCCTGTGCAGCCCTTAGGAACTCGCGAGCCTTTGACTTTTACTGAACCATCACCATCAACCGAATCTGTTGATAACAGCCGAACCCTACTCGACTAAGCCACTAACCCAGAGACGAACCCTAAACGAACCAACATACTACTGTGTCGAGGATGGAGTCATGAACCAGTTATCACAGACGAACCCTCGCTCAGTTAGTGAGTGGCCGAACCCTTGGATGCTATTAGTCGAACCTCTATATGAGCGAACCATAGGGTTCGCTGGACGCACGTGGTACCAGCCTTCATCATCCTCGACCGGCTCAATTGGGTTTCTCTTTTCTGTTTGGACTAGCTTAGGATCCATACTCGGCCCAACACATTTTCTGGCTAAAACCTTCGGCCCATCTTCTTTGATGCGACCCAATACCTTATTTAACCCAATAGGATACCCAATCACATGGATTCCAACGAGTAGGCCATGTTGGCCCAATTGGCCCATGGACACTACTTCGGCCCACTTTTCTGAACAGGTCCAATCGGCCCAAGGCCCATCGGGATCAACCGACTCATACGTGTGTTAGGCTCATTGATCAACTAACCTCTATGGCCCATACCGATAACCAAGGGCCACTTGAACTTAGTTGGCCCAATTCTTTATGTCGGCCCAAAGTAATTCAATACGTAACCCATTTTCAAATCGAAATGGTGTAACTAGAAAAAGGTTAAATAATTGACTACAAGAATGAGGAAATTAAGACTTAAATCTTTAAATCCTTGAACCTTTAACCTCAATCTAAGTCTTAAATATAATACCTTTTGTCACACATTTAAACAATAGTTATAAACAAATTAACGAGGACACTTTTTCCTACATGGGTTAGATTAAAGATTAATAAAATCCTAAGTGAACAATTTGGGCCGAATAACGAGCAAGACACACGAGTGTTAGCCAACTTTAGGGCTAACACTAACACTTATACACACAACAAATCTTTACAAACTTATACTTATGAACTACAAACACTATGAAATCAACGCAGGAACGTGAACATCATATCAAGTGCAAACAAAGAGAGCGTGCGTTCATATTCTTCATAGTCAATCTCTAAGGACACAAGGTGAGTTCGTTGTCCCCTTTCAAACTTATTTGTTTTACTTCGGGACTGAGAAGCATGTTAAACATTTTTATTTAAATGTTATTTAATCCTTTAAACATAAATATGATTTCTTTTGATGGAAACCTTTACTTTAAGCTGGATGCTTAAAATCAATTGTTAATTACTTGATACAATTACATGAGATGTGATTCAATTACATGAGACATGATGCAAATACATGATACTTGATACAATTACATGAGTTGTGATTCAATTACATGAGACATGATACAAATAAATGATACTTGATACAATTACATGAGATGTGATTCAATTACATGAGACATGATACAAATACATGATACTTGATTCAATTACACGAGACTTGATACTATTACATGAGATTTGATACTATTACATGAGATATGATGTTTGGAAACTATTACATGCTACTAGGCCATCATACATGTATCTAACCATAGACTACGTAATTGCTGAACGTCTGGTATTCCAGAGCTTGTACCTACGGGGTGAGATACATGTAATAACATAAACGTAATGATACTCAGCTATTACCTGGTTATAAGAGACATGTAATTGCTAGACTTCTGGATATTCCAGAGCTTTTGTCGGCTTATATGAGGTATGTAAAGGCTAAACATGAAAGTATCGATTCTAAGCTATTACCTGGTTATAAGGGACACGTAATTGCTAGACTTCTGGATATTCCAGAGCTTGTGTCGGCTTATATGAGGTATGTAAAGGCTAAACATAAATGTAACGTTACGGGGCTATTACCTGGTTATAAGGGACATGTAATTGCTAGACTTCTGGATATTCCAGAGCTTTTGTCGGCTTATAAGAGGTATGTAAAGGCTAAACATGGACCTATTGAATGCTAAGCTATTATCTATATAAGAGACATGTAATTGCTAATCTTCTGGTATTCCAGAGCTTTTGTCTGCTTATAGGAGATATGTAATTGCTAAACTATGTGTATGTGGATCTATGATGCTTGACAAACGTGATGAGAAACTAACACTTATGAATACAATAGACATGAAAACTTTGAAACAGATAACAAAGGCTTTGATGAGGATTGAGTTGTTTGGTAGGTAAAATGCTTAATTATTATTAACAACAATGTCATATCCGGGTTAGTATGTGGTGGGATGTTGGCTAGGGCTTGTTCCCTTACATATGCCCTATATATAAGCATACCGACTTGGATATTACAGGTGGAGTTAATGAGGTTAAGGTTTTACCGAAGGAGGTTTGTGAAACTATTTTTAAACTTATAAACTATATGAACTCACCAACCGTTGTGTTGACTTGATCTTTTTACATGCTTTCTCAGGTGAAGAACAGGTTTAAGCTTAATCTTTTGGACATGCATCCTAGGCTGCCCGAATAGAGGATCTAGTAAACTTTTGGAGAAGCACATCTTTTGTTGATGATACTTATTACTTTTGATATCTTGTATAGATACAAGATATAAACATTTGATTCTTTTGATTAGGTTTACTTAGTTAAATTGCAGAACATTACTATTGTAATTTAACTTTGTAATCCTATATATCATTTGATTGTGCTTTAGTTATTCTTAAACGTTGATGCTATGTAAACAATCTGATTATCACGATTATCACCCGCGATATCACGCCCCGGGAACCTTCCGCCCGGCGGGGACTCCGATCCAACCCCGCCGGCTCGGGGTGTGACATCACTGACTTTTGGGAAATCCTATATCTATGATCAAAAGCAAGAGGATCAAAGGCAAATCAGGTTTCAAAATCATAATCAAATACAGAGGTGTTGGGTAAAAATGCCTAATTATCATTAACAACAGTGTCATATGCATATTAGTATGTGGTGGGATAGCGTCTGGGCTTGACCCTTTCGTGATTCCCTATATATAAGCATACCGATGTGGATATTACATGTGGAGTTAATGAGGTTAGGGTCTTTACCAAAAGAGGTTTTCAAATCATTATCAAGTCATTTTCAAATCATTATCATACCATTTCCAAATCATTTTCAAATACTAAACTATATGAACTCACCAACCATGTGTTGACTTGATCTTTTTGCATGACTTCTCAGGTGACGAACAGGTCAACTGAAGAGTTATTTCTTTTGGACTAGATTACAGATAGAGGACTTAGTTTTTTTTGGACCTGCATATTCTTGGACATCATACCAAGTTATTTTGTATATCTCGTGCTAACACAAGATTGAAGATTTATGATGCGCTTGTAGATTTACCTTGTTAAATTACAAACTCATTTGATGTAATTTAACTTTGTACTTTTATTTTACTTAGAAAGTTTCTCAGTTATATATCATGTGCAACGTAAACAATCTGATCATTCCGATTATCATTCACGATATCGCGCCCCGGGAACTTTCCGCCCGACGGGACAACCGATCCTATCCCGCCGGCTCGGGGTGTGACAGATTGGTATCAGAGCCATGGTTATAGAGAAATATAGGTCATTTATTTAAACGGTTTGGCCTAGACTATAACCTAGGGACCCTGCATGTAGAGAACATAGGAATTAGGAATTTACTTGCATTGTGTCTTCTGCATTCGATCATTGCACTAACCAATGTTATATTGGTCATGATTAGAATGTCACCAAGAAGACAACCATCACCGCCTCTTCCTTCGCAAGAGACGGATTCAGCAGTCGAGGCACTTGCAACTCTGATCACTGAACAGTTGGTGGCGATTCTCCCTGGAAGAGGAGGGGTCTTCAACTGCCTTTGTCCTAGAAAGGGACACAGTTTCCATGGATATGGATTGTTGTTCTTGAATGGGTTCCTCCATGACAACCTGGGCTGCAGTCTGACAAGGAGACTTAGTCTCAGAAAGGGACTGTTGGGTCCCAACAGGGGAGCTGGCTCCATAGAGATATTTGTTTTGAGCTCTTGCTCAATCTCTATGGCAACCTCTATATTGGCAGAAGAAGAGGATGAGGAAGTACTAGAGTGATGAAAGTAAGTGCTTAAGAATTTATCCCATTCATTAGTCAAAGTGACTATGGAAGGGTTAAAGTCTTGTGCACCTTCCTCTTCTCCTGATTTTGATCCTGACCCTACAGATGGTGCCTTCACCTCCTTTTTGGTAGCATCAGGGGAGAGAGATGAAACTTCATTGAGGTTCAGGATAGAAGGGTGTGAAAACTATTAGGGGACGTTTCCAGAGATCCAAGATAGTAGCCTCTTTGGCTTGGACCTCTAGCCTCAGGGTAGCAACCTCAGCTTCTAGGTGAGCTACCCTGGCCTGTAGAGCAGAGATGGTGGCCGTCAATTCCTTGGTGTTTGTGCCCTCATCCACCTGCAGCTACTAACTCATCAACCAACTGAACATACCTGAGATATTGAGAAGTCATCTTCTCATTGTTTTCTTGGCAGAAGTTCTCAAACTTCTGTTTCAACATGTCCTTCTTATTTTCTTTGACATTTTCGAATCCCTCGTACATTTGCTGTAGAGAGCTCCATAGATCTTGAGAAGATTTGCATTTCTTGAATGCATGTATGATTGAGTTGGGGATAGCCATCTGGATGAGTCACAAAGCCTTCGAGTCCACCTCCATTCTCTTGTAATCTTTATCTGAATAGAGAGCTAGGTCTTTTGGCACAGGTGCTCCACCGGCTCTAGTTGCAGGAACAGTTGGAATGAAAGGCCCTTCAAGAACTGACTTCCAAAGCTTGAAGTCTTGATTCCTAATGAAACCCTCCATCTTGACTTTCCATGTGTCATAGTCTTCTGGAGTAAACATTGGTGGCTTGTTGAGAGTACCACTCTCTGTATCATGTTTGTTTAGAGAAGCCATTTGAACAAACACAGAGTATATGAGATTTGAAGTAACGAGATTTTAGAAGAAACAGATTGGTAACTTAAGGATGATTAATCACTTAAGTTCAAGAGCCAAGGCTTTGATACCACTTATTGGATCGGGTTGTTAACTTCAAACAACACTTCACAAGTATTTCTTCCTACCAATCTAACAGATGCGGAATCTTTGTTAGAAGGATCTCTCAAACACTCAAGGTAATTAAACAATCTTCGAACATAAGTAAGAACACAAGAATAAATTTCAAGCTCAAAGATATATTTCTCTCAAAGTAATACAAGTGTTACAACAAGCAAGCACACGTATACAAGTTATAATGAAAGGTTATATAGCCAATGCTACAACCGTATACTCGTAGGAATACAAGTTGGGTATACTAGACAATAAACAAAGTAAAGCTCATTCTAGTATCTAAAGTGTCTTAACAGGCTAAGACACTCAATTACAATGATTACAAATGTAACATCAGTGCCGGAAACGTCACCGTAACAGTGATCGTAAACAGTACGTGAACAGTAATCAGGTACAAACATTACGTAATTCAGTGTATTTCTTATTTGTATCAAGTTTCAGTATCATTTCATGTTATCAAAACAGTGAATTCACAATCATTTCAGAGAAACAAGTTCAGAACAATAGTTCTTGAGTCAGATAATTATCTGGCAACACAGAACCATCATGTGATTATTTGTCAGGATTTTATTACATATAAACGTATGTGAGGCTTTGCAGAACAAAACAACACGGATGTCGTTACGTGAATGCTAAACCGACAGATTATTCGTATAGGTGACGATCTGTACGAATAAATCTGAAAGTTTAACGTTCTGAATGATATTCAATAATTAGAAAACAATATTGAAAAGTGTAGTTATCGTCGTGTTTGATCGGGTGACGATTCGAACAAATACGCGCGATGACCGCGCGATTCGATTTAACGTTAATTAAATATTTTTGAAATTTAAATACTTAAAAGATATTTAGTTAATTTATTAGGAATCACAACCTAAAATAATTTTAAGTTTTCTATTTTAAAACTGGATCGTTTCGTTACGAAAACGGCAAGAGACAGACGTTTTTACGCGAAGCCACGCGAAACCGAACGAACCCGAACGAACCGGGTTAATTAGAAACATTAAATGGGCATTTACACCCATTTAATACACTCAACTAGCATCTTCAACCTCTCACCACCGTCACTTTCTCTCTCTAAGAACACCCAACTCTCTCTCTAAGTTTTCTCACTCGTTTCTTCACCATTTCAAGCCATTTTGGTGTCTAAATCACCACCACCACTAGTAGAACTCGAAAGTACAAAGGATCTGCGATTTTATCCAGCCAAATCGAGGTAAAACTCAAGTTCTTGTTCGATTTTGGGTTTTGAAAACCCTAATTCGAACCCCACACTCAAAACCGGTTTCAAGCCATAAAACCTTAGGGAAATCACTTACACACATCTTAGAATCATGTAGGAACAAACCCTTTCACCATATCTGGTCGATTTGTGAGAAGCTATGGTTATCCTCTTTGCTGAGTTCGACAGGCCGAATGGCCCAGCACAGGCCATCGAATGAGCCAGCTGCACACATTCGGCCGAATGTCTTGATTCAGCCAACTAGTCCCATTCGACCTTCAATCGGCGAATGGCCAAGGGTGAACCAATCTCCTCATTCGGCGAATAGCTAGGGGCGAAGCAGATCTCATTCGGTCGAACCAGTGCTCTATTCGACAGCCTTCATTCGGCCTAAGACCCATTCTACTAGAGTTATTCGACCAGCCCCCTTCGGTCGCCAAATGTTCATTCGACAACCCCACTCATTCGAAACATGCCTCATTCGACCAGGACCCATTCGGCTGCATTCACTCATTCGAACCACCAACAGTTTATTCGATCATGCATGGGTCAAGTGCAGCCTCACACGGTCGAGGATTATGGGGTGTGTTAGTCGAATTTCGGGCCGAGGGTTATGCGGGTGACCCAACCTACTACATGCATGAAATAAGTAAGCATGCATGGAATGGGATACCTTTGTGTGTGTGTGTGTGCATGGAACTAATTTGGGTTTCTAAGGAATAAAGGATCTCTTGGACGAGCAAATAACACATATGGGTTGTTAACAACCATTAAAAAGTAGATCAAAACGCTTAGGAATTTAATGAAATCAAAGTGGGATGAGGCAATAACCTAAGGTTTGGATGTGTTGATTTAATAACTAATATCTAAACTTTACTAAAATCTTGTAAGGACAAGTAACTAACTTAGATGATTTAATGGAATCATCTAGGCTTAGTTCATCAAGGAAGTATCAAGAAATCGTTTAAGGAACAATGAGCAAATAAATGGGCCTGAGAGTGGCCCAATGGGCTTAATCTAAGCCATCACGTGTTAAATGTTCCTTGTCTTAATTAATTGTATTCTTAATAAAAGATTTTTAAATTAATAACTTATTTAAAGTAAATTAAATAAAGTTTTCTAAATAATTAATCTAGAATGAAATAAATTAAACGTGTTTTAACTAAGGACTTATGATAATGAATTGTGGGATAAGGGTTTACTAACGGGTAATGAATTAGACTAAGTTAGATAAAGTCTTAGAATCAAGTTAGTAATCTAGGACACTTAGTTGCACACCATGACCAAACCCTAGCTACAACGTCTATTATATATACTTATCGTATGCGAATTCTTTTAAAACAACTCAGGAACCGAAGATACTTAGGCTACAACAACGAGCGCGCATTTTGTGGTAATTCAGTACAAAGCAACACAGGTGAGTTCATTGCCCCTTTTCTAACATTTTTGTTTTAAAACGCGGGGCTGAGAAGCATGCGTAAACTGTTTTATTTAAACTGTTTATTTAAATGCTTTTATTTATTATATGTTTTACATATATATGTTTGTTGATACTCCTAGACTCCTGTCTAGGAAATTATTGAACAGATCAAGTTATCAAATAAATTCAAGTACTCTTATGAGTAATACCTTAAATTTAAACCATAATTCAACCCTTAGTCCATCAAGTTCAAATTCAAGAATCTAAATTCAAAGTGAAATCAAATGAACATAATCAAGAGATCATAGTCAAGGGAATCATAACTCAGTGTGTGATCTGAGACCCAAGAATCATAATCAAATTCAATTATCATTGAAAATCATGGGAATTCAAAGAATCAAGAATCAAGAGACTCAGGAAATCAGGAATCATAAATGTGTGTGAATCATTGAAATAATGAAATCATTATGATCTAATGAACTCATTAATACTCAAGTCAAGGTGGATGTCAGTTGTATATGGAATCAAGACCACATGTAACACACATATAAAGTCCCTTCAGGTATAGAAGACTCTTGTAGTCAGGCTATACGGGCAACAACGTGAACAATCATTGAAATCAATATCAAAGTGTAGAGAATCAAGAGATCAAGAAACAAAGGATATCCTTAAAGTCCCCGCATGTACAGAAGACCTTTGGGTCAAGCTGTAAGGGCAAAACATTAAAGTCCCCGCATGTACAGAAGACCTTTGGGTCAAGCTGTAAGGGCAAAACATTTAAAATCCCGTCAGTTCAGGTGTACTCTTTGTGAGTTATGCCTGACATGGGTCACGTGTGAGAGGTTACAACTTGGACACCCACCAACAACTAAGTCTAACTGATTGAGTAAAATCATACCCAATCATCATGTTTTAGTTGTATTTAAATGTTTTATTTAATTATTTAATTAAATATTTGACATTTTACTATTATCACTGACTTTTGGGAAATCCTATATCTATGATCAAAAGCAAGAGGATCAAAGGTAATCAGGTTTCAAAATCATAATCAAATACAGAGGTGTTGGGTAAAAATGCCTAATTATCATTAACAACAGTGTCATATGCATATTAGTATGTGGTGGGATAGCGTCTGGGCTTGACCCTTTCGTGATTCCCTATATATAAGCATACCGATGTGGATATTACATGTGGAGTTAATGAGGTTAGGGTCTTTACCAAAAGAGGTTTTCAAATCATTATCAAGTCATTTTCAAATCATTATCATACCATTTCAAAATCATTTTCAAATACTAAACTATATGAACTCACCAACCATGTGTTGACTTGATCTTTTTGCATGACTTCTCAGGTGACGAACAGGTCAACTGAAGAGTTATTTCTTTTGGACTAGATTACAGATAGAGGACTTAGTTTTTTTTGGACCTGCATATTCTTGGACATCATACCAAGTTATTTTGTATATCTCGTGTTAACACAAGATTGAAGATTTATGATGCGCTTGTAGATTTACCTTGTTAAATTACAAACTCATTTGATGTAATTTAACTTTGTACTTTTATTTTACTTAGAAAGTTTCTCAGTTATATATCATGTGCAACGTAAACAATCTGATCATTCCGATTATCATTCACGATATCGCGCCCCGGGAACTTTCCGCCCGACGGGACAACCGATCCTATCCCGCCGGCTCGGGGTGTGACAAAAAATATAGACATTGACTTTACAAAAGACTAGCTAAATACAAAAGACATTTAATGTTTGATCTTCAAAGGCTTCAGGCAATCTTTTGCATTTAACGTTGCTGAGGAAAAGTAATGTGTTGTGTCTGACTCTTGGCATGTTCTTTTTGTTTTGATCAGACCAACATATTTGTTGTCAGCACCTTTTGTACCATAAAGGGTAATTAGCTACGGTCTTTGTCAGTGAATCAACATCGGAAGACTTTGTCTAAGAAGAATGTTGAGTGTCTTCAGAAGCTATTATTCTTCAGAAGCTTCAAGTCTTCGGAAGCTCTGAAGCTTTAAAACTCCTAAGTGTTGATCTTCCAAAGTAGTTGTCTTGTACAGCCTTTGGTAGGAATGAGTTATCCTTTGGAAGCAATGTTGCTTCCTAAGAGTAACTCCTTCCTTCCGAAGGCTGTTAGTCTTTGTGGTTCCAATACTTAGACAAATAAGAAGTTTGGTAAGCATCAGCCTTTAATAGTCTTTACAGAAATTTTGGCAACACCTAAAAGTGGTCAAAGAATTATATGAATGGATTATATTTATATCTAAATGCTCATGTATAAATAATACGAAAAATAAACGAATAAATAAATTATAAAGATATATTACCCTTTTAAAGTTATATAAATACGGTATGATGTACTCCGGTTCATACAAAAATTGACCATTTTATAAAGACACACTATCATAATGCCTAGATAGTCAATATATCTCACAACTTCAACATTTTAAGGCATTATTAATTTTATATAAGACAAACTTGATATCATGAACAACACCGTATAATCTGGAAACGGTCTAGAATACAAGCATGGAAACGGTCTAGAATACAAGCTGAACAGTTCAGTTAAGAATAATAAGTCACCAACATATATGAACAACAATGGTGACTAATATTTCAAGAATTATGTATAGTCCATAAATCTCAACAAAACCCATGACATTGTAAGGTTTAGTAGTAGCATTTTTCAATTCACCAAGAATCCAGAATCAATCTCACATCACCATTACAATGAGTTTTTGTGGCCTCTTTTCTATTTTTATTTGCAAATTTGGAGGTTGTGCATGTTACAATACTTATTTGATACAAGAATATATTCACTTTATACCTTTACATGTTACAAGAGGTATATTGCATCATACAAGAATTTAACACATTAAGTCCCTAGTAACCTACACAATCATTTAACTCAAGGTTTTGATTTGATGGATAGTATAAGTTAGTATTAATGAGGCCTATCAAACCTCCATTTATGGTTTAATCATGCCAAATACAACTACATTGTTAAAAGAATGGTAAATTTCCACCATAACTAATATTTTGTGATAAGATATTGGCAATATGAGCATCACAAGAAGTTAAAGGTATGGCTGTGAACTTATGTAGATTGCATAGATTCATTTGTGACTCGTATACCGAACATCATATCGAGTCTAAAAACCTACGAATTCACCATTTTTTCATGCATTTCAAGAAACTAGTAAGTAATGCACTCAAGACAACCCAAGAATATGTTTGAATACGTTTGTAGATTTTGCTGTAATGTAGTTAAATTAAGTTAGGACTATATTTGTGAATATCCTGGAATGTATGAGACAAGTTGTCATTTTGATTGAACTTTGATTGTTTATGTATGATTTAGTAAGCTTTTGATATCAATGTGTTCAAAATATTCAGTTTCCTTACATCACTACATTCCGCTGTTGGCAAGGATATGAAAAAAAATGTCATAAGTTAAATTGATTCGTCTATACTAACCTAGTCATGTTACGTTACGTAATGTTCTTAAACTCAATTACTCAAGCATAGTGGTAGTGTATTTGCATCTTTGGTTGGATACCTATATTTTGGACTCGAGCATCATAATTGAAAAATACAAGACGTACTCCTACAGGCAAAGGGGGTTCAAATCGAGATTGGTTGTGCGCTAAATGTTACGAATCTATTGACAAACCCCAATATCTTGATTTTTAGTAGCAATGCATCATGAACCTATATTTATATCATCTGCTAATACACAACCAATTAATGTTTGGATTAAAATCTTGTCCAACATCATTCCATCTCAAGGACTTACAAAATTAAATACCTCGAACGGTGCCATTATCTATTCGATGTACAACAACAGGGGTGTTTATCAGGCTGGATAATATTTTATTTTAATATATGAATAAGAAGTATGTTTATCCAATCCAAATCTATTCACCAAATAACTAGAATAAGCATGATTTGTATATCCGAACAAACAAGTTTTATTTGGTTTGTTAGGGTTGAATTTGGATATGTGATCTGAATAAGCAAGGTTTTGTATATCTGATATTCGTTCCGATGTGTATAAAAATCGTTATCTGACTCGTATCTATCTGAATATCCAAATAAGAATTCCCATCGGGTTTTTGATTTTGGATACGATTTGGATTTTAGATTTTTTGAACAACCATAACCGAGTCCACAATGAAACTAATGTTGCCTTTGCTATTTTGACCAAACTCATACAAGGGTGTTATGGCAATTTGGGTGTGTTGCTCTTTTTTTTACTAATTCCACGTCGACAGATCACAAGGAAATTGGTTTTTTTGATGTCCAAAGCATACACCACACCACAATTGTTTTCTTGTTTATTTCCGTTTTTCAATTTTAATTATTTACTTATTTAAGTAGTTATATTGTGAGCTTCTTGGTGGACTCACCGACTTACAACCGAGCATTAAAAAGGATGGAGATCGCATCAAACTACGGACAATAAATGTTGCATTATACTTGAGGCAACCCACCTATCAAAAATTTAACTATAAATAAGCTTTATATAATCTACTAGGTTAAATCTTGTGTATTACACGAGTTGAAAAATAAAATATGATAATATGATATACTTTGAAATAAACTTGTTTTAAATAAATTTATTTTTAAGAAACTTATTATTTATAAAACTTATATTTTTTCTAAAAGGAAAGGTTTAAACTATAAATAAATTTATTTTTGAAGTTATTAAACACTATTTTTTAATTTAAAGAAGATATATAATAGTATTAGTTATTAAATTTATAACTGTTTAATAAAATAAAGATTAATTATCATTTAATATGAGAGATAATTAATTGAAAATATAATGAAGTGACATGTGACAATAATAATATGAGAATTTGACACATGACAATACAAGTCTAATATATTGACATATGACAAAAATTATGTTTATTTATTAAATTTTGATTATTAGAAAAAAATCATATTTTGCAAACTTTTATTGAATTGTGTTTTTTAATAAAAAAAATATTTTTGAAGTTATTAAACACTATTTTTTTGATATAAAGAAGATATATAGTAGTATTAGAAATTATATTTATAATTATTTAATAAAATAAAGATTACTTATCATTTAATATAAGAGATAATAAATAAAGGGTTGTCTTAATCTCACACCCAATTCTTTATTTTAACACCCTAAAGACGTGTCGTACAGTACCCTATGCCAGGTACAGGTTTCTGTACGTGGCGTAGAGATCCCTACGCCACGTACAACAACATTCTACTCTGACATTCAGTCAATGATTAAGCGCTGTACACCACGTAGAGTACTATACGCTACGTAGATAACATCGTACCAAAAGTACTGACACCTTTGCACAGTGATGGGATGTTGTACGCCACGTAGCGTACTGTAGGTGGCGTATAAAGGACAATAATATGAGAAGAGCAGTCTGGTATCTGACATGATGTGAATGCTATACTCTACGTACAGTACTGTACGTGGAGTATAGAGGACAAACAATTGATTTTGAACTCTTGTGATTGTACTGAAAGTGCCTTATACGCCACGTACAGTACTATACGACACGTATAAAAATTTGCAATTCAAATATCGTCCAAATAACAAAATGATGTAAGATTCCATTTCTTATATATATAACGAACGAATGTTTATAATTCGTCATTCGCGTTTTTCTTTCTACGAATTCCTATTTGAATTTTATCAGTTGTTTATTGTATTCATATAATGTCATTTTGGGACGTGAATTTCTTCTTTGGAGACGACAAGATGGAACAAGATTCTGTCGGTCGATCTTATTATGGTGACAGTAGACCTCAGGAGCTGCCTGATTTAAACGAGGAACCCAACTTTCAAGCATACAACGCGAATAGGATTCCTGATTTAAATGAGGATCCTTGCGTTGAGTATTTTTACAGTTACGAAAAGTAGCAAGAATTTGGATGGGAAAGTCAGCCTTCTTACAAACATGAAGCTAATGATGTATATTTAGAAACACAAAATAGCGGGCATGATTATTATGATGGGGGCCATCATGGTAAAGTGTTTTGGGATACCGATCAGGAATTTATGTCTCATGATGAGCTGGTTGCCTGGGTGAAAAGCAGAGCGGTTGACAACGGTTATATTGTAGTCACTGCTCGATCTAAAAAGAAAGGAGACGTTGTAAAGAAGGTATGGCTTGTTTGTGATCGTGGTGGCGAACACAAGACCGTTGCGACGCGTAGACGCTCCGGCAGCAAGAAAATTGGCTGTCCATTTAAACTGGTTGGCATTTACAACGAAAAGCATCTTGTTTGGCAGTTAAAGATCCGAAATGACGAGCATAACCATGAGGCCGCTCAACCTCTAGAAGGGCATCCATTTGTAAGAATTTTGTCTCAAGAGGAACAAAAGATGGTGGGACAACTGACAGAACAACATATGGACCCGCTCAATATTCTGTCAACTATCTAGAAGCAAAATCCTGATAATGTTTCTATAATCAGTGACATATACAACGCCCAACAGAAAATAAAAAATGAAAAGAAAGTAGGTACTACTCCAATGCAGGTTCTGGAAAACCTACTGCATTCCAAGGGCTATGTGTATTATACCAGAGAAGATCCTACAACGAATGTCGTCAAGGAAGAGTTCTTCTGTCATCCAAAGTCGTACATGTCACACCCCTAATTTTCAACTAACGGAATCATACCGTTTGGGAACGTGACAAACCAGGATCTCAGATCATTAGACATAACGAAGACCTCTATATGAATTTCAAAACATACTTTGGTCTTAAAAACATAACATCAGAGTTTTGAAAGTTTTGCGGAAGCGTTTTAAAAATAATAACAAGTGTAAAAGTTGAATTACAAATTCAAAAATCCCAATTGTGTAACTTAAACAATATAAATGTAAAACATGCATGCGACTCTATCTCCTAGTCCATGCCTGCTTTCTTGTGCACCTTAGCGTCCAGAGAAAACATGTAAATCAAGTCAACACAAAGGTTGGTGCATAACACAGGTTTAAGCATTCACAATGTTTAAAACAACAGTTTGAATATCAAGTTTGCAGATAACATAATCACACATGCATAGTCATGATAACTAGTCATATAAACTATTTACATAAGTGGTCGACACCGAAGCTGACGATTGCCATGCTATAGCATGTTTTTGCCTTGCCACTATTGTCTAGCACGAACAATAGTAATGTGTGTTTGGTCAGTTAAACACCTGCGTAGATCCCATCTACCAGGTGAGGTTTGTCAAACCTAATAGATCTATTTCCAACTACCACGCTTTGCGCTACGGCAAACTAAACGGTTCGAAGTGTGTAAGGACTTTTAAATGCTATGTTGTCACATAATGTAAACAGCTAACTCATGCAAGTGATATGTATCTAAAATGTTTGTTTGCACATGTTTTCTCCCCCAAAACAGTTAAAATAAGAAAGGGGCCGTGTACGCACCTTTGTTTGTTGTAGAATGATCAAATACGTGAACTTGCGTAGGTAATCCTCTTACGAAGGATCTGTGTTTAAACAATAACGTTGTGTTATTCAAGATGTCGTTTTGTGCTTGAAATCACATACGTGTCAACACACGAATGTTAGAGTGTTAGAAACGTGCATACGTAAATATGCGTGACTTTAAAGTCGTTTAAATAAATCATATAATCCGTATACGATTTTATTTAAATAACCGTAATTATACGCGATTAAGTTTTCGATTAAAAATGTAAATTTTATCATTGCAAAGTGTTCGTATTTCCGTTACGGTTCCAACGCAACTTGAACGGATCAAATCGGAGCTAAAATGAATGTTTTATGACAAAAACACCAAAAATATTGTTTTTGAACAAAACCAGTAGCCCCCTGGTTCGAACCCGTGACCTCCCACACTCAACACACCCATCCTACCATCTCCGCCCGCTAGGGTATCGCATCAGAATCTTAAAATAAATTGTTTTAAACCTCATCAAGTCGGATTCCCCTTGTTTAACATCAACCGAACCAAAACCAACCCAATTGAGCCTCAAATCCGAATCTGATCAATCCTAATCCCATAGAGGTTTGTTCCCGTGATCTAATCGAGTCTAAAGACTGATTCAATTCGATTTTTAAACCAATTTAGATCGAAATCCCCCAACCGTTAAAGCTCACGAACCCTAGATATCAAATCTCACTAATTTGATGTTACAAACATCAATTGACTTAGGCTTTATCTTCATCGGAACTCTCTGAAACTACTGGTAACAACCAATTTCGTTTTTGAACTCATTTGATACGAAACCCCCAAATATGTTTCCATTAAGAATCCTAGAAATCGAGATCATCAGAGTTGTGTTTGATTCTAGAAATTGACATACATTTTAGTTCAGTCGAAAGTTTCTGAGACTACCCATATGATTCAATTCGATTCTAAACCTCATTTGTATTGAAACCCCTAAAACCGACTATGCTATGAACCCTAATAATAAAACTTGATCGATTCGTGAATTTTTAATGAAATTGAAATGTGGTTTAGTCTGATCGGAGGTTTCTGAAACTTTCTACATACATTAATTTGATTCTAAAGCAAGTTTGAACCAAAACCCCCAAATCGTTCAAACCGAAGAACCCTAGTTATCAAATTCATAGAATTCGATATAGAAAGCCAAAATACCCATAGGGATTAGTTTAGTCGGTCGTTTTAGAGGGTGTATGATCGATTACTAACCTGTTTTGATATTGAATTGATGTAGAACGACTTTGAGCCCTAAGTTCGGCTCTCTCGCGATCCAATTCTTCACTCCGGAGCTTTTGATCTTGAATTCTCATGTGGGAAAGATACTAAGGGTGCCGAATAAGGTTCAGGAAGTTTCAATTGTGAGGAATGTGATCGAATTTTATGAGTTTGATGCCTAACGACTTCGGTTTCGACTTTTGGCATCTTTTGGCCATTAATTCGATTGATGATGATGATAATTACACCTGGTAACCGTTACTAATCATTAAGGTACTGATTATAACAGATTTAATTCGATTATAACAGCCTATTGATGTGAATTTTCGAATTCCCCCAACCTTCTTGGCCGAATTTTGACTTTTCTAGTCAAAATTGGATAATTAATCTAATCATAAGTCAATTTCTTATAATCTAAGTGTATTATACTCTATTTTGTTCAAGCTTAAACCTTCTAATTAAATTTTTAATCATTATACTCATTTATGCTAATTATTGCTAACCGAGTTAATCCCGTAAATATCGAATTGTCACTAATTGGGCTACTTATAACATTATTGGGCCAAATTAATCCAATTGGGCCTCATAACTATAACTGGGCCTATCTTGGGCCTCATTGGGCCTTCCTAGACCTCATTGGGCCTACACTAGCCTTATTGGGCCTACCTTGGCTCATTGAACCTACATTTGTCCTGTTGGGCCTGTGATCTCACTATTTTCAGTTAATTAGGTTAATTCGAAAACTCGAATTGTCACATCATTCCTTTGTTGAAGGAATTTTCGTCCCGAAAATTAGCAATTGTTTGGAGTAGTTAGGAAACTACTTACGAGTTTAAATCGTACGTGTTAGTGTGGTTTGATCATTCCGTGTGCTTGTGTGTACTCACACACAAAATCTAATGCTTGCAACATCACAACTAATTGTGATCGTTCAAGGTGACTGTTTGCGTGTACACTAGTTAGTTCACCTAACTGTGTGGTTTGATCATTCCGTGTGCTTGTGTGTACTCACACACAAAATCTAATGCTTGCAACATCACAACTAATTGTGATCGTTCAAGGTGACTGTTTGCGTGTACACTAGTTAGTTCACCTAACTGTGACTGTTTGTGTTTTGATCATACTGTGCTGTGTAACCTCACACATAGTGAGTGTCTGTAACTGTTTGTACTATGCAACCCCGCACATAGCAACATGTGTGTAACTAATCATGCATGTACTACCATAACATGTAACATATGAAATGTAGCACATAAAATATAATGTAACACAAATGTTTGTAACAAAATCAATTGAATAAAAGTGTTTGTGCTTACAGTTTAAAATTCGAAGTGTTGATGTGTGAAACATCACGTCATCCCCTTGTTGAAGAAAATTTCGTCCCGAAATTTAACGTGCGCTCTCAGTGTTGATAGCTGCTGTTTTGAACAGATGAGGATACTTCTTCATCATTTGGTCTTCCCGTTCCCATGTGAATTCAGGACCACGTCTTGAATTCCACCGAACTTTGACTATTGGAATCTTGTTTTGCTTAAGTTGTTTGACCTCTCGGTCCATGATTTCTGCTGGTTCTTCAATGAATCGTAACTGTTCATCTACTTGTATTTCTTTCAACGGTACAATCAATGTCTCATCAGAAAGACATTTCTTTAAGTTCGATACATGAAAGACATCATGAACTCCACTGAGTTCATCCGGTAGTTTGAGTTGATACGCAACCGGACCAATCCTTTTCAGGATCTCAAAAGGCCCTACGTACCGTGGACTAAGCTTCCCGCGCTTGCCAAATCGTATCACTCCTTTCCAAGGTGACACCTTTAGAAGAACTCGGTCTCCTACTTGAAATTCCAATGGTTTACGACGCTTGTCAGCATAACTCTTCTGTCGATCCCGAGCCGCTGCCATACGGTTCCGGATTTGTACAATCTTCTCACTCGTCTCGTGTACTAGTTCAGGACCTGTAATCTGACTGTCACCAATTTCAGCCCAGCAAACTGGTGAACGACATTTGCGACCATACAAAGCTTGAAACGGTGCTGCTTGAATACTTGTATGATAGCTATTGTTGTAAGAGAATTCCACTAACGGTAAGTGATTTTCCCGACTATCACCAAAGTCAATTACACAAGCTCGTAACATATCCTCAAGCGTTTGAATCGTACGTTCACTTTGACCGTCAGTCTGTGGATGATAGGCGGTACTCATATCCAAGAGAGTCCCCAATGACTTATGAAGTGATTTCCAAAAGTTGGAAGTAAATCGAGCATCCCGATCTGATATGATAGAGATTGGCACACCATGCCGTGCTACCACTTCCTTGATGTAAATGCGAGTCAGTTTCTCCATCTTATCGGTTTCCTTGATTGCTAAGAAGTGTGCAGATTTCATTAATCGATCAACAATTACCCATATCGTATTACAACCACTCGGTGTACGGGGTAACTTAGTAATGAAGTCCATCGAAATCTGTTCCCATTTCCACATCGGTATCTCTGGTTGTTGCAGTAAACCAGATGGTTTCTGATATTCAACTTTGACTTTTGAACAAGTCAAACATTTGCTAACGTACTTAGCAATATCAGCTTTCATGTGAGGCCACCAAGACAGTGCCTTCAAGTCATGATACATCTTGTCTGACCCGGATGGACTGAATATCTAGACTTGTGTGCTTCATCCATCACGAGTTCCCTTAAACCTCCATACAAAGGTATCAAAAGTCGATTAATGAAATAACGAATTCCATCAGACTTAACATCCAACTGTTCTTCCATTCCTCGTAAGGATTCCTGTACCAAGTTTTCCTTTTTCAAGGCCTTGATCTGAGCACTGCGTACCTTGTCAGGTAAGTCAGTCTGTATCGTCATCATAAGGGCACGAACCCGTCTTGTTGAAGTATCTTTTCTGCTTAAAGCATCGGCTACCACATTAGCCTTTCCCGGGTGATACTTAATCGCGCATTCATAGTCGTTTAACAACTCAACCCATCATCGCTGTCTCATATTAAGTTCCTTCTGATCAAAGATATGTTGCAAACTTTTATGATCAGTGTAAATAGTACACTTGGTTCCATATAAGTAATGCCTCCAAATCTTCAAAGCAAAAACCACTGCTCCTAACTCCAAGTCATGAGTAGTGTAATTCTTTTCGTGTGGTCGTAGTTGCCTTGAAGCATAAGCAATCACCTTATCACGTTGCATCAATACACATCCCAAACCCTGTGCAGATGCATCACAATACACCACAAAATCTTCTGTCCCTTCCGGTAAGGACAGAATCGGTGCGCTGCAGAGTTTCTGTTTCAATAATTGGAATGCAGTTTCCTGTTTATCCGTCCAGTTATACTTCATTCCCTTGTGCATAAGAGCTGTAAGTGGTTGAGCGATCTTTGAGAATCCCTCAATGAATCGTCGGTAGTAACCCGCCAAACCAAGGAATTGTCGTACCTTGGTAGGGGTCTTTGGTGCTTCCCAATTCTTAATCGCTTCAATCTTCGCTGGATCAACATGTATACCCTTTTCATTAACTATATGCCCCAAGAATTGTACTTCTCGCATCCAGAAATCACATTTCGAGAACTTAGCGTACAATTGTTCCTGTTTCAATAATTCCAATAGCAATCGAAGATGTTCAGCGTGCTCCTCCTCAGTCTGAGAATAGATGAGAATGTCATCAATGAAAACAATAACAAACTTATCAAGATAAGGTTTACAAACACGATTCATGAGATCCGTGAATACAGCTGGAGCGTTTGTCAACCCAAATGGCATGACCAAAAACTCATAATGGCCATAGCGCGTCCTGAATGCTGTCTTTGGAATATCCCCCTCCTGGACTCTTAGTTGATGATAACCCGATCTAAGATCAATCTTCGAGTAGTAACTCGAACCTTGCAACTGATCGAACAGATCGTCAATTCTGGGTAACGGATACCGGTTCTTGATAGTAACCTTGTTAAGTTCCCGGTAATCGATACACATACGGAAAGTTCCGTCCTTCTTAACAAATAATACTGGAGCTCCCCACGGTGAAAAACTAGGTCGTATGAAACCCTTATCCAACAACTCTTGCAATTGTGTAGATAACTCTTGCATCTCTGACGGTGCAAGTCGATAAGGCGCCCTAGCTATCGGTGCTGCATCTGGTGTAAGGTCGATTCGGAATTCCACCTGTCTGATAGGCGGTAATCCCGGCAAGTCTTCTGGAAATACCTCCGGAAATTCACAAACTACTGGTATATCTTCAATCTTCTTCTCAGCTACCGGCTTTTCAGTTATAAGTGCTATAACTGCCGTATGACCTTTCCGCAGACATTTGTGTGATTTCATACAAGATATGAGACGCAGTGGTGTACTGCTCTTCTCGCCTTGTACATACAATGTCTCTCCATGCGAAAGAGGTATGCGAACAATCTTTTCATGGCATACGATTTCAGCCTGGTGTTTGGACAACCAGTCCATGCCAATGACTACATCAAAACTGCCTAAGGCAATAGGCATAAGATCAATTTCTAATATTTGACCCATCAAATCAAGGATACATCCCTTAAAGATTTGTTCAACTACAATTAACTTACCATCAGCTAATTCCACAGTGTATGGACTATCTAAGGCAGTGGGACTAACATTTAGCAACTTAGCAAGTGAACTAGATACAAAACTCCGATCGGCACCAGTGTCAAATAACATAGAGGCATAGTGATTATTTAAGAGGAACGTACCCGTAACAATGTTGGGATCCTCCCGTGCTTGACGTCCTCCAATCACAACGCCCTACCTCTAGCACCATTGTTGTTGTTGTTATTGTTGTTGTTATTGGTGCCATTACCATTACCGTTGCCATTACCGTTGCCATTGACATTGTTGTCCCCGCCTTTCTTGAGTTGTGGGCAATCCTTTTTAAAGTGCCCCATCTTGCCACACTCAAAACAACCCTTCTGTGCGTTCTGATTATTATTCTGGTTGTTGTGGTTATTTTGTAGCTCCCCGCGACAATCCTTAGCCGCATGTCCAATCTTACCACACCTTTGACACCTAGCTCTATCACACTGATTACCTGCATGATGAAACCCACACCTGTTGCACTTTGGGTGTTTACCAATATAACCCCCTGATGATGATGATTGTTGACCACTATTCGAGTTGTGATAAGACTTGTTTGAGTCTTGTTTCCGGTTCTGCTGATACGACTGTTGGTTGTAACCCTTGGAGTTGTTACCTTCCCACTTCCTCTTATGGTCTCCCACCTTAGTAGCTGATGTCCGTTTAGGCAGAGTCCCTTGTAACACGGCCTGATCAGTCAGTTGATGCGCTAAACGAACGGCTTGTTGAATTGTTGTGGGATTTGCAGAAGTAACCAATCCCTGAATCTGAGGCACCAATCCCCCGATGTACCTCTCTATCCACTTGCTTGCGGGAGTAGCCATATGAGGTAAAAGTCTGGCTTGTTCATGGGATCGAGTCGTGTACTCCTCGATGTTTGATCCCTCCATCTTGAGATGCCAGTACTCCTCCTCTAGTTTCTGCATCTCACTGCGAGGACAGTACTCCTCCTGCAGTAAAGTTTTGAATCCATTCCAGGTCAAGGCATTAGCCTCACCCAATCCCAAGTTCTGAACATTCGAGTTCCACCACGTCAATGCTGGACCCTCCAATGTTCCCGTAGCATACTTCACTTTGCTCTCATCCGGACAATTGCACATCTCAAACACAGATTCAGCCTTCTCAATCCATCGTAGGAGTCCAATGGCTCCTTCCGATCCTTTGAAATTGTGTGGCTTACAGTCCAAGAACATCTTGAACGTGCATGCCTGTGGGTTAACCAGTCCCCCAGCTAGACCATGTGGCCCTGTATTGTGTGTCTGAGCGTAGTTCGCGATAGCCTCCGCGACCCTGTTATTGATCAGCTCATTGAGCTCAGCAACTGTCATGTGAACGTTTCCGTCAGCCATTATCTTCCTAATTAAAAGAAGTGTTAGAGTGTTTTCAAAGTCTAATGTGACATGTGTTGATAATACAACAAACACAACATGTAATATATAAATCAACACAACTGTTGGCAATAAATAATAGTTTTTCAATAGATAGAAATTTGATTTGAGTACAATACTTTTAAAATCAAACATAAGTTTTCCAACCGTCTAGTGTAGGAACACAACCCGTTCCTAATAAGTTTAAGCAAAACAAGAAAAATCAATCATCCTCAACAGTGGATTCAGGATCAGAATCAACAGCTGGTGCTGGTTCTTCCCCTTCTTCCTCTTCATCCTCTTCCTCATTCTCCGAGGCCACCAAGTCTTCCAAGGCTTCAAGTCTGCCTTCCAGAATCTCAGCTCGGTTCTCAGAATCTTCAAGACGACTAATCAAATGAATCATCTCATCCCGCATATCATTGACCAGATGGGCAAGATTATCTTGTCTTTCGTTCGCATCCCAGAGTTCCCGAACGTTATACTCAATCCTATCGTTCGCCCAGTACAAGTCCTCACGCAGCTTGGCAATCTCCTCAGCATCAGTCCTTTGCCTCTTAGGCTCAGGAACATCTAATACAGGTGGTGGGTGGGTAGAAGGTCCCTCAGCAGGGAACTGCTGAGTGCCCTCTACTGGCTCCTCCTCCGGATCCTCATCCGGATCCTCATCTGGATCCTCGTCTGGATCCTCCTCTGGGTCCTCGTCTGGATCCTCCTCCGGATCCTCCTCCGGGTCCTCGTCTGGATCCTCCTCCGGATCCTCCTCCGGGTCCTCGTCTGGATCCTCTTATGGATCCTCCTCCGGATCTGAATCATCCCTCTCATATCGTGGAGGAGATGGAATAGGTGGTGCTGGTGATGATGGTGGTACTGGAACAATCGGTTCCTCATCCTCAGAATCATCAATTTAGATATACGGTGCTGATGATGATGCCATGCCTGTTACATAATACCATATGTAAGTGCAGTGCCATGGAATGTGTAAACAAGTCAATTACATAATGTCATATGTAATTTCTAAGTAATATGTGTAAGCATATGTGTCTAATGTCTAACAGTCATAGTCTAAGTCTACAAATGCAAACCTAGTTCGCTATAACCAATGTCTCTGATACCAATCTGTCACACCCCCAATTTTCAACTAACGGAATCATACCGTTTGGGAACGTGACAAACCAGGATCTCAGATCATTAGACATAACGAAGACCTCTATATGAATTTCAAAACATACTTTGGTCTTAAAAACATAACATCAGAGTTTTGAAAGTTTTGCGGAAGCGTTTTAAAAATAATAACAAGTGTAAAAGTTGAATTACAAATTCAAAAATCCCAATTGTGTAAATTAAAAAATATAAATGTAAAACATGCATGCGACTCTATCTCATAGTCCATGCCTGCTTTCTTGTGCACTTTAGCGTCCAGAGAAAACATGTAAATCAAGTCAACACAAAGGTTGGTGCATAACACAGGTTTAAGCATTCACAATGTTTAAAACAACAGTTTGAATATCAAGTTTGCAGATAACATAATCACACATGCATAGTCATGATAGCTAGTCATATAAACTATTTACATAAGTGGTCGACACCAAAGCTGACGATTGCCATGCTATAGCATGTTTTTGCCTTGCCACTATTGTCTAGCACGAACAATAGTAATGTGTGTTTGGTCAGTTAAACACCTGCGTAGATCCCATCTACCAGGTGAGGTTTGTCAAACCTAATAGATCTATTTCCAACTACCACGCTTTGCGCTACGGCAAACTAAACGGTTCGAAGTGTGTAAGGACTTTTAAATGCTATGTTGTCACATAATGTAAACAGCTAACTCATGCAAGTGATATGTATCTAAAATGTTTGTTTGCACATGTTTTCTCCCCCAAAACAGTTAAAATAAGAAAGGGGTCGTGTAGGCACCTTTGTTTGTTGTAGAATGATCAAATACGTGAACTTGCGTAGGTAATCCTCTTACGAAGGATCTGTGTTTAAACAATAACGTTGTGTTATTCAAGATGTCGTTTTGTGCTTGAAATCACATACGTGTCAACACACGAATGTTAGAGTGTTAGAAACGTGCATACGTAAATATGCGTGACTTTAAAGTCGTTTAAATAAATCATATAATCCGTATACGATTTTATTTAAATAACCGTAATTATACGCGATTAAGTTTTCGATTAAAAATGTAAATTTTATCATTGCAAAGTGTTCGTATTTCCGTTACGGTTCCAACGCAACTTGAACGGATCAAATCGGAGCTAAAATGAATGTTTTATGACAAAAACACCAAAAATATTGTTTTTGAACAAAACCAGTAGCCCCCTGGTTCGAACCCGTGACCTCCCACACTCAACACACCCATCCTACCATCTCCGCCCGCTAGGGTATCGCATCAGAATCTTAAAATAAATTGTTTTAAACCTCATCAAGTCGGATTCCCCTTGTTTAACATCAACCGAACCAAAACCAACCCAATTGAGCCTCAAATCCGAATCTGATCAATCCTAATCCCATAGAGGTTTGTTCCCGTGATCTAATCGAGTCTAAAGACTGATTCAATTCGATTTTTAAACCAATTTAGATCGAAATCCCCCAACCGTTAAAGCTCACGAACCCTAGATATCAAATCTCACTAATTTGATGTTACAAACATCAATTGACTTAGGCTTTATCTTCATCGGAACTCTCTGAAACTACTGGTAACAACCAATTTCGTTTTTGAACTCATTTGATACGAAACCCCCAAATATGTTTCCATTAAGAATCCTAGAAATCGAGATCATCAGAGTTGTGTTTGATTCTAGAAATTGACATACATTTTAGTTCAGTCGAAAGTTTCTGAGACTACCCATATGATTCAATTCGATTCTAAACCTCATTTGTATTGAAACCCCTAAAACCGACTATGCTATGAACCCTAATAATAAAACTTGATCGATTCGTGAATTTTTAATGAAATTGAAATGTGGTTTAGTCTGATCGGAGGTTTCTGAAACTTTCTACATACATTAATTTGATTCTAAAGCAAGTTTGAACCAAAACCCCCAAATCGTTCAAACCGAAGAACCCTAGTTATCAAATTCATAGAATTCGATATTGAAAGCCAGAATACCCATAGGGATTAGTTTAGTCGGTCGTTTTAGAGGGTGTATGATCGATTACTAACCTGTTTTGATATTGAATTGATGTAGAACGACTTTGAGCCCTAAGTTCGGCTCTCTCGCGATCCAATTCTTCACTCCGGAGCTTTTGATCTTGAATTCTCGTGTGGGAAAGATACTAAGGGTGCCGAATAAGGTTCAGGAAGTTTCAATTGTGAGGAATGTGATCGAATTTTATGAGTTTGATGCCTAACGACTTCGGTTTCGACTTTTGGCATCTTTTGGCCATTAATTCGATTGATGATGATGATAATTACACCTGGTAACCGTTACTAATCATTAAGGTACTGATTATAACAGATTTAATTCGATTATAACAGCCTATTGATGTGAATTTTCGAATTCCCCCAACCTTCTTGGCCGAATTTTGACTTTTCTAGTCAAAATTGGATAATTAATCTAATCATAAGTCAATTTCTTATAATCTAAGTGTATTATACTCTATTTTGTTCAAGCTTAAACCTTCTAATTAAATTTTTAATCATTATACTCATTTATGCTAATTATTGCTAACCGAGTTAATCCCGAAAATATCGAATTGTCACTAATTGGGCTACTTATAACATTATTGGGCCAAATTAATCCAATTGGGCCTCATAACTATAACTGGGCCTATCTTGGGCCTCATTGGGCCTTCCTAGATCTCATTGGGCCTACACTAGCCTTATTGGGCCTACCTTGGCTCATTGAACCTACATTTGTCCTGTTGGGCCTGTGATCTCACTATTTTCAGTTAACAAGGTTAATTCGAAAACTCGAATTGTCACATCATTCCCTTGTTGAAGGAATTTTCGTCCCGAAAATTAGCAATTGTTTGGAGTAGTTAGGAAACTACTTACGAGTTTAAATCGTACGTGTTAGTGTGGTTTGATCATTCCGTGTGCTTGTGTGTACTCACACACAAAATCTAATGCTTGCAACATCACAACTAATTGTGATCGTTCAAGGTGACTGTTTGCGTGTACACTAGTTAGTTCACCTAACTGTGTGGTTTGATCATTCCGTGTGCTTGTGTGTACTCACACACAAAATCTAATGCTTGCAACATCACAACTAATTGTGATCGTTCAAGGTGACTGTTTGCGTGTACACTAGTTAGTTCACCTAACTGTGACTGTTTGTGTTTTGATCATACTGTGCTGTGTAACCTCACACATAGTGAGTGTCTGTAACTGTTTGTACTATGCAACCCCACACATAGCAACATGTGTGTAACTAATCATGTATGTACTACCATAACATGTAACATATGAAATGTAGCACATAAAATATAATGTAACACAAATGTTTGTAACAAAATCAATTGAATAAAAGTGTTTGTGCTTACAGTTTAAAATTCGAAGTGTTGATGTGTGAAACATCACGTCATCCCCTTGTTGAAGGAAATTTCGTCCCGAAATTTAACGTGCGCTCTCAGTGTTTATAGTTGCTGTTTTGAACAGATGAGGATACTTCTTCATCATTTGGTCTTCCCGTTCCCATGTGAATTCAGGACCACGTCTTGAATTCCACCGAACTTTGACTATTGGAATCTTGCTTTGCTTAAGTTGTTTGACCTCTCGGTCCATGATTTCTGCTGGTTCTTCAATGAATCGTAACTGTTCATCTACTTGTATTTCTTCCAACGGTACAATTAATGTCTCATCAGAAAGACATTTCTTTAAGTTCGATACATGAAAGACATCATGAACTCCACTGAGTTCATCCGGTAGTTTGAGTTGATACGCAACCGGACCAATCCTTTTCAGGATCTCAAAAGGCCCTACGTACCGTGGACTAAGCTTCCCGCGCTTGCCAAATCGTATCACTCCTTTCCAAGGTGACACCTTTAGAAGAACTCGGTCTCCTACTTGAAATTCCAATGGTTTACGACGCTTGTCAGCATAACTCTTCTGTCGATCCCGGGCCGCTGCCATACGGTTCCGGATTTGTAAAATCTTCTCAGTCGTCTCGTGTACTAGTTCAGGACCTGTAATCTGACTGTCACCAATTTCAGCCCAGCAAACTGGTGAACGACATTTGCGACCATACAAAGCTTCAAACGGTGCTGCTTGAATACTTGTATGATAGCTATTGTTGTAAGAGAATTCCACTAACGGTAAGTGATTTTCCCAACTATCACCAAAGTCAATTACACAAGCTCGTAACATATCCTCAAGCGTTTGAATCGTACGTTCACTTTGACCGTCAGTCTGTGGATGATAGGCGGTACTCATATCCAAGCGAGTCCCCAATGACTTATGAAGTGATTTCCAAAAGTTGGAAGTAAATCGAGCATCCCGATCTGATATGATAGAGATTGGCACACCATGCCGTGCTACCACTTCCTTGATGTAAATGCGAGTCAGTTTCTCCATCTTATCGGTTTCCTTGATTGCTAAGAAGTGTGCAGATTTCGTTAATCGATCAACAATTACCCATATCGTATCACAACCACTCGGTGTACGGGGTAACTTAGTAATGAAGTCCATCGAAATTTGTTCCCATTTCCACATCGGTATCTCTGGTTGTTGCAGTAAACCAGATGGTTTCTGATATTCAACTTTGACTTTTGAACGAGTCAAACATTTTCTAACGTACTTAGCAATATCAGCTTTCATGTGAGGCCACCAACACAGTGCCTTCAAGTCATGATACATCTTGTCTGACCCCGGATGGACTGAATATCTAGACTTGTGTGCTTCATCCATCACGAGTTCCCTTAAACCTCCATACAAAGGTATCCAAAGTCGATTAATGAAATAACGAATGCCATCAGACTTAACATCCAACTGTTCTTCCATTCCTCGTAAGGATTCCTGTACCAAGTTTTCCTTTTTCAAGGCCTCGATCTGAGCACTGCGTACCTTGTTAGGTAAGTCAGTCTGTATCATCATCATAAGTGCACGAACCCGTCTTGTTGAAGTATCTTTTCTGCTTAAAGCATCGGCTACCACATTAGCCTTTCCCGGGTGATACTTAATCGCGCATTCATAGTCGTTTAACAACTCAACCCATCATCGCTGTCTCATATTAAGTTCCTTCTGATCAAAGATATGTTGCAAACTTTTATGATCAGTGTAAATAGTACACTTGGTTCCATATAAGTAATGCCTCCAAATCTTCAAAGCAAAAACCACTGCTCCTAACTCCAAGTCATGAGTAGTGTAATTCTTTTCGTGTGGTCGTAGTTGCCTTGAAGCATAAGCAATCACCTTATCACGTTGCATCAATACACATCCCAAACCCTGTGCAGATGCATCACAATACACCACAAAATCTTCTGTCCCTTCCGGTAAGGACAGAATCGGTGCGCTGCAGAGTTTCTGTTTCAATAATTGGAATGCAGTTTCCTGTTTATCCGTCCAGTTATACTTCATTCCCTTGTGCGTAAGAGCTGTAAGTGGTTGAGCGATCTTTGAGAATCCCTCAATGAATCGTCGGTAGTAACCTGCCAAACCAAGGAATTGTCGTACCTTGGTAGGGGTCTTTGGTGCTTCCCAATTCTTAATCGCTTCAATCTTCGCTGGATCAACATGTATACCCTTTTCATTAACTATATGCCCCAAGAATTGTACTTCTCGCATCCAGAAATCACATTTCGAGAACTTAGCGTACAATTGTTCCTGTTTCAATAATTCCAATAGCAATCGAAGATGTTCAGCGTGCTCCTCCTCAGTCTGAGAATAGATGAGAATGTCATCAATGAAAACAATAACAAACTTATCAAGATAAGGTTTACAAACACGATTCATGAGATCCATGAATACAGCTGGAGCGTTTGTCAACCCAAATGGCATGACCAAAAACTCATAATGGCCATAGCGCGTCCTGAATGCTGTCTTTGGAATATCCTCCTCCTGGACTCTTAGTTGATGATAACCCGATCTAAGATCAATCTTCGAGTATTAACTCGAACCTTGTAACTGATCGAACTGATCGTCAATTCTGGGTAACGGATACCGGTTCTTGATAGTAACCTTGTTAAGTTCCCGGTAATCGATACACATACGGAAAGTTCCGTCCTTCTTCTTAACAAATAATACTGGAGCTCCCCACGGTGAAAAACTAGGTCGTATGAAACCCTTATCCAACAACTCTTGCAATTGTGTAGATAACTCTTGCATCTCTGACGGTGCAAGTCGATAAGGCGCCCTAGCTATCGGTGCTGCATCTGGTGTAAGGTCGATTCGGAATTCCACCTGTCTGATAGGCGGTAATCCCGGCAAGTCTTCTGGAAATACCTTCGGAAATTCACAAACTACTGGTATATCTTCAATCTTCTTCTCAGCTACCGGCTTTTCAGTTATAAGTGCTATAACTGCCGTATGACCTTTCCGCAGACATTTGTGTGCTTTCATACAAGATATGAGACGTAGTGGTGTACTGCTCTTCTCGCCTTGTACCTACAATGTCTCTCCATGCGAAAGAGGTATGCGAACAATCTTTTCATGGCATACGATTTCAGCCTGGTGTTTGGACAACCAGTCCATGCCAATGACTACATCAAAACTGCCTAAGGCAATAGGCATAAGATCAATTTCTAATATTTGACCCATCAAATCAAGGATACATCCCTTAAGGATTTGTTCAACTACAATTAACTTACCATCAGCTAATTCCACAGTGTATGGACTATCTAAGGCAGTGGGACTAACATTTAGCAACTTAGCAAGTGAACTAGATACAAAACTCCGATCGGCACCAGTGTCAAATAACATAGAGGCATAGTGATTATTTAAGAGGAACGTACCCGTAACAATGTTGGGATCCTCCCGTGCTTGACGTCCTCCAATCACAAACGCCCTACCTCTAGCACCATTGTTGTTGTTGTTATTGTTGTTGTTATTGGTGCCAATACCATTACCGTTGCCATTACCGTTGTTGTCCCCGCCTTTCTTGAGTTGTGGGCAATCCTTTTTAAAGTGCCCCATCTTGCCACACTCAAAACAACCCTTCTGTGCGTTCTGATTATTATTCTGGTTGTTGTGGTTATTTTGTAGCTCCCCGCGACAATCCTTAGCCGCATGTCCAATCTTACCACACCTTTGACACCTAGCTCTATCACACTGATTACCTGCATGATGAAACCCACACCTGTTGCACTTTGGGTGTTTACCAATATAACCCCCTGATGATGATGATTGTTGACCACTATTCGAGTTGTGATAAGACTTGTTTGAGTCTTGTTTCCGGTTCTGCTGATACGACTGTTGGTTGTAACCCTTGGATTTGTTACCTTCCCACTTCCTCTTGTGGTCTCCCACCTTAGTAGCTGATGTCCGTTTAGGCAGAGTCCCTTGTAACACGGCCTGATCAGTCAGTTGATGCGCTAAACGAACAGCTTGTTGAATTGTTGTGGGATTTGCAGAAGTAACCAATCCCTGAATCTGAGGCACCAATCCCCCGATGTACCTCTCTATCCACTTGCTTGCGGGAGTAGCCATATGAGGTAAAAGTCTGGCTAGTTCATGGGATCGAGTCGTGTACTCCTCGATGTTTGATCCCTCCATCTTGAGATGCCAGTACTCCTCCTCTAGTTTCTGCATCTCACTGCGAGGACAGTACTCCTCCTGCAGTAAAGTTTTGAATCCATTCCAGGTCAAGGCATTAGCCTCACCCAATCCCAAGTTCTGAACATTCGAGTTCCACCACGTCAATGCTGGACCCTCCAATGTTCCCGTAGCATACTTCACTTTGCTCTCATCCGGACAATTGCACATCTCAAACACAGATTCAGCCTTCTCAATCCATCGTAGGAGTCCAATGGCTCCTTCCGATCCTTTGAAATTGTGTGGCTTACAGTCCAAGAACATCTTGAACGTGCATGCCTGTGGGTTAACCAGTCCCCCAGCTAGACCATGTGGCCCTGTATTGTGTGTCTGAGCGTAGTTCGCGATAGCCTCCGCGACCCTGTTATTGATCAGCTCATTGAGCTCAGCAACTGTCATGTGAACGTTTCCGTCAGCCATTATCTTCCTAATTAAAAGAAGTGTTAGAGTGTTTTCAAAGTCTAATGTGACATGTGTAGATAATACAACAAACACAACATGTAATATATAAATCAACACAACTGTTGGCAATAAATAATAGTTTTTCAATAGATAGAAATTTGATTTGAGAACAATACTTTTAAAATCAAACATAAGTTTTCCAACCGTCTAGTGTAGGAACACAACCCGTTCCTAATAAGTTTAAGCAAAACAAGAAAAATCAATCATCCTCAACAGTGGATTCAGGATCAGAATCAACAGCTGGTGCTGGTTCTTCCCCTTCTTCCTCTTCATCCTCTTCCTCATTCTCCGAGGCCACCAAGTCTTCCAAGGCTTCAAGTCTGCCTTCCAGAATCTCAGCTCGGTTCTCAGAATCTTCAAGACGATTAATCAAATGAATCATCTCATCCCGCATATCATTGACCAGATGGGCAAGATTATCTTGTCTTTCGTTCGCATCCCAGAGTTCCCGAACGTTATACTCAATCCTATCGTTCGCCTAGTACAAGTCCTCACGCAGCTTGGCAATCTCCTCAGCATCAGTCCTTTGCCTCTTAGGCTCAGGAACATCTAATACAGGTGGTGGGTGGGTAGAAGGTCCCTCAGCAGGGATCTGTTGAGTGCCCTCTACTGGCTCCTCCTCCGGATCCTCATCCGGATCCTCATCTGGATCCTCCTCTAGATCCTCCTCTGGGTCCTCGTCTGGATCCTCCTCCGGATCCTCCTCCGGGTCCTCGTCTGGATCCTCTTCTGGATCCTCCTCCGGATCTGAATCATCCCTCTCATATCGTGGAGGAGATGGAATAGGTGGTGCTGGTGATGATGGTGGTACTGGAACTATCGGTTCCTCATCCTCAGAATCATCAATTTAGATATACGGTGCTGATGATGATGCCATGCCTGTTACATAATATCATATGTAAGTGCAGTGCCATGGAATGTGTAAACAAGTCAATTACATAATGTCATATGTAATTTCTAAGTAATATGTGTAAGCATATGTGTCTAATGTCTAACAGTCATAGTCTAAGTCTACAAATGCAAACCTAGTTCGCTATAACCAATGTCTCTGATACCAATCTGTCACACCCCCAATTTTCAACTAACGGAATCATACCGTTTGGGAACGTGACAAACCAGGATCTCAGATCATTAGACATAACGAAGACCTCTATATGAATTTCAAAACATACTTTGGTCTTAAAAACATAACATCAGAGTTTTGAAAGTTTTGCGGAAGCGTTTTAAAAATAATAACAAGTGTAAAAGTTGAATTACAAATTCAAAAATCCCAATTGTGTAACTTAAACAATATAAATGTAAAACATGCATGCGACTCTATCTCCTAGTCCATGCCTGCTTTCTTGTGCACCTTAGCGTCCAGAGAAAACATGTAAATCAAGTCAACACAAAGGTTGGTGCATAACACAGGTTTAAGCATTTACAATGTTTAAAACAACAGTTTGAATATCAAGTTTGCAGATAACAAAATCACACATGCATAGTCATGATAGCTAGTCATATAAACTATTTACATAAGTGGTCGACACCGAAGCTGACGATTGCTATGCTATAGCATGTTTTTGCCTTGCCACTATTGTCTAGCACGAACAATAGTAATATGTGTTTGGTCAGTTAAACACCTGCGTAGATCCCATCTACCAGGTGAGGTTTGTCAAACCTAATAGATCTATTTCCAACTACCACGCTTTGCGCTACGGGAAACTAAACGGTTCGAAGTGTGTAAGGACTTTTAAATGCTATGTTGTCACATAATGTAAACAGCTAACTCATGCAAGTGATATGTATCTAAAATGTTTGTTTGCACATGTTTTCTCCCCCAAAACAGTTAAAATAAGAAAGGGGCCGTGTACGCACCTTTGTTTGTTGTAGAATGATCAAATACGTGAACTTGCGTAGGTAATCCTCTTACGAAGGATCTGTGTTTAAACAATAACGTTGTGTTATTCAAGATGTCGTTTTGTGCTTGAAATCACATACGTGTCAACACACGAATGTTAGAGTGTTAGAAACGTGCATACGTAAATATGCGTGACTTTAAAGTCGTTTAAATAAATCATATAATCCGTATACGATTTTATTTAAATAACCGTAATTATACGCGATTAAGTTTTCGATTAAAAATGTAAATTTTATCATTGCAAAGTGTTCGTATTTCCGTTACGGTTCCAACGCAACTTGAACGGATCAAATCGGAGCTAAAATGAATGTTTTATGACAAAAACACCAAAAATATTGTTTTTGAACAAAACCAGTAGCCCCCTGGTTCGAACCCGTGACCTCCCACACTCAACACACCCATCCTACCATCTCCGCCCGCTAGGGTATCGCATCAGAATCTTAAAATAAATTGTTTTAAACCTCATCAAGTCGGATTCCCCTTGTTTAACATCAACCGAACCAAAACCAACCCAATTGAGCCTCAAATCCGAATCTGATCAATCCTAATCCCATAGAGGTTTGTTCCCGTGATCTAATCGAGTCTAAAGACTGATTCAATTCGATTTTTAAACCAATTTAGATCGAAATCCCCCAACCGTTAAAGCTCACGAACCCTAGATATCAAATCTCACTAATTGGATGTTACAAACAGCAATTGACTTAGGCTTTATCTTCATCGGAACTCTCTGAAACTACTGGTAACAACCAATTTCGTTTTTGAACTCATTTGATACGAAACCCCCAAATATGTTTCCATTAAGAATCCTAGAAATCGAGATCATTAGAGTTGTGTTTGATTCTAGAAATTGACATACATTTTAGTTCAGTCGAAAGTTTCTGAGACTACCCATATGATTCAATTCGATTCTAAACCTCATTTGTATTGAAACCCCTAAAACCGACTATGCTATGAACCCTAATAATAAAACTTGATCGATTCGTGAATTTTTAATGAAATTGAAATGTGGTTTAGTCTGATCGGAGGTTTCTGAAACTTTCTACATACATTAATTTGATTCTAAAGCAAGTTTGAACCAAAACCCCCAAATCGTTCAAACCGAAGAACCCTAGTTATCAAATTCATAGAATTCGATATTGAAAGCCAGAATACCCATAGGGATTAGTTTAGTCGGTCGTTTTAGAGGGTGTAGGATCGATTACTAACCTGTTTTGATATTGAATTGATGTAGAACGACTTTGAGCCCTAAGTTCGGCTCTCTCGCGATCCAATTCTTCACTCCGGAGCTTTTGATCTTGAATTCTCGTGTGGGAAAGATACTAAGGGTGCTGAATAAGGTTCAGGAAGTTTCAATTGTGAGGAATGTGATCGAATTTTATGAGTTTGATGCCTAACGACTTCGGTTTCGACTTTTGGCATCTTTTGGCCATTAATTCGATTGATGATGATGATAATTACACCTGGTAACCGTTACTAATCATTAAGGTACAGATTATAACAGATTTAATTCGATTATAACAGCCTATTGATGCGAATTTTCGAATTCCCCCAACCTTCTTGGCCGAATTTTGACTTTTCTAGTCAAAATTGGATAATTAATCTAATCATAAGTCAATTTCTTATAATCTAAGTGTATTATACTCTATTTTGTTCAAGCTTAAACCTTCTAATTAAATTTTTAATCATTATACTCATTTCTGCTAATTATTGCTAACTGAGTTAATCCCGAAAATATCGAATTGTCACTAATTGGGCTACTTATAACATTATTGGGCCAAATTAATCCAATTGGGCCTCATAACTATAACTGGGCCTATCTTGGGCCTCATTGGGCCTTCCTAGACCTCATTGGGCCTACACTAGCTTTATTGGGCCTACCTTGGCTCATTGAACCTACATTTGTCCTGTTGGGCCTGTGATCTCACTATTTTCAGTTAACGAGGTTAATTCGAAAACTCGAATTGTCACAGTACACATACCGGCGAGCATTCCCGAATGTGCTGATGATTGACGCCACATACAAAACGAACATGTACATAATACGGTTTGTACAGATTGTTGGTGTGAATTCAACACACCATACGCTTTGTATTGCACATGCGTTTATAACAAAAGAACGTGAAGAGAATTACCTGTGGGTAATACAGAAGCTAAAGAAATGTTAGACAAGTGTATGGAGCCCCGTGTAATAATAACAGACCGAGATCTTGCATTGATGAATGCGTGTAAGCTGGTATTTCCTTACGCAAGTAGGTGCTTATGCAGGTTGCACATCAGCGAAAACATTTCTAAACACTGCAAGGCAAGTTTTTCTAACAATGATTGGAATATATTCCGTCATATGTGGATGACATTGTGTGAGTCTTCATCTTAGGACATTTATCAATACAATTATAACAAGTTATACGAACAGCTAACCAAAGACAAACGACAGCGTAAGTTTTTACACATACATACATACATATATACATATATAATATATATATACGCTAATTACGTGGTTACGTTTTGTTTCAGGCATTTTAAATTATTTAACGCAAACATGGTTGAACAGTTACAAAGAATTGTTTGTATCTGCTTGGACCAACAAAAATCGAAACTTCGGTCAATATACAAGCAACAGAGTCGAAAGTCAGCACACGGACTTAAAACGATATTTAAAAACACCAAATAGTTCGCTTGCCACACTTGTCGGGTTTGTTGACGAAGTTATAATTCACAAGAGGTGAACATAAATCATGGTTTTGAAACAAGCAAGGTGAAAACTATGAGTCATCACAAAAAAACGTTGTTTGATTACCTTCGAGGTAAGGTTTCACACAAGGATCTTGATCTGCTTGTTGTTGAAAAAAGCAAGATACAGGCATTGCGAACCGGACATCATACATGTAACTGTCAAATTTTTAACAGTTGTGTCTTACCGTTTGCTTGTCGTCTGTCAAAATATGAAAACACAGGTAACATTATAAACGTCTTTCATTATTATTATAGTAAACGTCTTTCATTTGATACAAATTTTGATAATCAAAATTGTTTCAAATACCAAAATTCCACTTTCTGCCGTAAATATGTAATGGACCAAACTTGATACTCGTCCGTTATTTTTAGACGAAGAAGAAATTAATGTCGAAGAACAGTTACAAGCCGTGAAACAACAAATAATGACACAATCAACCGAAGTGAAAAAAAGTATGATGAAAAAAATACGGGCTACAGCTTTTCCTTGGAAAAGTGATAACAAACCGCCTGTTGTTCAAAAAGGCATTCGTGGACGTCCTAATTCTAAATTGCAGCAACAAAAGAAACAGGACTCACAACAGCGTCTTTGATCAACCCAGACATAGTTCTTACACACATTCCAAGGTTAAAGATTAGAATGTTTCACTACAGCGTAGTTGGTCAACATCTTCAAGAGGGAAAGCTAAAGCAAAAAATGATGCTATCCAACTATCACAAGAGTCTGCTTCATTTCAATCGGTCGTTGAAAACGAGAGTATCTGGAATTTTAGCAGATTTAAAAACATAATACCAGGTTTGTTTCATGGTCACATTTCACGCATACAGGACGTAATGCCATTACGGAAACTGCGGTTTCCGAGCTGTTGCCGTGGGTTTAGGTTTTGATGAAAATATGTGGCTCTATGTTCGACAGCAACTGTTAGACGAGATGGAAACACACGGATGCATATCGGTCGATATTTGAAAATATACAAGAAAGCATGTATAATTTCATTTATAACAACGTTGACTGGCAGCAAGTTGAAGCTGCACCATTTAAACATTGGATGCAAATGCCTGACACCGGAATTCTGATAACTCAAAGATTTGTTGTGATTGTTCATCTAATAAATATAAAAAGTTCTCAGACATATTTTCCACTGTGGATAAGCGCAGAGAGTGAAGTTGTCATCCCTCATCAGGTCGTGTCGTTCGTATATGTACACAACAATCATTTCGTCAACATCAAGTTGGAAGGAGATTATCCGATGCTGACAATAAGTGCAGTTTGGAATAAGTATCACACAACAAACGCATCTTCTTGGGAAGAAATATATGGACAACGTATACAACAATTCGTTGAAATATGTCACGAAAAAGGGCAAGTCAATTATATTGATTTACTTTAAATGTAACTGTATTTAACACGAATAAAAAGGTACTTTATAAAAAACAAAAATTTTAAAGAAATTTTGTTCCTGTACGCCACGTAGATTTCCCTACGTGGCGTACATGGTAGAGTATGGCCTGTAGTATAGCCATACTCCACCCTGTACGCCACGTAGGGAACTCTACGTGGCGTACAGGTCCCCTTGTGTCATTAAGCTTATACTCCACACCTGTACGCCACATACAGGTCCCTACGTGGCGTACAAGGTGGAGTATGGCTTGTAGTATAGCCATACACCACCTTGTACGCCACGTAGGGAACTCTACGTGGAGTACAGGTGTGGAGTATCAGTTTCATGACACAAAGGGACCTGTACGCCACGTAGAGATTCCTACGACACGTACAGGTCCCTTTATAAACGTGTGATCGTGCATAGCCTCCCAAACCGCCCCCATATACGCCATTTACACTCTCTCGAGCTTCAAGCCTCATATCGAGCCATACGCGTGCGGATTCGAGACAAAGTTGTTACCATCTTCCTTCTACGCATTATAGGTTAGTTTTTCTCACTTTTTAACCATTAGAATGGGGTAGATTGACACGGGTAAATTTTGGGAAGCGTAACCTAGTCTGAACGAAGAACAGTATGCCACAAACAGACCTGTACGTGGCGTACTGTTCCTCCCCAATTCAAATTAATAAGAACTGTACGCCACATAGCATACTATACGCATCGTAGTGTTCATCCCTTATTTGTTATGAATTGATTTGTGCCTGTACGCCACGTACAGTCTTCTACGTGGAGTACAGGGTGGAGTATGGCCTGTAGTATAACCATACTCCACCCTTTACGCCACGTAGAAGTCTCTACGTGGCGTACCAGGTGGAGTATGGCTATATTACAGCCCATACTCCACCCTGTACGTGGCGTACAGGCACAAATTTTTTTTTTAAAAATTTTTATTAAAATAACTTTTATTTGTTCGTTTTTAAGTGCAGTTATGTCGTCGGGATCAGATGCGGAGGTTGGAGGAGGCGGCGACGATCTAGAAGATCACCCGATCCTACAGTTTCCGGAGGGATCGATCGCATTTGGCCGGTGCGCCAAGTTTCGCACCATGAAGATCGGCTGGTAGAAGGCCGTTGACTGGGAGGTACTCGCCAAGATAGGCGAGCGAGAGCGCGCCGAGCGCTGGATCGGGGAGGAGACGCCGTGGAGACAGCTGTTCGAGATGGCGTTCCAGCCCTCTTACAGGGAGGTCGTCCTGGAGTTCCTCTCCACATTTACTTACCGCCCAGGCGGTGTTCCGAAGATTGTGTTCTCCATGCTTCGCTGGCGACACAAAATGTCGCTGGCGGAGTTCGCAGTCATTACTGGCCTATACTGGGAGCGAGAGACTATTACCCCGCTGTACACAGCGGGGATTACTGAGATTGATGACGCCACCTTGCGTGCATGGTGGCCTCTTATTGCCGATGATCCCTTTAGAGGGACTAAGGTCAGATTGACTCGCATCCGCGACCCTCTGATTAGATATATTCACCGGCTGATTGCCACGTCGATTTATGGACGTGACAGAAGCCGCGAGTGGTGCACGCTGTAGGATTTATTTTATTTGTACCGCCTCATCACCGGGCGTACATGTACGCTCACGCGCTGCCTTGCCGAGTACTTCGCAACGTATTACCACCAGCAGCAGTGTGGAGCCATATATGGCGGTCCCTATATCACCATTATAGGCCGAGCACTGGGTCATCTGCACTAGGACACGATCGAGGAGCTGTCTGATCCTTTGGATCCAGTCAGACTCGATCGCCAGACGCTCTTTGGTATGAAGATCGTCCAGGATTTTTCTGGTGTAGGTCACCGGTTCTCCCTTGTACGGGGAGTGATATGGGTCCCTCCCCCTACAGATGATGGACACAGACGGGTGCGTGGGAGTTGGACAGGGAGGTGAGGGTGCTCGTGGTGAGGGAGACGACGGTGGTTTGGCTGGTCATGGTGAGGGTGGCAGGGGTGAGGGGGCGGGGGTGATGAGGAGGGTGGGGGGAGGTCGAAGGCGCTCACTACGTCCCGCAGCATCCGCAGCGAAGATACCATATTGTGAGGCTTCTGGCACTCCTCGAGATGATACTGCAGGATCTTTCTGCACGATCCAGGGTGCACGATCAGATACTCCAGGATCTTTCTAGACGATCTAGGGAGCACGATCGGATCCTGTCTCGGCAGAGCGATATGCTGCGCTGGATGATCGATCGCAAGATCGAGAGGTCCAGGCAGGCAGGTATCGAGCCTCCTCCCCTTCCGCCATCACCTCCCCGACAGGATCCGTAGTTTATTTGCTTTCCTTGTACTGTACAGACACTGTTTATGTATATATTGTGATTTGTTTTGATTGTTTGTTTGTTTATCTTTTTAATTTGTATATAAATTGTATTTGTGTTGATTGATGTTAATTTTTGGCAAAACGACATTAATATTAAAATAATGAAATTAATATTAAAAACTAAAAATGTTAATAATAATGTTATAAATGTTGCTTAAATCATTAGACGTTAAAAATGTTGAAATTTATAACCTTACAAATTTTATTTCAATTTTAAGTTAAAATAAAAAATTATTTAAACTTAGACGTGTCGTATAGTACCATATTACACATATAAGAATTCAATGTTGTGATGGGAAAGCAAGAAGGTATTTTATTCAAGAAACATATACGCTACGTACAGTACTCTACGCCACGTATGACATGATTTTAACCAATCAATTCTCAGAATTTAAGGTTGCAGGTGTCAGATGTCGTACGCCACGTATATTACTGTACGTGGCGTCCCACACTCAGAATTAACGTTGCAGGACGTGGTGTACGCCACGTAGAGGCCTATACGAGGCCGTCTTAAAAAGGGGGGTGTTGAATTAAAAAAAGTGGGGTGTGTGAATAACCATTCTGTAAATAAAAATATAATAAAGTGGCATGTGACAATAATAGTATAAGAATTTGACACATGGCAATACAAGTCTAATAAATTGATATGTGACAAATATGGTGTTTGTTTATTTATATAGTAATATTATACTTAATAAATTAAAATAATTTGGGACACTTGTCAAAAATATAGAGGATTTTCACACTATTTTTCTCGTTTCTCTCTCTTTATAAATACATAAGTTTAAAAAAACTAATTATATAATTATATTCCTTATACCATTTTAATTAATAAGTTCTTAATGTTAAAAAATATATTAGTTAATAGTATTAAATATTATTATCGTATATCTACATTTGATCATCAAAAAGGATTTCTTAATAAAATAAAAAATATTTTAATATCAAAAAACACACTTTTAATAATCAAATTATTATAAAATAAGAAACTTTCCAATAATTTATAACTCATAAAATCTTTTTATAATTTATAAGTCATTATTTTTAACTATCTTTTTCTTTTTCATCTTGTGTAATAATAGATAACATCCTATAATTTTGTAAAAAATGACATTTTTTAAAAACAACTTTTTTAAAATAAAATGTTTAGAAACCAAATTTAGAAAAAAGAAGTTTTTAAAATACAATATTGTTATTTATTTTCTATGTAATGTTGATCATATTTTAAATAAAAAAATAATTTACAATTTTTAAATTTATATAATTGAATACCTATTAATTTTTATTCAACCTTATAATACACGAAATACTAACTTAGTATTACTTAATATATAAATAACCTATATATACAGCCTAAAAAGCTATATGTACATGAATATAATATATGCAAGTATTTAATTAAAAGAAATAAAGTATATATTATCCTAATAAGCGAATATATATAAACATATTAAAAATACAACCAATTGATAATCAATTTAAAATTTATAATATAAAAAAAATTAAAGATTTCCAAAGAGATAACTCATAAGACGTAAAAGTTTATTTTAAAATCAATTTTAGTACTAATACAAATAGAAAAAGAGTAATCTTCTAGCAGTTCATAAAATGAAAAATCAAAATATTTAGTTTTAAACTTCTAATTTTTATATGAAAAAAAGAACATTAAATTGCACCCACCTTCCAATAACTTCACCTTCATTTCTCTCGGTTCTGGTTTCAAGATAACCTCCAACAAAAAGATAGTAATATGTTATCCACCTCCCCAGCAAGAAGATAATTTCCTTAAGTAGCTCATGTACAGTCTTCTCCTTAAGCAGCTCCAAGCGCAGCAGCCGGCGCATGAGGTCGTCCCGTGCCTAGGCGCGGCATGCTTTTTTAAGCGAAGCATGTGGGTTTTAATCATGTGATATCTCTGACTTCTAATTTGTTAAGCTCACTTCCGAATGCTATAATACCAATGACTAAACTCATATTGTAGCCCATGATTTAGGAGGTATTCTCCTGTTGTAGTTTGGAAAGGGGAGAGATCTCCACCAATGATGTGATTCCATGACTTGTAATAACTCAACACATCTTCTTCTTTCTCATTCTTACCATTCTCATCATACACAAGACCAATCCCACACTCGAATGGTCGTTGGATTTTAGAACAACACATCTGTTCTACATAAATAGTAATGTGGTCACCAGCTTCCATCTCATTCGGCCCAAACATCCAATGGCTTAAATAACTTAAATAGTATTTTCTGTCTTTAGAATACTTAAACATACTACGAATATAATGTTGATAAATCCAGGTGTGGTTTTTCGTAATATTACTAATGCTAATGTATGGAACATAAAAGTCGCTCACATATGCATTAATAACAAATGAAAAGTCAGCTTTTGTATTGAATATCTCCTCCACACAGCAAAAATCCAATCCTTGGAGGTTGTTACAAGAGGATGGGATGGTAAATGATATTGATGGGCCCTTCCTTCTACAATTAATCGAGTCTGGCATTTCTTTCCCCTGATAAAACGTGCTAAATATTCCAAATTCATAATGCATCTGCCAAACAAATACAACATTAAATAATCACCTTAAATTCATAATACACAACATGAAATAGTTAATGTTAGAGGAAACCTGTATCAAGTGGCTTTTTTTAGTGAAATCTAAATTTGTCCAGCCCAAACTACTTAATAACTTTTCCTCAACACTTGTCATACCTTGGGTTTTCACTATGCCATCAATTTCTATTGACAATAATGGATTGATACCTCTAAAGTAGAGTGGGTCCATTTCTGAATCAAATTTAAATTTCCTTGTTGGATTATTATATCTAACATCAGAATGAAGACATAAAAATAGTAGTGTACGTGGAGGATTCTCGATTGATATCATCTTATAACAATCTCTCATATAAAGTCTTTTAAGCCTTGTAAGAGTTCTCACACAACTCGGCATTGAAACAATTGGATTATTATCTAAACATAATATCTCTAGCATGGCTAGGCAACTGAAGTCATTGGGGAAGCATTCGTTTGACAAGTTATTATTGGCAAGCGACAAAATTGTCAATGAGCTCGGTAAAGGAATCATAATGAACTTCAAATCATTTGGTATGGCCTTTGCATTCCCCATCTCAATATGAGATTCACCAAAATTACAACCATCTAACAATAGTGTCTTCACCTTTGTTAACTTGCCTAGGGATTTTGGAAGCTTTCTAAGCTTGTAACAGTAACTCAGATCAATATGGACAAGGTCATTACATTGCTCAACTGATTCACACACCTCAATCAAACCCGTGCAGTTTCTAAGGATTAACCTCTCAAGCACAGGGAGTAAGAAAAAACCCCCAACACTGTGAAGCTGTTCACAGAAACTCAGATCCAGAATCTTCAATGATCCAAGCAATCGATTCTCTTTTGAGCTTGATCCAATTAACCCCTGAAGTAAAGATATAAAATTAGTAAAGAAATGTGGTTACTAGAATTGAAAGAACAATAAGACTTGCCATGTGTGAGTGATCATTCAAGCTTCATCATTTATATTTTAAGTAATTGAGAATTACAAATGACCAATGAGATTTCAGATTAAGTTCTCGTAATCGGGTCACACTAGTTTGAAATACATAACTATGAATTTGATCAAAAACCGAATTCCAAATCGGTTTGGATGCTAACCAAATTTGAATGCACTATTTGACCAGAAATTGCAAAATCCACGGTTTATTGTTGAAATTATAAACTAAATAAGTTTGGGTCTCTTATGTATATATTAGAAAGTTTATATTTAGAGTCATGTATGTACTTATGTAAAGTGTAAGGGTCATTATGTAAAAGGTCAAAGTCAATTAGGGTATATAAACTCAAACCATGTATGTATTTTCATAATCGTATGAATTGAAAACATTATTTTTCTCTGCAAGTTTTATTAGACAATTGAACAACAAGATCATCAAATTCTTTAAATTATACTCTGATTTTACCAACAATTGGCATCAGAGCAAGACTAATCGATCCAAGGGAAGCAAGTCAGTGATCGAACACGGGAAGAAAAACAGGATACCGTTTCGTGTGTATAGCCATAAAAGAAATTGCAGAATATATCGATCATTGAATAGCCCACAACAATTGATCAAAAGAAGAAATCGAAGCAGTGTGTTTTTTTTATCAATAAAGCCAAATGGTTCGGTGTGATTGTTGAAAAAGAGGCACGACATAAATTTTGAAATCAAAAGGCCTTCGTCAACATTTCTTTTGGAAATTGTGCATCTTATTTACAAATTGGAGGTGTGTTTGTTGTCTGAAGCAGCGACCATTTTTCTTCTACAATCGAACGAACAGAAAGATAGAAACATTTGTTGTCTATACAATCGACAAAAGAAGAATCAAATTGGAGCCTGAAATCAAATTGATTTTCGAATCCCACAAAGAAGATTGAAGGTGTCTATCTTGTACAAATTTCTGTGAAGAAGAAAGAAACCGTGAACGGTCCGTGAATCACCTTCTGTTTAAACAACCCACAGGAAGAAACAATAGACACAGTCAATCAAGATCAAGTTTAATCGGGTTAAAACCTGATAGCGCCATCAAACATTGCAGAATCGTGAAATTGGTTGAAGTCGAAAACTGTTTTCCTCAATCAATCAAGATATTACGATTAGGTATATGGTGATTAAGTTGTAGATATTGTAAAAGCAAAGGAGTTCGTCAAGTTTGGTGGGTTACTGTTTGGTTCTCGACATCATTTCAAAGGTAAACAATTCCAATTATTAGTATAAAAAAAAAGTGTGTTTTTTTTTGTACGGAACATTGGAAACAAGTTTACAAGTTGAAAAGTTAAGATTGGTAGGCACCAACAGTACTGCTAACGAATTGAAGGACTGGTTTTTGGTTTGTTAGTTTGACCATTCAAAAGTCAATTATTCAAATCCTTTTATTGTTTTTAATTGAAAAGCCCATAAACAAATTAGTAAAAGGATTGACCACTTTGATTGGGATTTGTTTGATGTCTATACTTGCAAGAAACAAGAATATTTGTTTTTTTTTATTTTCAGTCACAACCAAGTGGATTTGGGCTATGATTATCGAGCAAGTAAATAAAAATCAAACCAAAAGAATTATAATTGAGAAGACCTCTTATTAGAATCAAGTCTTTGAAACCGGACTCATACGGTTCATATAGCAAGTCCAAGTTTGAATCTTTGAGGTTCATAGCAAGATAAGCAAACCTGTTGGTTTGTTGTAAGTTGAACAATTATTTGTTCATAATTTAGCAAGAGCAAGTAGAATCCTTTTGATTCATCCCTTGCAAGAAAAGACCATTTTTGGTCATAGCAAGTTAGTGCATAAAAACCTGATTAGCAAGTTGGTCAGGAGCACATAAATCTGATTAGCAAGTGGGTCATAAACTGGTTAGCAAGTTGGCAAGAAACAAGTTTTTGCAAAATCCAATTAGCAAGTTGGTTGGATATTTTTGATCAAATCTGCAACAAGCATGGTTAGCTTTGTCCAATTAGCAAGTTGGTTGGAAAATATTTGATCAAAACCACAAAAACTCAAGCAAGTTAGTGTTAATAATCTTAACACAAAATATAGACCGTTACACAATCTATATAGCAAGAAATTGATCATCTGATCATAAGCAAGTTAGCAAGTGCCACAAGATAGGCAAAAAGAAAAAAACACGAAAGCAAGCAAGCATGACTGGCGAAGAAAAGCCGTCAAGCAGTAATGTTCCAATTCGTGAGCAAGGAAATTTTCCCCTTCAATGTCCTAAGTTAACTGAAAAGAATTATACCACTTCGGCTTTGATGATGGAAACAATATTGAAGGCTTATGGCCTTTGGGAAACGATTGAAGTTAAAGAAGCAGTTGAGGAAAAGAAAGTGCATACAACTAAGGCAATGATCTTCCAAACATTGCCTCAAGATGTATTAATGCAAGTTGCACAGTATTCGACTACAAAGGAAGTTTGGGACTCAATCAAAGTTAAATATCTTGGAGCCGATCTAGTTCAGAAAGCACGTTTGCAAACTCTGAGGAGTGAACTAAAGGCTATGAAAATGAAATCAAATGAAACAGCAAGTGACTTTGGTGGAAGGTGAAGCAGCATAAAAGCTAAGTTTAAAAGTCTTGGTGGTACTTTGAAAGATAAAGTACTTGTAAGAAAATTGCTTAACTCAGTTCCAAAGAAGTTTTTACCAATCGTGGCATCTATTGAGCAATATCAAGAAATTGATAAAATGTCATTTGAAGAAGCCGTTGGAAGAATAACAACATTTGAAGAACGCCTCAAAAGCCAAGATGAACTCGAGGCAAACTATCAAAGCAAACTCCTAATGGCAAGTTCAAATAGTCAAGGTCGTGGTAGAGGACGAGGTAAACACTTCAATAAAGGAGAAAACACATAAGGAAGAGGCATGGGTCGAGGAAATAAAGACAAAAACAAGTTTAGATGTTATGATTGTGGTGATTTTGGTCATTTTGCAAATAGTTGCACCAAATGGAAGAACAAAGAGAAAGAAAAACCAGAAGCAATCAATCTCATCTACGATGAAGAACCGACTCTGTTGTAAGAAGCAAGCAAGTTAAGAAAGTTGAAGACCCTCGCTAAACTATATTTAGTTTAAGGGGGAGTGTTGAAATTATAAACTAAATAAGTTTGGGTCTCTTATGTATATATTAGAAAGTTTATATTTAGAGTCATGTATGTACTTATGTAAAGTGTAAGGGGTCAGTATGTAAAAGGTCAAAGTCAATTAGGGTATATAAACCCAAACCATGTATGTATTTTCATAATCGTATGAGTTGAAAACATTATTTTTCTCTACAAGTTTTATTCTACAATTGAACAACAAGATCATCAAATTCTTCAAATTATACTCTGATTTTACCAATATTTATCAGCTCCAACCAATATGATACTGATTTCATGTAAGCCTAGGAATTGCTGATAAATTAATTATTACCAATCTCATATGAAAATATCTAAAATCTTACCTTTTGCCTCTTCAAAGGTGGTTGTGGGTTATTATACGACATGCCAAAAGATTCAATATTGCTATAAGACATGTCAAGAACAACCAGATTCTCCATTGTTATGTCTAAATCTATAGACTTTAAAGGGAACCCATGCATACACAACCATCTTAACTCGTTCGGGAAGCTCTGGAAACACTCATTTAACAGCACATAATTGAGCTTTAGTAGCATTAGCTTGTCCATCCTACTTAATGAATTTGCTTCCAGCTCGTGTGTCTTCTTTTTGTCAAGCATTCTCATGTCAAGGGAAAGGCCTAAAAGTTTTTCCTTATCCTACAAAAAAAGTGTACGCCAGGAAAAAAAACAAATTATAAATGTAATACACACAATAAAAATACTTTGAACATGCATAACTACTAAAAATAAACGGGCTCGATCTTACTTTTTTTTGTTTCAGCACTTTGAATGACTCCTCGTGACACCATGATCGACTACGCTTCCATGGTCTGTCCGGTGATTCTTGGCGTACTAAATCTCTTCCCATCTCTTGAATCAACGAATGCATCTCTAGTTTTTTTTTCCAGCTGATACTAAGAAGGCATCTTTCAATGAGGTTGGTGATCCCATATCTTGCATTAAGGTCACATGAACTCAATATTGTTTCACTCACATCTCTATCTATTCCCACAAAAAAACACGCAATATGCTTAAACAACTCCTTATCATTTTTAGATAGCAGAGCGTCAAAGCTCATCTTCAATGCCTTGTTTATACGTGAATCAGGTTCTTTCTTTAGCACCTTTATGCACTCTTCCCAATACCCTACATCTCGCTTATGAAGAGACCTGCCCAAAACTTTAAGAGCCATTGGATGTCCTTCACAATACTTCACAAGCATTTCTGAAACCTCATTATAACCTTCTTCGGGCTTATTGCTCTTGAATGCATGAATGCATAAAAGCTTTAATGATTCATCTTCATATAAGCCATGAAGTGAGAGCTTCTTATGCTTGGGTTGAACTGGGAGGTCAAATAATGCACACCTCTCTGTTAAAGATGCATCTTTTGTTGTAATTATGATTTTGCTTCCATGGTGAAAAGCTTCGTTTCCAAGTAACGCATCCAACTGTTCCAGACAACCAACGTCATCAAGTACTAGTAGTATCCTCTTACGAGCAAGTGCATTTTTAATCTTAGAGGCGTAAATAGAAACATCATGAATATGTAACGGCAGGTTTTTTGAAATATCTCCAAGCAATTGCTCTTGTAAATCAAGCATCCCGTTTAAGTTTTCCTTACATTTTGCATCGATGCCTTCAATAAAGCTACTTTTGTCGAAGTTATTGGAGTGCAACTGGAAAACGTATTTAGCTAAAGATGTTTTCCCAATTCCACCCATGCCTACAATTGTCAGAATGTCAGCAGCTGCAGTACTACAAGATCCATCTCTCAACCATGAACTAATGAATTCAATTTTAGAGACCCTCCCGATCAGACGTGGCAGTGTGTTATTTAAGGGTACACGTAATATACAGTGGATGTCGGCAACAACTTCTTTAATATACTCCGTCTCTTTCCTGAAAATTAATTGAAGTGAGAAATAATACCAAAGATATGATAACTCAAAGATTCAAACCAAATGCTAATTTTTATAATTATGTATTTGTGATTATGTTAAATAAAGCTAGATCTCTGTTGTGTTTAATCTTGACTTAAGTTTATTATTAAGTTTATTATTTAGATTTATTATTAAGTTTTTGTTAATAAGTGTTTTTAGTTATTTTATTTGTTTTGAAAGAGTTGGTCAAGGTTGATCGGTTATTAGGGAGAAGCCACGTAATGTGAACGTTGGAGTCATAACCCACGTAGCTAATTTCTTTGAGAAAGTTGTTTTGTTGGTTTACTATTTAAAGCATGTAGTGGTCATTGAATAAAGGAAGTCCTTCATTTTCTTTTTATATCTCTACAAGTTTTACCTTTCATTTTCTTTTTATATCTCTGCAAGTTTTACCTTTACATATTTTCTTTCATATACATACAAACTTGAGAGTGTGTTTTCTTGTGAGAATCAAGTCGTTTGTTTAGGGCTAATCCAACATTTGGTACCAGAGCCTCAAACCTAGTTCGTAGCAAGCAAGAGATGGCTGTTTGCAACCCTATGTGATCAGCCGAGAAAAGTAAAGCACGTAGCAAGACTGATCTATTATGATCAGAAGCAAGAAAGAAGCAAGTTAATAGCAAGAACTAGAGCAAGATAAGCGAGCAAGACAACAAGGCTAGCAAGAAACAGAAGCACGCTAACAGCAAGAAGAAAGCAAGATAGCAAGATACAAACACAAATCTTAGCAAGAATGGCAGAAAAAGTAGGAGCTATAGTGGTCCGTGAGCAAGGTAACAATGTCTCACTCCAATGTCCAAAATTGATGGAAACTAATTATACCTCACGGGCTATTTTGATTCAAACCGTGCTGAGGGCACAAGGGCTTTGGAATACAATAGCCGGTGAAGATGAGGATGAGAAGAAAAACTATACCACAAAAGCAATAATTTATAATACTCTTCCTGAAGATGTTCTTTTGCAGGTTGCTAAACACCGGGATGCACAAGAATTAAGGGGTGAATGTTGGGTTTAATCTTGACTTAAGTATATTATTAAGTTTATTATTTAGATTTATTATTAAGTTTTTATTAATAAGTGTTTTTAGTTATTTTATTTGTTTCGAAAGAGTTGGTCAAGGTTGACCAGTTATTAGGGAGAAGCCAGGTAATGTGAACGTTGGAGTCATAACCCACGTAGCTAATTTCTTTGAGAAAGTTGTTTTGTTGGTTTACTATTTAAAGCATGTAGTGTGGTCATTGAATAAAGGAAGTCCATTTTCTTTTTATATCTCTGCAAGTTTTACCTTTACATATTTTCTTTCATATACATACAAACTTGAGAGTGTGTTTTCTTGTAAGAATCAAGTCGTTTGTTTAGGGCTAATCCAACAATCTCTTCCTGAATATTAAAAGATTGTAACAGAAAAATGGGGGATTTACCTATCTTTAACATTTATTCCTGTTAGATCAGCAATTTCTGTGAGAGCCCTCTTCCATGACTCCATCTTTCGAGCAAGCTGACTTCTTTTTTCTTCATTTGTTTCTGAATCCATCTTTTGTTTATGTTTCGCCATTGCTTCCCCGAAGCTGTTCAGTTGCTTCCTGACATCGGTAGGCTCGACATGATAGAAGATGGGGATGACGATTTGATTACAGTGATTGTTTTGATGAAGGATTAGTACCGATTCGTCCAGACACCATGTTGAAGATGCATAATTCTCGGACAGGATGATAATAGAAGCTCTGGATGATCTAATCGCATTCTCCAGTTCTGGTTTAAGTGGCTTTCCGGTTTCAATTTCTTCATCATCCAGAAAGGTTTTGATACCGGCATCCACAAGTGTGTTGTGGAGGTGATCAGTGAAAGTATTACGAGTGTCTGCACCTCTAAAACTTAAAAACACATCATAATCATATGTACGATTTTGATCATGATCACGAGTTGAAGAAGAAAAAGAAGAAGATGGTAAAAGCTCAGTGAGAATAACCATAGATGGTGAAGAATTATTGAAAGATAATTTGAGTGTAGAGATGAAGAAGATGAGGATCTAGAGATCAGCTATTATATGCATAATATGATCAAGCATTCAATTTGCAAAATATGAAAAGACGACTTTTGGTTACGTATGCCCGTTTAACAACTACCTTTATAAAGGGACCTAATGGTTATAATTACATCAAAATAAAATGCTAATTTTTTTTTTTGAGAATTATGAATCACATGCGAAACTAAATAAATAAATTTAAGTGCAGTTAAATTTAAACATAACTAAAAACTTGTAGCATAATGGTTGTCCTTTACTTTCTTATAAAAGGTTTTTTTGGTTTAAATCTGGGTTGAGACATATTTTCTTGAGGTAAGGTCAGGGATTTACCCAATTATGAGGTTCCTTTTGAGATAGGCTCGGACATACACTCAAATCCGAGGGTACAGTAAAAATATCGTCTTGAATGTCGTTAAAAAAGTTAAGTTTAAACATTACAATATAATAAATACTAACTAATTATATAATTATTAAGAATTACTGTATTACCATATAATTAGTCAAAACGAAATTGAGTAATATAAAAAAGTGGCTTATAAAAGTATTTTATGTGTTTTGTCCATATGCATTTTTATAAAAAAAAATATGTCACAAGCTATATAAAAAATTTCATGTCTCAAGAAGAATATAATAATTATTTAAATAATAATTCATAATTATTATTTAGCTAGAAAATATAACGATTGTTTATAATTAAATTTATTTAAATATCTAAAAATATATTCTTTCTAATATAATTATTATTTAACAAGAGAAAAAAGTGAGAAAATGTCAGATCACATGTGTTACCTCATTCAATATGAGAAACATAAAAATAAAGCTGAGATGACACCACAAACTAAGACAAGTCCTCACTCGCTATTCTTTTATTATGGTAGATACTCTCATTAAGTGGTAAGGTTCAAATGTCATAATTGACAGATTTAGTGGTTCAATTATAATAGCTTAGATCAGTGAGAACCTAAAAATGCAACTTATATATTATAATAACTATGATTATCATCATGTAGTAAATATTAAATAGTAAGAGATTTTTGCTAAAAAATTAGTAAGAACTAATATGATTTTAACATTTGTCATTATAATTTGGGCATAACATCTAATTTTTTACTAGATTTTTTTTGTGATTTTGTACTGTATTTTTATTTTAGTACTACATTTGTACTTTTTGTACTAGATTTATATTTTTTGTATTTTTTGTAATAGATTTTTGATTTTTGTACTGGATTTTTTTTGTACTTAATTTTGTCTTTTTTGAACTGGATTTTTGTTTTTATATTTTTAATATGTCACATGTTAAACTCCTATTGATTCTTACTTATCTTAGACAAAAATCTCTTTTTGATGGATTCAAACCCTATGATCATGTGTTTATTTATTATAAATATGATATGTGTTGGATCGGGTTATGTAACTTACACAACACTTTCACAAGGTATCTTCTACTAAGTTGATAGATGCGGAAGTTCTATCAACTTGATTTGCATAAACAGATTGAAACAAATACAAAAAACAATTATAAAGTCAAGGTTAAAGTACATTGCATTCAACTGTTGAGATTACAAGTCTAATCTCAAGCACAAGCGCTATTTGCTAATATACAAGTGAATGTATTTAAACTAAAACCTACAGTTGTATCCTCATAGGAATACAAAGCTGGACAAAATACTAGAAACAAATAAATGCTAAAACTAGTATATGTTATGGTCTTGACAAGCCAAACCATATTTATTACAAATAATACAATAAAATCCATTGAATTTTACAATAAATACCTAAACTACAAAACGGATTAATGTAAAGGTATCTATGTTCTTCTAACAACTCCTCTGTGTTGCTGACTGTCATAGGATGTGTTCTGTGTTGGTTCTGAAGTCAAGAAGCAACCTTGATTCTTTCTTTAAGTGTCTTGGTGTAACATCTATGCCGGAATCGTTGCCGGAACAGTAATTTGCATAGTAAAGTGCACAGTAACTCAGGTACACATTACGTGAAACTATGTTGATGCTATTTACACTTGAGGCTCAACACTAAACTATTATACTAACGGTCTGCAATCTGACTTAAACCACACGGTTTGACAGTTAGAAACACATTAGACAACACTAAACAGGTACACATATGTTTGATTTTATGCTATTATGTATAAACGTACGTGAGGATAAACAAAACAAAACCAAAACGGTTGTTGTTACAGAATGCTAAACTGATGAATTATTCGTATAGGTGACGATCTGTATGAATAAATATGAAATTTAACGATTTGAAATGATGACTGAAAAGTAGAAAACAAAATCAGAAAGTGAAACGTACGATCGTGTTCGTACAGTTAGCGCTCTGTATGAAAACGCGCGTAAGTGACGCGTTCTGACCAAACAAAAACGAAGACGACACGAACGATAATAAATTTAAGGAAATATAATATTTCCTGTTTTACAATTTTGAAACTCATCAGAAATAAATTTAAAAGAAACTATTTTAATTATTACGCGAACGAAATTTCGAAACTCTTAAAATAACAAATTACGATAAATAAATCAAGTAAAATGATATTTATAATAATTATTAGAAATAACCAACTTCCAAACATTTAAAATAAATTCTTTTAATTAAATTGCAAGAACGCACGCGTTACGGTCGAGAAACGCAACGGAGACGAAAACCGAGCAACCGAAACGAACCCGAATACCCTTGGGGTATTTAAAGCCCCAAATGAGGCTTTCATCTCATTTTTCAGCCTCTCTCTCTCTCTCTAAAACTCTCTCCCGTTTTCTCTCTCTTTCTAGAAGTTCAAGACTTCAAACGATCATAACTCGCTCGTTTCTTGGCGGAATTACGTGTTCTTGGTGTCCACACGAAGCCCTTGTCATCCTCTACAAGGAAGTACAATCGATCTGAGAATTTGGCCGGCTGATTTCGAGGTATGAAGCTCCTAAAGACTGAAAAATTAGGGTTTTCTTCCTTTTGGTTCGACCCAACTTACAACCGGTTAGAAGACGTAACCTACACAACCCTTAGACCTCGTTCGAGCATCAAGAAGGTTAGCATCGACCAGTAGGAAGGAGGGAACAGGTTGGAGAAGGCAGGTGTTGAACCAGGGTTCGTGAAGAAACAAGGGCGGCCGAACCAGCCATCTGCCGAACCCTCTACATGGAGCCGAACTGATTTCGGCCCAAGAATACCGGCCCAAAGTATGTAGTATGTGACAATCCGATTTTTCGAGTTAACCTCGTTAACCCTTGTAGGCCCAATAAGACCAATGAAGGCCCAACAAGCCCAACAAGGCCAATGAAGGCCCAGTGAAGCCAAAGAAGACCCAGTAAGGTCAAGGAAGACCCAACAAGACAAATTAGGCCCACTGAAGTATAGGAAGGTCCAACAAAGGCTAGTAGGCCCAATAAGATCAATTTAGGCTCAAGGAAAACAAGGAAGGCCCATTAAGGCCCAAGTAGGCCAAACAAGGCCAAAGTAGGCCCAAGGTAGGCCCAACAAGGCTAAGATAGGCCCAATGAGTTCAGGATAGGCCCAATTATATTTGAGAAGCCCAATTGGGTTAATTTAGCCCAACAAGGAGTTAAAGGACCCAATTAGTGACAATTCGGGATTTTCGGTTCAACTTTGTTAACCGAAATGTCAAGTAATTGATCCAAAGCAAATTATAAGGGTTTGAATTAATCGAAATAAGCCTAAAACACTTAGATTATAGGGTTTTAATTTGTAAATGATTAGAATGATAAATTTTGACTTTCTAAAATCAAATTTAGGCCAAAAATATCAATTTAATTCGGAATTCACATCAAAACCGAGTTGTAACTGAAATTGAATTATCATAATCATCACAATGATGATTAGTAACGGTTTCTAAGTGTTATTGAGCCATAATTAGCTTAATTAAGTTGCTAAGGAACCAATAAGTCATAACCGTCCCTAACTCACATTCAAATGTGTATAAATCGAACGTCCTTTGCACAATTGCACTGCCCTAAACACTAGTCGGCATATTCTGAGGAAGTTCCAAGTTGCAATTTGATCGTGGAAGCTTTAGATTGAAGAATGCAATAACGGGTCGGCCGAAGTTCAAGCAAAAAGGGGGTTTTTAACAATTAGACATCAAACCACGTAAGTTTTCATTTCTATACATTCAGAAACCTCCGATTAACAATATCCCTAACCTAATTCCATCTAAGGACATCGAATTATATGTGCACAAATTCTAGGGTTCTTCGGTTTGAACGATTTGGGGATTAGTGATCAAATAGTTTTAAAAATCAAATCGAATGCTATAGGTAGTTTCAGAAGAGATCGACTAAGGTTAAACCTAAGTCAATTGTTTCTGTTAACAACGAATTGATAGATTTCAATTCTAGGGTTTATGTGTTAACACGATTTTGGGGGTTTTGATTTAAATGGGTTTGAAAATCAAATCAAATGATGCTACTAGTTTCAGATAAACCCGATTAGGAAGAACCATATGTAAATTGTATTAGTGAATGTCGAATTTCATGGGTTTGGATTTAGGGTTCTTGAAGTAAAAACGTTTTGGGGAATGTATTGTAAACTTGACTGTGAATCAAATTAATCATCACAGATAACTTCGAAATTTCTTTTTAAACGAAAGCCCTATGGATTGGGGGATTCACATTTATGAATTTAATGATTTTGATTTGAGGGTTAACGAATTAGAGTTCGAGTATGGCTGGGATCGATTAAACCACTGAATCTAAGTCAAGATTCAAATTAAAAACATCTACAGAGATGGTTGGATGATGGGAACAAAACCCCTAAGGATTTGGATTCGACCGAGTTCGGATTGGGGACCAATTTGGGGTGTATGGCTTCGGCTAGGAATAACAAAGGGGAACCGGCCCATGTAGGTTTAAAACAATTTAATTTCGAATAATAGATGCGATACCCTAGCGGGCGAGATGGTTAGATGCGTGTGTGTTGGAGTTGGGGGTCGCGGGTTCGAGTCCGGGCTCAACCATTTTTTGGGTTTTAATACTAATTTGGTATTTTGGTCATAACTTATTCGTTCCAACTCCGATTCGATCCGTTCAAGTTGCGTTGGAACCGTAACGAGAATACGAACGTATTAGAATAATAAAAATTCATATTTTAATCCGAAAACGAAATCGCGTATAATTACGGTTATTTAAATAAAATCAAATATGATTTTATTTAAACGATTTCAAAGGCACGCGTACATACCTATGCACATTCTTAACACTTTAACATACGTGTGTTGACACATATGTGATTTCAAGCACAAAACGACATCTCGAATAACACTGAGTTATTATTAAACCACAGATTCTTCGTAGAGGATTTCTACGCGAGTTCACAAGTGTTTGATCATTCTGCAATCACCAAAGGTGCGTACACGGCCCTTTCTTATGTTAAACTGTTTTGGGGGAGAAAACATGTGCAACAAACTCTTTTTAGATACATATCACTTGCTTGAGTTAGCTGTTTACATTATGTGACAACATAGCAACTTGAAAGTCCTTACACACCTCGAACCGTTTAGTTTGCCGTAGCGCAAAGCGTGGTAGTTGGAAATAGATCTATTAGGTTTGACAAACCTCACCTGGTAGATGGGATCTACGCAGGTGTTTGACTGACCAAACACAATTTACTATTGTTGTGCTAGACAATAGTGGCAAGGCAAAAACATGCTATAGCATGGCAATTCGTCAGCTTCGGTGTCGACCACTTATGTAAATAGTTTATATGACTAGCTATCATGACTGTGCATGTGTGATTATGTTATCTACAACTTGATATTCAAACTGTTGTTTTGAACACTGTGAATACTTAAAACCTGTGTTATGCACCAACCTTTGTGTTGACTTGATTTACGTGTTTTCTCAGGACGCTAAGGCGCGCAATAAAGACTGGCATGGACTAGGAGATAGAGTCGCATGCATGTTTATCATTTATTGTTTAAATTACACATTTGAGGATTTTGTTTTGTAATTTGCATATTATAACTGTTATTGGTTTTATAACGCTTCCGCAACTTTTGAAAACTCTGATGTTATGTTTTTAAGACTAAAGTATGATTTGAAATTCATATAGAGGTCTTCGTTATGTCTAATGATCTGAGATCCTGGTTTGTCACGTTCCCAAACGGTATGATTCCGTTAGTTGAAAATTGGGGGTGTGACAGATTGGTATCAGATACATTGGTTATAGCGAACTAGGTTTGCATTTGTAGACTTAGACTATGACTGTAGACATTAGACACATATGCTTATACATATTACTTGGAAATTACATATGACATTATGTAATTGACTTGTTTACACATTCCATGGCAGTGCACTTACATATGGTATTATGTAACAGGCATGGCATCATCATCAGTACCGTACATTTATATTGATGACTCTGAGGACGAGGAACCGATAGTTCCAGCACCACCGTCATCACCACCACCACCTATTCCATCACCTCCACCATATGAGATGGATGACTCAGATCCGGAGGAGGATCCGGAGGAGGATCCGGAGGAGGACTCAGACGAGGATCCCGAGGAGGATCCAGATGAGGACCCGGATGAGGATCCGGAGGAGGAGCCAGTGGAGGGCACTCAGCAGATCCCTGCTGAGGGACCTTCTACATATCCACCACCAGTACTAGATGCTCCTGAGCCTTAGAGGCAAAGGACGGACGCTGAGGAGATCGCCAAACTGCGCGAGGATTTGTACGAGGCAGAAGATAGGATCGCACAGCACTCTCAGGAACAATGGGATGCTAATGAGAGGCAAGAGGAACTTGCCCATCTGGTTCATGACATGCGGAATGAGATGATTAATTTGATTGGTCGTCTCAAAGCTTCAGAGAACCGAGCTGAGTTCTTGGAGGGCAGGATAGAAGCCTTAGAGGATTTTGTGGCCTCTGAGAATGAGGAAGAGGATGAAGAGGAAGAAGGGGAGGAACCAGCACCAGTTGTTGATTCCGATCCTGAATCCACAGTTGAGGACGATTGATTTTTCTTTTCTTGTTTGTTTAAACTTATTAGGAACGGGTTGTGTTCCTACAGTAGTAGTTTGAAAACTTATGTTTTATTTCAAAAGTATTGTACTCAAATCAAAATTTCTATCTATTGAAAAGCTATTATTTATTTCCAGCAGTTGTATTGATTTATATATTATATGTTGTGTTTGTTGTTTTACTTACACATGTTACATTAGACTTTGCAAGTATGCTAACACTTCTTGTAAATAGGAAACTAATGGCTGAGGGAAACGTTCACATGACAGTTGCTGAGCTCAACGAGCTAATTAACAACAGAGTCGCTGAGGCAATCTCACAGTATGCTCAGACACACAACACAGGACCACAGGGTCCAGCTGGGGGATTGGTTAACCCACAAGTCTGCACGTTCAAGATGTTCTTGGACTGTAAACCACATAATTTCAAAGGGTCGGAGGGGGCCATTGGACTCCTTCGGTGGATTGAAAAGGCGGAGTCTGTGTTTGAAATGTGCAACTGCCCTGACGAGAGCAAAGTGAAGTTTGCAACGGGAACATTGGAGGGTCCAGCATTAACCTGGTGGAACTCAAATGTTCAGACTCTGGGGTTGGGTGAGGCAAATGCCTTGACATGGAACAACTTCAAAACTTTACTGCAAGAGGAGTACTGTCCTCGCAGTGAAATGCAGAAGTTAGAGGAGGAATATTGGCACCTCAAGATGGAGGGGTCAAATATTGAAGAGTACACAACCAGGTCACATGAGTTGGCCAGACTTTTACCACACATGGCTACTCCAGCCAGCAAGTGGATTGAAAGATACATTGGAGGACTAGTGCCTCAGATTCAGGGGTTGGTTACTTCAGCAAATCCCACCACCATCCAACAAGCTGTTCGTCTAGCGCATCAGCTTACTGATCAGGCAGTGTTACAAGGGACTCTGCCCAAACGAACATCTGCTACCAAGGTGGGAGATCATAAAAGAAAGTGGGAAGGTAACAACTCTAAGGGTCACAACCAACAATCATATCAGCAAAACCGAAAACAAGACTCAAACAAGTCTTATCATGGTTCAAGCAGTGGTCAGCAATCGTCATCATCGGGGGGGTATGTTGGTAAACACCCCAAGTGCAACAGGTGTGGGTATCATCATGCAGGTAATCAATGTGAGAGAGCTAAGTGCCAGAGGTGTGGCAAGATTGGACATGCGGCTAAGGATTGTCGCGGGGAGCTACAGAACAACCACAACAACCAGAATAATAACCAGAACAACGCACAGAAGGGTTGTTATGAGTGTGGCAAGATGGGACACTTCAAGAAGGATTGCCCACAACTCAAGAAAAGTGGGGAGAATAATAATGCAACAGGCAACGGCAACGGCAATGGTAATGGTAATGGCACCAACAACAACAATAATAACAACAACAATGGTGCTAGAGGCAGGGCGTTTGTGATTGGAGGACGTCAGGCACGGGAGGATCCCAACATCGTTACGGGTACGTTCCTCTTAAATAATCACTATGCCTTTATGTTATTTGACACTGGTGCCGATCGGAGTTTTGTATCTAGTTCACTTGCTAAGTTGCTAAATGTTAGTCCCACTGCCTTAGATAGTCCATACACTGTGGAATTAGCTGATGGTAAGTTAATAGTAGTTGAACAAATCTTTAAGGGATGTATGCTTGATTTGATGGGTCAGACATTGGAGATTGATCTTATGCCTATTACTTTAGGTAGTTTTGATGTAGTCATTGGCATGGACTGGTTGTCCAAACACCAGGCTGAAATCATATGCCATGAAAAGATTGTTCGCATACCTCTTCCGCAGGGAGAGACATTGTATGTACAAGGCGAGAAGAGCAGTACGCCACTGCGTCTCATATCTTGTATGAAAGCACACAAGTGTCTGCGTAAAGGTCATACGGCAGTTATAGCCCTTATAACTGAAAAGCCGGTAGCTGAGGAAAAGATTGAAGATATACCCGTAGTTTGTGAATTTCCGGAGGTATTTCCAGAAGACTTGCCGGGATTACCGCCTATCAGACAGGTGGAATTCCGAATCGACCTTACACCAGATGCAGCACCGATAGCTAGGGCACCTTATCGACTTGCACCGTCAGAGATGCAAGAGTTATCTACACAATTGCAAGAGTTGTTGGATAAGGGTTTCATACGACCTAGTTTTTCACCGTGGGGAGCTCCAGTTTTGTTTGTTAAGAAGAAGGACGGGACTTTCCGTATGTGTATCGATTACCGGGAATTGAACAAGGTCACTATCAAGAACCGGTATCCGTTACCCAGAATTGACGATCTGTTTGATCAGTTGCAAGGTTCGAGTTACTACTCGAAGATTGATCTCAGGTCTGGTTATCATCAACTAAGAGTCCAAGAGGAGGATATTCCGAAGACAACATTCAGAACGCGTTATGGCCATTATGAGTTCTTGGTCATGCCATTTGGGTTGACAAACGCTCCAGCTGTATCCATGGATCTCATGAATCGTGTTTGTAAACCTTATCTTGATAAGTTTGTCATTGTTTTCATTGATGACATTCTCATCTATTCACAGTCTGAGGAGGAACACGCTAAACATCTTCGATTACTGCTAGAGCTATTGAAACAGGAACAATTGTACGCTAAGTTCTCGAAATGTGACTTCTGGATGCGAGAAGTACAATTTTTGGGGCATATAGTTAATGAAAAAGGTATACATGTTGATCCAGCAAAGATTGAAGCGATTAAGAATTGGGAAGCACCAAAGACCCCTACCGAGGTACGACAATTCCTTGGATTGGCGGGTTATTATCGACGATTCATTGAAGGTTTCTCAAAGATCGCTCAACCACTTACAGCTCTTACGCACAAGGGAACGAAGTATAACTGGACGGATAAACAGGAAGCTGCATTCCAGTTATTGAAACAGAAGCTTTGCAGCGCACCGATTCTGTCCTTACCGGAAGGGACGGAAGACTTTGTGGTGTATTGTGATGCATCTGCACAGGGTTTAGGATGTGTGTTGATGCAACGGGATAAAGTAATTGCTTATGCTTCTAGACAACTACGAACACACGAAAAGAATTACACTACTCATGACTTGGAGTTAGGGGCAGTGGTTTTTGCTTTGAAGATTTGGAGGCATTACTTGTATGGAACTAAGTGTACTATTTACACTGATCATAAGAGTTTGCAACATATCTTTGATCAGAAGGAGCTTAATATGAGACAACGACGATGGGTTGAGTTGTTGAACGACTACGAATGCGCGATTAAATATCACCCGGGAAAAGCTAATGTAGTAGCTGACGCTTTGAGCAGAAAAGACACAACAGGAACAAGACGGGTTCGTGCACTTATGATGACAATACATACTGACTTACCTGACAAGGTATACAGTGCTCAGATCGAGGCCTTGAAAGAGGAAAACTTGGTACAAGAATCTTTACGAGGAATGGAAACACAATTGGATGTCAAGTCTGATGGAATTCGTTATTTCATTGATCGACTGTGGATACCTTTGTATGGAGGTTTAAGGGAACTCGTGATGGATGAAGCACACAAGTCCAGGTATTCAGTCCATCCGGGATCAGACAAGATGTATCATGATTTGAAGGCACTGTATTGGTGGCCTCATATGAAAGCTGATATTGCTAAGTACGTTAGCAAATGTTTGACTTGTTCGAAAGTCAAAGTTGAATATCAGAAGCCATCTGGTTTACTGCAACAACCAGAGATACCGATGTGGAAATGGGAACAGATTTCGATGGACTTCATTACTAAGTTACCCCGTACACCGAGTGGTTGTGATACGATATGGGTAATTGTCGATCGGTTAACGAAATCTGCACATTTCTTAGCAATCAAGGAAACTGATAAGATGGAGAAACTGACTCGCAATTACATTAAGGAAGTGGTAGCACGGCATGGCGTGCCAATCTCTATCATATCAGATCGGGATGCCCGATTTACTTCCAACTTTTGGAAATCTCTTCATAAGTCATTGGGGACTCGCTTAGATATGAGTACCGCTTATCATCCACAGACCGACGGTCAAAGTGAACGAACGATTCAAACACTCGAGGATATGTTACGAGCTTGCGTAATTGATTTTGGTGATAGTTGGGAAAATCATTTACCGTTAGTGGAATTCTCTTACAACAATAGTTATCATACAAGTATTCAAGCAGCACCGTTTGAAGCTTTGTATGGTCGCAAATGTCGTTCACCAGTTTGCTGGGCTGAAATTGGTGACAGTCAGATAACAGGTCCTGAATTAGTGCATGAGACGACAGAGAAGATAGTTCAAATCCGGAACCGTATGGCAGCGGCTCGGGATCGACAGAAGAGTTATGCTGACAAATGTCGTAAACCGTTGGAATTTCAAGTAGGAGACCGAGTTCTTCTAAAGGTATCACCTTGGAAAGGTGTAATACGATTCGGCAAGCGCGGGAAGCTTAGTCCACGTTACGTAGGACCTTTTGAGATTCCGAAAAGGATTGGTCAGGTTGCGTATCAACTTAAATTACCGGATGAACTCAGTGGAGTTCATGATGTGTTTCATGTGTCGAACTTAAAGAAATGTCTTTCTGACGAGACATTGATTGTACCGTTGGAAGAAATACAAGTACATGAACAGTTACGATTCATTGAAGAAGCAGCAGAAATTATGGACCGAGAGGTCAAACAACTTAAGCAGAGTAAGATTCCGATAGTCAAAGTTCGATGGAATTCAAGACGTGGTCCTGAATTCACATGGGAACGGGAAGATCAAATGATGAAGAAATATCCTCATCTATTCAAAACAGCTACTGCTAACACTGAGAGCGCACGTTAAATTTCGGGACGAAATTTCCTTCAACAAGGGGATGACGTGATGCTCCACACATCAACTCTGCAAATTTCAAACTGTAAGCACAAACATTTTATTTATTCAATTGATTTTGCTACAAACATTTGTGCTAACATTATATTCGTGCTAACATTATATTCTATATATTTTATGTGCTACATTTCATATGTTACATGTTATGGTAGTACATACATGATTGGTTACACACATTTTGCTATGTGCGGGGTTGCATAGTACAAACAGTTATAGACACTCACTATGTGTGAGGTTACACAACACAGTATGATCAAACACAAACAGTCACAGTTAGGTGAACTAACTAGTGTACACGCAAACAGTCACATTGAACGATCACATTTAATTGTGATGTTGCAAGCATTAGGCTTTGTGTGTAAATACACACAAGCACACAGAATGATCAAATCACACCAACACGTACGATTTAAATTCGTAAGTAGTTTCCTAACTACTCATAACACTTACTAATTTTCGGGACGAAAATTCCTTCAACAAGGGGATGATGTGACAATCCGACTTTTCGAGTTAACCTCGTTAACCCTCGTAGGCCCAATAAGACCAATGAAGGCCCAACAAGCCCAACAAGGCCAATGAAGGCCCAGTAAAGCCAAAGAAGACCCAGTAAGGTCAAGGAAGACCCAACAAGACAAATTAGGCCCACTGAAGTATAGGAAGGTCCAACAAAGGCTAGTAGGCCCAATAAGATCAATTTAGGCTCAAGGAAAACAAGGAAGGCCCATTAAGGCCCAAGTAGGCCAAACAAGGCCAAAGTAGGCCCAAGGTAGGCCCAACAAGGCTAAGATAGGCCCAATGAGTTCAGGATAGGCCCAATTATATTTGAGAAGCCCAATTGGGTTAATTTAGCCCAACAAGGAGTTAAAGGACCCAATTAGTGACAATTCGGGATTTTCGGTTCAACTTTGTTAACCGAAATGTCAAGTAATTGATCCAAAGCAAATTATAAGGGTTTGAATTAATCGAAATAAGCCTAAAACACTTAGATTATAGGGTTTTAATTTGTAAATGATTAGAATGATAAATTTTGACTTTCTAAAGTCAAATTTAGGCCAAAAATATCAATTTAATTCGGAATTCACATCAAAACCGAGTTGTAACTGAAATTGAATTATCATAATCATCACAATGATGATTAGTAACGGTTTCTAAGTGTTATTGAGCCATAATTAGCTTAATTAAGTTGCTAAGGAACCAATAAGTCATAACCGTCCCTAACTCACATTCAAATGTGTATAAATCGAACGTCCTTTGCACAATTGCACTGCCCTAAACACTAGTCGGCATATTCTGAGGAAGTTCCAAGTTGCAATTTGATCGTGGAAGCTTTAGATTGAAGAATGCAATAACGGGTCGGCCGAAGTTCAAGCAAAAAGGGGGTTTTTAACAATTAGACATCAAACCACGTAAGTTTTCATTTCTATACATTCAGAAACCTCCGATTAACAATATCCCTAACCTAATTCCATCTAAGGACATCGAATTATATGTGCACAAATTCTAGGGTTCTTCGGTTTGAACGATTTGGGGATTAGTGATCAAATAGTTTTAAAAATCAAATCGAATGCTATAGGTAGTTTCAGAAGAGATCGACTAAGGTTAAACCTAAGTCAATTGTTTCTGTTAACAACGAATTGATAGATTTCAATTCTAGGGTTTATGTGTTAACACGATTTTGGGGGTTTTGATTTAAATGGGTTTGAAAATCAAATCAAATGATGCTACTAGTTTCAGATAAACCCGATTAGGAAGAACCATATGTAAATTGTATTAGTGAATGTCGAATTTCATGGGTTTGGATTTAGGGTTCTTGAAGTAAAAACGTTTTGGGGAATGTATTGTAAACTTGACTGTGAATCAAATTAATCATCACAGATAACTTCGAAATTTCTTTTTAAACGAAAGCCCTATGGATTGGGGGATTCACATTTATGAATTTAATGATTTTGATTTGAGGGTTAACGAATTAGAGTTCGAGTATGGCTGGGATCGATTAAACCACTGAATCTAAGTCAAGATTCAAATTAAAAACATCTACAGAGATGGTTGGATGATGGGAACAAAACCCCTAAGGATTTGGATTCGACCGAGTTCGGATTGGGGACCAATTTGGGGTGTATGGCTTCGGCTAGGAATAACAAAGGGGAACCGGCCCATGTAGGTTTAAAACAATTTAATTTCGAATAATAGATGCGATACCCTAGCGGGCGAGATGGTTAGATGCGTGTGTGTTGGAGTTGGGGGTCGCGGGTTCGAGTCCGGGCTCAACCATTTTTTGGGTTTTAATACTAATTTGGTATTTTGGTCATAACTTATTCGTTCCAACTCCGATTCGATCCGTTCAAGTTGCGTTGGAACCGTAACGAGAATACGAACGTATTAGAATAATAAAAATTCATATTTTAATCCGAAAACGAAATCGCGTATAATTACGGTTATTTAAATAAAATCAAATATGATTTTATTTAAACGATTTCAAAGGCACGCGTACATACCTATGCACATTCTTAACACTTTAACATACGTGTGTTGACACATATGTGATTTCAAGCACAAAACGACATCTCGAATAACACTGAGTTATTATTAAACCACAGATTCTTCGTAGAGGATTTCTACGCGAGTTCACAAGTGTTTGATCATTCTGCAATCACCAAAGGTGCGTACACGGCCCTTTCTTATGTTAAACTGTTTTGGGGGAGAAAACATGTGCAACAAACTCTTTTTAGATACATATCACTTGCTTGAGTTAGCTGTTTACATTATGTGACAACATAGCAACTTGAAAGTCCTTACACACCTCGAACCGTTTAGTTTGCCGTAGCGCAAAGCGTGGTAGTTGGAAATAGATCTATTAGGTTTGACAAACCTCACCTGGTAGATGGGATCTACGCAGGTGTTTGACTGACCAAACACAATTTACTATTGTTGTGCTAGACAATAGTGGCAAGGCAAAAACATGCTATAGCATGGCAATTCGTCAGCTTCGGTGTCGACCACTTATGTAAATAGTTTATATGACTAGCTATCATGACTGTGCATGTGTGATTATGTTATCTACAACTTGATATTCAAACTGTTGTTTTGAACACTGTGAATACTTAAAACCTGTGTTATGCACCAACCTTTGTGTTGACTTGATTTACGTGTTTTCTCAGGACGCTAAGGCGCGCAATAAAGACTGGCATGGACTAGGAGATAGAGTCGCATGCATGTTTATCATTTATTGTTTAAATTACACATTTGAGGATTTTGTTTTGTAATTTGCATATTATAACTGTTATTGGTTTTATAACGCTTCCGCAACTTTTGAAAACTCTGATGTTATGTTTTTAAGACTAAAGTATGATTTGAAATTCATATAGAGGTCTTCGTTATGTCTAATGATCTGAGATCCTGGTTTGTCACGTTCCCAAACGGTATGATTCCGTTAGTTGAAAATTGGGGGTGTGACATAGTAAGCCCATGGTGATGTGATTTGGCCCAACCCACTATTTGGATCCTTGAAATTCTTATAGCCCAATAGATTCAACCAATACTTATAACAATTGGCCCACCCATATCGGCCCAATACCCTATTAGACCCACCTGAGCAAAAATGGTTAGCCCATTTAGCTTAGTAGACCCAATTACTTCTTGGCTCAATTAGGATCCAACCCAAATGGAAATTGTCGGTTCATGCACTTGTTGAGGTCATAACCTTTGATCTAGACCCATACGATTGACACACTGCCCGTCGACATTCGGTCCACTTGATTAGGAGTACAATCTAATAGATTTATAACACTTAACACGTTAAGTTTTACAAGAATAATATCATGGTTATTCATTAACTAAGAAAATATTATTTCAAATTCTTATAAAGTGTGAGGATTCGTAATCTTTAAACTAAAACATAAGTTGTATAGTTATGAACCATGAGAGTTCAAGATTATACAAAAAAATATAAGGGTTACATCAAGTCAAATGATAAAACATGATGGAAAATGCTAAACTCAAATTGAATGGACAGAGTATTAACATAAACTATATCTAGCAAGCCGGGCCGAATAAAGATCAAGACTCGTAGTGTTAGCCAACCTTAGGGCTAACACTAACACCTACACGCACAACGAATCATTACAACATATGCTTATAAGCTACAAACTTATATTTACAAGTTACAACCCACGTGAAATCAATACAGGATCGTGAAAACAACATCAAGTATAAACAAAGAGCACGTGCATTCTTGTATTTACATAGTCAACCACTTCAAACACAAGGTGAGTTCATTTGTCCCTTTTCAAACTATTTTGTTTTTACTTCAGGACTGAGAAGCATGTCAAATGTTTTGTATAAACGAATTATATAATTATTGCCATGTTTTATGAAATGCTTATTAACTTCTGTTTGTAAAAATTGTTTATAAACTGTTAATTGTTGAGTTGTTCATTCATTTTGTTTATGCTAAATCTTTATGATATCAGTTATAAACTATCATGATTATAAGTCATGATTGTATCTTTAGTCAAACATACACATTCAAATCATTACTCATACATTTTATCAAATGCATATTTCTTTAAACATATACTTTGTTATGCTTAAGACTATTACTCAAGACTTATGCTTGATGCTTTTAACTTAAAATCTAATACTTACTTACTTAATGCTCAGTTATTTACACTCGAATACTTTATGTCAAATACTTTAAACTCAAATACTTTGGATGCGAGTACTTTAAGTTAAATTCTCTTAGTCATATACACAATACTCTTATTTAGTGTCAATGTTTGTGATCAGTGTTCATAGTCAAATACTCAATACTCAATAAACTCAGAAACTCAAACACGTTAACAAAGGGGATTCAAGTGGGTAAACAGGTACATGTGCACATGGTATCAGAAAGGTGAAACATTGAACAATCAGCAAGGACTTCGTAAAACAGACCGATTGGCCGCCACCGCGTCTTGACATTGGTCAAGCCCTACTAGTTATTCAGTGTTCTTCGTTGTCAAGACCTTGTAAGACAGACTGAATGGCCATCACGTGTTGACCTAAAAAGTCAACCCCTACTAGTCATTCGGTGCTCTTCATTGTCCATCCATGTTTTGTAACGGTGGCTAGGATGATTATGATACCAACTAGTAGGACTAGTGCCTACTAATGGATATCCTCTAATTGCACACCGATGCAGACCGTTACACCCTAGTTGCTTGTGTGGATTGATACTGAATACCATTGGGTGTATCCTTTGGTGATGCATCCTCCAGAAATTCAGTTGCCCACAGAAGTGAACTCATAAACTCATTTTCAAAACTCAAACATATGTGGTGTTGATTGAGAGTGAAACGCTTAATTATCATTAACAACAATATGGTAAGCAGCCCGGTTTGTGGTGGGATGGTGGTTGGGGCTTGTCCCCTAAATATGCCCTATATATAAGCATACTCGATCAGTTAGCATAGGTGGTCGTTAGTGAGGTTAAGGTTGTCATTTCGGGGGAATCAAGGTAAACATATTCAGGGTAATCAAATAGTATGGATCAATAGAGTGGAGTGAAACGCTTAATTATCATTAACAACAATATGGTAAGCAGCTCGGTATGTGGTGGGATGGTGGCTGGGGCTTGTCCCCTACATATGCCCTATATATAAGCATACTTGGTTGGATAGCGTAGGTGGTTGTTAGTGAGGTTAAGGTTGTCATTCGGGAAATCAGGGTAAACATTTACAGGGTAATCGAATTCCATAAATCAAAAGTTATGAAATCAAAGATGCAGGATGAAACGCTTAATTATCATCAGGAACAATATATCATGTGTTTTAGTATGTGGTGGGACGGTGGCTGGGTGGACGGTAAGTTCGACCCTACATATGCCCTATATATAAGCATACTGAAACAGATGGTATAGGTGGTTAATGGTGAGGTTAAGGTTGTCATTCAAGTGGCTTTTCAAACTATCTTTCAACTACTAAAACTGTATGAACTCACCAAACATGGTGTTGACTTTGTTTTTTTCTTACATGTTTTCTCATGTGACGTACATGATTAAGCTAATATTCAGGATTGCATGCTAGGATGCCCAGATATAGATCCTAGTTGACTTTTGGAGAAGCACATCTTTTGATATCAATATGAATCCCTTTTGATATCTTGTGTTGATACCAGATAGAAACATTTGATTTTTGATAGGTTTACTTAGTTAAATTACTAAACATTGATATTGTAATTTAACTTTGTAATCCTAGTTCAGTACAATATTGTGGTTTAGTTATTCTTAACATTTATGATATGAAAACAATCTGATCATCACGATTATCACTCACGATATTGCGCCCCGAAAACCTTCCGCCCGACGGGGGAATCCCATCCAACCCCGCCGGCTCGGGGTGTGACACTTGGATGTTGTCATAGAAGTCTTCGAAAGTCTTTGTACTAGGAGGCTATTGAGCATAACTTCTGAACCTCTTGTCTTAGTAAGCTTTGAAGTTCTGAAACTTTAAGTGATAAGGAGGATATCGGAAGCCTACTCTTATGAGTAGCTTTTGGAAGGAGTGAATTATCCTTGAGAAGTAATACTTCTTCCGAAGGCTAATTCCTTCCTTCCGAAGGCTGTTTGGCTTTGTAGAGTCCAAGACTTAATCAAGAGACTTTGGTGAGCATCAACCTTTATTGATCTTACAATATGCATCCTGATAAAACTAAACTGAGAACAACCAAGATATAAATTATTGGGAGCATGAGTGGTTTGAGTAAGGAGATGAGGTGGAAGTGGATGTGGATGTAAATATTTAAATTTTGAAATAAAATAAGTCCAAGTCAACAACTACATTTGATGCGAAAACTATTTGTGATTTTTATGATTTTAACTGGGCTATTACCACGTGTATTATATATAATGAATGAAAAAAATATAATAAATAATCATTATTGAAAATTTAGACAATATAAGAATATTCTTTAATATAAAACATGATTCTAATTTCATATAATTTAATATTTGAAGTAATTAAATAATTATATTATTTAGAGTAAGTTACACTTTTGGTCATTTATGTTTCAAAATGACAAAATCAATCTTTTAAATTTTCAAATATTGGAAACTCAGTCCCTTCTTCGTTAGCTCCGTTAAATACTATTTTTTTTTTCTGAGTTTGTTTCTTTAAACATTTTGTTTTAAAATGCAATTTTTAAAATTTGTATATTTTAAAATAATTTGAGTTTTTAATTTTAAAAATGTATGAAAAGTATATTTAACATTAAATATTATTATTTAATTGGAGGTGTTTTTAGTTGGAAAGAGAAGCAGGAAATCAAACATGAGGCGTTTTATGAACACGTCATGTGTGTATAGAAACTTTGATTTATTGGAACAAATAGATAGATTTGTTATCAACTAATTTTGATATGGCTTAAACCTGCCATGAAATTCCAAAACACATTCATTCCATAAAAATGAATTTGTCAGATAAATCTTTAAGTGTGTTTAAATTCCCATTATACTATTGATATTTTTTTTTATATATGGTTACAAAGTGAGTTACATACATTAACTATATTTGCATAATACTACCTCCTAGTATTGGTAATTAGGGGCGTTAATTTTCGACATGACCTGAGAACACGACACGAACTTAATCTGGATTTTTTGGATTAGGTTTTTGCTAAATTGATTCATTTCCATTTCAGGTCAAACCTGCTAACCCGATTATATAAATGGGTCAGGTTAAAACGATAAAAATGTTAAAGATGAAATGGATTATGAACAATATTGAAAATAACATATTTCTATTGAATAATACTTTTATTTTATTTTGAAAACCAATGTATTTTACACAATATGATGTATATGGGTTATTGCTTTTTGATTATATAATATATTTTAATTACAATTTATGATTTTAGACTTGATATGAAAAGTAAATGTAGATTTCAGGTCAAATGTTCAGGTTTGGGTCAACCCATAAAAATTCAAGTCGGGTTCGTGTTGGTTTGTCTGACCTGATTGTCGAGTTCAGGTTGATGTAAATTTTTTGGGTCGATGTAAATTATTCAGGTCGGTTGAACCCACAAACTGCCATCCCGACCCATTCAGCACTATGGTTGGTAATTACAACTTGATCTAATAATCCATCACAAACTTAGGGTGAGAAACGACCTCTAGCATCAAATGGAAGAACATGAATCTTTGATTCGTAGGCGGCTTTGTGAATATGTATGCAATCTGATCACCTATTGAGATAAGTTGTACATGAAGTTTTCCTTGTGCAACTTTTTCACAAACAAATTGAAAAATTTATTTCAACATGCTTTGTTCAAGCATGAAATACTAGAATGTAGATTGCATCAAGGTTGTCTCACCAGAAAGAGGGAGTGGTTTCCGTTTGTACCCCAAATTCTTGAAGGCTTCTCGCCACGTTAACTATGCAACTGTGTTAGTTAGATTTTTTATTTTGACTCAATAGATGACCAATAAATGATCTCTTGTTTCGTGTGCTTCAGTAGATAAGGTTGGAGTAACCGAACTTGTTACTTGATTAATGTTTTCAAAACAGTTTTGAACATAACTGGTTTGGTTAATAGCCAGTTTTCAAGCTCAAAAACCAAAATCGATATAAAAACCAAAATCGGTTAATTGAGCTGATTGACTGCCAAATAAATGATTTTTTTCACTTAGATGGACGTGTTATACAGGTTGAAAAATAGTTCAAAAATACGTTTGGTCTTTTGAAACTAGAAACCGGTCCTAAACCAGATTTTTACCAAAAACATAAAACAAATTCAACATGCATGTCCGTATCGGTTCATTTAATGGACAGAAACCCACTTGGGCACCACCTAGGGTCTAGGGATCTGGTTTTAATTATTTAATTTGCATAATGTAAAAAGACGACTTTTGGTTATGTATGCCCAGTCAACAACTACTCTTTCTGTGTGACCCAATGGTTATAAATACATCAAAACAAAATGCTAAAGTTTTTTTGCGTATTATTGAATAACACGCAAAATTAAATGAATAAATTTAATACATAAATTTACATGCAGTTAAGTTTAAACATAACTAAAAACTTGTAGCATGATGGTTACCCATTTAATTTCTTATAAAAGATTTTTGTTTCAAATCTAGGCTAAGACATATTTGTTAGGTCAAGGTCAAGGGGTTTATCTAATTGTAAGGTTCCTTGTGAGGCGAGCTCGAGTATACACTCAAATCTGAGGAGACGGTTAAAATATCGTATTGTTAATAAAGTAAAGTTTAAACATTACAATATAATACACACTAACTTATTATATAACTAGGTTAATATCTCGTGTGTTACACAAACTGTATAAAAAATATTATATAGTAACTAATAAAAATTTAGTACTTGAAAACGATTTTTGAGATAAAAATATGATTAAATTTATGTTATTTTTTAACATTTTAATTTTAAAATTGTATTAAAAACTATTTTTTTATATACAAATCGTATTGTTTAAAATTCTAAATTTTGTTTTTTTAGAAAAATTGTTTTCATATAATTTTTATTTTCAAAATCAATTTTTAATATAAATATTTGATTTATAATTTATTAAAAAATTATTATTAGTATAAAAATGTATAATTAAAACCATTAGTTATTGTATTTAATTTAATTATTTAATTTAAAAGGGGATATATAAGCAACTAATATGAGAGAGAAGTAGATAACATTGTTATAATGTGACATGTGTCAAAAATGGTTTAAGAATTTGACAAGTTTCATTTGTGAAGACCGGCATCCGAGCAACCAAAAGTTGGAAATCAAAGAGTGTACACAATCACAGTGTAAGACCTAGTGTTACGAGAGTGAAGAAAACAATAATAAATGACAAAAAAAAAAACACACGGGTTTTCCTAAAACAGTTAGGAAAATCCACTTAATCACATGAACATGAAGCATAAGAAAAGAAAAACAACCTGTGAGGGAAAACAATGAGCAAAACCTGAATTGATAACATTTGGAGTATCGATCCAACGGGATATTGACATGGGTCATGATCCATGCAAATATGTGGTTAGATTTAAATACCCTAAATAATATCTTTACAGTATCAAACAATGTCAAAAGTTAAATGCAACGCGACGTTTGCATGAATGACGATTCATGCAAATGTGAGCGTGAGTCTTTAACGTTGATATAAAACAATAATAATTTTAATAAAATCTCACCAAAACAACTTAATAAACAATCAAAATTTTAAAACACACAACAATTCGTACGAATGGACTCTCATTCGTACGAACCAGTATAATTTGGTGAAGCTTTATAGTCATAGTTTGTTCGCACAAATGGGACCATTCGTACGAACGGCTAATTCGTGCGACAACATAGCTATAAAAGCAACACTTCCGTTTTTCAAACCCATTTTTCGCCCAACTCTCTCAAGCAAAACCCTGTTTCGCCCATCACAATTTTCGGCCATTCTCACACGAAATCGGACCATTTCACGGTCCAAATCGTGTTTATTTCAACCCCAACACTTCCATTTCAAGATTTCAACCCTTTTCATCTCATTTTGGTCAAATACGAGCTCCACAGTAAGTATTAGCACCAATCCGTTGCACCAAAACGTTTTACCATCAATTTCAATCATAAAAACACCAAAAACAATCACTGATTCCAAAAATGGCGTTCTTGGTAAATCTGCAGGCGAATGAGCCATACGAAGGGCTCATTCGTGCGAAGAGAAGCCTCGTTCATGAAGAAGAGTCACACAAACGAGGTGCCAAACGAATGAGAAACCACACGAACGAAATGGGTTCGTTTGCATGGTATAATCACACGAATGAATACCCATTCGCACGAATGGATGACTAGAAGGAGGGTATATGTTCGCATCATTCCATTTGTGTGAATGAGGGCCATTTGCACGAACCGCCCGTTCGCGCCAAGAACAGCCCAAAACGGCTAAGTGTTGAAAGTCTTATCTTACACCATTTGTAATGATAGAACCAGACCTTAGACCGAATTTTAAATCTAATCAAGATAAAACGAAATAACAATACATTTTCCAATTTCACATCAAAACACTAAACACAAAACCGTTCGACACCTAACTAACTAATATTTAACACATGATTCAAACCGAGGGAACATATGGAGTGAGTGCATCGACGACCCATAACCTAAGGTGAGTTCATAAACCCCTTGTTTTTCAATTTTATGGCTTCCAAATCATTTGGGGCTGAGAACATGAAACCTCGTATTCGAATGATCAACGAATAAGAGTTATTTGCAAATGATTTCAATAAAAGGATCAACTCTCAACCTTTTATTCGAATGTTATACGAATAAGAGTCTTTTCAACTATTTTTACTTATCGTTCATCGCTCCATTTAATTTTTCATCTAACAACAACAACAAACCAGTTTCGTGGGTTCAAACCACAAATCATGGAGGAGTTGTCCGTTGACCACAACAGTTCGAGGCTTTGTGCCCAACCAAGAGGTGAACGGACGCAGGCCATGAAATTGTGTAGTGCACAATCGAGAACTATCATTTTCATTTTCATGAGAATCCCCCATCAAACAAACAACATTTTTGCATGGTATCTGTCTAGGGTAATTCACTAGGACATGTGTCCACACAACATCACATCGAGAATTCGCTGAAGAATTCTCGAACAACTCACATCAGAGGTAACATAGATGGTACCATAGGTTTAACAAACGTCCAACGTTGAGGCTGGTACGTTACACACATACATACATGAAACAACAACTCAGGTTAGTTCCACGGGAACTAATCACACAATCATATTAGTTAGAGGTTGGTAAATGATCACATGGGTGATATTACGGACAGACCACACCAACAGTAAAGGATTTTTCAAACAAAACAATTGTTCAAGACCTGGTCTTGAACGAGTTTCAAACGAGTACACAGTAAAAAATGTTTTACTACAAGAAAGAAGCGTCATTCAAGTGATTTCCAAACTAACAAAACCTATCTCCTATATCAGGAGACAGAGCATACGCTTCTTTCTCAAAATTTCATAGGTAGAGTGGAGATACATAAGTGACAAGGTCTGATTTCCGTTAAGGACATCCTTGTGGATCACCGAAGGGGTGGTGGGTCGGCGGCCGAGCCTTGGCTCAACGTATGCCCTATATATAAACTATCTTTGATGATTTGGGATGGTGTCAGTAATGATGTTTAGGCTAACGCACTTGTGTAGCTCATTCGTGTTTTCAAAGCCATTCACACACCATTTTCAAAACCGTTGTGAATTGAAAGATTTTCACTAAACCTTTTACAAAACCTAACATTTTCAAAACTAATGTGACTCACCAACCTAGTGTTGACAAATTTTACATGTTCTCATGTGATGAACATGTGAAAGCAAGATGACTTTTAGAGAGACAAAGGTAGGATCCCCTAGAGGAACCTACAACTCCTGCATAGATACCTCACGGCCATGCCAGATACAAGATTCAAGACTTGCACATGTGCAAGCAACCTTTGTGGGACATCTGGTCCTCATTCCAGATGTCCAATTCAAGTTGTAATAGAATTAAATTATAAAACAATTTTAATTTAATTTTATTCATTTAATGCATTTAGTATTTCTCATATTATCATGCGCAATGTAACAATCTGATCACTCCGATTACAATCACGCCTCGGGACTATTCCGCCCGATGGGTCTCCAATCCGGCCCGAGGTGTGACAAATTGGTATGCGAGCCACGATTATAGAGAATTAGGTCATATACTTAAATGGTTTGGCCAATACTATAACCTAGGGACCTCACATAGAGAAAATTAGGACAACAACAATTGCATATATTACTTGTGTTCAATCACAGGTACTAATTCTTTCCACTTCGGGAGTAATCAGAATGCCTCCAAAGGAACAGACACGCATCAACCCAGAGACTGCATGTGACAATCCATCTAAATCCATATTGGCTATATACGTGTATGAGTATGTATGTGTGTATTCACCATGAACTCAAAAACTTTTCATGAAAGGTGTATTTATGACTCAAAACAAATTAATTATGTTGTATAACAAACTGAATCGGGAAATGTGGCTAGATTGGTTATACAATATGACATTCATATCAGGATGATTGTCTTTTATCACGATTGTACGGAAAACTGAATCAGCCAATGTGGCTAGATTGGCTGTACAATGTTCATATCAAATCAGACTAAAACCGGTGAATCATAATATACACATTCATTGATACGTATATGCCAAAAATATCAAAACACATTATATCATTGGGTAGTAAACATGACTTGGACTTTAACTTGTACCTATTATCAAGGAGTATCTAGAGCCATGATAATTTAAGGGCACGTGTTATACAAAACATATCATATCATATCAGTTCATGACTTGTAGTTACTCAGGAATCTGATGTTAGTAGATCTCAAAGAAACATCCATCACCTAATGCTTGTTCAAATAGCTGACCAACCGATTTCATGTCTCGAATCATAACTCGAAAATAAATATAAAGAGTGTAAGCGAAATCACGAAACGATACTCCGATTTCAAGATACATTGAGTTGAATATAGCGTTAAAAAAGAGATCAGCTATTTTTAGCTCACTTCAGGTTATGAAATTTTAACCATTGGAAAGGTTTCGAAAAATCGTGAACGTAGCAGAAAACCGCACGTAAAACACAGTTCGTATGCTCAAGTTATCGCGAAAACAAGAAACTAGTCAGATCGCATTCGAACACGACACGTCACGAGACACATGGCAAAACCGAATTGGTCGAGTGCCACGTGTCAATCTCAGAGGTGAGTCAGCATCCACGTGTCAACAGGACAAGCCACGTGGCGCCACGTGTCAACACATGGCATACATGCAACATACTGCTTCCAGGCGCTACGCCTAGAACCAAATGTTAGGGCTAGGCTATGCGCCATAGACTAGGAGTAACGCCCCGAACCAAACGCTGGGACAAGGCGGTACGCCCCAGACCCAGAATTCGCCTATAAATACCACGCCACCAGATTTCGACTCTCGTTACGAAAATCGACCTTCCAACCCTCAAATCCCGACCCTACACCTCCAAATACCCACATTTAACCCCTCCAATCATCTAGTGTTCAACACGAGGGGTTGCCAAACTTCTGTGAGGTAAAGATCTCGTTTCGTATCATTTCAATTCGTTATAATACTTGTTTTAGATCTTATTATTATTATTATTATTATATAATAGGATTATGTTTAATTGTTTGTATTTAATCAAAAACATGTCGAGATTCTGTCCGACTAGTATTTGGGAAACAAACAATTATAAGTAGAGATTCTGCCCAATTGTTTTCAGGAAACTTAAGAATTATAAGTCGAGGTTCTGCCCGACTTAAAACCTGAAAAACCTCACTTTTATAAGCAGAAACTCTGTCCAAAACAAGTATACGAAACCTCAGCCCTATAAGCCGTTGTAATACCCAATTGTCTAAAACTATTGGCTTTGCAAATACTTATATTTCTATTATTATTATTATTATTTGTATGTTTTAAAATATAAATAATATATTTAATAGAAAAGCAATCCTAATGGGTTCAGACTAGAATCGGACTACCATTTATATTGAAATGCTAGTTGGAGCAGGACGGTTATCATATTATTATTAATCTGTGACTCTTCAAACTCCCCTTTTTAACGTTTTAGTTTCTAAAACTTGGGGATTCATTACCAAACCCATTTCAAAATGCATGATATGTCTAAGTATCTATTAGTATTTAAGCATGTGATATCTGTTGCATGAGGTGTTCGGGGTATTTTGGTGGTGCATGTTTAGTGAATTTATATTCAGGTTGTTGACTGCTGTTGGTTGAGATTACATGTTCAGTTTATGGTGAATTCATATCGGCCTATCTGTATTCAGTAAGTTATCTCATTGTAATGTGACTCTGAACTACTTGTGATTACTTGAACTATCATGTGAACTGTATGGAACTCAACAGCACATCCTTTCCAAAACCAAAACCTTTTCAGGAAACCACATGTGTATATCATTACGTTTTACAGAGACGTTCAAGATCCAAAAATTCAGGTATGATATCTAGACCATTTGTGTTCGGAACCAGTCGTCAAAGCAAGTCGCACCCACCCCTGCCGATGTCCTATAAACCACTTCCGCAACGCGCCAAAAGCTCTGACGAGCATCCACGGGCGAACGAGGGGGTGGGATGTGACAGGGTGGTATCAGAGCCAATGGTTGTATAGAATTAAGGTAGACTTAGAAACCTAGACTATAGCCTTAGGCTCATAGCTCACATAGACTTATGTGAGGACGTGATTTCAATTGTCCTAGTAATTGTTACTTGTTCTAACAAATCATGACTATTTTGTTATCTTCATTTCATTAAATTATTCCTTTGTTTAGCAATGGCAAGGGATTTCCAGTCCAACATTCCTTTTGAAAACCTGATGCCTCCCCAAGAAGCAAATCTCGAAATTGATTATTCCAACATACCATCGATGCCTCTAGACTATCATATCTCGGTGCCTCCAAACCCATATCAAGTCCTGTCTAAAGAAGAGATACACACTATAAATTATCAGCCAGGCCTGTGCATTCCATATGGGACTTTACCGGCACCTAATAGTCCCAAACCCGAACTAAGAGAGAACAAGGTAAGAAGAATAGCCGGTGAAAGAATCGATGCAGCACTTCCTTTTTTTCTATGGTATGCTAAGAATCATCTTTTCCCAGAGGATGAAGTTGGGAGCAATTCAGTGGCACCACAAAAGGCTCAAAGTTCTGAATCCTTCACATCCCCTGATATGAGCCACTTAGTTCCATGAAAAGACTCTAGCCAGGGGAAAGGTAGCAGGAAGCAATTCAAAAGAAGACTTTGCTATGCTTGTAGAAGGCTTGGTCATCTGGCCAAGAATTGTCTCCAGACCAGGGTGTGTAATGTATGTCTTAACATAGGGCATCAAGCGAGGCAATGTCCTATCAGGAGGCAGCAAGATGGAAATCCTCAGTAACTGGTTGGTGAAATTGTTTAGTTTCTTAGTTGTAATCTAGAAATACTATGGATATGTATCTGAAAAAGGGAAATTTTGTTGTACACACCCGTAGTTATTTCTGAAAACAGGATATTTTGTTGTATATACTCGTGTATCTATAAAAATAGTACTTAGAAAAAATGTTATTTTAATCCTACGTGTGTACTCATATATATTAAAATAATTTCATACTAACTGGATATCCAAATCACCTCCTCATATCAGTTGTATCCACTCAGAAATTAGATTATGGTATGATGTAGAATCATATCATCGTAACATCAGCATAGCAATCGTGTCTAGTATGGTGACTGTATCAATTGAGAATTCAAATTATATGAGTATTTTAATCATCTCAACTCTAATGGTAAGGTACTTGTGAAACATAATGCCACCAAAACAAAGGAAGACAACCAAGTGGGCCCAAACTAGTCTAACGGGGGGAGCCAACCCTAACAGTAATAGTAGGACAAATCTAAGCGAGGCTGATGTCATAAGGATCATTCGCACTCAACTCACAAACATACTCCCTGAACCCTTAAATCCATTTCACTCGAGCGTGCCAATCAATGGAGGAACTGCAGGGCCCGGTACAAGAGTTATCAATCTGAACCCTCTAGCTAAAGGATGCACGTACAAGTACTTTGGCTCTTGTAATCCTTCTATGTTCTCTGGCCATGAAGGAGCCTCAGGTCTTCTAAAATGGATCGAGAGAACGAAAATAGTTTTCAAGATTAGTCAATCTCTAGATGAATACAAGGTTTTGTATGCCTCAAGTTCCTTAAATGATCAAGCATTAACCTGTTGGAATATGCAAGTTAAAACCCTAGGAGAAGCCACTGACTACATGTCTTGGGACGAATTCAAAACCTTGATTATAGCACAATATTGTCCTACTAATGAAATCCAGAAGCTGCAAGAAGAATTCTTGAATCATTTCATTATTGGGACCAACCATCAAGGTTATACGAATCGATTTTACGAGCTTGTATGCTTACTCCCACAGAGGAAGCTCTAGTAGGAAAATATATAAAAGGTATAGTTCCTCAAATCAGAGCACATGTCATTACTGCTGAACCTGAAACTCTCAAGCGAGCTATCACTTTAGCATCTAAGCTCACTGATGAAGCTAATCTAAGTAGGAGAATTGGCAAGCAGGATAATTCAAATACTCCAATTGGTAACATTAATAACTCTACTCAAAAGTGTAAGCATTGTGGTGCTAACCAAAAATCAGTTTCACTAGAAAACAACGTTAACACTCTCGTAGTAAGAAATGATGAAATCATAAATCAGGATAAACAGGGCTACAAAGGACGATGGCCAAAGTGTAATTAATGTTCTTTCCATCATACTCGACTATGTCCTGAATGTGAAATATGTGGACAAGTCGGTCATTACACTCAGTATTGTCATGAACCAACTTAGCAAATCATGTTAGTTCCACAAAGACCTCGAGCTGGTAGAACATGTTTCAGGTGTAATAGCCCAGATCATTATCTCAGAAACTGCCCTCTCAACGATCAAGACAATGAAACCTGAGCATGAACTAGTATTCTACCCAGCAAAATGAGAATTATGGATTCTCCTAAATCTGTAAATTAGGGTAGTTGTAATGTTGGATGAAGAAGCAACAACTTGTTCTATAGGAATAAATTGTTTCTTTTGTTTTATCCAACTCAGTTCAAATCATATCAAGTATTAGAGTGTAGGAAGTGGTAAAATGGTAAGTATGATAAGTTGAGAAATTTGTAAGTGTGGTGTGAAACTCTCATGTCTCAATCTTGTGCATCATGTCACTCTTAAATCATACTTTAACATCTCACATTGGTTGGTAAAGAGGCCAAAGCCTTATTTATGAGGCGGATGAAAACCTTCCTTTACCGTGACTCATTTTAAATCCGTAAGAGTGGTGGCGCCGCATATTCAGTGCACCTTAACCTTTTGAGGTGTTGACAGATATGCGGGCATGCGCTCAAAAGCGGACAATATCATGATACAACTCTTAGCGCTCTGAAACTAGTATCAATCTCAGTATATAGTAAGAAGCATATCATGTCTGAACTCAGTTATCATATCAAATCTAAGTACATGGCAAGGAACATATACCTTCGCTGGTGCATAATCAGCTAATATGTTCAACCTTAAACTATATCTTAACCTAGTCAACATATTAGGTAGTATGAAACACGATGAGCGGTTGGGAATTTCCTTACGTACACCCTGTATAAAAGCTAAGTTCACTACAATAAGAAAGTGTCGATGTATGAATAGGAAAGGAGGACATGTATGGTATAGTATGTTGTGGCGTCAAATCATGTCTCAGTTAGATGGAACAGTATCCCTAAACTAGGAATTTCGGGACAAAATTCTTCTAACAGGGGAAGACTGTGACAATCTTTCTAAATCCATTTTGGCTATATACGTGTATGACTATGTATGTGTGTATTCACCATGAACTCAAAAACTTTTCTTGAAAGGTGTATTTCTGACTCAAAACAAATTAATTATGTTGTATAACAAACTGAATCGGGCAATGTGGCTAGATTGGTTATACAATATGACATTCATATCATGATGACTGTCTTTTATCACGATTGTACAGAAAACTGAATCGGGCAATGTGGCTAGATTGGCTGTACAATGTGATTACTTGTCTTTACAAAAACAATGTTCATATCATATCATACTAAAACCGGTGAATCATAATATACACATTCATTGATACATATATACCAGAAGGATCAAAACATATCATATCATTGGGTAGTAAACATGACTTGGACTTTGACTTGTACCTATTATCAAGGAGTATCTAGAGCCTTGATAATTTAAGGGCACGTGTTATACAAAACATATCATATCATATCAGTTCATGACTTGTAATTACTCAGGAATCTAATGTTAGTAAATCGAAAAGAAACATCCATCACCTAATGCTTGTTCAAATAGCTGACCAACCGATTTCATTTCTGGAATCATAACTCGAAAATAAAGATAAAGAGTGTAAGTGAATTCATGAAACGATACACCGATTTCAAGATACACTAAGTTGAATATAGCGTTAGATAAGAGATCACATATTTTGAGCTCTCTTCAGGTTATGAAATTATAACCAATGGAAAGGTCTCGGAAAATGGTGAACGTGGCCGAAAACCGCCGGTAAAACGGAGTTCGTATGCTCAAGTTATCGCGAAAACAAGAAACCAGTCATATCGTATTCGAACACGACACGTCACGAGACACGTGGCAAAACCCCATTGGTCGAGTGCCACGTGTCAACCTCAGAGTTGAGTCAGCATCCACGTGTCACCAGGACATGCCACGTGGCGCCACATGGCGCCACGTGTCAACACGTGGCACACATGCAACATAAGGCGCTACGCCCCGAACCAAACGCTGGGGCTAGGCTATGCGCCCCAGACCTTGAATTCGCCTATAAATACCAGGCCACCAGATTTCAACTCTCGTTACGAAAATCGACCTTCCAACCCTCAAATCCCGACCCTACACCTCCAAATACCCACATTTAACGCCTCCAATCATCTAGTGTTCAACACGAGGGGTTGCCAAACTTCTATGAGGTAAAGATCTTTTCGTATCATTCCAATTCGTTATAATACTTGTTTTAGATCTTATTATTATTATTATTATATTATAGGATTACGTTTAATTGTTTGTATTTAATCAAAAACATGTCGAGATTCTGTCCGACTAGTATTTGGGAAACAAACAATTATAAGTAGAGATTCTGCCCAATTGTTTTCAGGAAACTTAAGAATTATAAGTCAAGGTTCTACCCGACTTAAAACCTGAAAAACCTCACTTTTATAAGCAGAAACTCTGTCCAAAACAAGTATACGAAACCTCAGCCCTATAAGCCGTTGCAATGCCCAATTGTCTATAACTATTGGCATTGCAAATACTTATATTTCTGTTATTATTATTATTATTATTATTATTATTATTTATATGTTTTAAAATATAAATAATATATTTAATAGTTAAGCACTCCTAATGGGTTCAGACTAGAATCGAACTACCGTCTATATTAAGCTGCAGGTTGGAGCAGGACGGTTATCAGATCATTATTAATATGTGGGTCTTCATACTCCCCTTTTTATAGCTTCAGTTTCTAAAACTCGGGGATTCATTACCAAACCCTTTTCAAAATGCATGATATGTCTAAGTATCTATTAGTATTCAAGCATGTGATATATGTTGCATGAGGTGTTCGGGGTATTTTGGTGGTGCTTGTTTAGTGAATTTATATTCAGGTTGTTAACTGCTGTTGGTTCAGATCACATGTTCAGTTTATGGTGAATTCATATCGGGCTGTCTCTATTCAGTAAGTTATCTCATTGTAATGTGACTCATGTTGAATGAACTACTTGTGATTACTTGAACTATCATGTGAACTGTATAGAACTCACCAGCACGTTGTGTTGGTCCTTTCCAAAACCAAAACCTTTTCAGGAAACCTCAGGTGTATATCATTATGTTTTGCAAAGACGTTCAAGATCCAAAAATTCAGGTATGATATCTAGGCCATTTGTGTTATGAACCAGTCGGAAGAGCAAGTCGCACCCACCCCAGCCGACGTCCTATAAACTGCTTCCGCAATGCGCCACAAGCTCTAACGAGCATCCACAGGCGACCGAGGGGGTGGGGTGTGACACTGCAGCCCTAGCCACACTCATCGCAGAGCAACTCATCGCTGCCATTCCTGATATCTTGAGTCAAATCAACGACGGCGCACTTCAGCTAGAGAACGCCCCTATGGTGCTGAAGACCGAAGACAGAGCGAGGCAACGAGAATCAACGGACGAATCCAGCTACCCTCTCCCCAAGAGACGGAGAGCCGACTTCACTGACCAAGCGGTCCCAGCCACCGAGGCGAACCTCGTGGATACTACGCTGGAACATTTCCCCTTTGCACCAAATGTCAGTATCATCACACTGACGACAGAAGGTACAAGTTGTGTTCAAATTGTGGGAAGCCGGGTCATTGGGCTCAGCACTGCAATTCAACATTGAGTCCAATTCGTAGGCAATACGCTGGCACCTCTCCTAAGTGTGCCCGCTGCAAACACCATCATGTCGCAAGTCAACTGTGTAAACAATGCACAACATGCGGGATGAAGGGCTACGAAAGTAGAGATGCCGGTCTCCAACTGCTCAACGTCCCGGTAGTGTGGCATCAACCCACCTTCCACCCAGCAACGCCAAGCGCTGCTACACCTGTGGTGAACTGGGTCGCGTAGCTTAGAAGTGCCCCAGGAGAGTGTGAATCACCACAGATGACTACAGCACGTAGTTGACCACACCCAGACATCCAAGACACCACCAACAAGCCACCAACATAGGTACCTTCTCCTACATCCTTAATAGACGTAGTGTATATAATTTAAATGTATACATTACCCTGTGTCCACCCATCCCTAATCATTTAACAACCGAAACCCCAAGGGACCAACGAACGAGACACGTCCTAGGGTTTTGGGTAGGACTAGAGGAATGTCGAGTCAATGCAATGGATTTTCATTTTTGCATTTTCTTTCTCTGTCTACACTTTCTCTCTCTCTAAAAAGCTCTCACGGCTGTGATTAAATCGGCTAAAAAACCTACTGCCAAGCATTCAAATGAACCAATTCGAAGGTCTGCTCGATTATTGGAGTCATCATCATATATTGATTGGTGATGGTCAAAAGGCTACGGTGGACCTACGAACTACAATTAAGGGAGGGAATGATCATCTGAAAGGTGGGAGAAGATTGATTCTAATGGTGCCAAACCGGAGACATATATTGCTATGGTGAATGCTTTTCACTCATTTGAGGAATCAAGAATTATGAGTCAACAACTACTTACGAAAACAAAAATATTTTGCTCAACTAATTGGGAGGCTTCATTACCAACGAATTCTGTTAATTTGGATTCACAAGGAAGTTCATACACATCAAAGTGTAAGGATTCGTATGAGGATATTCCGATGCTTGAAGAAATATCTAATTCAAAAATCTCCCCTTCAATGTCGGTTAATAGTTCAAGCCGGATGCATGTGCCATCAATATTGGATAATAACGTGGAGACACAAACAATTAATATGGCTCAAGGTTCGACAAAAAATATGGATTGTTTAATCCATGGTGTTTCTATTGATAAGCTTGTACTCGATTCTTCATGCAGGACACAAAAAGATAATGTGTTGCTGGAAGATTTTCGACCACAAGAACTTAATTTGGATAATGAATTGCTTCATCCTATTCTGCCGAAACATACTAGTGTGGGTCCTCCAATTGATGAGTTGGTTGATCCTAATCATTTGGATATGGCAGAAGATCATGTGGGTATTATGGGATTGCATGAAGAAACGTGTATGCATGGAAACAATATTGGAGTTCAAACTTCAAATGGAATACAATTCGGATCCTTACCAGAAAGTTTAACACACCCTAAATCTCCAAGATTTGTTTTGATTTTGATAAGTTTACAAGTCTTGATCAAAATGATCCAGATTTTAAAACGATCATGGGTACAAAGCTATGGAATAATGAACTATTTCAAAAACTTATAAAGGGGATTGAGGTTGATGATAGTGAAACTCGGTTGTTTTATGATCCCCACAAATTGATAAAAACGTAGAAAGGTGGTTCAACTTAATGGTCATTTTATGAGAAAGTGTAATCAAGCATATTCTATGCAACTTTATCGTTATTTAGTTGGAACTACTCTACCTTTTTTCCGGGTTAAACACCATTTGATTCGTATGTGGCACCATTATGGGCTTACTTCTATCACTGGAAACAATGTTGGATATTATTTCTTTAAATTTTCTAATGAAGATGGTATGCAACATGTTCTTCAGAGAGGACCTTGGCTTGTTAATGATGTTCCCATGGTGATTAAAAGATGGGAGCCAGATGCTTGTATTGAAAAACCGGATCCATCTGTGGTTCCAATTTGCGTTTCTATAATGGATTTGCCTTTGAGTTTATGGAATGGTGGGAATATAAGTCAAATAGTAAGTGGTATTGGACGTCCTATAATGCCCGATAAACCGACCTTTGATCGATGCAAATCTAAAGAAGGAGTGGTGGCATATGCACGTGTTTTAGTAAATGCAATGGCTCAAAATGGATTACCAGATAAAGTAAAGGTACAATTTCCATCTTCGGATCAAAAACGGGTAAAGTTTGTTATTTTTCTCTTTCATATAAATGGAAGCCTCCTATTTGTACTCATTGCGTAGTTTTTGGTCACAATATTGACTCATGTAAGGTTAAGCCGATTATGATTGATGTTGAAAATCAAAAGAATGTTACCCATAACCAAGGAGGAAATGAAAATAATATTGATAATGATGATGGTTTGGTAAAAGTTACCAGGAAAAAACAAAGATCAAAGCCACCATTTTGGCAACCTAAGGCCAAGATTAATTCAAAAATAGATTCATCCAAATTAAACAATGATGTTCCAGCACATAGCAACAAGGATGAAACTATTCGGGATAAAGATACTAATACAAAGGTGGCAAGCTTGAAAGGTAAAGAAAAAGTTCAAGTTTCAAATTCTTTTAAGGTGCTTAATGTTGAAGGTTCAGACAATGAGATTGATGATTATTGGGATGGAAACACAAAAGTTTGGGATTCTGAGAAGGTACAGGCAGAGAAATTTGTCAAGTTGAAGACGCTTCCTCCTCGGGTAATCTATGCTAAATGGTCCCCTCAACTTAAAGATTATTTTGCTTTAATTTGCAAAGAAGTGGGATTGGATCCAACATTGCTAGAAGATGATCGGGATGTCTACTCAGAAGAAGATGCTACTGCGAGATTTATGAAACCCTAGTCGGTTTCTTGTTTGCATTGAACTTTTGTATTTTAGTTTCATATTTTGGTTTTGGGATTGCGTGCATATTCTTGTTTGTTTCATTTCGTTTTTGCGGTTTCCCCCCTCTTTGGTTAAAAAGTCCTGGAGGGGGGGAATGCGATTTGTTTGTAACAATTTTTCTTTTTTAATAATTTTGCCAGGGCTTGCGCTTTTCAAAAAAAATGTCGAGTCAATGCAACCCCAGGACTCGACCCTGATAACCGACAACTACAAGGAAACCAATACTCCTTAAAGAGCAGGATTTATTTCATGAATCACGAGAACTCATGCGATCCCGATATCCCTTCAATTGAGTTTTCTAACCCTGAAATCTACAGGCCTATGCGAGTGAACCATCGAAGCCAAAGTCGACGAATGCTGAACGTGACAACACAGACAAAGGAAATGACAAAATGGATGTTCAATAATTGGACTGTCAAACTGGTTAAATGAGAGACTTTTGACCACTTCGGTCTAGTTTTGAATAGTCATTCCCTACAAATTCAAAGATCGTTCGCCGACTGGGCGCCCTCACGCGAATGAGACCTGACCATTAATTTTGGGATTTGAAAGCGTAGTAAAGCACCAACTCCATGCAGTCGTGACCACCTCTCTACCACAATACACTATGATCTGCAGTGTAGGCATAGATCGAAGAAAGTGGAGAGAAACAAATTCCAAACCGTCTTAAATTAGTGAGAAGAGATAGTAATTATCTCACTCTAAGACGCAAGGACTTTCGTCCTTTTGAGGAGGTAGTGCTAACATTACGACGCGTCAAGGAAAAAGGCATAGACCTCGATACGCCTTAGTAGTGGAGTCATGGTGAAGATAGCACCGCACACCATCGGCAGATTCAAAACAAGGCATCCTCTGACATTTTCATGCGAATCATCATTCCTAGAGTGGCAGTGTAGTTAAAGTCCGCTTACATCTCCCAGACCAACACGACTGCAATGGACCGGAACAAGAAGTGAACCCAACACCCTTCATTGGGGAGACCATAAGAAACAACAAGAGCTGAAACTCAACAAGGAGGGCTTACATGTTGTGAAGACTACTCAAAACATCCTCCCAAGTAATGGAGGCGAAGCACTCACCAACTAAGACATTCCCAAAACATGAAATTTTGGAGGAAATACACTTAGTGTGTGCAATATCAATAACTACAAAAGACGAGGAGGAAGTCGACCCTAAGGATGAATGTGAAGAGACGGTCATTGACTGTCTCAGTTCAATACATTAAGATCGCGGATGGTGAAAGAACAAACAAAGATGTCAAGAAATGATAATCTTCACCTCCCAAATGAGTGAGGACTCAGCAACTCAACTTCAGAGAGTACGAAACCCCTTCTAACCAAAACTCATAGTAGGAGGTTAACATAAATTCCACATGGTGAGATGAAATCATCCTCTACATGGGATGGTGTCAGTAATGATGTTCAGGCTACCGCACTATTCATTCGTGTTTTCAAAGCCATTCACACACCATTTTCAAAACCGTTGTGAATGGAAAGGTTTCACTAAACCTTTTACAAAACCTAACATTTTCAAAACTAATGTGACTCACCAACCTAGTGTTGACACATTTTACATGTTCTCTTGTGAAGAACAGGTGAAAGCATGAGGACTTTTAGAGAGAGAAATGTAGGATCCCCTAGAGGAACCTACAACTCCTGCATGGAATCCTCACGACCATGCCGGATACAAGATTCAAGACTTGCACTAGTGCAAGCAACCTTTATGGGACATCTGGTCCTCATTCCATATGTCCAAGTCAAGTTGTAATAATATTAAATTATAAAACAATTTTAATTTAATTTTATTCATTTAATGCATTTAGTATTTCTCATATTATCAGTCGCAATGTAACAATCGAACCACTCCGATTACAATCACGACTCAGGATTATTACGCCCGATGGGTCTCCGATCCGGCCCGCCGACCTGGGGTGTGACATCATTTGAGTTACTTGTTTATTATAGGTAGAAGATTCTTAATAATTAGTGTATTACCAATATGTTTCCTATAATTAGTCAAAATAAAATGGAGTAATATAAAAAAATGATTTGTATAAGTATTTTATGTGTTTTGTCAATATGTATTCTTATATAAAAATATGTCACGAGCTATATAAAAATTTTATGTCTCAAGAAAAATATAATAATTATTTAAATAATAATTCATAATCATTGTTCAGCTATAAAATATAACAATTGTTTATAATTAAATTTATTTAAATATATAAAAATGTATTTTTTTAATATAATTATTATTTAACCGGAGAAAGATGTGAGAAAATGAGAAATATCATATAATGACATGTGTAACCTAATTTAATATGAGAGATATAAAAACAAAGCTAAGATGATGTCGCAAACTAACACATATCCTCTCTTGCTGTTTTGTTATTATTTTATTACGATAGATTCCTCTCATTAAGTGATAAGGTTCATATATCATAATTGACATAATTTGTGGTTAGATTATAATAGCTTAGATGTAGATAAATGTTCATTGAGAGCTATCGCTGGAGAAGTCGCTAGACGTTGCCAAGTCAGTCGATCAGGGAGTTGTGAGTACGCAGTTTGGGCTGGGAGTACTCGGATATGGTAATTATAAAAAGAATAATTTTTAAAAATTATATATATAAATATATATATATATATATATATATATATCAAATATCATAAGTTACTATTATACATAACTGATAAATTGAATAGTAATAGACATGAAATCTATGTAAGGAAAATCAAAAAATAATTGATGAAAAGCAACGAAAACGGGTGAAAAAACGAAAATCAGTAACAACAGCGAAAAACTGACATGATCCAGTTGGTCCGAGTTGGCCAAGATATGAATTACTGGAAGCATGAGTGATTTTAGTGAGGAGACGAGGAGGAAGGGGTTAATGTTGAAATAAATTAAGTCCAAGTCAACTACATATGATGCGGAACCTATTTGTGATTTGTATGATTGTAATTTGCTGTCAACTAATTTTGAAATAGCTCAAACCTACCATGAAATTCTAGAATACATACATTCCATAAAAATGAAATAGTTAGATAAATCTTTTAGTGTGTGTAAATTGTGATTGCATTGATAATTTTTTTTTGTAATTAAGGTTACAGAGGGAGTTATACACAATAACTATATTTGCATAAAACTACCTCTTAATATTGGTAATTACAAATTGATCTAATAATCCATCACAAACTAAGGGTGAGAAACGACCTCTAGATTCAAATGTTAGAACACAAATCTTTGATTCATTAGTGGCTTTGTGAATATGCATGCAATCTAATCACCTATTGAGATAAACTATACATGAAATTTTTCTTGCGCAACTTTTTCACAAACAAATTGAAAATTGATTTCAACATGCTGTGTTCAAGCATGAAAGACTAGAATGTAGACTACACCAAGATTATCACACCATAAAGAGGGAGTGTTTTTTGTTTGTACCCCAAGTTCTCGAGGAATAGCTTCTAGCCACGTTTAGCCACGTTAGTCAGAGCTTTTATTTCGACTCAATAGTTGTAAGAAAGGGTCTCTTGTTTTGTGTGGTTCAGGATATAAGGTAGGAGATAGAGGTGCACAAACCGATTAACCGGTCTGTTTTGGAATAACCAAACTAGTTAAATGATCAATGTTTTCAGAACGGTTTTGACCATAACCGGTTCGGTTAGTAACCGATTCTCAAGCTCAAAAATTAAAAATGATATAATAATCAAAAATCGGTTAACCGAACTGGTTAACTGCCGAATAATTGAGGTTAATGTGTTAAACGGTTTGAAAAACGGTTAATAACATGTTTGGTCTCTTGAAACCTCAAACTCGTCCCAAACATCCGATTTTTCCAAAAACATAAAACCAATTCCAAAAACCATTCCGTATCACTTTAGTTAAAAAAATTTTTGGTCTAACTTCAGCCCAAATAGATAGCAAATTCCCTGTGGACTTAAACCCATCTGAGCACCACGTAGTCATCATCTAAAAAGGTGTTAAGAGATGAGAGTCCTTTCTATTAAATATTAGTGAAGGCTTGAATTGCAAAGATGGAATTGTGACAAAGGAGTAGATGAAGTTCAATAGTACCGGTTGATCCCAATGCCGGAGTATGCATTGTCACACCCTGACCGACGACAGAATACGTTGGGGCGCAATTTCGATTGTTCATTAGCTCATGGTGCTATGTTGTAAATTTCAATAGTTAAAGCATCATTATTAAAGATTTAACAACCAAACCATAATTCATATTAAATCAAATAATGCAAACATCCATTACATAGTTTCAAAATCGAAATACATAATTTGAATAAGTCTAACATTGCTTAATACAACTAGGTCTACTAACATGAAACATATTATACATCTTCGTCAATGCATCCACTAACCTTTTACATATAAAATAAAATTTTTGTCAGTTATTTGCATAGTTGGTGAGTAATACATACAATTTACGTTGTATGCATAGAAAAATTTGATGCAATTCAATTAGACTACAAAGATTTAGAACCTAGCACGCTTAGCCTACTAGTTTGCAATTAAGTTATGAATACATCGTCTCTAAATTCATATCAATACTTTTCTTAAGAGCTTAGTATATCTACAAGTTTGATATTGTCTATATCGTCTCCAACTTGATCGAATACAAAGCATATAGCTTAGTATTTTCACAAGTCAGTCGTTAGTTGCACTTTTCACCCTTTTAATACATGTGACCTAAGACAATGCGAAGATGGTATCTCACACATCTCAGGATACTTGTATCGAATATCACTGAATAACGCAGATCTCCAAGCAAGTGGCAACACATAGCAAAGATTCAATCTACATACACTAAAAACATTGCATTTATACATTTTTACTCACCTTGATGCCCTAGCTTTATCCAATAGTTTGTTGCTTAGGATTTACGAAATTGTGCTTGCACACCTTAACCTAAAGGCAATAGAATTCTTAGTCTTTACTTATAGTTCAAGTTTGACATCCTATAATCTGTTTCATACTATGTAAGTCCCAAAAGATATATCTAAGTTTGATGGTTTCAATAGGAATATTTATTTATTTATCAAATAAATAAACACTCGTATTCGCATGTGAATATCCTGACAACCCCTTCAATCCATCTTCATCTTGGCTGGCAGCCTAGATTGAGCCCTGGGACTCATTTGAATACCAGTTAGTACTTTAAATAGCCTATTTCCATTTTTTTGTTTTTGTTTAATTATGTTTTATTGTTAGATAATAATGTTAAGAATTTTGTTGAGAAGAATTCATTTTTAAATCATTTATGAATTTAAGTAAATAATTTATTTGTCATAGAAATATAATATATCTAAGATGTTGATATTTAATTTATAAAACTAATTTGTTTGAATAAATAGCTTTTTAGAAATGTATATTTATATCTAAAAGAAACTATTTAATAATATAATGATAAAGAATGCTAATATATATTTTATTTGAAAAGTTAGCTTACAATGAATTTTGTATTGTTTTATTATTACAAAATCGTAAAAGAAAGTCCTTATATTAATTTTATAGTTTTAAAAATGGAATTCTTAATGTCTAATACAATGAAAATGATTTATAAAGTATTTATTAAGTGGTTATAATGAATAAACAAATTTTGAATAAGAAAATTAATTAAAAGGATTTTTTAGAATTATTTCTCTTCAGCAAATTACAAAGATATTATTTTTTGTAATTTAATTTTTTTTATAATTTCTACATTTAATTAAGGATGGAAAATAACAAAAATGTGCAAAGCGGACATCTTTATCATTAAGCTAGGTAGGGGACCGCTCCTTTCATCCGTTTTGATTTAATGTTATATTGAACTTGATATGGCCCCCAAATCAATAGAACCCTAATTTGTATCCGTTCCATATTCACTCGATCAATAGATTTGAATTCTTAATTGTTTAGGGCTTTTTTTCAGGACTTCATTACGCATCGGATGGTATAAGGATTGCCTAGTTTTTATCGAATTTTGAGGTTTTGGATGAGAACAGCCCTGCTGGAAGACGCAATAGTGGTTTGATGATTCGAAGCTCCTGTGATGGGGCTTTTTTTCACGTTTAGGGACAAAGAGAATGCACAAAGTGTTTGGAAGCTCCAATTTCATGTATTGTTGTCTATTTTAATTGATTTTAGTATCTATTATGATCAATCGATCTCGTGACTGTAATCTGGGTATAAAATCATTTATTTCGGAAACTTATTTCAAGATTTTATCCTCATTTAAATAAGGAATGTGTATATGGTAGATTTTGTATTTTGGGAAGTGATTTGACCAAATTTGAAGTTGGAACGGGGGAAGAAGGATCGAAAAAGAGATGTCACACCCCATCCGACGGTGGAATACATCGGGGCGCGGGTCTAACTATCATAAACTCATGGTGCTATGCCAAAGTTTGAATATATTAATAACCATTTAAATAAAAACACTCATTCATTCATCAAACAAAAAATAGTCCTTACAATAATTTAAATTCAAACCAAAACATTACAATAAACAAAGTCTAAACATTTAATTTAAAAAAATTAAACTAGGTCTCTATGTAAGAACCATTAAGGCTGATGTGCACCAAAACATCTCTAGATCAAGTCTATGACTTTCGGAAGACATACAACCACTGAAAGATAAAAATTAACCTTCAGAAGAGCTATTGCTTTCGAAGGATAATTCTCTTCCACTGAACGCTTCCAGATCCCTCTTCTGTACTTAGAGGTTCAAATAGATCAATGCTTCCGATCCATTATCATCGGCTCCGATCATCACTGGTTCCCAAGACAAAGAATTCTGAAGACTTTCTCTCTGAAAAAGATTTTGGATACTTATAGAAATAATCAAAGCTGATTTCTCACACTCAAACTAAGAGAGAAGACATTCCAATGTTAGTTAGCAACAAAGAAGATTTGTCAGGACTACAAAGATATTAAGCAGTTAATGCGTTTTGTTGTTTAAGTATTTATTGTAAAAGTCAATGGAGTCTTTCGTATTAATTGTAATTAATATGGCTTGGTCTGTCAAGACCATAACACATACTAGATTTAGCATACGTTTGTTTCTAGTGTTTTGTCCAACCGTGTATCCTTACGAGGATACATCTGTAGGTCTTAGTATATAATCCTTCACTTTTTAGTTGGCAAATTACAAGTAAGTGCTTGAGCGAAGACTTGTAACTTAACAGTTGAATGATATATACTTTGACCTTGATTTTATACCTGTTTTTTGTATTTTGTTTCAATTTGTTTTTGCAAACCAAGTTGATAGAATTTCTGCATATATCAACTTTGTAGAATATAACTTATGAAAGTGTTGTGTAGGCTACATAACCCGATCCAACAAGTGGCATTAGAGCTTTGGCTCTCTAACTTAAGCAACTAACCATTCTTAAGTTACATTTTGTTTATCTTCTACTAATCTTTGTTTTTCAAGCTACCTCTGAGTCATAATGACAACCATCAGTAAGCACGATACTAAGAATGGTACTCTCAACAAACCTCCCATGTTCACTACGGATGATTATGATACATGGAAGGTTAGGATGGAGGGTTTGATCAGGAACCAGGACTTCAACTCTGAAAGTCAGTTCTTGAGGGACCATTCATCCCAACCATTGTTGCTTGCTGCTGCAGGTACTGGTGGAGCACCGTGCCAAAAGACCCATCTTTGTACTCAGATGAGGATTACAAAAAGATGGAGGTGGACTCTAAGGCACTGTGGCTGATTCAGATGGCAACCCCAAACTCTATCATACATGCATTCAATAAATGCAAGTCTGCCAAAGAGCTGTGGAACTCTTTGCAGCAAATATATGAGGGGTCAGATGATGTGAAAGAGAACAAGAAGGACATGTTGAAGTAGAAGTTTGAGAACTTTTGCCAAGAAAACAACGAGAAGATGACTTCTCAGAGTATTTGGGGTATGTCCAATTAGCTAATGAGTTGACTGCTGCAGGAATGAAGATGGAGAATCAAGATGTCATCAGAAAGTTTCTAAGATCACTTCCACAGGTCTGGAATATCTATTATGTTTCTCTTCGTAGAACAGAAAATCTTAGAACCCTAAAGCTGGGAGAGCTATTTGGTATACTTAGTGCATACCAAATGGAAATTGACGCTCAAGAACCTAAACCTACCTCTGTTCCCTCAGGTTCAGCCGCGTTGTATGCTCCTATCCACAATCCTCCCTTTCAAAACTATCAACCTATCTACCATTCAAACTCCACACCCATTATCACCTTCCCAGAAACACCAACTCCATCAACCTCTCATTTAAACCCATTTGGAAGCTCAACTCCACTGCTCGCCTCAAGCCAGGGAGCATTCATGGCCGAAGAGACCAATTATTTTCATCAATGTCAGGAGGATTTAGATGGAATCCCTGCTGATGATCTTGAATAAATGGAAATCAACTACCAGATGGCCATGATTTCATACAGAGCAAAGAAGTTCTATCAGAGAACTGGAGGACAGTTCAGGAAGCATAATATGAAAACTGGGTTTGGGCTAGACAAGTCTAAACTCAAATGCTTTAACTGTCAACAGCTGGGGCACTTTGCAAGAGAGAGCAAATCTCCAAGTTCTCAGCCATCAACTTCTGGTCAGCCAAACCACAAAGCATCAAGCTCCTACAATAGTGCAAACATTGCAGAACAACATGACTTTTCAGATTGGAGCTTTCAAGCTGAGGATGCATCCATCTCAAATAATGCCTTGATGGCCAATGACTACACTTCTTCATTCAAGGTAACTGAAGATATGTGCACCCATGAATGCTTAGAAAACATAAATGCTTATAGACGTTTTAATGCTCAAGTCTGTAATGAGCTTGAGTCAATACAAGTTCTTAAGAAAAATTTCTTTGAAGCTGAAAGGAATTACAAAGAAAAGATTGAGGAATTAGAAAAGTCTATCTCCAGTTTAAAACATGAGGAGACAAATAATCAGTGTCAAATAAACAATATTTTAGAAAGGTTAACAACTGCAAAAACTAAACTTGTATTGGCTGAAGCTTACAATGACAAGTTTCTTAGTCAAGGTGAGAAGTTTGAGAAACATCTCAAAATGACTAAGATACCTGAGCTGGTCAAGAAAAAGGGTACTGGGGTGGGTTATAACAAAATGGAACCGCCATCTGCCTATACTCCAATGGAGGACGTTCGATGAAAACCAGAAGCTAGCCTTGTGTATGATGAAATTTTGGATATACACAAAATTCAAAAAGAAAATGATTTGCCTGAATCTAGCCCGACTCAATCAACTTATACATCTAAAGATGACATTCCTAAAATTTTGAAAAATTAAAATTGGCATCTAAACAAATGAAAAGAAACAAGAAAAACACACCATCTTTTGTGAAAGCTGAATACGTACAAACCGGGAGTACATCTTCAGATGACTATGTCACTTGTCCATCTGACAAGTCAAAAAGGGTTAAATCAAAAGATAGAAAAGTCGGTGTATCCAAGGGTCAGGTAAACCATCAAATAAAAGTCCGGTTGAAACTTCCAAGTCAGAACAATCATTTTGCCGCCGATTGCTTCTTCAATCCTAGAAGCAGAACTCTTTAAAGACTAATAATAAAAGAAAAAAGCCGGAAATTGTGACAACTAGTACCTGACCGGCCGGCAAGTCCGTACGATATGTGTACTTTCAATAGTAATTATGTGTACATACATGTTTATGAACAATACTTGTATTAACCGGATTCGAAATACAAGAAACAGCTGTACGTATTTTCGTGTAAACTTAAATACTGTAAGTACAACACTCATTTGAAACAGAAGTTGTGTGTATTTAAGTGAAAACCTAAGTACAGTTAACACAACAAATCACGAGAAACAACAGAGTTCAAACAAATAACAAGAACAAATCGGTTGCGATATGATATCCATATATGACAGGAATTAGATGGCCGACAAGTCAGTGTGAAACCAATGTGATAACAGGATGTTTAGTTGAGTCCGATAGTGAGGAAACACAATTCAAACAATATTGCAGTGTCGTTTCAGAATAACAAACTGACAGTGTGTTTGCGTGATTGACGATTCACACAAACATATCTGTGAGTTTAACGTTCTGAAATGATGACTGAAAAGTAGAAAACAAAAGTTGGAAAGCAAAACCATCGTCGTGTTCGTTCGAATGACGATTCGAACGAATACGCGCGATGGTGACGCTATCCGACGAAACGAAAATGAAAACGACACGAACGAATTTAATTTAATAAAATAAAATATTTAACATTTTACAATTTTGAAACTCATCAAAATAAATAAAATTAACACTTTGTAAATTAAAAACACTTAAATTACGCGTAAAATTCCGGAAACGCGACAAAAACACGAACCGTGCAACCAAAACAAACCCGAATACACTAGTAGTATAAAAACCCTAAAATGAGAGTTTCCCTCTCATTTCCACCATCTATTCTCTCTCTCTAGCACCATTTTCGGATTCCACCTCCCACCACCATTAACAAGCTTCCAAGGTCCATAACTCCTTCATTTCTCAACGAAATTCGATGATTCTTGAACCCACACGAAGCTCTTGATGTCCTCTTCATAGAAGTACAACTGATCTGGAGTTTCATCCGGCCAAATCCGAGGTATTTGAACGAGAATAACCTGAAAAATAGGGTTTTGTGTATATGTTCGACCCACAACCATTAATCGGTGTTAAACCTTGTTTGTCGAACTATCTGACCATAAGAAACGGTTGCTTTGAGTAATCACAACATGAGGCAGCTTAGAACAAGTAATGAATGAAGAGGATGATGAGGATGAAGGTGCAGGTTCGCTCAGGAGTAGGTGAAGCCGAACCTTGGCTGTAAAGAGGAGGGACACGAACCTTTCTACACCACCGAACCTTGATGCGAACCAGATTCTCGGCAAACCCCTCATCCACAAACCCTTGACCATCATCATCACCAAAGCTTCTACAGTCCCGAACCCTATGCATGCACGAACCTCTTATGGCCAACGAACCTCATAGTAGACACGAACTCATGCATGAGTCGAACCACCAACTGGGAACGAACCTGCTCGATCACCTCTTAGCCGAACCTTCTTGAAACCGCCGAACCTAGATCATGCAGACGAGCCTTACCCCACCGAACCAAGCACCAAACCTTCTTGCTGAAGCCAAGTAAACGAACCCTTGTGACTAAATCATTTGGGCCGAACCTTTCTGGAACTAACCTGTACCCAGCGAACCTAACACCACCAGGAGGCAAACCCTGCTGAGAACCCTTATACTACTCTTTGATGACCAAACCTTGAAGCAATAAACCCCATAGGTTCGCTGGAAGCCGAATGCCACCCCTCTGTAACCGGTTTAAGTTCAATCCCTTGGGCCCAACAAGGGTACAGGCCCAACACAAACGTTTGATCAAACAACCTATTGGGCAATTAGTTCAGTCCAATAGAGCTCACATCTTCGTCTCAATTGCAGTTAACTGGCCCAACTTTACTTCTTGGCCATTTTCATTGTTACGACCCAATATGGATGTTAAGGCCCAATCGGCCCACCATCATTCGGCCCAACTAGGGAAGATACAAACCTAAAGATTAAACAAGTAAATGATTTATAAAAATACATTGTAGCCATGTAGTGAGTATTACAAAGGTGACAACACATTTGGTGTAATTTCATAAAAGTCGACAATGAATTAACAAGTGAAGGAATAATGATGACATAAAATTAGGTGACACAAGGTGAAGGGTTACTAATCTTTCGCCTAAAAACCTAAGTTTATACACATGACTTTATAAACAGGACGCTAAACCAAGTCAAATCTCAAATTAATAATTGATTAATTCTAAAGTTAATACCAATTACACCAGGGCCGAATGAAAACCAAGACTGAGACTCCCAAGTGTTAGCCAATTTAGGGCTAACACATACACGCGCACAAACCTATACGGCTTATGCTTATAAGTTACAAACAACGTGTAAACAATACAGGATCATGAATACACAACAAGTAAAATCAAGAGCGCGTGCATTCTTCGTTTAAGCTAAGTCAACCACTTCCACAACAAGGTGAGTTCATATGCCCCTTTTCTTTAATCTTAACTGATTTTAAACTCTCGGGGCTGAGAAACATGCTTACTTTTAATTATTTAAAAGTTTTGCTTACATATCACTTATACTTTGATTTAGATAATATTAACTGTTTATTATTGTTTATCATTGTATGCATGCTTGTATGATCATGTTATTACAGGAACAATCAGATGAATATGATAATGTAATTTCATATTTCATCAACACACAGGAATAACATAGTTGTAAGAGTTATCTCACAACACTTAGTTATTCCTACATGGACAAACATTGAGGAAATTCATACACAAACAAAAAATGAGAACAATTACAGAGGAACATGATGACACAGCACAACACATGAATGATTAGAAGATATAATATCTTCTTAATATCATTCCACGCTCTAATTGACTAAGTGTGATAAGTCAATTACTTATACTTAGTCACAACTTAAAAATATACTATGTGATAGTATAGAGCATTTGGTATCCACCATGTGCATCACTTAAGGGTAATAAGACTTGTTCTTACTACAACTTAAGGATTACATGGTGAACATATGGATTACATTGAATGATAATCATGATAACGTAACTTCATGATAACAACATCATTCACACAATGATTAACATAATGTAATAAGACAAGTTCCTATTTAAGTTTTTAAATCACATGGAGAACATCCCACATGGAGACAACAACAACATCGATGTACATCATCCATCGTTACCTGTGAACTATTAGACTGAGGAATTTATTTTCTATCATGTCATATTACTAGTGACAGTTTCGATGAAGGCAATGGGAACACATGGTGATAGAGGTAAATCGGATGCATTGCAATCTGATTACGTGAGGATTGCAATGGATTCCTTTTAGGCTCTATGCACTACAAGTTGAGAACAAATGACAAATAGTTAACTAACACTTTTAATAATTAAAAGTGAAACAACAGTTAACCCACATGCAATAGAATAATACAAGGAACAGATTAAGTAAAACTAATATCCTTACTACATATAATGGTTATCAATACTTCGGTTTGATAACTACAACGCTATCATCATATTATTCTATACATGATATCACAGGGATCAACAATGAGACAAACATGTGGAATGGGAATAGAAATCAATAGTTGTATTGCAAGTAGTGTGGAGTTCTAGTAGTGATGTGGTGGGATGTTGGCTAGGGCTTATTTCCCTTACATATGCCCTATATATAAGCATCACTACTAGGATAATATAGTACTTGTGAATATAACTATTGAGGAGCCATTGGGAGAACAGGTGAAACAAACAACATACAAGTAACATTATTAACATTGTGAATGTGCATGTGAAAGAGTCAAGGTTTTCAATTAACATACTTATGAACTCACCAACCTAGTGTTGACTTTGTTTAAATGCATGTTTTTCTCAGGTGACGAACAGGTGTAGGTACTTACATGCAAGGATTAAGCTAGTGGACTTTTAGAAAACCTAGCTTTATTTTGTGTTGCATGCTTTTGGTGACAAGAACAATGAATCATCTTTTGTATATCTTGTACAGATACAAGATATAGTTACATTGATTCTTTTGATATATTTACTTGGTTAAATTATAAACGTTACATTGTAATTTAGTCTTGTAATTCTATATCATTGACGTGTTAGCATTTCTCATTTATTTATCATGTGCTATGTAAACAATCTGATCATCTCGATTATCACTCATGATATCACGGCCCGGGAACCTTCCGCCCGACGGGAAAACCCGATCCGTTCCCGCCGGCTCGGGGTGTGACAGAAATCGTGGAGCAAATCATCTTTTTCTTCGGAAGAAAATCTGCTTTCGAAAGAAAAAGATCAGTCAAGAAGCCATCGGAAGTAGGCACTTTCGATAAGATGACAAGAAAGAACATGAAATCTTCCGAAGCAAGAGGAACACCGGAAGCACATGTTAAAAGTGCTTCTAACAACACTCATAAGTCTCACCACTTTGGAAGAAGAAAGAAAAAGAAAAATCCCACCTCAAGACAAAGTCCAAACCGTCGGAAGAAAAGGTAAAAGTTGCTTCAAATGGTAGTCAAAACAAGAAAATTCCCTCTACAGTTCCAAAGGTTAAGAAAGTCTGGAAGAAGAAGGAAACATCTGAACTAACTGTTCAACCAATTGTTCCATCAGCTTGCCCATCATCTCATCCACTAAAGATGATATCAAAGAAATTTCCGTATAATGATGCCAATGGAAAACCCAAGACCACATGGGCTTGGGTTCCCATCAGGAACTAATTCACTTCTAACTATGTGCAGGGACAGCAAGACTCAAAAGGCAACTTGTGGATTGTTGACAGTGGTTGCTCCTGACACATGACAGGCAACAAGACCCACCTACACAAATATGAACCATTCTTTGGAGGGTCTGTTGCATTTGGAAGTGATCCAGTGGGTGGATATATCGCATGTAAAGGCACAATATCAAATGGTAAGGTAAGCTTTGAGAATGTGCATTATGTGAAAGAATTGAACTATAATTTATTGAGTGTATCAAAGCTGTGTGACCAAAAGCATAACATGTAGTTTATTGAGCATGAATGTATTGTCCTAAAACCAGGATTTGTTGTTCCAAATGACCAAATTCTAATCAGAGCTTCTAGAAGAAACAACATGTATATGCTGGACATGAGCACAGTGTCACACCCCCACCTCTCGTAATCTGATGATGTCACTTGTTGTTGTAATGTGTTGCGGAAGCTTGGTGGTGAATTCACCGAGAGGGGGTGGGACTTTCGATGTGGTTGTATCAAAACGCATACATGGCAAGCTAAACATAAGTTCTATTACATGATAAGTTAAGATTACACTATCTTTGTTACAGTCATCCAAAGTAACTTAGATGTTTTCTCAATTTGTGAACTCGTAGTGCATCCTCACCTTCGTTTCTTTTGTTATTCACTGTTCACTTGAAATTGGTTTTTGTAATGTAAAAGATCAGCAAGGATGCTGGTGAGTTCATAGATGTAATAAAATTGATATGATATGATTTGATATAACATAATATGATATGATAAGTATGCAGGCATACACAACTTTATGAATATGATTCACCATGAAAACCCATAACCAAAGCCTATGTGACTGTAATGTAATTGGCGGCAATACCCGAAGGTAAAACCTTAGCCGCACTCTTAATGCCTATCGTTGCATTAAGCTGTTATCTTGTAATGTAACAAATGGTAACAGGCATTCACACAAGGGTAGACGCTATCTACCCATGAATGGGGTTGTCAGCCCGATAGCACTATCATTTTTATCATTCGGCTCCTCTATGAGTTTATTGGTTATAGTTGTTATGTGAGGACTTTTACGATAGCATGGTACAATTTTCATGTAATCATCAAACAAGAGTTGAAATGCACATGCAACATGCAAGCATATCATTGTAATTGAAATATGTAACCATCATGTAGTTGTAATGCAAACCGCAAGTTTTAGAACTCAGAAGATTTGAAAAGGGCTAATGAAATCATGTAAGTATACCACTGTAATTGACATACATAATCATACTGTTATTGTAATGCAAACCCCGAGTTTTAGAAATCCAAAGATTTGAAAAGGAGTAATGAAATCATGTAGGTATACCATTGTAATTGAAATATGTTACCATATTCTCATTGTAATGTAATCACATTGTAATTGTATTGACATCCCCGAGTTTTGGAAAAACATAGCATTGAAAGGGGGGTCTATGAAATTCACTTGAGCATATCATTGTAATGTAACCACATTGTAATTGTATTGGCATCCCCAAGTTTTGGAAAAACAAAAAATTGAAAGGGGGTCTATGAAACTCACATGTATTATAGGAGCACTTGTATCCTGTGAATGAAATATCACACAAGACCTGAAGTGAATTCTGCAATTTATTAATGTTCTATGAGTTCTTTGTATTTGAATTGGATTATCAGATCTTTCCTTGATATTTGATGTCAAGGATAATGTAAATCGAATCATCGAGCTGATTCCAGATTACAAGCTCGTTCAGAATCCAGGTGATACGCTTATTAGTTAACTTGTAATGTCAAAATCGTTGATTTTGATTAATGATTGAATTCTGAATGAATTCTTATATTCATTTGATTGTAAAGCGATATTAATTGCATTCCGTTGCTAAAACCAGAATCTTAATCGATTTTCAGATCAAAAATCGGGTTTCCGGGTTACGTAATTGATTGCAAAGTCGAGTTCGGAATGCGAAATCGATTGAGAATATGTTTTCATATTGAATTTCAATGATTAAATTAAGTTATGTATTGAAACCGGAGTTTTAATCAGAAATCAGATAAAAATTAGGTCATTGAATTGCAAAATGGTTCACGAAATCGCGTTCGGAACGCGAAATCGATTAAGAATATGTTCTCGTATTGAAAATCAATGCTTAAATTAAGTCTTGTATTGAAACTAGAGTGTTAATCATAAATCTATAAAAATCGGGTCACCGGATTACAAAATGGTTAGCGAAATCAAGTCCGGAATGCGAAATCGATTCAAAATATGTCCTTTTTATTGAAAACGGATTATTGGATTGCGAACCGGAGCGCGAAACGCAGTTCAGAACGTAAAACGGAAAAATTTAGGGTTCTGCCAGGATATTTCGCCGGAATATACCACCGGCGGCAACCTCGCCGGAATTTGTGGCCGGAATTTGGCCGGAGTCCGGCGGTGGCCGGCGGCGGCGGCGGTGGCTCGGTGGGGATGAGGTGGTGGCTCGGTGGCCTAGCCTGTAACATCACTGTAATTCAGGTTGTCCGTACATCCGTACGAATGTACTGTTATGATATGAAATAATAATTATTAATGATAATGAATTATTGGATGCATTATTGATGATTATCACTGTTATTGGTATACATATTTAGAACATATATTATACGCGTAAACCATGGGAAGTTGAGTTGGAACTCAACTAAACAAACCAGAGAGTTTATCGCAGATGATTACACGGATCATGGGTTTTGGATTGGGATTGAAAATATTAAAGCTAATACAATAATGGGAGCATAATTGTAATAAATTACGCGATGGTGAGGTTACGAATATAACTTAAACGTGGATACTATTTTCAGAATTATTAACTTAATAATGTATTCGCGTGGGTGACGATTCACATGAATATAATTAGTAAGAAAGATATTCTGAAACGATATTCCATGAACTGTAAATCGAATCGAAATACGATACGAGCGTCGGATTCGGAAAGGTGACGATCTTTACGAATACGTACGCGAGTAACGCGTTTCGAAAAGATAACGCAATAATATTTAAAGATAATGAAATAAGAAAAATAATTTAAAAACATTTATTAGGAATCACAACTTAAAACGGAACGGACTGAATCATTTTATTTAAATAATTAATTTAATAAAGGTAAACGGGATTTTTTTACGAAACGAATTAATTACGATCATTTATTAAAAAACGAAATAAAAACATTTTAAAGGTTTGATGTTTAAATATATTGATCATGAGTAAAATCGAACATTTTGTTTTATTTTGTCGCGATATAAACGAGGCCGAGCATGCGGGGATTGACCGGGCTATAAAAGCCTATTTCTTTCTTTTCTTCCTCATTTGCAAGATCATCTCTCTCTAGCACAAATTTTCGCCACCCACAATCTTTACAACTTCTCTCTAGCCTATCGTGCTCGTTTCTTGTCGGATTCAAGTGATTTTGGTGTCCACGCGTTCAGGTGATCAAGAGGAACAAGAAGATACGAAGAAACCTAGTTTTTGGTCAAGATTTAGAGGTATGTCTAAGGTTTTGTTTTCGGTTTTAGTATAAATCACGAATCCCATAACCGATCTATGTTTTGGCCGGTCTAAAACCCATAAAAATTGCTTAGTTAAAGGTTTGTAGATCATGGGAAAACCCTGGAAACCGACCTGTAACATATTGCATACAAGGATGATGAGGATATGGGACCGGTTTGTGAGTAACAGATCGGGCGAACCCTTTATAGGGATGGCCGAACCTTAGCTGGGAAGGACAAAGGGCGGCCGAACCCTGCGGGGGAACCAACAAACCTGCATGGGTGTTAGGCGAACCTTGTGGCTAAAATCTAGACGAACCCTCGTGGGCGGGAACAAGGGGGTGGCCGAACCTCATGGTTGGCCGGACCTTAGAGCTAGGCGAACCTTCCCCTGTCGACCGAACCTTATCCCAGCGAACCTTACACGACTGAATTAGGGCCGAACCTGTTGTAGCTTTAGCCGAACCTTTATCACCTTGGGCGTACCCTAACAGCCGAACCTAAGGGGGTTCGTGGGGCAGCATAAGCAGCGAACGCACAAGCTGTTAAACTGAATGCAATGCCGAACATTTACCTTGCAATTCATTACCTTGGGCCGAACCTTACAACTCCTAAATTCTCTAGTTGATCAGCGAACCTATCGGGTTAAGGGTGATTAAGTTTAAGTGTTAGAGTTGGGGGTTACAAGTTAGGGTTTGGATAAACAAAGGAATGAGGAACCTTGCATAACCATGCATGTATGGATTTAATTAGGCTACCACCTTTTCTTGACAATATAAATATAAGATTTTATGGAGTAAGAAAATTTTATGGGAATAACTCAATGTAACTCTCTCAAACATAAAGGGTATATAACGACTTAAAATAGAGTGGTTACCTTAATTAAACATGCATGCAAGTATGATTATAGAGGTATTATAACAAGGACTAACACCCTTGATTACATACATATCTAAAGGAAATATACCTAGGAGTTCACAATTAATTATCATTGTTGAGTAATTAAAATTAACAAGTTTAAAACTCCATTTTTATGATGATCAAGAATGGAACCTTAGGTATTACAATTTAACTTTGATTGAAGGGTTAAAGTTAAAGAGGCATTTAATGATAAACATGAGGATACTTATGATACATGAATGTTACTTACATACTTATAAATATGAAATACGCGATAATTACAGATCTTTGAGTTGTTGTGAGTTACATACGCGAGCGCGCATAGTACACGAGCACCGAAATCTAAGGACTCAGGTGAGTTCTCATAACCTCCCTTTTCTTTTAAACTATTTTGTTTTAAAACTCGGAGGTGAAACATGTATACCAATTTACAATATTATTTTGATAACACAAGGACGATACCTGTTTATCAATATGATATTCATATTATGGATTATCATTATTTATGGATTATCACTTAACATTATATATCCGTGTGACATTGTCATTGACTCCGGTCATTAACAAAGATTACATGTATTGCCACTTGGATTATCACAACTCCATGAATCGTTGCCTTTAACTTCAGTTAATTGCTTTGATTTCATGTATTGTCATGTGGGTTGCTTCCACTCCATGGATAATGTTTTTAACTTATGTTAATTACATAAATTCCATGTATGGTCACATATACTAATTGAGAATGTTGATTTGATTGAGATTGGTTGAATGGTTATGTGGTTGATTATCTATAATTGTCTATGTGAGATATGTGATTGTGTTTGTTTATGTGTTTGAATGTTGTGTTGGGATATCTATTGGATTTTCACGCAGGTACTCTTGTGGATTTTCTTAGAAAGGTCATAAGTTTTTATACTCAATTTAATCAAAACTTTTTTATAAAACCTTTTAAATACAAACTTTTATACTCATTTTATAAAATACAAAACTTATGATTACTCACCAACTACTTCGTAGTTGACACTTGATTTTCTTACATGTTTCAGGTACTGAAGACAAGTAGGTTGAGGATGATGATCTCTCATATTTTGGATATCATCATATAGGATCTTAGACTTAGCTGATTAACTAGAAATTCTGGCGACGTGAATTTAGTTAGATAGCTAATTCTCTTTTGTAATTGATGTAACTAATTGATGGTAGACATGATTTTTGTGTATTTAACTTGGTTGATTGAATGATATGTGATGATTTAATTTAGATTCCCACGAGCTTTTGAACAATCTACACATCCCTCGTGGCATCCCGACGTTTCCGCCATCGGTCAGGGTGTTACATAGCCGGGGGCCTTGGCCAGTGTCCTTGGCCTTGGCCGGTGTTGTCATCCAATTATGATTATAATGTGATTAGGAAGTTCGAGTTGTCATGAATTTGCCAATTACGCATGCCGAATTACCGTTTTGCTGATTTTCGCAATTTGACTTATTAAACTTAAAGATTCTTGGATTTAGTTATGTTATCACTTATTTCACTTCAATTCATCATATAATTGACATTAATTTAGTTTTGGACCTAGGAATTTGGTTTTTGGTTATTATTATAGAAATTTCGCGTAATTCAGCAATTCTACGCAACGTCATTTGTGATTTGTTTCATCTTGTAATTTCCTTACATATATACACAGATTCACATGTATATACATAATACATCATGATTTAATTAATTAAAATATTAATTCATGAATTTAGGAAATTGCCTCACAATAAAGAACAAAATGTCACACACAGCTACACCATGTAATATAAATTGCTTTGTCTCAAAAGCTTCACTTGACGAATCATCTCTTTGGCATAGGAGACTTTGTCATGTAAACCTGAAAACTATGATTAAACTTATAAAAATAATTTAATTACAGGTTTACCAACAAAAGAATTCATCTGTATTGATAAATGTGCCGCCTGCCTAAAAGGGAAGCAACACAAATCATCTCATCATGCCAAAGAGATTAATTCAATAACAACTGTCCTACATTTGCTACACATGGACTTGTTTGGCCTACAAGTGTGAAAAGTCTAGGTAGAAAGTCATATTGCTTGATGGTCACTGATGATTTCTCTAGGTATACCTGGGTATTTTTCTTGAATACTAAGGATGAAACTCCTTAGATCTTGAAGTCATTCATTCTTAGGGTTGAGAATGAAAGTGACCATCATGTAAAAATCATAAGGTCTGATAAAGGAACATAATTCAAAAATCATACTTTAAATTCCTTTTGTGAATCTAAGGGATTACAAGACAATTTAGTGCTCCTAGGACTCCATAACAAAATGGTGTTGCTGAGAGAAGGAATAGGACACCGATTGAGGCTGCTAGGACCATGTTATCTGATGCCAAACTTCCAATAACTTTTTGGGCAGAAGCACTCAAACTGTCTGTTATGTTCAAAATAGAGTATTGGTAGTTAAATCACATGGTATGACTCCTTATGAAATTTGGAATAAGAGAAAACCATTTATTGGATTTCTTAAACCATTTGGATGTAAATGCCCTATTTTGAATACCAAAAATCATCTAGCCAAGTTTGCTGAGAAATGAGCTGAGGACTACTTTGTTGGGTATTCTTTACAGGCTAAGGCATATAGAGTATACATCAAAGAGTCCATGATTATTGAAGAGTCTGCAAATGTTCAGTTTAATGAACATACTATCAATAAACCTGGAATAGGCCTGATTTGCTGTTTGATCTAGATAAATTCACATCTGCATTTAATCTTTTGAAAGTGTATGTTCCTGAACTGCAGACAACTTCCATGGACTCCACTCAGCACACAAGAGAAGAAGATTTTCTTGTCGAACTACCAATAGCTTCAAGACAAATCTTGGCAGAATCCACTTTAACACATCAAGCATGCTCACAGACTAAGACAACCAAAACCTCTATGGTTGTTCCTTTAATTGACTCTAATTCTGCTCCACATAGTCAAGAAGAAGTTGGGAGCGCTTCTGTCGAAGCAAACACTGTGGGAGCCTCTCTTCCTATAGAAAATCAACCCACAACAGTCCAACATTAGAGACTCCAAGATTTACCAGAAATCCAGCTTGAAGTTGTACTTCCAAACCTTAAGCCAAGCAACTTGGATCTGAGTTCCCAGCTGGATGTGATTCCAAGAACTCACATTCATAACATTCATCCAGCTGAGAATATCATTGCCAGTGCTGAAGAAGGAGTAAGAACAAGAAGTTCCATGCATGAAACAAACATTTTTTTTTCTCTTGCTTTATATCCAAAATCAAACCAAAGAAAGTTGCTGAGGCCTTAAAAGATAGTAGCTGGGTAGAAGGAATGCAAGATAAACTCCTATAATTTGATAGGCAAGGAGTGTGGAAAATCTGCCCTTTACCTAAGGGTAAATATGCAATTGGCACCAAATGGGTTTTTAAAAATAAGAAGGATGGCAAAGGTGTTGTCATCAAAAACAAGGCACGGCTAGTTGTACAAGGGTACACACAGGAAGAAGGGATTAACTATGATGATGTTTTTGCTCCAGTTGCAAGGATTGAAGCAATTAGAATATTTCTAGCATTTGTAGCTGCCAACGACTTCAAGGTATTTCAAATGAATGTTAAGAGTACCTTTCTATATGGAAAAATAGATGAAGAAGTATATGTTTGTCAACCACCTGGATTTGAGGATCCTAAGTTTCCTAACAATGTTTGCAAGCTTGATAAAGCTCTATATAGGCTGCATCAAGCTCCTAGAAAATGGTATGAAACTTTGTCCTCCTTTCTATTGTCAAAAAACTTCAAGAGAGGGACAATTAACTAGACTCTATTTTTCAAGAAATCCAATCAACATATTATGTTGGTTTAGATATATGTTGATGATATTATCTTTGGTTCTACTGATGAATCTCTCTGCAAGGACTTTGAAGCACTAATGAAGTCCAATTTTGAAATGAGTTCAATAGGAGAACTCATTTTCTCTCTTGGACTTCAGGAGAAACAAACTCTTACATGGATTTTTAATAATCAATCAAAATATGTCAAGGATATTCTTGAAAGGTTCAACTTCAATGACTGCAAAGCTCTAGGCACCCCCAATGTCCAAAACAACATCCTTAAGCCCTAATCTTGAAGGGGAGGATGTTAATCAGCACCAGTATAGAGCAATGATAGTTCTTTGATGTATCTCACATCATGGAAGGCCTGACATCATGTTTACAACTTGTCTGTGTGCAAGATTTCAAGCTAATCCCACAAGTTTACACATGCTTGCTGTGAAAAGAATCTTTAGATACCTCAAAGGAGCACCAAGCCTAAGATTATGGTATCCCAGGAATGCAGACTTTCAGTTCATGGCCTACACGGATAGTGATTATGGAGGTTGCAACACTAGAAAGAAGTCCACATCTGGAGGATGCCAGTTCCTTGGATCCAGAATAGTGTCATGGCAATGTAAGAAACAAACATGTGTCTCAACTTCTACTACAGAAGCTGAATACATTGTTGCCTCCAGTTGTTGTGCACAAGTACTCGGATTCAAAATCAAATGAAAGATTATGGAGTAGAATTGTCTAATACTCCTATCCAGATTGACAACTCCAATGCAATCTCCATCACCAACAATCATGTCAAGCATTTGAAGACCAAGCACATTGTCATCATGTATTACTTCATTAGAGATTGTGCATAAAAGAACTTAATTCATCTAGTCAAAGTTGATACAGAACACAATTTAGCTGATCTCTTCACCAAGGATTTTGATGAAGGAAGATTCAGGTACTTAATCACAGCTATTGGTATGATCAATTTTGAGTAAATGAATTTATGTCAAGGTTTAAATGATCCATCGAAAGATAAACTTAACTTATCTTATCATCTGAATAGTATTTACTCATCAGAAGAAATGTTAAGTCTTCCGACTTGTCATTTAATTCTTTCTTATAATAAGTCACACTTCTTAAGATATTTATGCATATGAAAGTATTTATCTTCTGATATAAGTCCTTTGCTTCTGAATACATTTCCTTCTGATCATTCTTCTTCATAAATCATTCTTCTTCATCAGAAGTTCATGTCTTCCGAATCATACATTTCTTTAATGCACAGGTTTATTCTCTTCTGATACTACACGACAAGCTTTTGGTGTTTTCTTGGAAGAATCTCTTGCATATTCTGAGGTTCATTGTGCTATACAGCTGTCACGGAAGACCTTTTTATCTTTTGTATCTCTGGATCTCAAATATTTAATGTGTTGTTATATTAAATGCTGACATCTGAGGATATAAAAGGTCTCCCGCCCATTCAAATTCTCACTTCCTTCTTCTTCAATCGACAATTTCTTCTTAAACTAAACCCAATTGGTCAATCTCAAATATGGCTCTCCCTGCTTTCAAACCTGCCCACAACCTTGTTGCCGAACTATTGCTAATCACGATGCCGATTTCGCTCCGATCATCTTATTTCTCCGTCAGAGCAGGTACTTTACTGCATTAACTATTAACCATGTGGTGTATGAATCTCATCACCAGCAATTTTCGGGTTCGTGTTCTGTTGTTGATTCTCCAACTGGTAGACGTCTTACTGCTACCATTGATACTCATCCTATTTCCAATTCTGTGGAAATCGTTAGTAGACATCTTAATCTCAATGATGTTGAAGTCAATGTTTCTTTCACAAGGGATGAGTTAGCAATGACCTTTAGGTCAATGGGGTACGAAGGTCCTCTCCATTCAACTACATATTTGAAAGGAAGGGTGTCCTATAATTACGAGTACCTCCTACATGTATTTTTGCATTGTCTGTCAAATAAAACCGGTGGTTAGGATCAAATTCCGTCTAACTTGGCTTCGGCTATTCACAGACTGATCTCTAATCAACTGTTTAATTTTTCATCTTTGGTCTTTAATAACTTGGTGGAAAACGTGTTATCTCAAAAGAAATTATGTATGTATCCCAGATTTTCGCAACAAATTTTTAACGGTGAGTTGTTATATTCGCTCTCACCAACTGGGAACATCTATAAAGTGCCTCTAGTTGCCGCCAAGGTTTTTGTGAAACTTAAGCAGACGAGTGCACAGTTCTCTGGAACTTTCACTCCTCTTCTTCCATCCATTGAGCAACCTGCTCCTGAATGTGACAGCTCTGTTCAACCACCAGATGTTGAACCCACACTTTCCACTCAAACAGCCCCCTCCATTAAATTCACCTACAAACGAAAACGACATCCTGAACAGTTATCTACAACTGTTCTGGTTCCTTCTTTCGAACCTAAAAAGAAAAAGGCTAAGAAATATGGCAAGGGCCCAGTTCTACCTAAGGTGCAAACCACATCTGCTGTTGTACCATTGGATCCTCCTCTATATCCAGTGGCTGCCCTTCACCCATCTGCTAGCCCTCTGGATACGTCACCATACATACCTGAGAATATCCAAAGGGATACCCACATTATTGAGTCTGCTTCTCCTGAAGCAACTCCATTAGTTCAGGGACTGCCTCCCAGGTCCTCAGGAGAGTATAACCCATCAATGCCCCCCACCCATACTTCTACCCCGGTTCATGGACTCTCTGCAATAGCTCTGGATGACCCACTCTCTCCCACTTCCGAAACTTTACTAAGAGTGGTAACATACCTACAAGCAAGGTTTCCTGACCCAGAGCCTTCCAATACAGAGGTTGACCCAGAAGTTCTGATACATTGGAGGCTGCCACTACTAATGAACCTTCTCAGGTTCATCAGGCCAGTGGTACAAGGAATAGGACCTCCTCTATGCCAGCTCCCATTGCTGATGACTTCTTTGAGGTCGTTTTCAATGAGAGGAATCCAGGGCGCTAAGAAACCACATCTGGTGATGGAGGTGCAGGAGCTAGGCTCAAGACTCCATTACCCCATGATTCCACTTAGGTGGATTAGGGCACAACAATTCAGGAATTGACGGCTACCGTCTCCTCATTACACACCACGGTAGCCCAATTGGAAGCTAAGGCTATAGGTCCGGGAAAAGGATGCTATCATCTCGGACCTCCGGCGACGCCCCCCAGTCATTCTTCAACCTTTTAATCCTGATCCTAGCCAGGTGTCCTCTCTTTCCCCTGATGCTACCAAAAAGGAGGAAAAGGAACAACCTATGGGATCACCACCACCATCATCTATGGAACCACAATCTCCAACAAAAGGAGAAGAGGAAGCTGCTCCATTAGTAGAAGGTGAAATGGAAGTTACTCATGAATCCCCTCAATTCCTAACCAACTTGGATAGGGAATGGGATGAGTACTTGAGTACTTACTTTCACAACTCCAGCTCTTCCCCATCCTCATACTCTTCTGATGCTGCAGGGGAATCCTTGGAGGATGAACAAGAACATGTCTCCATGGAGCCCAAATCCCCTGATGAAACCACAAAGTCTCCTTCTGAGACTAGGTCCCCTTTTGGGACTACAATCCACGTTATCATGGAAACCCCAATCGAGCCACAACTTCCATCTCCTTGGAACCTGAGTCTCCTCTTGAGGCAACAGCCGATGAACACATGTCTCCACTTGAGACAGTGGCTGTTTATGAGCATCTTTCTTCATATCCTGAGATCTCTGAGGGCACCACTAAGGAACCATTCAATGTGGTTGCTCAACTGGAGGAGGCAGTGAATGCTGAGGTTAGCTCCGAAGCTGCAACAGTTTCTGAAGGCCCAGCTATAATTGAGGTATCCTCCTCAGATGAACTCTTGGCCGATGAACCAGCTGGTGAGGCCACAGGATCTATCTCCACTGAGTCAAATACAGTAGATAAAGGTAAAAGAAAACTAACTCTAGAGGAGGAAGCTGCACAAGAAGAGAGAAGACCGTCATAGAAGAAGGGCCAACGAGATACTTCTATGGACAAAGACATTCTGAGAGTTGCTGGTCTCTTCCAGGAGAAGGGATACGATGTTGATAAAGTACTACTCTGGTCGGTACCTGATATGGCTGCTGAGCTGGATAGGGTGCAGTAGCGAAAACAGGCTGCTGCTGCTGCATCCAAAGCTACAGTATCTTCCAAGAAGAAACAGAAGGAAGATGCCTATCGAGAGAAGATGAAGCTGTTCCTTTTGAACTACAACTTCTCAAAAAGGCAGCTTGCTCCTATGAAGAACTCCACCTTGGATCTACATGTAAGAGAAATCAAGAGAAAAATTGCCAGGGGAGAATTACCTTTAGTGGAGCAGATCCAGGCATAATAGGAGGCCTTAAACCTAGGCCTCCCTGGACTCTTCCAGGGAAGGATCATTGAAAAGCCTCTCTCTAATGTAGCATTCAAAGAGAGTTTTGAAGACGTGTATGATGCCTCAAATAATGCATACTTCCCTAAGCAAGAGACTCCCTCTCCACCATCCAGTCCTTCGTACGATAACATGCCTATTTCCTTAGTGATCAAAATCAAAAAAGTCAAACAAAGCAACAAACCACTGATCCTGAGGAACAGTTAAAGATGGAAGGAGAAAGGAAGCATTGGCTTCCACTGAAGCTGCAGTGGGTTCCACGGAAGAAAAGTCATCCGCTGAAGCAACAATGGCATCAATTGAAGTTGGAAGAACTCCCATTGACGGTCAAATGGCCTCCACTGAAGCTGAAATAGCTTCCACTGAAGCAGCCAATTCCACTTCAGCAGAAGCAACTCCAGAAGCCACTGATGATGAGGATGATGAAAGAGAGCAGGAGGAACACCAACAAGGATGTACACTCTCATGTCAAATAGTTCCGTTTAGAAGACGTGGTCCCTTCAAAAGAAGAAAGACTGCAGCAAGAAGACGACATGATGAAACACCCATAAATGTGTGCTTTCCCATTGTTGAATGGAGCTACTTATCCAAGGAGAAGATGTTCGTTTTGAGATTTTGTGATGGAAACATAGTGAAACTCCAGGATTATTAGCTATGTGGTCTCCCTGCTCCAAACATCTACGATCTAGCAAACCTTCCTCTACTCAATCCAGATAACAACTTCGAAGGAGGACTCGCAACAATACTTGTCTAGAGAAGAGCTGAAAATTTACTAAATGAAGGACATAAGTTTTGGTAGCATCATCCTAGGGGGAGACTGTAAGAACCATTAAGGCTGATGCGCACCAAAACATCTCTGGATCAAGTCTTGGACTTTCGGAAGACTTACAACCACTGAAAGATAAGAATTAACCTTCGGAAGAACCATTACTTCTGAAGGATAATTCTTTTCCACTGAAGCTTCCGGATTCCTCTTCAGTACCTAGAGGTTCGAATCGATCGGTGCTTTCGATCTATTATGAGCGGTTCCGATCATCGGTGGTTCCCAATACAAAGACTTCCGCTCTCTCTGACAAAGATTCTGGATACTTATAGAAATAATCAGAGCTGCTTTCTCACACTCAGACCAACAGAGAAGACATTTTGATGTTAGTCAGCAACAAAGAAGATTTATCAGACTACAAAGATACTAAGCAGTTAATGCGTTTTGTTGTTTAGGTATTTATTGTAAAAATCAATGGAGTCTTTTGTATTAATTGTAATTAATATGGCTTGGCCTGTCAAGTCCATAACAGATACTAGATTTAGCGTACGTTTGTTTCTAGTGTTTTGTCCAGCCGTGTATCCCTACGAGGATACATCTGTAGGTCTTAGTATATAATCTTTCACTTGTTAGTTAGCAAATTACGAGTAAGTGCTTGAGCGAAGACTTGTAACTTAACAGTTGAATGCAATATACTTTGACATTGAATTTAGAATTGTTTTTTGTATTTTGTTTCAATCTGTTTTTGAAAACCAAGTTGATAGAATTTCCGCATCCATCAACTTTGTAGAAGATAACTTGTGAAAGTGTTGTGTAAGCTACATAACCTGATCCAACACTCTAGACCTATCCTACGTCTTCATTCCATTCTTCCTTAACCTGTCACACATGTAAAATAGAGTTTTGTCAACTATTTGCATTGTTGGTGAGTTTACACATTAAGTTTCAATACTATGTATAAAAAGATGCAAACTATAGCCTAACTAGAATACGTATCATAAGCATAGCATGAATACAAGTTTGAATAAATAGAATGAGTGAATAATCATAGCTTGTGTCCAAACAAGTATCCATACAAACTATTAATTCAAGTATGGCCATACTAAAAATTAACATTTGTATTTCAACAAGTTTGCTAGGTGCATTTTTCACCTTTTCACACAATGACAAAAGCCAATGCGAAGATGTTATCTAACACATCTTAGGCTACTAAGTACTAGCTTGCTTGACTGATAACACACATAGAATCAATACATTGTATAAGCTTATCATCTAACATATAAAGCTAACTAGGTCTAAGGCTTGCATCATATATTGAATGAATAACAGAATGAAGAAAATTTTTAATAAGAAATATGTAACAACCCAAAACAAAAATGTGAAAGGGTGAGTGAAGAAACTCACAAGTTTAGCTTAGCTTATTCCAAGGTATCTTTGATAGATTTTGTGAAGCACATGAGTTACACTGTATCCTAAGTTTGTATGAAAGTAGAATTAGACTTAGTTTTTACTAGATTTCAAGTTTGATCCGAAGTATACGAATTTCTGTGATTTTCCTGATGCTAACATTCATAACATTTTTGTCGTTGTTAGTAAAATAGTTTACCGATATGTATTTATTAACTAAAGCAAACATTTCTATAAGTTTTTTTTTAATTTTTGCGTAACTACATACCAAAATGACAATGTTTATTATTTTCAAACTATGGTTAATAGTTCTTGTATGTACGTAGACTTAATAATTTCAAATATTTTGTTTTTTTAAATAATAATAACATACATTAAGGAATTGTCAAATAAGTCTTTAGAATATAAAATTATTCTGCATTCATTTACAATGAATTTTAAATAAGATATATATATCTATACTCCTTTATAATAGATATAGGTGAGAGATTGAGAGATTGAGAGATTGTCTTAAATTTAAGAAAAGTACAAGTCAATAAGCATTAGTTACAACAATTTAGTGCATCAGTCCTTTAAAACTCATCTAATCGTCTTATATTGAAGATTTACCTGGTTACCCTACTATCCTATCTCCCTCAAGCATCTTTGCCGTTTTCATCTTCTACACACCAGATTAAGCCATCGTCACTGGGGTTAATATCTTGTGTATGAATTTGTTTCCATATTCAGAATTTTTCTCAACCAGAATCGATTTGTCAACCCATGGCTCCAAATTCAAAATTTAAAAATTTTGATTTCACCTTTAAAGAGTCTTGGTTCGATTCAATTTACCCTCCACCGCTCATACCTCTTCTCTTGCGTTTGCCTCTACCTGCTCAGAAAACTGGTACACCATTGTAACCTAATTGGTATGTAATTTTGTATTTAATCAGCTATGAATGTCTGTTTAATCTAATTTGTATGTTTAGTTTCTTAGCTTCTGTGTTTCGCTCTCTACGGTACTTCAAATGCTTCTTTGTTTGGCTCTCTACGGTTGCTCCTGTGTACAGGTATGTTAAATAATACTCCTCACTTTGTATTGAAGTGGTGTAAACAGGGAGTTCAATTAGACTTAACTTCATCTATTTGGTATTCTCACTTTTGAGGTTTTAAACAACTTATGCAATGTTGTTAACCTCATGCATGCATTGTTATTTTTCATAGCCATATATGTTCTGGGTTTTTTTTAAGGGAAAATTCCCAAAATGGCTTCTTTGACCCATTTTCTTCCAAAAATGTCCAAATACCCATCCCCGTCATGGGCGGCGACGCCCATGGATCTACGGGTGCCGCCCGTGTTCTCGACCAATTACTAACCGCCACGTGGCCTCTATAGGCGCCCACACCCATAGAAAAATTCCAACGCCCGTAAAAAAAACACCCGGTCACGGGCGCGGGGCTCACTCTGACACTAGTGTCATGGGCGTCCCGCCCATAATCATTTTTTTTTGTGGGCGTAAAGAAGAATCTGAACCGAACCACCATTATGGGCGCCCGAACCTAGCTATGGGCGTCCCGAACCTAGCTACGGGCGTCCCGCCCTTTTTTTGAATTTTTAAGCGGGAACACACTATGGGCGTCCCGCCCATGATGAGGGTTTCTCTATGGGCGTCCTGCCTATAAACTTGAATTTAAAAAAAAAAACTTAATTCTTGCCCTATACCGATTATGGGCGTCCGCCCATGATGAGGGATGGATACAGGCGCTGCGCCCATATACTAAAAAAAAATTAAATTTTTTGCCTATAACAAAAACCATTTTTGTTAAACTTTTTCACATTCATCAAAGAGACACTACTTAAAAATTTCGTAAAATGGATAACCAATATTCTTCTCCACCCGTTGACAAACCTTCGAAATGGATTCTTTCAGAATGGAGACGTCCCAATTTTCGAAACGAAACATCACCAGAAAAGTGTAATGAAAAGCAAGGTGAAGGAAGTCGCTCTAACAAAACGAAGCAGCAACAATAGATTAAAAAACGTTAACGGGCTATACCAGATGACGAGTCAGAGAAATGGTCAAAGGATGCTATTGAATTTTTTAACACAGGAGATTCTCCATTTTGTTATTCAGCTGTTTTTTTTAAATCTGAAAAGCTTGATAAACGTTTTTGGGGAACGTTATTAGGCTATTGTAGTAATGGATATCTAACACCAAATGTAAGGATACATATTTTAAATTTATTTAATTTATTTAATAATTTATATATTATTTTTTTGTAGCACATTGAAGGATGTGTTGGAAGATTAATCAATTCGAACGTTAAATTTGCGTTGGACAATTTTACCACCATCCTTTGTTGACAGTCTTTTAGACACCTGCAACAAAAAAGCAATTAAATTTGCTAATGGAAAATTTTCTCCTTTTCCTTCTTTTTTTGACATTGATTACGTTTATTTTCCGTTATGTTTTGGTTCTCAAGATTGGTGAGTAATCATGATCGATCTGAATTCATTGGATCTTGTTATGTATAACAACAAACGTATATATGGTGATAGATACAGAGAGCGTGTTCATCCAAGTTTGAAGAAGATAGCGGTTTATTTTACGGCGTTGTTGGTGAACATTCGTTACTGGAAAGTTAAACGACGCCAAGAAAGTAATATCACATACGGAGCTAATGACGATTACATAAGATCCAAAAATGAAATATATGGCAATGAGGCCTTATACATTTGTATGTTAATGGAACATTTAGTTACCGGAAAGCCATTAGACTTAACTGATGGATTTAAACAATGTTGTACGAATTATCGACTATTCATGGCCGACCAAATTTACTTTTGGCGTTGTTTGCCCCGACCTTGTAATGTGTAACAAATTATAATATAATATTTTTATTAATAGTTTGTTGTGTACTTCTTAAGTTAAATGATTAAAATCACAACCAAAATTAAAGTTCACATTAATACTTAACATAATTATTTTTTCTAATCAGAATAAGTATCATTTTCATCTTCCCACGGGTTATGACAAGAATATGAAATCTCATACTCGTCCTGCCATGGATCAAGAGGCACGTATTCGTCCTCAGGGTGGTTTTCGTATTGCAAATGAAGATAATCTTGTGCAGGAAGGACATAGTCTTCATCTGGATCGTAGATATCTTCCAAACCTTCGTTTTCGTCGGCAGCATTTGTTGGCAAAAACGTATCAAACGCCCAGTTCCAGAAACGTTCTTCTTCATCTACAGGGTTCTCTTCTTGTTGCTCGTTGTTTGGGTTTTCTAATTTGTTTTCATCATCCGGTTGTTCAACTAACTTGTTATCTTCAGCTTCTTTGTTCGTTGTATCATTGAGTTTTATTGAGCCAGACATTTTATACGACTTAAAATGAGAAACTAAACTAACCATTTCAATATTATTTATATGCCCATATCGGAAACATATCATGGGCGCGACGCCCATAGTTTGTACCTTAAAAAAGTTAAATTTATTTTTTTTTTAATTTATACCATTACCGGCGCCCGGCCCATATCCGAAACCCATCATGGGCGCGCCGCCCATAGCCGGGGTACCAAAAAAATTTTTTTTTTTTTGCACTTGTAGCCTTTACGGGCGCCGGCCCATATCCGAAATGCATCATGGGCACGCCCCGCCACCCATAGCTGAGGTACCAAAAAAAAATTTTTTTTTTATACACTTGTAGCCATTACGGGCGCCCGGCCCATATCCGAAATGCACCATGGGCGCGCCGCCCAAAGCCGGAGTACCCAAAATTTTTTTTTTTTGTACTTGAAGCCATCATAGGCGCCCCGCCCATATCCGAAAAGCGCCATAGGCGCGCCGCCCATAGCCGGGATACCAATACCAATTTTTTTTTTTTTTGCATTTGAAGCCATCACGAGCGCCCGGCCCATATCCGAAATTCTATATGGGCGGGCCGCCCATAGATATTCCCGCCAAAAACAAAAAAACCTTTCCCTCCAAAATGATGTTTATTAAACAAAAAATAGGACCACTTTTGTCACGTGATTTCCATATCTGTCGGATTTGGACCATCTGGTTGTCGGGTTTAAGCATTGGAGCATCTAGTTGTCGGGTTTGGAGCACCGGGTCATCTACTAGTCGGGTTTGGAGCACCGGGTTATCTACTTGTCGGGTTTTGAGCACCGAGTCACATACTTGTCAGACAAAATGATAGAGGTTAGTGTTTTTTTTAGAGTAAAAGTATAGGCATCCCGCCCGTAATGTAACCCAACCATGGGTGCCCCACCCATGTTATTATAGGCTTTGACGCCCACAAAGTGGACAAATAGGTAATTGACTTTTTTAATTTTGACAAATTATTTTTACTAACTTAAGTACTTATTGAATAGGCGGCTGAATGCAAAATGAGAGTTTCATGGAGAAACGTAAAGTTAGTTAAAACAATTATTTCAAGAAAAGTGAATAGAGCAAATTTATGGAGACAACAATGCTTCGGACCTTGGTTAGATGTAAAAAGTACACAACCAGATGGTCAATTAATTCACTTAATTCTAAGACTTCAACAAAACTTTAATATTGAGCCTGAGTATGACGGGATATATTACCTTTTCAGCAACAATTCCGAACCGTTGTGTTTCGGACCACGCGAATTTTGTGTTATTACCGAATTTTCATTTGGTGATAACACAAATAAAAATAAAGGAAGTTGTGCCTTTATTAACCGCGTCCTATCCTACAATATTATTATTCTGTTTTCGGTAGACGGTTGAAAGTCGGTTTTGCAAGAAAATGAAAATAATTTTGATGACAACGACATAGTGCGTCTTTCTTTGTTGTTGCTGTTATATTCTCTCTTTATGGGAGTTGAGACGGACAAAAGAGTAGAGAAAGAACACCTAATGCTTGTTGACGACTTTAAAGCATGGAATGAATTTAATTGGGGTTCATATCTGTGGGGTCGGACATACCCGAGTATACTAGACGTTCTAACGAAAAAAAGACAGAACCGGGAAAAAAGTTGAAATATTCCATGACCGGTTTCATTTGGGCTTTTAAGGTACATTTATTGTTTTCACATGTGTTAAATTTTAAAAATATTTTGTTGTAATTGTTATTTTTTTTAACAGATTTGGATATACGAATCCTTTCATTATCTACGTATTCTGAGGCCATACCACGTGCTATTGGATGGCAAAAGCTGCAAAAACATAAATTGTCCACAGTTGACAAAATTCTTAAGTTATCAACTAAGGTTTGATTATTACTAATTATCATTATTTCGAATTTGATCCTAAGTATACGAATTTCTGTGATTTTCCTGATGCTAACATTGATAACATTTTTGTCGTTGTTAGTAAAATAGTTTACAGATATGTGTATATTATCTAAAGCAAACATTTCTATAAGTTTTTTTTTATTTTTGCGTAACTACATACCAAAATGACAATATTTATTATTTTCAAACTATGATTAATAGTTCTTGTATGTACGTAGACTTAATAATTTCAAATATTTTGTTTTTTAAAATAATAATAACATACATTAAGGAATTGTTAAATAAGTCTTTAGAATATAAAATTATTTGCATTCATTTACAATGAATTTTAAAAAAGATATATTTATATATATATATATATATATACATACTGTCGAGTTTAATATTAATAATATTCTATTCTTTAATATTAATATTCTATTGTATGACTTTTATTTATTATTCTATTGATTGAATATTTTATTTATTATTCTATTGAATAAAAGTAATTCATAATCATCCGGTTAGGATCGATCTAAACCTACCCATTATGGATATGATTCAACATGCCAACGATTAAACAATTTATTAGAAATACAAGACAGCCAATTAGAAATGTTACAAAATCCCCCGCGCTTCGGGGATGCCCTCAGCGTCGAGGAACATGTACTAGGGTGTATGTGCGACTCGTTCAGATCATGATCAAATAAGAATAGATTTTTGACTAAGAAGAGTAAGAACTATTAATAATTTGAAATTTGGCATGATAATTTACGTATAACTTCATATTTTTTGTACTAGATTTTTATTTTTATACTATATTATTATTTTTTTGTTCTTTGTTTCACTTATACTAGATTTTTGTGTTTTTTGTAATACATTTTTATTTTTTTGTATTGCATTCTTATTTTTTGTAATGAATTCTTCTTTTTTGTACTGGATTTTTATTTTTTATGTACTAGATTATGTTTTTGTACTGGATTGTGCCACTTGTCAAATTTCTATTGCTTGTTACTCTTCTTAGGCAAAAATCTCTTCTTACTGGATCAAACCCCTATATAGATATATAGGGTGGGGTTATAGTAAAAAGACTTAAATTGGTGAGAAGTGTGAGAATGATTGTCAGCCATTAGATATATAATTTAATGGTTGAGATCAAAATTGTATTAAAAAGTTAGTGGAAGGGTATTTTAGTCATATACATTTTTGTTGACTTTTTATCATATTCCCCTCAATTTTTTTAAACGGTCATAACTTTTATATACGATATTATTTAAAGAAAAAACAACACGAAAAAAACAAGCATTTTTTATCTTTAAAACGAGTATAGTATTGTTATATGAAAAATTAAAAAAAGAATATGTTTTCCTTTACCTTTTATATTTGTAACGCGTCATTGTGTCTTTTTGTTTGTTATTGTGTCTTTTTGTTTGTGAATGTTTTTTTTGTTCATCGTTGTGTCATATGTGAACCTAAAACACAATTATGGGTGTATTACACAATGTTTTGAAGATAAAATACAATGGTGAATATATTACACAATGACAGTTGTCTAAACATAGTGTCGTTGTATCATATATGTTGTCATCTGTGATGCATGTATTACACAATGGTTAGGTTAGGTCAAAAATTTTAGAAACAATAGTTACAAACATAACTGTGTTTTGGGTCATTGTATCTAAATATAGTGTCATTGTGTAATATCTGTTATTACCAGTGATGCACGTATAACACAATATTGGTTAGGTTAGGTCAAAAATTTTAGAAACAATGGTTATAGACATCATTGTGTCTAAACATAGTGTCTATTGTGTCATATATGTTGTCATTTGTGATGCACATATTCCACAACGGTTAGGTTAGGTAAAACCTTTTAGAAAAAATGGTTCTAAACGTCACTGTGTTTTGGGTCATTGTGTCTAAACATAGTGTCTATTGTGTCATATATGTTGTCATATGTGATGCACGTATTACACAATGGTTAGGTTAGGTCAAAACTTTTGGAAACAATAGTGATAGACATCACTGTGTTTTGGGTCACTGTGTCTAAACATAGTGTCTATTGTGCAATATCTGTTGTCATTTGTGATGCACGTATTGCACAATGATTATCAGTAAAACTCATAAAAACGCAGTAGACAATAATACAAAATATTGAATATAACACAATAGACACAATAATGACACGTAATACACAACAATCATTTTTGTTGTGAATAATCTCATTAATCATTATAATCAATAGACACAAAAATCATCCATTATACATAAGTAAAATTTCTTCCAAATATACCCCTCCTTAAAAATAAATCACATGTTTAATCTAAAGGTCAATATTACTTCTCACCCTTCTCATTAACATAATCCTTTTTACTTTAACCTAATCCTATATATATACATATACATATACATATACATATACATATACATATACATATATATATATATAGGATTTGGTTCAAATAAAAACCCTGCTTAATTGCAGTAACCCAAATAACCCTGCAAAAAATGCCCGAATTTTTGATTTTTTTTGCATGGTCTTTATTATACATATTTAGGGGTTTCTTTTTTGTGTTTTGGCTAATTCGCAAGGCAAATCGAATTTGCATCGGTGTAAAAATTTTGCAATTTTCTAAATGTTGCGAAATGCAAATCGAATTTACACCGATGCAAATTCGATTTGCCTTGCGAATTAGCCAAAACACAAAAAAGAAACCCCTCCTACATATGTATAATAAAGACCATGAAAAAAATCAAAGATCCGGTCATTTTTTGCAGGGTTATTTGGGTTACCGGAATTACCATAGGTTAACAACGGAATATTCCCATATGTGTGTGTATATATATATATATAATATAAGGAATCAATAAAATGAAAACCCTATTTTAGTGTGAAAATTAGGCAAAAATAATGTAAAAAACGTATTTTTTTTTTATTTTTACAAGTTTGTAAGATTATTGGGCACATTTTTATATAAAAAAATCATGCTTTGGTTTACCATGAGAACTGCAATGCAAACCTAGGAAGTTTCTGAACCGTTTATTTAAAAAATGCTCAAGTGGTTTTCCCCAATTCGATTTTTAAAGCCGACGAACCCTAATTCCATTTTGTTCCAAATTTGTTCGATTATGGAACCTTTTTTTAACAAAGCCATAGGGCTTTTATTATTTGACGAAAACCGAATACAATGCACACAAAACTTACTTGGTTTGAGTATGTATTGGACGACCAGTTTATGTCCCATAAATAACTTCAGCCATGCTTGAATTCGATCCAACAATACAATTTAAGAGAACTATGATAGGGCTTTTGAGTCTGATAGATTCAGAAAGATGTCGTGATGGTTTTGGTATATTCAATTTGAGTTTTGAGGAATGCTTCGACTGATTTTGGGTTATGGTTTGACTGAAATCGTTTGGTTGAGGTCCAACCCTTAAATGGTTCTAAATTTTTGGAATTAATCGTGCTAGTTGGTTCTAAATTCTGTTTGAAACATACAGCTGTTAATGGTTTTAATTTAGAAACACGTTTTGGTTAATTTGGCAACAAAACCCGGTGATGGATGGTTCTATCGCGTGTTCTGCAGGGAAGAAGAAAGGTTTTGCAATTTGACACAATTTTCCCTTGTGATTTTCAGATATTACGTTTTTGTTTTGTTTTTTGTTGTGTTTTTATTGTGTGTGTGTGTGTGTGTTTTTTCTGTTTTTTGTTTTTTTTTTGTTTTTTTTTTTTACTTTCTGAAAGCTGAAAATGGATCCATGAATTGCAACATTAGTCTCTCAATTTATACTTTCATTATCTTATACTAGGACTCCCTGAAAAGTTTATAAAAGTTGCTATCAACTTTCTATAAGCTTAAAACTTTATAGATTTAACAAATCTTATAAAGTTCTTTTTTATTTGTTTTATTTAATATTTTTTTCTATTTATATTTAAATCAAACCTTATTGAAATTCCTTAATATTAAAAGTATCGATAGCTTATATTTATACAAGTTTGTTTTTATTTAATTAAATTTTCTTAACTAAATTTTAAATCAATTGATTCTTATTTAAAATTATTGTATGACTCATATCATATTATGTATGTATGTATGTATGTATGTATGTATGTATGTATGTATGTATGTATGTATGTATGTATGTATGTATGTATGTATGTATGTATGTATGTATGTATGTATGTATGTATGTATGTATGTATGTATGTATGTTATCGAATAAGATCAAATTATATTGATCAAATTACACCTTTCTAAAATTTATACAATATCATATCAAAAATTTAAAAGTTTCCCCACAGTTTTGTTATTTAAAATTTGACGCAATTACAATTAACATATGATTTGAGAAATTCCCAAATATTACCGTCTCTCCTATTATAGAAAATTTCGTCCCGAAATTTATTTAAAGGAGACTGCTTCGTAAAAAAAATGATTGTTTTTAGTTTCATTTGAATTGGTTTGTTTATTATTATTATTTTTAATTTGATTTCTGTTGTTTAATTATGTTTTGGAGTTGCATGTTAGGATTTTTATTAGTTTTTCTTATAAAGTGTATTGAATCACTAATGTACGCTTTGTCAAGAGGGTTGTAGAGGTCCTTGATTTCATTCTCTATTTAATCTTTTTATCTACGAAATGCATTGACTCACCAATGAACTTTTCAATGAGACATAAATATTGCATTTATAATTATACAGGAAGGTTTGCATTTATTCAGGTTTGCATAAATTCATGTTAAGGCTTGTTAGGAATATCGTACATTGTATGTCGCACTTTTTGGCTGAATATGATATAGGGTGAAAACGTATGTTACACGATTAAGTTCTTGACAAAACATATTACTACGCAATATTTCCATTATACAATTTATTATTATTATTATTATTATTATTATTATTATTATTATTATTATTATTATTATTATTATTATTATTATTATTATTATTATTATTATTATTATAGTGAAAACGTGTACCGTTACAGGAATATATATTTTTCAAGAAGTGAGAATATTAAAATAAATTACTATTTATCATAATCTTGTGATAAGATTTAAACTAGGGAGAGATCAAACTTTTGTGTAAAGAATGAAATTATGGATTTGATTAAATTTGGTTTGCAATAAGTGCTTTCATTATCTTCATGAGGTTATAATAATTTGGAAATAAGTCAAGAAGTTTGTAAATGATAATGATTCAATATCAAGGTTATCGATGTGTGGCCAATGTTTTATTGTAATATGTATTATGATTTTGTATATTAATCGTCTAAACTCCATACTCTTCTCTACCTTAGTTGAATTGTTATGGTTGCAGGTTTTTGAATGGGGATTATTTTGTAGTATAGGATGCTAAAAGTTCATTTATTTATGATGAAAGATATATATATTTCAATTGCAAATTCCAATAATAACATTGGCAATGTTTATGTTTAGGGTATATGCATGCCGAACCCAACCAATAACCCACTTCATTGTCAATCCCTGATAGCTTTCCCTAGTCAAATCCTTTGAAAATTTCGGCTTTATTTAGACGTATTATTTCGCTTAATTGGAATTTGTATTTATTTTGATATCTTGAGTTAACATCATGACATAAAGTTTTGATAGATAGTTTGTTCATAACGGTTTCAAGACTTATGATCTAAGAACTTCAGTCAAATGATTATGGTAAATAGAGGTGAGATTCGAATCTTAGACTAACAATTTAAATCCTAGATTGTAAAACTTAGTAAATTTTAATGGAAAGTATAAGGATAACGTATTTGTATTTAGAATATTCAAAGTGTTTGGATTAATGTAAGTTTAATGGCCTTAATTTAAGAATGAAACCCTTTATTGACTTAGTGTATAAATACACGTTGAGGCTTAGTATATAAGCAACTATTGATGCAATGAATAACTTTACCGAAATAATAGCTTGCTTGTAAACATATGTTGATAAGATGAATCCAATTCATTGGTTAAGTTTTTGGTTATACTTTCAAGGTAGTGTTGGTTCTTATATATAGGGTATACCGCAGCCAACCCACCACACCACCAATACTTTGAAGGTATACCAATCACCTATCAATACTAACACAACTTTAAGTAAAAACATGAATGTAATCTGAAATTTTAAGACTTGATTTGATGATTAAATGTATTTGAACATATGGGTTTGTTTTAAATTCTGGATAAGAATTTTGAATGAGCTGAAGACTTACATTCAAAGAATACAATTGTGTCCATTATCTCATATCGTAGTATTCTCATGTACGGAAATTCTCATTACGTGTGCACCCGCAACAACTATTTACCTTACATGATTACCCTACGTCTTTTTGATTACACTGAACATGAAACACAATTTAGTTGATTTAAAACTTCATAAAATGGAATGTTGTCTTATCAGAGTTGTTATGGGCTATAAGATGTGAGAGGCCCCGAACCCCTCAGTTGGCAAACATCAAACCCATACTCTTTAGATCATATTTACATTATCATAGCAGCGGAATTTAAGGCGATTACATAAAGTATCATACAAACCTAAACAAACATTAGTACAAAGCTCATATCTTTATTAGGTTTATAACATAGCCAGTCTATGCCAGGGTAGTCTTCAATGTATGCCATGAGCCCTACTGTCATTCTTCCTCAATATCATTCAACCTGACATGCATGCTAAAACAAGTCAGCTTACGCTGGTGAGTTCTAAGTTAACTTCTCATAAAAATAAAATCTTTAATATACATAAAACATTAACCTTCACTGCCGACCGAAGTCAACAGTCTCCATCATACTGAACATAAAACATTTCATATACATAACATACATGACATCATAACATCAATCATACAGTGCATAAATGTAGCCTGTCCTGTTGACCGAAGTCAACATACTATGCATGCATAATACTTCCTCAACTGGCGACACACAGTCGGCAGGCCTGTTCTTTCACAGGATTTCTTAACATACATCATTCATACATTGATTTAAACCATCATAATCATAAACCATTATAATCATAAATCATTATCTGCACTGCCGTGCTCAACATTTGCCCCTCCGCAGTCGGGACTTCAAAATCACATTTCCTAATTAACCTCGGCCAATACTTTTTAAAATCATTCATTTCTCAACCGTTGTTGAGTCTTTAAAACATCCTTGACATTTCAGCTGAGGTTCTTAAAAATCATTTACTTCTCAACCGTAGTTGAGACTTAAAGCATTATTTATTTTAAAACATTCTCTTATCTAACCGTAGCCAGATAAAGCAATCATTTACCTAAAATAACTTTATAACATGCATATCAGCCCTAAAACGTTAAGATAGTAAAAGAGGGCTCTTAGAACTCACCTGATGTCTTACTGTAGCAAGATCACTCACAAACTGGTACTAATGATGAATTTCTGCATTCGTTTATACTTAATAAGTCATTTATGTTTTAACCTACTGATTAGATCTTTCTAAACGTTCAATGTCAAAGACATTGTCTTGAAAGTCATCAAATAGTTAATGTTGTTGATTATAATGCTAAAACAGTTCCTGAACAGATTAATGGCTTAGAAATGATAAATCCTTATCATTGATTACCCAGATATCATGAAATATCACAATGTAGTCTTAGAATAGATTTAATAACCATGTTTAACATACTAATCTGACTGTTATCATAAACATCAGATAATCGCTCCAATGAGTATGTTAATGATTGTGATTAGTTTGAAACACTTAGATTTAACCTTTGCATTTCAAAGATTAACCAAACTAATCATCTATATTGTCATAATTAAATGGATTAAACCATTATAACCATAGTTGTGATTTCATGCAAACCGGGCATTACAACGGATCAAAACAAGGATTTAACCGTTAGAACATCGTGTTCTTCATTTCTAATCAATCCTAGCCATCATCTAGGCAATAATCAACAATCCTAACTATGTTATTACGTTCAAAATCAAGATCTAATCAATCAAAATCAAACTAGAAAGTTAAAACGAACCGTTACCTGATCTGACAGATTTCTGCGGTTAAAACAGCGATCTAGACTTGTAAATACGATCCCTGGTGCGATCCACACAATCAAGAGGCTTCAAAATGGTGTTTAAAGGATGAAAATATGGCTTTGGGTCGTTCAAAGGTCGAGCAGAATGTTTAGAAGAGAAAAAGTGTTGATCCCCATGCGTTCTGATCCTTTTCAAGGATTTTTGCCGACATTTGCTCCGGGGCGCATCGCCCCAACTGGGCGCATGGCGCCAGGCGTACCGCCCCACGTCATCAGCGTCATCATTTGAGTTTTAAACTTCTTTTCGCGATTCCGGGAGCATACGAACTCCGTTTTGCGCACGGTTTTCGCCCACGTTCATCATTTTTCACATACTATCAATCCCCAATAACAAAAGTTGCTAAATCCTCGTGGATTTCAAGCACGACCAAATGTGCTCACGTCATAAATGCCGAATTTTTCGTACGCAATCGTCACGGTTTCGACAGTAACCGAAATCTCGTACGTTTACTATTAAGTTGCTAAATTTTCGGTTGTTACAAATCTACCCTCCTTACAATAGGTTTCGTCCTCGAAACCTGTTACGTTTCAAACAAATGTGGGTAGAGTCGTTTCATCTCGTCTTTAGTCTCCCATGTCGCCTCAGATCCTTTTCGGTGTTTCCATTGAACCTTAACTTGCTTAATCACTTTGTTACGTAACTGTTTCTCTTTCGTATCAACAATTGCAACTGGTTCTTCTATGTAATTCAACCTTTCATCAACTTCAATATCATTTAAAGGCACATATGCTACATCATCCGCTAGACATTTTCTCAGATGTGAAACATGAAATGTTGGATGAATTCCACTCAGTTCATCTGGCAGATCTAATCGGTAAGCTACCTTACCAACCCGTGCCATTATTCGAAAAGGTCTAATAAATCTTGGACTTAGTTTTCCTCTTTTCCTGAATCGAATAACTCCCTTCCATGGTGAAACTTTTAACAGTACTTGATCACCTACTTCAAATTCTATTGGCCTCCGTCTTTTATCGGCATAGGACTTTTGTCGATCTTGTGCAGATTTCATTCGCGCTTTAACTAGTTGAAGCTTTTCTGTCAAATCTAACACTGCAGCTTTACTTCCCACTTCTTTCTGTCCTACACCTCCCCAACATACCGGTGTCCTACAACGCCGTCCGTACAATGCCTCATATGGTGGCATTCCAATACTAGCATGGTAGCTATTGTTGTACGAGAATTCCACCAATGGTAAATGATCATCCCAACTACCACCAAAATCAATAATACAAGCTCTGAGCATATCTTCTAAGGTTTGGATAGTCCTTTCAGACTGTCCATAGGTCTGAGGATGATACGCAGTGCTAATATTGAGTCTTGTACCCATTGATTCATGAAACTGTTTCCAGAATCTTGAAACGAACCGCGTGTCACGATCTGACACTATAGAAACTGGAACTCCATGTCTTGTAATTATTTCTTTCACAAATAGCTCCGACAGTTTCTCCGACGTATAAGTCTCCCGTATAGGCAAGAAATGAGCATTTTTCGTTAACCGGTCTACAATCACCCAAATAGCATCATGACGTTTCGCCGTAAGAGGCAACTTAGTTATAAAATCCATGGTGATGTGTTCCCATTTCCATTCCGGGACTTCTAAAGGTTGCACATAACCATAAGGTTTCTGATGTTCAACTTTTACTTGTGCACATGTCAAACATTTATTTACGTATTGCTTTACATTAAACTTCATACCCGGCCACCAATAATCCTTTCGAAGGTCTTGATACATTTTCGTTGCACCAGGATGAATAGAGTAACGTGACTTATGTGCTTCGTCTAGAATCCTTGACCTGATGTCCCCATTTCGTGGAACCCACATTCGACCAAATCGAATCTTAATACCAAATTCATTTTCTTCTAGATTCTTGACTTGACCAAAGATTCTTTCAAATCCAACATTTTCTTCTTTTAGTCCTTCCTTCTGTGCATCTTTGAGCTCATTCAGAAAATCTGGTGTTATCACCAAACTATAAGACTTAACTTGTATAGCAGAGTGTTCTGTTTTACGACTTAGAGCATCAGCCACCACGTTGGCCTTGCCCGGGTGATACAAGATCTCACAATCATAATCCTTGAGCAGTTCAAGCCATCTTCTTTGCCTCATATTCAAATCTTTCTGTTCAAAGAAGTATTTTAAACTTTTGTGATCTGTGTAGATTGTACATTTCACTCCATATAAATAATGCCTCCAAATTTTTAAAGCAAATACCACAGCAGCCAATTCCAAATCATGTGTTGGATAATTAGCTTCATGGGTTTTCAATTGTCTTGAGGCATATGCTATTACCTTTCCCCTTTGCATAAGTACACAACCCAAACCCAGATAAGACGCATCTGAGTACACAACCATGTCTTCATTACCCTCCAGCAGTGTTAAAATAGGAGCTTCGGTTAATCTCTTTTTCAATTCCTCAAAAGCTTGAACCTGAGTGGGACCCCAATCATATTTTGTTTCTTTCCTAGTCAATTTCGTCTGTGGTGTAGCAATCCTGGAGAAATCCTGGATGAATCTTCTGTAATAACCTGCTAATCCAAGAAAGCTACGAACTTCCGTTGGTGTTTTCGGAGGATTCCATTTCATAACTGCTTCTGCTTTAGCTGGGTCCACCATTATGCCTTCTGGACTAATAACATGACCTAAAAATTGTACTTCCCGAAGCCAAAAGGCACATTTAGAGAATTTAGCATAAAGCTTTTCTCTTCTTAGTATTTCAAGAACTTCCCGGATATGACACGCATGATCACCTTCACTCCTTGAGTATATTAATATATCGTCAATAAACACAATCACTGATCGGTCTAACATAGGTCTACACACCCGATTCATCAAATCCATAAACGCCGCAGGAGCGTTTGTTAATCCGAAAGACATCACAAGAAACTCATAGCGCCCATAACGTGTGCGAAACGCTGTCTTCGGAATATCTTGTTCTCTTACCTTTAATTGATGATACCCTGATCTGAGATCTATTTTAGAAAACCAACTTGCCCCTTGCAATTGGTCGAATAGATCATCAATCCTTGGTAATGGATACTTATTCTTTATTGTGAGCTTATTCAATTCCCTATAATCAATACACATTCTCATACTTCCATCCTTTTTCTTTACAAATAACACTGGTGCACCCCAAGGTGACACACTTGGTCGTATAAAACCTTTGTCTAGAAGATCTTGTAGTTGGGTCATTAATTCTTTCATCTCTGTTGGAGCCAGACGGTACGGTGCCTTGGCGACAGGTTGAGCTCTTGGCACAACATCAATTTGGAATTCGATTTCCTGATCAGGTGGAATTCCTGGCAAATCCTCAGGAAATACATCAGGAAAATTACACACCACGGGTACGTCTTCCAATTCTTTTACCTTAATTTCTTTATCAATAACATAAGCCAGATAAGCCCCACACCCTCGCCTCATAAATTCACTCCCCTTAATCATTGAAATGACTTTAGGCGCATTGAACATTTTATCCCCATAAACCGTTACTGAACTCCCATTAAGAGCCGTTAAGAAAATCATATTTCGTCGACAGACAATGTTAGCCTCATGTTTGGCCAACCAATCCATACCCAACACTACATCGAAACCTCCTAACGTAATCACAAATAATTTAACAGGAAATCTATAACCTTCTATATCAATGTAACAATCATCCTCAATGGCTTCCGTTACTCTAGTCGATTTACCAAGAGCAGTTTCTATGTTAAAGGCATTTTCTATCTTTTTAACATTTGCACACAATTTATCACAAAAAGCAATAGCCACAAAGCTCATACTTGCACCAGAATCAAATAGAACTGAAGCAGGGATATCATTTATCAAGAATGTACCTGTCACCACATCCGGGTCTTTATCTGCCTGATCCTTAGTCATAGTAAAGGCACGAGCTTTTGCCTTTTGTTTCTCACCTCCCTTGCTACTTTCAGGTTTGATGGCTTCAGTAGGCATTATCTTTGGTTTTAAACAATTCCTGCTCACGTGACCGATTCCACCACAATTGTAACATTTTGGCATATTTGGGCAATCATAAGAGATATGTCCAGTCTTTCCACAACGGTAGCACAAAGTAGTCCCCGTAAGACATTCTCCCCTATGTCTCTTTTCACACTTAGGGCATTTTTCAATTTCTCCCGTTCTAAACCTTTTCATAGCAGGTCCGGATTTGTCATTTCGATTTCTCTTAAATTTAGGTGACCACTTTTGCTTCGGTTCCTCCTTTGTTGGTTCAGCTTCAACAACATCATCCCAGACAATGCTGCTAATTTCCACGGCTGATTCAAAAGTTCTGGGAGCATGCGCCTTCACATGTGTTCGGACTTTAGGCGGTAGTCCTTCCACATATAACTTCAATCTGCGTTCCTCCGTGTTTACCAAATGAGGAACCAATCTAGACATTTCATTAAATTTTGACGTATATTGCCGATGGTTCATACGTCCAGCTTTCAAAGTCAGAAATTCCCGCTCGATTTTATCAATTTCATTCTTTGGACAGAAGTGTTTTATAACTAATTCCTTCAATTCCTCCCATTTCAAACCCTCCACATCAGTAGTGGTCTTTGACTGCTTGATGGTGTTCCACCAATGTAGAGCTTCTTCAGTAAATGAATGAGCTGCAAATTTTACAGCTTGGTCTTCCCGGCATTCACTGATAGCGATGACTGCCTCCATAGCCGAAACCCAGTGACAGGTGGCCACGTCATCCTTCTTACCATCAAATGAGGGTGGATTGCATCCTTTGAAGGCCTTGTAATCACAACCCTTCTGTTTCTCTGACGTAGAATCACCGTTCTTAGTTCCGGTGATCACAACTTCCTCTTCTTTGGTGCTCTCCTTAGTTCCTTCAGATTTGTCTTTCAAAGTATCTTTCAGTATTTTTGTAACCAAAGCTGGTAGCTTATCATCCAAGACTTTAGAGACCTCGTCAGAAATAGCCTTTACTACGATAGGCTCTAGAGTAAACTCGTTTTCATCTTCCGGTTGCTCGTTGTGCTCGTAGTCGTCTTCATTGACGGGTTCTTCATTCTCGATATGTGGTTCTTCAGGTTCCTGTGGTTGCTTACGTGGTCTACCCCTTTGTCCAGCCATTTAACTACCTACAGGATGCAACAATTGGAGAGTCAGTACAGGTTTAGTTTAGCACGAAATAAGCTTTGTAAATCGTTAATGACGTTGATCAGGTGTTATTAACCATTTACCTAACTCATAGGCTCTAAACGTTTCCCATCCCGTCACCCCAAAGTGCATGACTCTAACTATCTTTCTAACCTTACACCTATGTCTTAACTCATACATAACATTCAGCTCATGGCATCAAAATACCCTTGACTGGCATTCTTATCCTTCAGTCCCATTTTCAGTTTAAGTCCAGTCATTAGAGATAACCGGATCTCTCAAACTATGGCTCTGATACCAACTTGAGAGGCCCCGAACCCCTCAGTTGGCAAACATCAAACCCATACTCTTTAGATCATATTTACATTATCATAGCAGCGGAATTTAAGGCGATTACATAAAGTATCATACAAACCTAAACAAACATTAGTACAAAGCTCATATCTTTATTAGGTTTATAACATAGCCAGTCTATGCCAGGGTAGTCTTCAATGTATGCCATGAGCCCTACTGTCATTCTTCCTCAATATCATTCAACCTGACATGCATGCTAAAACAAGTCAGCTTACGCTGGTGAGTTCTAAGTTAACTTCTCATAAAAATAAAATCTTTAATATACATAAAACATTAACCTTCACTGCCGACCGAAGTCAACAGTCTCCATCATACTGAACATAAAACATTTCATATACATAACATACATGACATCATAACATCAATCATACAGTGCATAAATGTAGCCTGTCCTGTTGACCGAAGTCAACATACTATGCATGCATAATACTTCCTCAACTGGCGACACACAGTCGGCAGGCCTGTTCTTTCACAGGATTTCTTAACATACATCATTCATACATTGATTTAAACCATCATAATCATAAACCATTATAATCATAAATCATTATCTGCACTGCCGTGCTCAACATTTGCCCCTCCGCAGTCGGGACTTCAAAATCACATTTCCTAATTAACCTCGGCCAATACTTTTTAAAATCATTCATTTCTCAACCGTTGTTGAGTCTTTAAAACATCCTTGACATTTCAGCTGAGGTTCTTAAAAATCATTTACTTCTCAACCGTAGTTGAGACTTAAAGCATTATTTATTTTAAAACATTCTCTTATCTAACCGTAGCCAGATAAAGCAATCATTTACCTAAAATAACTTTATAACATGCATATCAGCCCTAAAACGTTAAAATAGTAAAAGAGGGCTCTTAGAACTCACCTGATGTCTTACTGTAGCAAGATCACTCACAAACTGGTACTAATGATGAATTTCTGCATTCGTTTATACTTAATAAGTCATTTATGTTTTAACCTACTGATTAGATCTTTCTGAACGTTCAATGTCAAAGACATTGTCTTGAAAGTCATCAAATAGTTAATGTTGTTGATTATAATGCTAAAACAGTTCCTGAACAGATTAATGGCTTAGAAATGATAAATCCTTATCATTGATTACCCAGATATCATGAAATATCACAATGTAGTCTTAGAATAGATTTAATAACCATGTTTAACATACTAATCTGACTGTTATCATAAACATCAGATAATCGCTCCAATGAGTATGTTAATGATTGTGATTAGTTTGAAACACTTAGATTTAACCTTTGCATTTCAAAGATTAACCAAACTAATCATCTATATTGTCATAATTAAATGGATTAAACCATTATAACCATAGTTGTGATTTCATGCAAACCGGGCATTACAACGGATCAAAACAAGGATTTAACCGTTAGAACATCGTGTTCTTCATTTCTAATCAATCCTAGCCATCATCTAGGCAATAATCAACAATCCTAACTATGTTATTACGTTCAAAATCAAGATCTAATCAATCAAAATCAAACTAGAAAGTTAAAACGAACCGTTACCTGATCTGACAGATTTCTGCGGTTAAAACAGCGATCTAGACTTGTAAATACGATCCCTGGTGCGATCCACACAATCAAGAGGCTTCAAAATGGTGTTTAAAGGATGAAAATATGGCTTTGGGTCGTTCAAAGGTCGAGCAGAATGTTTAGAAGAGAAAAAGTGTTGATCCCCATGCGTTCTGATCCTTTTCAAGGATTTTTGCCGACATTTGCTCCGGGGCGCATCGCCCCAACTGGGCGCATGGCGCCAGGCGTACCGCCCCACGTCATCAGCGTCATCATTTGAGTTTTAAACTTCTTTTCGCGATTCCGGGAGCATACGAACTCCGTTTTGCGCACGGTTTTCGCCCACGTTCATCATTTTTCACATACTATCAATCCCCAATAACAAAAGTTGCTAAATCCTCGTGGATTTCAAGCACGACCAAATGTGCTCACGTCATAAATGCCGAATTTTTCGTACGCAATCGTCACGGTTTCGACAGTAACCGAAATCTCGTACGTTTACTATTAAGTTGCTAAATTTTCGGTTGTTACAAGATGTTCATCCTCAATTGATCATCTTGAAGAGGTCCATCCCGTAAAACCGTAAACTTTGACTTGACATTTGCAAGATAACGAGATGGTTTTTCGTATCCACGTAACATTTTAAAGTGACCAACTTTAACCTATCTGGTTATTACAAGTTCCTCACATGTTACTAACTTAAATGATTTAAGGATCGTCTATCGTGATTCCCAAAATTTGTCTATTTTGCAATGGGATCTCGTGTATTAACTATTAGTATTTGAAATTAATAGACGATCAGGATTGTTTGTGATATTACAAAACTTAGATTATCATGAATCATAAGCATAATATCATAAGGTTTTGAAATGTTATTTAGTCATAAAAATGTATAAGATTAAACTTTTAGAGCTTTAGGTGATGATAATAATTATCATGTGTCATATGTTAATGTCTTAGAATTTCAAATTTCTAGATTCTTGGCATGGGAATGTATGATGTTAAGGCATCATAATACCTTTTGAAAATGACACACACACACTCAGATATATATATATATATAGTATATGGTTACCCTACAAAGGCAAAAGACCTTAAAAAGTATAACAAGAAATCTTAGCCACTTATTTTAAAAATGGATGGCTCTAAACGTGACACCTCACATTGGGGATTTGAAAATGAAATAAGATGACTGAAAGGGTATAATAGGTATTGCAGCAATTGTTGACTTTTAACAACTTCCCCATTTTTTTTCAAACTACAATAACTTATTTACACGTTATTATTTTTAAAAAACTACACTATAAAATTGAGAATATTTTTATCTTTACAACGACTATAATATTGTTATATAAAAAAACGAATAAATATGCGTTCTATGTAATTAGGGTATTTTTATGGTGTTTTATGAACATGATGTTTTATGGTGTTGTTTTATAGATACATGAAACTGAACATTTTATGGTGTTTTTCACTAAATAAACAAAAAGGATAACAATCGTTCATGGTGACTTTTTATATGTTTTCCGGATGTTCATGAAACTAAGCATTTTATACTATTTTTTCGAAAGTTCATAAAACTGAACATTTTTATGGTGTTTTTTATCTAAATAAACAAAAAGGGTAAACTATTATGGTGTTTTTAGTGTTCATATATGAAGTTGCTTAGTTCGGAAGCACCATTTACAAACTTAAGGGTTTATGGTGTTTTTGGTGTTCACAAACTTCATAAAATGCCCATGTTAGTTTCAAAAATATTCGAACACCATAAACACCATAAAATGTTAACACCATAAAGACAATAAATTAACTTGAATAAACATCATAAAACGTAGAAACTATAAAGACAATAAAATATCTAGAAAAAACACCATAATCTAAGTTAAAAAACACCATAATCTAAGTTAAAAAACACAATGTACACACTTTAAGTATTTATGGTGTTTTTAGTTTTTTAAAATCACCATAAAATGCTCTGTTTTAGTTTCATTAATACTCGAACACCATAAACACCATAAAAAAAATTAACACCATAATATATCTCGAAAAACACCATGAAACATGAATACCACAAAACGTGAATACCATAAAACGTACAAATGCGTCTTAAAAAACACTATAAAAGTCTAGTTTGAATAATATTCGAAAAAACGCCATAAAACTTACAATTCGTTTAACCCAGTTTAAGATGCTATTTAATTTTAAAAATACATATATATCAATATTATACTCATTATAAAGATAAAAAAAACTTTTGATTTTATGGTGTATTTTTTTTAGAAAATATTAACGTACACAAAATTTATAAACATTTAAAAAATGAGAGAAACTTGCATGTGACTTGCATGTGCATGTTCATTTTTTGTTTTGACATGTTTACCCTTTGACTTCTTATCCACGTGGCAACATTTTGTGGCTTCCTACACTTTTTAAGCTTTAATCCCTTTGTAGAATATCCCTCCCATATATATATATATATATATATATATATCATAAATCATGAGTATAATACATTAAAGTTCTTAGAAATACAACGTGAGTGTAAGGATTTATAAGCCGAGACATTTGGTAGGAGTAGTAAAGTATAAGTGATAAATGATTGCTTATGAATAAATTGTATGAAATTGCATACATAAGTATGTAATATCATATAATACCTTAAATATAGTAATGAATCATCGTTACTGATTTTAGGTATAATATCTTTTAATTATGTAAAATATGTATAATGTGTAACATTTTTGTTATCCTAAATATAATAATGACCAATCATTATCAATCATAGGATAATGTTATCGAGTTTTCTTGTATTGCATAATATGTTGAATATTGCAATACCTTAGATTTGTTAATGATTAAACTTCACTAACCATAGATACAATTATAAGATTTCTTTGATTTGTGCAGATTGTATGTGTGTGACATTTTGACATCTTAGATATAGTTATGAATCACCCTTACAAAATCATAGATGAAATGTCATAAAATCATAGTATAAGTATAATGGAATTTTTTTAGAGATCATGACACTACTATACCTTAGATAAATAAAGTATCACCCTTACCAATCATAGGTACAAGGTGTCTAGACTTTGAGGAATTGTATCCAATTAGACAATTCTTGACTTATTGATCATTGGTATCTCAAAGCGACTCAAATATGAAAAGCCAAATATCGAATTATTCAGGCAACAAAAATTCAATCCTCAAAGGTTGTTACAAGAGGATGGGTGGTAGATGAAATTGATGGCCCCTTGCTTCAACAACTAATCCAGTTTGGTATTTTTTTTCCAAGTAAAAATCATGCTAAATATTCCAAATTCATAAATCATTTGCCAAACAAAAAAACAACAAACAACATGTGCCCAGTGTAATCTCACTTTATGGGGTGTGAGGAGAAGAGATGAAAACAAACCTTACCCCTAGCTCAAAAATCAGTTTCAACTTTAATTAATTACCTTAAATTCATAAGGCCACACAGAGTGGAGTTCAGGAAAAAAGTGGGGAAGCCATCACCAAACCGGGGCCGGCCTGGAACACCGTGCCCCCTGTTTCGGCTTGGGGAAAAGTGGGGAGATGAAGCCAATTTAGGCCAAGCGTGATTATAGCCTTTGGAAGGTCAACATGACCGTTGGAGTCTTTTTTTTAAAAAAAAAACTTTCTTTAATCCTATTTAAACAACAAAAAATCTCATACTTTTCTCTTATCTTCTACATTCTATACACAAAATTTATAAAATTTTGAAGCAAAATGAAAGGAGGTTCATCAAGCAAAAAATTTAGAAACCACGTCCAAAAAACATACAAACGCCTCAAATGAACCCGTTCAACACACCCGGGTATCGTCCACAAATGCCATCTCCGAATCAACCCAACTTCTACTATGAGCAAATGAACCCGTCTCAATATTTGCAATATTAACCGGGCACTAACAACAATTTAATCGGTGAGAGCAGTCTTATCAACAAGATCAACAAGCTTATCAACAATTCGATCAACAAGATTTTCAACAACAATCTTCATTTCATGGTAATTTTTATATGTTTATTTGTTGCGTTTATTTTTAACGTTTATTTTTATATGTTTATTTTTATATAATTATGTTTAGACTATCGTGACCATACTCAAGATGACTCGGATTCAAGCGATCATAATAAAAGTGTTCAAGTCCAATCGGAAGAAGAAGAAGAACCGGTTAGACCAACGGGAAAAAAAGCAATAGGAAAGAAAGCACCAACCAAGCGTTGGACCGATGAAGAAGAGGTTGCATTGGCTAAATCTTGGCTAACTATTTCTGAAAATCCTGATTTGGTAATGCTCAAAAAAGGGATGATTTTTATAGAAAGGTATTTTTTACATTGTTTCAGTTAACAAAAAAAATCATGGTTGATGTTTCAATTTATATTGTTTATATGTAGGTAACTGGCCATTTTCATCAACTCATGAAGGATAACTCGAGGACTCTTGATCAAATTTATTCCAAATGGAACGACTTGAACTCTGCAATGAAGAAATCGAATAGTTTTTACCAACAAGCTTCAATGAATCGCAAAAGCGGTGAAGGAGATGGTCATGTTTTGAAAAAAAACGATGAAAGACTACAAAAGCGTGGTGAAGTAAAAGGGATTCCCTCACATGCAAGCGTGAGAGCTGGTTCGCTATAACTCTTTATGGTTAGACATTCCACCGGTAGGTTGTCAATCGCAATCCACAACAAAAAGGCCGAAGCCAAATGAGTCAATGGGTAGTGCAAACGCCCAAATCAACCTTGATGACGATGAAGACGTTGAAGGTCAACATGATCGTGATGACGCACACATTTATTATGAACCGGATAGGCCAACAAGAAAGGGAAAAAGATCGACCGCATCCTACACGTCGCAGGAGGACTTAATTCAACAAATGGCGGAATTCAACTCATTCAACAGAGAGGAATCCCAACAAAGAATTCGCCTTCGAGATAAAAAATTGTGTGTTTTGCAAGAGGAGAAGGAAGCACGCATCCAATTAATGCGACGACAACAAGCCTTAGATGAACAACAAAAGGCTGTGGATTTAGAGTTCATGATGAAGGACCACACAATTTATCAAGAACCAATGCTACAACTGTCTCTTGATCGTAAACGAGAAATTGTTGCACGTTGGGGATGACATTGCCCATTCTAGTTCTTTACTTTGGACGGATGTTTGCATTTTTTTTCAGTTTTATTTTTTTAATTTAATTTTTTAGGTTGTATTCTCTTTTTTTTTGTACTCTCTTTTTATTTTTAATTTAATGAATCTTTTTTATTTTATTATTATTATTTATTGTTAAAATAATTAATTAAAATAAGATTTGAAAATGGGAAAAAGTGGGACGACACCATGCAAAATGGAGAAAAGTGGGGAAAAATGATGTGACGTTGATGTGGCAATGGGGAAAACTGAGGAAAAATGAAACGACTCCTAGTGGCCTAATACACGACAAACAGTTAATTTCAATAGGAGGAAACCTGAGTTTGGCATTCAATGGATCATCCTCCATATCTGTAAATTTTCAAGATCATTTCTTTAGTAAAGTATAAATTTGTAAGGCCCAAACTAAGCAATACCTTCTCTCAACAATTGTCATACCCTCGATTTTCACCATGTCATGACAAGAATAATGGATAAACTCTGCATAAGTAGATTGGGGACATTTCTGGATCAAATTTAGTTTTCTTAGAAGAAGGTTTATCTATACGGCAAATTGGATTTTTTTTTTTGGATAAAGGACTTTTTGCCCGGAAAAATATACACCACCAAGAAAATATTACAAAGTAAAGGGGGTATTCCCCCTATGACAAACTCAGTTCCTAAAACACTCTTTGGCAACCCAAAAAATGGAGGGAATAAATTTCCCAGTCACACCCCACCTATACAAAAACAGGTGGATATTTCTAGTGTTTAAAACCATACAACCATACAACATAAACAGAACTAACAATACAATACATATGGATGGATAACCTAACAATACACACGAGACAAGGATGCATAATGTTCCTAATAACATGAGCAAAGATACAAGGACCATTAGGCATCACCTCCCTACCGTAAGTTAAGACAAAAGACCAGATGTTGAACCAAATAAAGCAACAGACTAAACCAACAACTTCCAGGCCCATGGATGCACATGAGAAGTGGATCTAAGAAGCTTCATCAGAGAGCTAGTTTCCAAAGCCCAAGCAAACCAGCATCTCAGATACCGAGCCACGCCCCAGATGGTAACTTCCAACATTAACCACATAAAAACCATTCCCACCTTAGTACAAGCCATCATAGTAGTAAAACAAAAGGAAGGGGCCCTCACAAGACTCAATAAGAGCAGCCACCAAGGCCACCAGCCCTGCCCCTTCCCTGCGCCAAAAGGAGCCAGGTTAGCACTCGGATGCACCCTTCATGCCGCACCACATCAGTAGTAGACCTATGTGAGGCTCCTCCCAGCCCGAACTCAAGCCACTCCAGGTAGACCACAGGCCGCCCATACCATATCAGCCCCAGCTTAGACAGCACACAGGGCGACCCTGCACATATCAGCCCCCACCAAGTGCAGAAAACAGGCCACTTAATAGGCCACACAACCCAAGCATCCAGCCGCTCAGGCCAAGTATCAGGCTGCCCATACATATCCACAGCCCCATTCAAAGACTGCTTATCCCAATCACACTGCCACTTACACCAATTTGCATGAGCCTTCATATCCCAAGGCAGCATCACCCAAATCCTAACAGCTCCTCCCCCAAGCAGAGTTCCCGGATTGACTTGCCAACCCGAATTAATCCGGCACCCTCCTATAGTACAATCCAGAATCCCAAACAAAATTTTTGCATACGGAATAGTAACCAGGGATTGACCAGTTATAAAGTCAACACTCCAGTCAAAATTTACCCAACAGAACACCCAAAGCTGAGCCACATAAAAACTTAGGTAACAGCCAGCCTTGCCCCAGCAAAAACTCATGTTAGAACCCACTATGAAGTCAATAACTTGACAGCCCCCATACCACCTGATGCACCTAATTTGGTACACCATTAGGCTAACAAAGGTGCAACTGATGGCCCACCAAATCCACCTTTTACCAGAAGACGAAGCAGCTACCTTCCCAAGAACAGGCCGAATTAGAAGCTCCCAACCCATGAAGTCCAAAAGCTGAAAATTATTACTCCTAGCAGACGAAGAGCAAACCCAAGGAACCTGCCAGATCTGAATAAATGGAATGAAGTGACCCAGGCTCCAAATAAAGACAGAAACCAACCCAATGTACCCATCCCTGGATCAAATATTCTCATCCACTCTCCAAAACATAGCATCATGCTTTGAATCCATCCCAACCCCAAAAAACAATAACCCAACCCCTCCATAGAGTCTAAACCTGTGGTATAAAACAGAACCCAAACCCAGGTTCCCCTCCCCCCTCAGATTCAGAATATCAGCATAGACCCGTTACTCATTCTAAAAGTGAGCAGCTTTGGCCCGTTACTCAACCTGCCTCAGCGACCCATCTGGCCACCAGCTTAGTATATCTTTGCAGTGTAGAAAGGTAATCTGGCTTCCTAAATCTATAACAAAAGATTTTTTTTAAGAAGGCTTTAAATGAGATCATTTTCTCTATGGTAAAAAGAAAAATAATAAAAACAATACATTAGTTGCTTGTTATTGACATAAAACTTGAATAAATTCGATTAATAAAAAGAACACCTATGACCTACCTTTAAACTAGGTTCTATCGAATGAAAAATATACAAACAAACATACCCAGTAAAGTCTCGCTATTCAGTAAGGTCTGGAGGGTTGAACAAGGATGATGATGTAAGGTATGGCTAAACAGGCTTGTCTTGCCAATCTTAGCAAGGCATGTCTTGCCAATTGTAGTAAGGTAGACATGCCAACCTGTACGCTAACAATTCACATGAACCAAGCCCTTATCCACTCTATGAATAGAGGAGAACCCCCCATACTTCAAGGCATCCCATTTGCTAGCAGCTAAATTCTTACTAGGTATCTCATCTCACTCTTCCTTCATAGAGAGAACTTGCTTCTCTCAATTCTTCTTACCTTGGTTACCTTTAACAAGTTCTCGAGTTCCTTGTCTGCCTTATCTAAGATCTTGGTTCTCTTGCCTTTCCAGAACAACATATATTTATCTCCTGTCTCTAACTACTATCATAAATGAAGATAAGCACTGCCTCCATCATTGACATAATCTTGCTCTCTTATAACTATTAGTTCTTAGAATCACTTCTTATAATAATGCCTAATTTGCGGTGCACTGATTTTTACGTTATTATACTTATTTTGTGAAAACAACGTTAAAAGCTTTGGGATGGTTAGCTTCAAACGATAACTTTGAGTCGGGAACTCAATCGGATCAGCCTCTCTATCCCAAATGGGATAGGGGAAAGGTTTGTCTTCATCTTCCCCCTTCAGACCCTACTAAAGTTTGGGAATATACTGGGTTAGTTAGTTTATCTGGTTTGTAAGTTTAGTAACATTTATCTGGTTGATTTCTTATTATCTCGATCTTCTTTTGCAATACAGGATTTGGTGAACGAGGAAATTCTAGGCAAAGGAACACATGAAGATGAACTTTATATCCTTAGCCTAAGAAACACATAAATATTTTGTTAGTAAATAGGTAAGATGAAAGAAGTCATATTTGAAGATCCATCTATTTAAGTTGAAGTTGAAGACTTTCTGATGTTGCAAGGTTGTAATTCCTATTATCTCAGTGCCTCCAATGACTGAATGATGAGCACATATTGTGTAATATGAGACAGGGGTTTAGGTTTTAAAGTCTACCTCACCAACAGATATCTTCAGACTTTTTTTTCCTTTTTGGAGAATGCTTTAAATGAGCTCATTCTTCCTTCTGTTGAAAAGAAATACAGAAGAAAACAATTTATACATTCATTACTTATTATTCACATAAGACTTGACCAAATTCTATTAATTAAAATGATACGTATGTTTAAACTTGCTTCGGTCATCAATAAAAGGAAGGTAATCCACTCCGATATGAAAATTTAAAAATTGGCAGCCTTTCCACAGAGCAGAAATTCAGTCCTCAAAGCTTCTTCGTAGATGATGGGATGGTAAATGATATTGATGGGCCCTTCCTTCTACAGTTAATCCACTCCGGCATTTCTTTCCCAGGATAAAACGTGCTGAATATTCCAAATTCATAAAACATCTGCCAATTAAACAAATACAATATTAATTAATCACCTTAAATTCATAATACACAACAAGAAACCGCTAATATTAATTAGAGAAAACCTGGGTTTGACATTCAATTAGTCTTAGTCTTCCTTGATATCTGAAAGTTTTCGAGACCATTTCCTTAGTATAGTCTAAATTTGTCCAGCCCAAACTATGTAACACCTTTTCCTCAACACTTGTCATGCCTTGGATTTTTACCAATTCCGTATAAGCTAAGCTTGATTGAGGACATTTCTGGATAAAATTTAATTTTCCTGATTGAAGGATCAGCATCATACAAACAGAGTGATAAATCACTTAGCGTACACGGAGGATCCTCAATTGATATCACCAGTTATTTGGTGAAAAAGTTGCCTAATTTGTATGCAAATGGGAAACATTTTCAAGTTAGGTGTATGGCACATATTTTGAACCTAATTGTGAAAGAAGGATTAAAGGAAAATAACTTGCATGTTGATTGTTTGCGAAAAGCAATTAAGCATATTAGAAGTTCAACTCAAAGAATAACTACTTTTAAAAAGTGCATGGAACAAAAGAAAGTATGATCAAACCGTTTTTTTGTGTGGTGATTGTCCAACTAGATGGAATTCAGTTTATGAAATGTTGAAAGTTGATGTGGATTTAAAAGAGGTGTTTTTTGCTTATGAACGTGAAGATCGTTCTTATTTTCTCGAGTTAGAAAGGGTGCCAGAAAAGATAGATTTTGATATGTGCAAAAAGTTGATAGAATTTTTAGAAAAGTTTAAGATCAAAACAGATATTGCATCTTCCACTTCAAAGCCCTTAGCTCACATTTTTTTAGAGAGATCTTAGATGTGGATAAACATCTACGTGTATGGGCGGCTGACCCAATATTTTGTTTAATGGGTGGTGCAATGCGTGAAAAATATAACAAGTATTGGGGTAATTACGATCAACTTAATGATTTTATGTACTTTGCGCTTATTTTGGATCCTACGATGAAGTTGGAGTTTATTTCTCATTGTTTTAAAATGATGATTATGTATGAGCTAACCAAGGAAAATCCCATGTCTCCACAAGAAATAGATAAAAAAGTCAAAGCTAAGGTGTTAGAGGTTGAAAATCGGCTACACGAGTTATTCAAAACATACAAAGAAAAGTTTGACAAGGTTGAATATGAAAGTAACTCCACATCCCAAGAACCACGTAGTTAAGGAGACGTTGTGGCGGAATATGATGATAATGATTTTTTTGCGGAATTTCTAAATGTTGAAGAAAGTAATTCGGTTGCAATAGAAACAGAGTTAAAAAGGTACCTAATTGAACCAAAACTGAAATTGCCTAATAGGTTTGACATATTAAAGTGGTGGAAACAAAATGCTCAAAGATTTCCAATAGTATCTCAGATGGCAATAGGTAAAATGTTTAACTTTTTTTCGAACTATATATCTATTACATTATTTACTTATAATTGTTGGCACAAAAAACTTTCTATTACTTTTTTGTATTTGATAGATATCTTGGCAATTCAAATATCCACCGTCGCATCCGAGTCGGCATTTAGTACGAGAGGTCGTATACTAGACGACTACAGAACGAGGTTGTCATCTAAAATTGTTGAAGCTTTGGTTTGCACCCAAGATTGGGTGAAAAAATCAAGAAAACCAATCGTCGATATTTTGAAAGATGATGATGTTGCCATAGGTACTTTTTCTATTTGTTAAGTTGTTTGGTTATTTATCTGCTTGAGAAGTTGTGTTACCATGCTCAACTATTTTAGAAACCATGGGATATTGGGATCTAATAGCATAAAGATTACAACTGAATGTGCATATATCTTCCAGAACATAAAGATTTCTAATTCTTGATAATGTACAGCCACTCTTAATATAGTTATTACTTAACACTCTTACATTTTTGTTTTTTCAGAGATTGAGAATGCTTTAAACAAGCTAAAGGAAAATGGTGGGTCAACATAGCGAGAGAAGATGTTAACTTTTTTTGGATGTACCGGGTTATTAAGGCTTTATTTATTTTTAGTTAGTTTGTTTGGTTTCTTGACACTTGACTACTTGTGAGTTGATGGTACATTTGTTTTGTTTTGACTTTTGGAAATTACTAGAGTATCTTATCTTGTCGTGTAAATTTCCATCAGTGTACAAGTATACAATCAGGTAATTCGTTTTGGGTACCGGTACCCAAACATGTAGCAATCATAAAAAAGTGAAACTGTAACGGGTACCAAACAGATACTGAGTACCGAAATACCGGTACCGTACCGGTACCCGTACCCGTACCCATTTATAGATTTCGGGACCGGTACCGGGACTCAAATTTAGTAAATTTCGGGACCGGGAATAGTGGGTACCGCGACCGGTACGGGACGGGATTGGTACCGAGCTCATCCCTAATTCATACTAAGCCTCTCAAGCCTTGGAAGGGTCCTCACACAACTTGGCATTGAAACAATTGGATTTCTATCTAAACATAATTCCTCTAACATGGCTAGGCAAATAAAGTTCATGGGAAAGCATTTGTTTGACAAGTTATTATTTGCAATCGACAAAATTCTCAATGACCTCGGTAAACGAATCGTAGTGAACTTCAAATCACTTGGTATGGCCTTCACATTCCCATATCATTATGAGATTCACGGGAACTACAACCATCTAACAATAGTGTTTGGACCTTCTTTAACTTGCCTAGGGATTTTGGAAGCTTTCGAAGCTTGTAGCAGTATCTCAGATCAATATGGAAAAGGTCATCACATTGCTCAACTGATTCGCACACCTCAATCAGTCCTGTGCAGTTTCTAAGAATTAACCTCTCAAGCGCAGGGAGCAAGTAAAAACCACCAACACTATAAAGATGTTCACAAAAACTCAGATCAAGAATCTTCAATGATCCAAGCAATCGCTTGCCTTTTGAGCTAAATCCAATTAACCCCTGGAGTAGAGATAAGTTCAAATGCATGGTTAGTAAATTTTAGCTCAACATATTGTGAAGTAGATTCATAAAAGTCTCTTAATTACCTTTAGTTTGCTCAAAAAAAGTTGTGAACTAGTATATGACAAATCAAATGATTTGATTTTGCTATATGACATGTCAAGAACAACTAACTTCTCCATCGGTAATTCTGAAGGAATCAAATTGAAACGAAAACCATGCATACACAACCATCTTAATTCTTTTGAAACATTATTATAAGACCCATTAATTTTCACATAATTGAGTTGTAGAAGTCTTATTTTATCCATCTTGCTCGATGCATTTGGTTCCAACTGTAATGGTCCACTTAATTTCTCTTTGTCAAGCATTCTCATGTCAAGAGTATGGCCAACAAGATTTTTTGTGCCCTATGAAGAAGGAAATGCAACAAAATGAAGTTTTTTTTAAACAAATGTATGGACAAAACAAAATACTTAAAACATCCAAATTACCAACAAGCACACATGGCCTCTACCTGCTTTTGTTTCAACACTTTGAATAACTCCTTGTGACACCATAATCCACTACACTCCCAAGGTCTATAAGGTGATTCTTGGCGTACTAAATCTCTTCCCATCTCTTGAATCAACGAATGCATCTCCAATTTGTTATTCCATCCGATATTAAGAAGGCATTTGTCAATGAGATTGGTGATCCCATATCTTGCATTAAGATCACATGAATTCAATATTGTTTTTTAGTGACATCTCTATTTGTTCCCACAAAAAAACATGCAATATGCTTAAACAACTCCTTATCATTTTCAAATAGTAAAGAGTCAAAGCTCATCTTCCATGCCTTGTTTATATGTGAATGAGGTTCTCTCTTTAGCACTTTTATGCACTCTTCCCAATATGCTACATCATGATTTTGTAAAGAACTTCAATAGCCAATGGATGTCCATCGCAATACTTCACAAGCTTTTCAGAAACTTCTTCATAACCTTCTTTAGGATTTTGGCTATCAAATGCATGAATGCAAAGAAGTTTTATTGAATCATATTAATATAAGCCATTAAGTAAGACCTCTTTATGATAAGGATAAACTTGTGACTTGAATAATGCACACCCTTTTGTTAAAGATGCATCCTTGGATGTAATTATGACTTTACTTCCTGGATGCAAACCTTTGTTTCCAAGTAAGGCATCCAACTGCTTGAGACTACCAATATCATCAAGCACTATAAACACCCTTTTACGAGCTAGCACATTTCAGTCTTAGAGGTGTACCCGATGACATCATTAACTCGCAACTCAATTTTTTTTGAAATGTTTATGTTAAGTTGCTTTTGTAAGTGAAGCAATCCACTAGAGCGTTCATTAGCCTTTGCATTGATACCTTCAATAAAGCAGCTTTTATCAAATTTACTAAAGTGTAACCCATAAACATGTCTTGCCAAAGACGTCTTCCCGATCCCACTCATGCCTACAACCGTGAGAGTGTCAGCAGTATGAAAAGATCCATCTGTCAACCACGAACTAATGAATTCAATTTCATAGTCCATCCCAATGACTCAATGAGAGGAGGCAGGGTATTACTCAAGGGTACACGTAACCTACGATGGATGTCAGCAACAACTTCTTTAATAAAGTCAGTTTGTATCCTGTAAATTGAATTTATAGTGAGAAATAGACAACAACAACATCTACTGACATGATGATAATTCAAAGTTCCAAACCAAATGCATCATAAAATGCTAATTAAATGAAACTAGTTCTGCAAAATTTACCTGCCCTTCGCATCTTTTCCTTTAAAATCAGCAACTTGTGTGGGTGCCATCTTCCATGACTCCATTTTTTGAGCAAACTAATTTCTTTTCTCAGCATCTGTTTCTGCATCCATCTTCTGTTTATGTTCCTCCATTGCTTCCCCGAAGCTGTTCTGTTGCTTTCTGACATGGGTGGGCTCAACATGATAGGAGATGGGGATGACGATTTGTTTACGGTTCCTCTTTTGGTGAAGGATTAGTACCAATTCATCCAGACACCATGTTGAAGAGGCATAATTCTTGGACAAGACGATAATAGAAGCCCTAGATGATCTAATGATTATCGGTTTGCATAAAAAATAAAGCACTATTGTTGATTATTTATGTCATTAAACAACAACCATACCCAGTAAATCACGCCCTTAGCAAGGCTTAAGTAGGGTCTAAGGAGGGTGGGATGTAAACAACCTTACCTCTGTCTCTTAATCGTATTAAAACATGTTGGTGTTTATGATGTATGCAGTTCTGGAATAGATGATCTAGAGAAGAGACTAGCAGACCTAAGAGGTTAGAATTTATTGATCATATATACTCCATATGGTCAACTAGTCATGATTTTATACACACATATTTCTGCATTTTTGTACATGTTCCCATTTGATGTTACTCGCAAATCCATCATCATAACTTTCAACTTTGGTTTTAAGTGTTATTTGTTTTGCCCAAAATGGGCAAATTGTGTTGACAATAAGTATATTTGTTGAGAGGTAATGTTCATGAGTTCAACTTTATTGCAAAAATGGGTTGGGACATCATGCAATGGTTGTAAAATCTTTTTTTGGTCTGATTCGCCAGTTAATACAAAAATATGGTCTGAACTGCCAGCTATGGCTTTGAAAACAACAAACCAAACGTTAAGGTTTGTTGTGCCAGATCGATGGTTTAGGATATGCTTTTTAAATTAAATTCTTTTATTTTATTTTCTAAGAATGATGAGTTTGGTTTATGAATGCAGTGCATGTATATAACTGCATATTCTGTAAATGAAGTAGTAAATACGCAGTAGATGTATATAACTGCATATTCTGCATTTAAGAATTACTTTAAGAGGCTGATAGAAACCATATGAAAAAATTATGAAAAGATTAGTATGCATTTCCACTCATCTATAGAAAAAAGTGATAAACAGAACCAATAAGTTAAGCAATAAGAAATTTGTGTACAACGAGGGCCAAAAAGATATTGACGATAAAAAGCAATGAAGTTAAGCAACATCGCCTTGTTGAATCTGAATAACTATCAAAGAATTCATAGTTTTATACTTTTGACCGCAAAGTTAATCAGTTTCACAAAGATTAGGTTTCATATAGTATTCAAATGATGAAATGAATGTTTGATCTCCAAGTCGTTAAAAAATCATAAGCATAAGTAGGTTAGGATGCAACAATGGGATAATCACTTTGAAAACGCACATCCAAACACCCATGAATTTCATAAAAAAAGTCACTAGTATAGATATTGTTGTCATATATGCAAGGTATGTGTGACCTCGACAATGAACTACATATTAAACTTCCGATCAACTGGGATTTAGTTTATAATGTGTTTAATACTTGACTATTTTGCTTGGCAACCTGCAATTAACACATTGAGGGAGTGGAATCAACCATGATTGGTTATCCTAAACTTATGGGTGTACTAGTGTATTTGAGTTTTAATATTTATTTACTAATCGGAGTATATGTTTTTTCTTGTAGATACAAAGGTTAAACACAATTATAGAGGAGTTGGTGAAAGAAACAGAAAGTGAAAAAACTGATTTCTTTTCTCAGCATATGTTTCTGCATCCATCATCTGTTTATGTTCCGCCATTGCTTCCCCGAAGCTGTTCTGTTAATATTTGTTTATCTATACCTATTAAAACTTTGTGTTTAGATTTTTTCATTTGTTCATGTTCTTCGTCCCCACTCACTTGGGAATTAAAATATTTTATGTCAAAAAATCAATTTGAAGGTTTAATATATTATTGTTCAAATTCAACAAAAATTTAAGAGGCAAATTTGAAATAGAAAATAAAATAAACAACAATGTTGTTTGTTTTATGTTCTTATAGAAATAAATAAATATATTGTTGGATCGGGTTGTTTAATCTAAACAACACTTCACAAGTATTTCTCTCTTACAATCTTACAGATGCGGAATGTCTGTTAGAAGGTTATCTCAAACACTCAATGGTAAGTTAATAATCTTTGAATGACAGTAAGAACACAAGAACAAATTCAAGCTCAAAGATATATTTCTCTCAAAGTATGTAAGTTATGAGCAGACAAGCAAGCACCTAAATAGGTTTACAATGAGAGGTTATATAGCCAATGCTACAACCGTATACTTGTAGGAATACAAGTTGGGTATACTAGACAATACATAAAGTAAAGCTTATTCTAGTATATGGAGTGTCTTAACAGGCTAAGATACTTACTTACAATCACTACAAATATAGACATTAACTTTACAAAGACTAGCTAAATACAAAAGGCATTTAATGTTGTTGATCTTCAAGGCTGCAGATAATCTTTTACATTTAAGGTGGCTGTGGAGAAGTAAGGTGTTGTATCTGACTCTCAGTATGTTTATCCTTGTTGTTCTCAGACCAGCATGTCTGTTGTCAGCACCTTTTGTACTATAAAAGTACTCAGCTACAGTCTTTGTCAGAGTATAAACCTCGGAAGTCTTTGTCTTTATCTTTGGGTGCAGAAGAGAATCTTCGGAAGCCTTTAGTTCTTCAGAAGCTTTATATCTTCAGAAGCTTTGAAGCTTTAACTCTAAGTGGCCTTCCGAAGTGTTTGTCTTGTACAGCCTTCAGCAGGAGTGAGTTACCCTTCGGAAGCAATGTTGCTTCCAAGGAGGAACTCCTTCCTTCCGAAGGCTGTTTGTCTGTGTAGTCTCTTATACTTAGACAAAATTGAAGTTTGGTGAGCATCAGCCTTTATTAGTCTTTACAGTCTCCCCCTAGGCTGATGCTACCAAAACTTCCTATGGGATTCTCTTTACTATCTTTTCTCCCCTCAGGACCTGAGCCCTTGACTTTACCCATTTGATGGCGACTCTCCCATCTGATCCATTGTCTGGATTTTCAAGAGGTAGTCTTTCCAGGTCAAAGATAAAGGGCTCAGCCAGCATCATCAGTTGTGTCAAATCCAAAACCTTTATTCGTCCATTGAACTGAGTAAGGGTAAACACCTTGTGAAGTGCATTGAAGCTCCACTTCACTATAGGGATGTAAGTAAGATGATGCTTGAGTCCGTAGAGGTCTCTTGGATGATCTTTAGGCATTGATGCAGCTGGTGTGTTTTTTGCTCCTTATGGATCCGACTCTGGCTCAGAGTTAGAGGAGATGGGAGTAGTTCTCTTTTTCCTTCTAGCTATGCTCTTTCTTCTTCGGAATCTTGGTTTATCATGAGCAATAGCTTGACTCCTATGATCTCTGGCCTGCTGATCTTCCACATTTGAGCCCACTGCTACATCTGTTGTTGTATTGGGCTGTGGACCAGCATCCTCAGTTGTTGAGGGCTCTTTTCTCCTCTCATCAGCCTTTGATTGTCTCTCAGGATCCAAGTCTGTTGATTGTTGCTTCCTTGCAGTCTTTTTACCCTTCTTGATCTTGATCACTGAAGAGATTGGCATGTTAACCATAGAAGGACTTGATGGAGGAGATGCTTGTTCTTCTTTAGGGTTTTGGGGAAACATATTGGGGAACATGGCTTTAGTAACTTCCCCACACATGACTTCTTCCCCCTCTCTGATTCCTGCACCAGAGAGGGGTATTTCTATTCTTACTCTTCCCCCTAAACCCAAGCCTAAGTTTAGGCTTTCCCTTTGAGCATGTATTTACTCAATAGAAAGTAACTCACCTCTGGCTATCTTAGCCTTGATATCTCTGACATGCATGTCCATGGTTGAGTTCTTCATAGGGCCTAGCTCCCGAGCATGGAAGCCATACTCAAGGAGGAAAGCCTTCAACTTGTCTCTGTAGGCCTTATCCTTCCGTGTCTTTGTCAGCTTCACCATGGCTTTGGATGCAGCAGCTGCCTGTTTCTGCTGCTGCACCTTGTCCAGCTCGGCAGCCATCTCAGGCACCGACCAGAGCAAAACTTCATCTATGTCATATCCCTTCTCCTGGAGAAGAGCAGAGAGTCTGATAAGCTCATCATCCAGGGAAGTGTCTTGTCGGCCCTTCTTCTTCTTGGGTCTCCTCTCCTCTAACTTTGCTTCCTCCTCTGGGGTTAGTTTTCTTTTTTCCTTTGTCCATTGCTTTTGCCCCAGAGGAGATGGATCCTATAGCCTCACCAGCTGGTTCTGTAGCTTCACCAGCTGGTTCATTGGCAAGTAGCTCCTCCGTGGAGGAATCCTCAATAATGACTGGACCTTCGGAAGTAGCTGCAGCTTTGGAGTTAACCTTAGCATTCACTGCCCCCTCCGGTTGACTAACCACCTTGCTTGATTCCTTATCAGTATCCACAGAGTGCTCAGGAATGGAGGAGAGGTCTTCAGCAGCCTTTGTCCCAGAAGGGGACACAGGTTCCATGGAGATTGGTTGTTCTTCTTGAGTAGTATTATCCATGGCAGCCCGGGCTGTAGTCTCAGGAGGAGACTTAGTCCCAGAGGGGGACTGTTGAGTCCCAGCAGGGGACTGAGGCTCCATAGAGACATTTGTTGTTGTAAACTCTTGTCCTGTCTCTTTGGCAGCCTTTGTTGCCTCAGAAGAATAGGAAGAGGAAGTAGTGGAATCATGAAAGTAAGTGCCCAAGAAGTCATCCCATTCATTAGTCAAGGTGACTATGGATGGGTTGACATCCCGTGCAACTTCCTCTTCTCTTACTTCTGGTCCTGACCCTGTAGATGGTACATTCTCCCCCTTTTTGGTAGCATCAGGGGAGATAAAGGTAGTTATAGCAGGATCAGGATTGAAGGGTTGAAGGATTACTGGGGGGCGGCTCCTGAGGTCCAAAATTGTGGCTTCTTTGGCTTGTACCTCCAGCCGTAGGGTAGCAACCTCAGCTTCCATGTGAGCTACCCTGGCTTGGAGGGTTGTTATTGTGTCCGTCAATTTTTGTGTGTTGGTGCCCTCATCCACATGAGTGGAGTCATTGGGCGATGGAGTCCTGAGCCTGGCTCCTGCACCTCTACCACCAGATGTGGTTTCTTGGCACCCTGGGTTTACCCTCATTGAGAAGGGCTTCAAAGAAGTCCTCCCCATTGTGGGTTGCCGTAGATGAGGTCCTATTGCCTGTACCACTATCCTGAAGAACCTGAGAAGGTTCAGCAGTAGTGGCAGCCTCATCTGCATTGACCCCTTCTGAACTCCTAGGGTCAACCTCTGAAGTGGTAGGCTCTGGGTCAGGAAACCTGGCTTGTAGCTGTGTCACCACTCTCATAAATGTTTGGGTAGTGGGAGAGAGTGGTTCCTCCACAGCAACAACAGAGGTTCCTTGAGCTTAGGTAATGGTATGGGTGGGGGGCATTTCTAGGTGATAAGAGCCTGGAGACCTGGGAGACAGTCTCTGATCTAATGGACTTGCTTCATCAGAAGCAGACTCAATAATGGGGGTATCCCTTTGGATATGCTCAGGTATGTGTTGTGACATACTCTGAGGGCTATCAGGTTGGTTAAGGGTAGCCACAGGTTCCAGAGGAAGAAACTGTGGAGTAACAACATGTGTGGCTTTCACCTTAGGTGGAACTGTGCCCTTGACAGTTCTTTTCACCTTTTTTCTTGATAGCTGTTCAGGGGTTCAGCGACGTTTGTAAGTGATTTTTATGGGATGGGGAACTGAAATGGAAGGTGTGGGTTCAGCATCTGTGGGTGCAACACTGTCACCTTCTGGAGTTGGTAATTCCATGGAAGGAAGAAGAGGAGTAAAGTTTCCAAAGAACTGGTTACTCTTCCTCTTTAACTGCACAAAAACCTTGGAAGTTACCAAGGGGATTTTATATGTATTCCCAGTTAGTGAGAGGACAGAACCCAACTCACCATAAAATATATGCTGCAAAAACTTGGGATGCATACAAAATTTCTTTGGTGACGAAATATTGTCAACCAAATTATTAAAAATAAAAGCAGAAAAATTAAAAAGTTGGTTTGAGACCAAGCCATGAATAGCCGAGAAACTTGATCCCAACCACCTGTCTTATTAGAAAGACAATGCAGAAACAAATGTATGAGATACTTAGAATTATAGGACACTCTACCCTTAAGTTGAAGGAAGAGGACCTTCGTATCCCATTGACCTGAAGGTCAATGCTACCTCATCCTTAGTGAATGAGACCCTTCCCCCGACATCACAAAGTTGAAGATGCCGGCAGATGGTCTTCACTATGACAGATTGGGATGAGCATCAATGGTGGCATTAAGAATCCGACCATTGGGAGAAGAAGAAACTGAACAAGAAGCCCAAAATTGTTGGTGATGAGATTCATACACCATGGGCTGAACCGTAAGGGCAAATGAATACTTGCTCCTTTGAAGAAAGGAGATGATTGGTGCGAAGTCAGCATCATGTTCTGCTGATAACTCCACAGAAAGATTGTGAGAGGGTCTCAAGGCAAGAAATTCCATAGTGATCGACGGTTTTTAGGTTTAATTTGGGAGAGACAAGGAAAAAGCAATTCGAAATGAAACGGTGAGAGAAGGTAAATGAGCGGGAGACCTTTTATACCTTTGGATGTCAGCATTTAATATATAAACACATTAAATTTTGAGATCCGGATGTCAGAAAAAGTACTTCCGGAGACAGCTCATTTATTATTCAAAATTGGCTAAGGACATATTTGCTTCCGAGAGAATTAGTCATCGGAAGTAGTTCATGAGACCAAAGATGTTCTTCGGAAAATACTTACTTCTGAAGCATATAAATATATCATCAGAAGTGTATCTTCTGAAGGTTTAGATATATTCATCAGAAGAAATGTTCTTCAGAAGACATCTTCTTCTGAAAAGTAAGTTCAGAAGATTGAGCTTCCGAAGGAATAATGTATCGGAAGGATAATACTTCAGGAGGGAATTTATCTTCTGAAGTCACACCGACATTAGGAGTGAAGAATGCTTCCGAAGACTTAAACTATCTTCTGAGGAGTAATTACTCATCAGAAGATAATTTAAGTTTATCTTCCGAAGAATTATTCATTCCTTTATTCATTTACTCAAAGTTAATCATGCCAATGGCTGTTATCAAGTACCTGAATCTTCCTTCATCAAATGATTTGGTGAAGAGATCAGCCAGATTGTGTTATATATCGACTTTGACTAGATGAATCAACTTCTTTTCTGCACAATCTCTGATGAAATGATATCTGATATCAATGTGCTTGGTCTTGGAATGCTTGACATGATTATTGGTGATGGAGATTGCACTGGAATTGTCTATCTGTATAGGAGTGTTGAACAACTCTACTCCATAATCCTTCATCTGATTTTGAATCCAAATGACTTGTGCATAGCAGCTAGAAGCAGTTATGTATTCTACCTCTGCAGTAGAGGTAGAAACACATGACTATTTCTTGCATTGCCAAGACACAATTCTGGATCCAAGAAATTGACATCCTCCTTATGTGGATTTCTTGCTAATGTTGCAGCCTCCATAATCACTGTCAGTATAAGCCATGAACTGAAAATCTTCATTTCTAGGATACCACAATCCTAGACCAGGTGCTCCTTTGAGGTATCTAAAAATTTTCTTCACAGCAAGCATCTGTGAAACCTTGGGATTGGCCTGAAATCTTGCACACAAGCAATTTGCAAACATTATATCAGGCCTGCTTGCTGTGAGATACATTAAGGAACCAATCATTGCTCTGTATTGGTGTTGATCAACATCCTCCCCCTCAAGGTCAGGGCTAAGAGATGTTGTCTTGGACATTGGAGTACCTAGAGCTTTGCAATCAGTCAGCTTGAATCTTTCAAGAATGTCTTTGACATACTTTGATTGACTAATAAAAATTCCTGTAGGAGTTTGTTTCACCTGAAGTCCAAGAAAGAAAGTGAGTTCTCCCATTGAACTCATTTCAAACTTTGACTTCATCAATGATTCAAAGTCCTTGCAGAGATATTCATCAATGGAACCAAAGATAATGTCATCAACGTAGATCTGTACTAGCATGATATGTTGATTTGACTTCTTGAAGAAGAGGGTTATGTCTATTGTTCCTCTCTTGAAATTGTTAGTCAACAGAAAAGAAGATAAGGTTTCATACCACTTTCTGGGAGCTTGATGCAGCCCATAAAGAGCTTTATGAAGCTTACATACATGGTCAGGAAACTTTGGATCTTCAAAACTAGGAGGCTGACACACATACACCTTCTCATCGATTCTTCCATAAAGAAAGGCACTCTTCACATCCATTTTTAACACTTTGAAGTTCTTTGCAGCTGCAAAGGCTAAAAATATTCTGATTGCTTCAATTCTTGCAATTGGAGCAAAAACTTCATCATAATCAATGCCTTCTTCCTATGTATACCCCTAAACAACCAACCTTGCCTTGTTCTTGATGACCACTCCCTTGTCATCCTTCTTGTTTCTGAACACCCATTTTGTTCCAATTGGATACTTACCCTTAGGTAAAGGGCAAATCTTTTAAACACCTTGCCTTTCAAATTGAAGAAGCTCCTCCTGCATGGCCTCTACCCAACTGTTGTCTTTCAATGATTCAGCAACTTTCTTTGGTTCTACTTGGGATAGAAAGCAAGAAAACAAACATATGTTTGCTTCATGCATAGATCTTCTTGTTCTTACTCCTTCTTCAACATTACCAATAATGTTCTCAACTGGATGGGTGTTATGGATTCGAGTTCTAGGAATCACATCCAGCTGAGAAGCTAGATCCAGATTTCTTGACTGAAGGTTAGGAAGTACCACCTCAAGCTGGATTTCTGGCATATCTTGTGGTCTTTGAGATTGAACTGTTGTGGGATCACTCCCACCGGGAGAAGAAGTTTGCAGAGTGTTTGGTACAGCTGAAGGACTCATATCTTCTTCTTGACTCATTGGAACTGAAGTAGAGTCACTTAGAGGGACAACATGAGATGTGTTCACTGACTCAGACTGAGAGACATCATTATGTGCTGAAGTGGATTCTGCCAAGATTTGTCTTGAAGTGATTGGCAGTTCAACACGAAAGTTTTCTTCTCTTGTGGACTCGGAGGAGTCTGTGGTAGTTGACTGTGACTCTGGAACATACTCTTTCACAAGATTAAATGCAGATGTAAAGCTATCAAGATCAAATAGCCAATCAGGACCAGTTCCAAGCTTATTGATAGTATGTTCATTGAACTGAACATTTGCAGACTCTTCAATAATTCTAGAAGCTTTGATGTATACTCTATATGCTTTTGCATGTGAAGAGTACCCAACAAAGTAGCCCTCTGCTGATTTTTCAGCAAACTTGGCTAAGTGATCTTTGGTATTCAAGATGGTTCATTGACATCCAAATGGTTTGAGAAATCCAATAAATGGCTTTCTCTTGTGCCAAATTTCATAAGGAGTCATACCATGTGTCTTAACCACCAATACTCTATTTTGGACATAACATGCAGTATTGACTGCTTCTGCCCAAAAAGTTATTGGAAGTTTGGCATCAGACAACATGGTTTTAGCAGCCTCAATTAGTGTCCTATTCCTTCTCTCAGCAACACTATTTTGTTGTGGAGTCCTAGGAGCACTAAATTGTCTTGTGATACCTTTAGATTCACAAAAAGAATTTAAAACATGATTCTTGAATTCTGTTCCTTGATCTGATCTTATTATTTTTACATGGTGATCACTTTCATTCTCCACCCTAAGTATGAATGACTTTAGGGTCTCAGCAGTTTCATCTTTGGTACTTAAGAAAAATACCCAGGTGAACCGAGAGAAATCATCAGTGACTACCAGGCAATATGATTTTCTACCAAGACTTTTAACACTTGTGGGGCCAAACAAGTCCATATGAAGCAGATGCAGGACTGTTGTGATAGAATTTATCTCTTTGGCATGGTGAGATGATTTGTGCTGCTTACCTTTTAAGCAAACAACACATTTATCAACACAGATGAATTCCTTTGTTGGTAAACCAGTTACTAAGTTATTTTTGACAAGTTTATTCATATTTTTAAGGTTTACATGACAAAGTCTCTTATGCCAAAGAGATGATTCATCAAGTGAAGCTTTTGAGACAAAGCAACTTATATTACTAAGAGGTGCAGTTGTGCTCATGTCTAGCATGTACATGTTGTTTCTTCTTGGAGCCTTGAGCATGATTTGATCATTTGGAACTACAAATCCTGGCTTTAGAAAAATGCATTCATGCTCAGTAAACAACATGTTGTGCTTCTGATCACACACTTGTGATACAGTGTGTAAATTGTAATTTAGTTCCTTTACAAAATGCATATTCTCAAAGCTTACCTTACCATTAGTTATTGTGCCCCTACCTGTGATATAACCTCCCACAAGATCACTTCCAAATGCAACAGACCCTCCAAAGAATGGTTCATATTTGTGCAGGTGAGTCTTGTTGCCTGTCATGTGCCTGGAACAGCCACTGTCAACTATCCACAAGTTGCTCTTTGATTCCTACTGTCCCTGCACATGACTAGGAGTGAATTAGTTTCTGATTGGAACCCAAGTCCATGTGGTCTTGGGTTTTCCATTAGCATCATTGTAAGTAAATTTCTTTGACATCATCTTAGGTGGGACAGATGATGTGCTTGTTGTTGGTGGGACTGGTGGTTGAACTGATGGTTCAGCTATTTCCTTTTTTTTTCCATATCTGTTTGACTTTTGAGGTTGTCGGAAGAGTTTGATTCTTTTGATAGTCATCGGAAGCACCTTTTGTCTTCCCTTCCAATGACTTGGTTTTTGCTGACGAGTTGGGCTTTACTTCCGAAGTTCTTCTTCTTCCAAAGGGAAAAGATTTCTTTGGTTTGTAGGAAGCCTTCTTTTCATGTGCTTCCGATGTTCTTTTTCCTTTGGAAGCCTTTCTTTCCTGATCTTCCGAAATATTCTTTTCGGAATCCTTCTTATTTTGATTATCAGAAGTGCTTGCTTCCAATACTTTCTTTCCGAAACCCTTCTTGGCTTGTTTCTTCCGACTATCAGAAGTACTTGCTTCCGATACTTTCTTTCTTGAGTTTCTTCCTGGTTCTTCCGAAGAAACATATGACTTGCTCCAACTCTCATTTCTTCCTCTTCCTTGTTTCTCAGAAAACATTCAGCATCTTGGATTATAGAAGCAATCAGCAGCAAAGTGATTTTTATCACCACACATCAAACATACAGTCTGATTGTTTAGGAATTGTTGATGCTGATTTTTGTTGAAGGAAGTTGAGCTTTGATTCACAGCAGATGATGGTTTGGATGTTCCAGCAGACTTTTTGGCCGGAAGATCTACCTGTTTCCCTGAAAAACTGGCCTTTCTCTCCTTTGATCTACCCCTTTTGAATTTTTCAGATGGACAAGTAACATAGTCATCTCAGGAGGTACTCCCAGTTTGAATGTTCTTAGCTTTGACAAAAATTGATGAATGTTTCTTAGTTTTCTTAGTTCTTTTGTTATTTTTCAAAGCTGATTTTTCTGTTTCTGGTTTAATGGGAGTATCATCCTCATCTGAGCATGTTGAGTTACTTGAGTTTAGATCACAAGGTCAACTACTGGTTTACACCTAATCTCCACTATGGGAGTGTAGGCAGATGGAGGCTCCATTTTGTTATAACCCAATCCAGCCCCCTTCTTATTCACCAGTTCAGTTGTGCTGCTCATTTTGAAAAGTTTTTCATACTTTTCACCTTGGCTTAAAATTTTGTCTCTATAAGACTCAGCCAATACAAGTTCAGTCTTGGCAGTGGTTAGTCTTTCTAAAAGATTGTTAATTTGACACTGTTTGTTAGTGTCTTCATGTTTTAAGCTAAAAATGGTCTTTTCCATTTCTTCAATCTTTTCTTTGTAATTTCTTTCACATTCAAAAAAAATTGCCTTGACTACTTGTAATGACTCAAGTTCATTACAGAGTTGAGAATTTATTCTTTTAAAAACATTTAACTTCTCTAAACATTCAGGTGTGCACATATCATCAGTTACCATGAATGAAAAATTTGAATCATTTGCCATCATAGCACTATTGGAGATAGAAGGATCTTCAGCTTGGAAGCTCCAATCTGCAAACTCTTGCTCGGCAATGTTTGCACCATTTGATGAGCTTGATGGTCTTTGAGGTGGTTGCCTAGAAGTTGATGGCCGAGTGCCTGTGGACTTGTATTCTCTAGAAAAGTGTCCTAACTGTTGGCAGTTGAAACATTTGAGCTTGGACTTATCAAGACCAAACCCAGTCTTCATATTGTGCCTTTTGAACTGCCTGCCAGTTCTTTGGTAGAACTTCTTTGCTCTATATGAGATCATGGCCATCTGGTAGTTGATGTCCATCTCCTCAAGATCATCTGCAGGAATGCCATCTAAGTCTTCCTGGCACAAGTGAAAGTAATTGGTTTCCTCAGCCATGAATGCTCCTTGCCCAGATGTTAAAAGTGGAGTTGGTTTGGAAAAAGGGTTTGTGTGTGTGGTTGATGGAGTTGGTGTTGGTGTTTCAGGAAAGCTAACAATGGGTGTGGAGGTAGGGTGGTAAATGGGTTGATAACTCTGGTAAGAAGGGTTGTTGATGGGTGCATATAGTGCTGCTGAACCTGAAGTTACATGGGTGGGTTTAGGTTCCTGGGCATCTATTTCCATCTGATAAGCACTGAGTATACCAAACATTTCACTTAGCTTTAGAGTCAGATTTTCTGTCCTCCAGATGGCCACAAAGTATATGTTCCAAGCATGAGGAAGTGATCTAAGAAACTTTCTGATCACATCCTGGTTCTCCATTTTGACACCAGCAGCTACTAACTCATCTACAAGCTGAACATACCTAAGATATTGAGAAGTCATCTTCTCATTGTTTTGTTGACAGAAGTTCTCAAACTTCTGTTTCAGCATGTCCTTCTTATTTTCTTTGACATCTTCAGATCCTTCATACATCTGCTGTAGAGAGTTCCACAGCTCTTGAGCAGATTTGCATTTCTTGAATGCATGTATGATTGAGTTAGGGATGGCCATCTGGATGAGCCACAAAGCCTTCGAGTCCACTTCCATTCTATTGTAGTCTTCATCAGAATAAAGAGATGGATCCTTTGGCACAGGAGCTCCACCAGCACCAGCAGCAGAAACAGTAGGGATGAAAGGCCCTTCAAGAACTGACTTCCAGAGTTTGAAGTCTTGGTTCCTGATGAATCCCTCCATCCTAACTTTCCAAGTGTCATAGTCTTCTGGAGTGAACATTGGTGGCTTCTTGAGAGTACCATTTTCTGTATCATGTTTGTTAAGTGCAGCCATTTGAACAAACAAACAGAATATGAGTTTTGAAGTAGTGAGATTTTAGAGGAAATAGAACTGGCAACTTAAGGATGATTAATCACTTAAGTTCAAGAGCCAAATCTCTGATACCACTTGTTGGATCGGGTTGTTTAATCTAAACAACACTTCACAAGTATTTCTCTCTTACAATCTAACAGATGCGGAATGTCTGTTAGAAGGTTATCTCAAACACTCAATGGTAAGTTAATAATCTTTGAATGACAGTAAGAACACAAGAACAAATTCAAGCTCAAAGATATATTTCTCTCAAAGTATGTAAGTTACAAGCAGACAAGCAAGCACCTAAATAGGTTTACAATGAGAGGTTATATAGCCAAGGCTACAACCGTATACTCGTAGGAATACAAGTTGAGTATACTAGACAATACATAAAGTAAAGCTTATTCTATAGTATATGGAGTGTCTTAACAGGCTAAGACACTTACTTACAATCACTACAAATATATACATTGACTTTACAAAGACTAGCTAAATACAAAAGGCATTTAATGTTGTTGATCTTCAAGGCTGCAGATAATCTTTTACATTTAACGCAGCTGCGGAGAAGTAAGGTGTTGTATTGGACTCTCGGTATGTTTATCCATGTTGTTCTCAGACCAGCATGTATGTTGTCAGCACCTTTTATACTATAAAAGTACTCAGCTACAGTCTTTGTCAGAGTATAAACCTCGGAAGTCTTTGTCTTTATATTTGGGTGCAGAAGAGAATCTTCGGAAGCCTTTAGTTCTTCGGAAGCCTTTAGTTCTTCAGAAGCTTGGAAGCTTTAACTCTAAGTGTTGGCGTTCCGAAGTGTTTGTCTTGTACAGCCTTCGGCAGGAGTGAGTTACTATTCGGAAGCAATGTTGCTTCCAAGGAGGAACTCCTTCCTTCCGAAGGCTGTTTGTCTGTGTAGTCTCTTATACTTAGACAAAATTGAAGTTTGGTGAGCATCAGCCTTTATTAGTCTTTACAGAAATATATATATATATATATATATATAGACGGGGGGGAAGGTTCATGAGAAAATTCCTTATTTTGGAGAAAACCAAGAAAACTTATACTAACCCATAAAATTTTTGAACTTTTTTTTCATAATATTTTATTATAAGGTTAGAAATATAAAAATAAAAAATAAATTTTTGAAAAAAAATAATTCTAAATCACGAAGTTACGTATATGTAACCTAAAAAGTTCGTATGTAACTTTTAAAGTTACATATATATAATCAGTAATGTAACATACAAGTTACATATATGTAGTAACCTAAAATACATATTTTTTTTATTTTTTTCTTTTACATTTTTTATTTTATAATAAAAGGAAATAAAATAGAAAAAATGAAAAACAAAATCAATTTGTGTAAGAACCATTAAGGCTGATGCGCACCAAAACATATGAGGATCAAGTCTTAGACTTTCGGAAGACATACAACCACTCAAAGATAAGAATTAACCTTCGGAAGAACCATTGCTTCCGAAGGATAATTCTCTTCCACTGAAAGCTTCCGGATCCCTCTTGAGTATTTAGAGGTTCAAATCGATCGGTGCTTCTGATCGATTATTAGTGCTTCCGATCATCAGTGGTTCCCAAGACAAAGACTTCTGAAGACTTTCTCCCTGACAAAGATTCTCGATACTTATGGAAATAATCAGAGCTGGTTTCTCAAACTCAGACCAACAGAGAAGACATTACGATGTTAGTCAGCAACAAAGAAGATTTGTCAGGACTACAAAGATAGTCAGCAGTTAATGCGTTTTGTTGTCTAGGTATTTATTGTAAAAGTTAATGGAGTCTCTTGTATTAATTGTAATTAATATGGCTTGGCCTGTTAAGACCATAACAGATACTAGATTTAGCATACGTTTGGCGTGTCAAGACCATAATTAATACGTTTGTATTAATTGTAGTTAATGGAGTCTCTTGTATTAAATGTAAGAAAATTACATTTACTTACATTTGTAAATAATTTCTAAACGGTGATGAATTAGCAAAAACACAAAAAAGAAACCCCCTATTTATGTATAATAAAAACCATGAAAAAAAAACAAAGATTCGGGCAAAAAATGTCGGGTTAACACAGGTTAACGATATAAGGGAGGGTTAACAATGGAACCATCCCCTATATATATATATATATATATATATATATATATATATATGTATATATATATATGGGCAGGTTATTGTACAAAGGATATTAACGTGAGAAGAGTAGAAAGCCACCAGAATGTAATCTGGGTAAGGGGTATAATGGTCCGTGTAAAATCACGGACCGCGTTATTTAAAATCACGGACCATCGTTTAACAGGCATAATCAAGGACCAACTGAATAATCACAGATTACTAATCACCGATCATATGTAACAAATCATAGACCACGTATAAAAATCAAAATAATTAAGGGCAAACTGAATAATCACGGACCAATTATTACGTAACTAATGTAAAAATCACGGACCAACAGATAAGACCAATAATCACGGACCACATAAAAAAACGAAAGAAAACCGTAGCAATATTATACTCAAATTAAAGATAATAAAATTCTCTATTTTATGGTGTAATGTTTTTAAAAAAATATTAACCATTTAAAACTTATTCAATCTATAAAAAAAATGGTAGATCTTGATTTATCCACAAAAAAGTCAACATATATAGGCTATTACTTTTTTGCCCTTTAAACTTTAATTCACACAAGTTTTAAATGAAAAGTGGGGACCACCATATATTAACCATTGATTAATTTGATCAAGGGATAGAAATACTTCCTATCATTCTCACGTTAAACCCCCTTTGTATTGGATCCGTATATGTATATGTATATATATATATATATTTGGTTTTTAATTTCCAGTAACAAATCAAGTGGATTTGGATTGTGATTATTGAGCAAGTAAATAAAAAATCAAACCAAAAGAATTGTAATTAAGGTCTATGATTAAAATCAAGTCTTTGAAACCGTACTCATACGTACGATTCATATAACAAGTGCAAGATTGAATCTTTATGATTCATAATAAGATAGAAACAACCCGAGTGGTTTTTAGCAGGTGTTGAACTTTTGGTCCTTTTCGCAAGTTAAACCGAACCCTTTGAGGTTCATAGCAAGTTAAATAAGCAGTTTGGTTTATTGCACATTGAACTCTTTTGTTCAAAAATTAGCAAGTTGAACAATTATTTGTTCAAAATTTATCAAGAGCAAGTAGAATCCTTGTGATTCAACTTTTGCAAGAAAAAGACTTTTTGGTCATAGCAAGTTAGTGCATAAAAACCTGATCAGGAAGTTGGTAAAGAGCACATAAATCTAGTTAGCAAGTAGGCCAGAAGCAAATACAACAAATCAATCGTTAAAGTCCAACTAGCAAGTTGGTTGGATATATTTTTTGATCAAATTTCGCAATAGCAAGAATTTGATCAGCATGTAGGTCAAAGTCCGATTAGCAAGTTGGTCTCAAATAGAAAATTGGTTAGCTAGTTGGCTAGAAACAAGTTTTTTTTTTTTTTTTTTTTTTGTAATATCTATTTAGCAAGTTGGTTGGATATTTTGATCAAATCTGCAACAAGCAAGGTTAGCGTTGACATTTCGATATATTATGCAACAAGCAAGGTTAAGCTATCCAGACGTTCGGGTTGAGCTGTGGATCGTTTCTACACGTCCAGATCGTTGTATTTCATTCAAAAATCCGTTTGAAGGGTAACGATTCGTTTTATCTCATTTATTTTGATAATATGCGGATTAAATATAGTTTTGAGTATTATATAATGATCTGGGATGATTAGAAACGAATAATTAGACGTTTTAACGGTGAGATTTTGATTTGGATCCGTTATGATGTCCGGTTGTCGAGAAACTCATATTGTTGAGTATGATAACTAGTGATATGATTAAATCATGTTTATGGTGGTTTTAGATCATCCTTTGGAAGGGTAAACCCCAAATTCCAAGGTTGATTAAATGTTGAAATATGAGGTTGTGATAATTTAAATATGATTTACATGTGTAGCTTAATTTCTACACATGGGTTGTTGATAAAAGCCTCAACGAGGTTTTGACGGAAAATAAAGAATGAAACAGGTCGAATGAATTAGATTACATAAATAACACAAGTTGTGTGTTCATGTTGTTAAATTCTGTTATATGGGAATTTATAATAGGAAGAGGAGGTGAATCTAGTTCTAGAAGGCCTGGAAAAGAGTTGGAGATTGTTGACAACTCTTCAAATTAAGGTAAGTTACCTATGTGATTGAACTTGTAGTTAAGGACCGGGTGAGTCCATACTACAAGTGATTGTGTTATACGTGATTGTGGTTATTGTTGTTGTATGATTCACAAGGTGTGTGAACATGTGGTGATCTACGAATGCGTAGATGTTGAATTGGTAATGTGCATTTTAGATTCACAAGGTGTGTGAACGTATAACTTGCAATTCCAATGTAAAAGATTCACAAGGTGTGTGAACATGTGGTGATCTACGAATGTGTAGATGTTGAATTGGTAATGTGCATGTTTAGATTCACAAGGTGTGTGAACGTATAACTTGCAATTCCAATGTAAAAGATTCACAAGGTGTGTGAACATGTGGTGATCTATGAATGCGTAGATGTTGAATTGGTAATGTGCATGTTTAGATTCACAAGGTGTGTGAACGTATAATTTGCAATTCCAATGTAAAAGATTCACAAGGTGTGTGAACATATGGTGATCTACAAATGCGTGTTGAATTGGTAATGTGCATGTTTTGATTCACAAGGTGTGTGAACGTATAACTTGCAATTCCAATGTAAAAGATTCACAAGGTGTGTGAACATGTGGTGATCTACAAATGCGTTGATGTGGAATTGGTAATGGGCATGTTTTGATTCACAAGGTGTGTGAACGTATAACTTGCAATTCCAATGTAAAAGATTCACAAGGTGTGTGAACAAATGGTGGATTGAAAATGTGCATGTTTTGGTGTAGACATTTGAGATTCAAGTGTCAAATTGTAGATTTTGAATTTTGTAAAATATGATGCACAATTGGTGTTTTGTGTGTTTATATATGTGTTGTATTAAGTTATAACAATTGTGCATGAAGGAGGAAGGTATTGAGGTTTTGGTTGAAAACGAACCGTTAGTAAATCGTTTTGTATGTGGTTAAATGTTGTCATTAACATTTATTTTAAACCTCATTAGTGTATCCATATGGTGTTATGGAATACACGTGGTGAATGATGAGGTAATCTTACTTAGTTCTAACGAACAAATTGTGAATTTAAATGTGGTGTTACAGGTACAAAAGAGTAGGGTGAGCGGTGATGGTGATCGGGAATCGAACATGGAGGCTCGTATGGTGGATTAATCTTTAAATAAGCGATCTTGTGTGAAGCTTTTGCGTAATAAATGTTTGGTGAAGTTTGTAAACATACTTAAACTTGTTTTAACAGATGTTGGGAATAGTATGTTTAAAGGTTTGTTAAACACAAAAGTTTTCTTTTTACTGGGACCTAAACGTAAATTAATAAACGTGGTGTCAAATGTCCGGATGGGACTGAAGGTGACTGGGGTGTCACAGGTTGGTATCAGAGCCAATGGTTTGAGGGATTTGAGTGCGTCATGAACACTTAAACTCAAACCATTGAGCTCTGGGTAGATGGGAAGAGCCGTTCGATTCGAAATCCCATCACAAAGCCGAACTCACCAGGTATGATGTATTTGTAAAATTGTTATATGATATGGAAATTGTTTTGTTATAAACCAATATTCCTAACTAGTGTGAAACTATGAACGTAAGGACACGGGTATATGGTACAGATCTTGCTATGCCTGGCCAGCCTAGTAACATATACACGATATGAACGTATCCTTAGGAACATTATTTCACATCGGTATATGGAAGTATTGGTAGGGTGTGAAGACGGGGTGTATGTGATTGGTTAAAATCACAGATGTATTGGTATTAGTTAAATAATTGAGTAATTCACAAGAGTGTGAGTATTCAATAAAGACACATGAATATGTAATGTATAAGTCTGTAAGGACGAGTATGTGGGTTGGAATATGTGGGCATATATGTGGAGTATAAATATGTAAACTAATGATATGTTATATTATTTCAATCATAAAATGGCTGATGAACATAACCCCAAGGGGTTAGGGCATGAGGAAGAACAACTCACCGAACTGCAAATGATGGTGAGGGAGGAGGTAGCTAAAGCATTTGAGGCTACCTTACCAACTCGTTTAGAAGGATTACAAGCTTCGTTGAAAGATTTTATACATGAAGAGTTTGTAACTCTTAAAGATGAAATGGGTGGTGAAAAACCTTCTAAAAAGGTTACCTATAAGGAGTTTGTGGCTTGTAAGCCAACGGAATTTAAAGGTGAAATGGATCCACTGTTGAGCCAAAGGTGGATAACTGATATGGAAAGCACGTTTGAAACGTGTCATTGTGATCCTTCTGACGAGGTAATGTTTGCTGAAACCAGTTGAAAGAGCGAGCAAAAGATTGGTGGGAACTTCTTCGAAAGGAGAAGGGTCGGGATGGTATAAAAGATTTAACTTAGGGTGCATTTAAGGAGTTGTTCCTTAAACTATTCTGTCCTCAGGCTGCTATTGATAGAATTACTGAGTAGTTTTTACATATGAGGCACAAGGAGGAGGATATAGACACTATTACTGCAGTGTTCTATGATAAAGCTAAATTTTGTCCTGATCTTCTTAGGACTGAACGAATGTGGATTAACAGGTACCATAGTATGTTGAATGCTAAGTACCTGGAGTTTCTTATACCATCAAAGTTTGAAACTTTGTCTGAATTGATTGATTGCGCTCGTGAGCGTGAATTGGAGTTAAAAAGACAGGAAGACCGTGGGGAGAAACGAAAAATGGAGAAAGAAGTGGGATCCTCTAAAAAGGGGAAATTTGTTAGTCCACTTAAAAAGTTTAGTTCCTTGGGAGAAGCTAAACATTGTTTAAAATGTGGACGGAAACATTTTGGGGAGTGATATTTTAAATCGGTGGTATGTTATAAATGTGGCAAGGCGGGGCATCTTGCCTCTCAATGTGCCAGTGCACTCAATCTGTGCTACAACTGTTACAAACCGGGGCATCGACGAAGTGAATGCCTAGAGTTGAAAGGGGCAGGTCAAGGAGGTACGAGTGGTGGGTCTTTTAAGGCCCAAGGTAGTGGCAAGAAGGTTGAAATACCCCCACCAAAGGGTAGAGCCTTCAAAATTACAGCGGAAGAGGCCAAAGTCACTTCAGACGTGGTGACAGGTACTTTTCATATTAATTCCTTGCCTGCTTATATATTATTTGATTCTGGAGCTAGTCGCTCTTTTATATCTGTGAAGTTTGTGAATCATGATTCGTTTGTGCTAGCTAAGCTACCTTATCCATTAAAGGTAGAAATAGCTGACTCTAAGAGTTTCTTAGTGTATGACATCTATCATAGATGTAAACTCACCATTGATGGTGAGGATTATGAGGTTGATTTGATTCCAATGATCTTGGGAGAATTTGATGTCGTGATTGGGATGGATTGGTTGTCCAAATATGGAGCTAACATTGTATGTAACCGCAAGGTTATTCAATTAACATCTCCAGGTGGTTATGAAGTATGTATTCAGGGAGAGAAACGAGGTGGAACCATATTATGTTCTTTAGCTAAAGCTATGAATTACATGAACCATGGGGGTCCGTCATTCTTAGCTTATGTTCTTGATGTAGAAAAGGAGATAAAGGAACTTAAGCCCATAGCTAAAGCTCCATATCGGTTGGCACCATCTGAAATGAAAGAATTAATGACACAGTTGCAAGATCTTTTAGATAAAGGCTTTATCCGTCCGAGTATCTCCCCGTGGGGTGCACCAATTCTTTTTGTTAAAAAGAAAGACGGAAGCCTTAGAATGTGTATTGATTATAGGGAGTTGAATAAAGTGACTGTGTATCATCTACCTCAAATTGATGACCTTTTTGATCAGTTGCAAGGAGCGTCGTGGTTTTCTAAAATCGATCTTCGCTCGGGTTATCATCAACTCAAGGTTAAAGAGGAAGATATTCCCAAGACTTCTTTCCGTACTCGTTACGGTCATTATGAATTTCTTGTGATGTCGTTTGGATTGACAAATGCACCGGCCGCGTTCATGGATTTGATGAACCGGGTGTGTCGCCCAATGTTGGATCGATCTGTCATTGTTTTTATCGATGACATTCTTATTTATTCTAAAACGGGGGTGATCACGCCTGTCATTTGCGTGAAGTCCAGTTTTTGGGACATGTTGTGGGTGCTGATGGCATACTTGTTGATCCTTCGAAAGTTCAAGCGGTGATGAAATGGAGTCCTCCTAAAACTCCAACTGAAATTAGAAGTTTTCTTGGTCTAGCCGGTTACTATCGGCGGTTTATACAGGATTTTGCAAGAATTGCATCTCCTTTGACTAAACTAACAAGAAAAGATGTGAAATTTGTTTGGGGTGATGACCAAGAAAAAGCTTTTAATGAACTTAAGTTCAAGTTAACTCAGGCACCAGTATTAACTCTACCGGATGGACCTGATGATTTTGTGGTGTAATCTGATGCATCTTATCTTGGGCTTGGTTGTGTCCTTATGCAAAGAGGTAAGGTGATTGCCTATGCGTCGAGGCAACTGAAAGTTCATGAAGTAAACTATCCTACTCATGATCTAGAATTGGCAGCGGTAGTGTTTGCCTTAAAAATTTGGAGGCATTACTTGTATGGTGTGAAATGTACAATTTACACTGATCACAAGAGCCTGAAATATTTCTTCACACATAAGGAATTAAATATGAGGCAAAGACGTTGGATAGAACTACTCAAGGATTATGATTGTGAAATCCTTTATCATCCAGGAAAAGCCAATGTGGTAGCAGATGCCTTGAGTAGAAAGGAAGAACATGAACCCATTCGGGTTACAGCAATGAAGATTGTGATTTCTTCTGATTTGGTGGATCAAATTATAGAAGCTCAAGTTGAAGTTTTAAAAGAAGAAAACTGGAAACGAGATCGAATAAAGGGGCAAGCTCATAATCTGGATGAAGATAGTCGTGGGTTAAAGACAAGATGGGGTAGGGTGTGGATACCTCCCACTTGTTCTTTGAAAATTGATATGATGGAGGAAGCTCATAAATCAAAATACTCAATTCATCCGGGAGCCACTAAAATGTATCGAGACCTTCGGGTAAATTACTGGTGGCTAGGTATGAAACGAGATATTGTTAAATACGTTGAAAAATGTTTAACTTGTTTGCAAGTAAAGGCTGAGCATCAAAAGCCTTATGGCAAATTACAGCCTTTGGAGATTCCTATGTGGAAATGGGAACACATCACAATGGACCTAATTACTAAACTTCCGAAAACCCGAAAAGGGTATGATACGATTTGGGTCATTGTAGATCGATTCACTAAAAGTGCTCATTTATTCCTATTAGTGAGTCGTATTCTTCTGAGAAAATGGCTGAAGTGTATGTGAAAGAAATAGTGTCACGTCACGGGATACCAGTGACGATTGTGTCCGATCGAGACACACGATTCACTTCTCATTTCTGGAAGAATTTTCAAGAGGAATTGGGTACTAAACTGTTGTTGAGCATGGCGTATCATCCTCAAACTGATGGTCAGAGTGAACGGACCATTCAGACACTATAGGATATGCTACGAGCATGTATAATTGATTTCGGAGGTAGTTGGGATGACTATCTACCTCTAGCGGAATTTTCATATAACAACAGTTATCATTCTGGGTTGGGAATGCCTCCATATGAAATGTTGGATGGAAGATGATGTCGTACTCCCGTTTGCGGGGGAGAGGTTGGCCCGCGAGAGCTCGAAAAATAGAAAAGGATCTGACGCAACGTGGGAGTCAGAAGATGAAATGAGGAAATTTTATCCTTTTCTTTTTGATGTATAGCCGGTTTCGAGGACGAAACCTTTGTAAGGAGGGGAGATTTGTAACGACCCGTTTTTTTTAATAATATAAACACGTTTGAAATAATCGTCAATAGAACGATTGTAATTATTAAAAATTGAAAGTATGTGAGAAATTATGAACGTGGGAGAAAACCGTTCGCGAAACGGGGTTACGGATTGTACGGATTGGCTGGGAATAGTATGTTTAAAGGTTTGTTAAACACAAAAGTTTTCTTTTTACTAGGACCTTAACGTAAATTATTAAACGTGGTGTCAAATGTCAGGATGGGACTGAAGGTGACTGGGGTGTCACACTTTGGGAAGATGAACCCGAATCTCGGATTTTTTGTTTTAAACATCATTATAACACATTTTGAACACCATGTTTTTTTTATGAGTTTGGGCTAATTCTTTTTCGTTTGAGATCCTACATCACTGTAGTGTGCGCTACAACACTGTAAATTGTAGTGTAAGTAACTTACACTTACTTACACTTGTAAATAATTTCTAAACGGTGATGAATTAGCAAAAACACAAAAAAGAAACCCCCTATTTATGTATAACAAAAACCATGAAAAAAAAAACAAAGATTCGGGCAAAAAATGCCGAGTTAACGATATAAGGGAGGGTTAACAATGGAACCTTCCCCTATATATATATATATATATATATATATATATATATATATATATATATATATATATATATATATAGGGAAGGTTCCATTCCATTGTTAACCCTCCCTTATAGCGTTAACCGCTTAACCCTAGCGTTTTTTGCCCAAATCTTAGTTTTTTTTTTCATGGTTTTTATTATACATAAATAGGGGGGGTTTCTTTTTTGTGTTTTTGCTAATTCATCACCGTTTAGAAGTTATAGTAAGTGTAAGTTACTTACACTTACTTACATCAGATAGGAATTGTAAGTAAGTGTAAGTAACTTACACTTACTATAACTTCTAAACGGTGATGAATTAGCAAAAACACAAAAAAGAAACCCCCCTATTTATGTATAATAAAAATCATGAAAAAAAAACTAAGATTCGGGCAAAAAACGCTAGGGTTAAGCGGTTAACGCTATAAGGGAGGGTTAACATTGGATCCTTCCCCTATATATATATATATATATATAGGGGATGATTCCATTGTTAACCCTCCCTTATTGCGAGAACCCGTGTTAACCCGGCATTTTTTGCCCGAATCTTTGTTTTTTTTTTCATGGTTTTTGTTATACATAAATAGGGGGGGTTTCTTTTTTGTGTTTTTGCTAATTCATCACCGTTTAGAAATTATTTACAACCATAAGTAAGTGTAAGTTACTTACATTTGGTGTAATGTAAGTAACTTACACTTACTTACGGTTGTAAATAATTTCTAAACGGTGATGAATTAGCAAAAACACAAAAATGAAACCCCCTATTTATGTATAACATAAACCATGAAGAAAAGAAAACAAAGATTCAGGCAAAAAATGCCGGGTTAACACGGGTTCTCGCAATAAGGCAGGGTTAACAAAGGAACCATCCCCTATATACATATATATATATATATATATATATATAACAATAATAAAATAATAATAATATCATGTTTTAACGGTTTATAAAGTAAAATAATAATAATAATAATAATAAATAAATAAATAAAATAAGACAAGCCATTATTGGAATGAACATTTCATAGATATAGTCAACAATATGATTTTTATAAATTATATAACTTCATGTTATAAATTTTATAAAATTTCCTATAAACATTTTTATATAAACTTGGGGGATTAAATCTGCCAACTCTTAAAATTGTAGTAAGAAAGCAAAAGAGAGGGACCAAAACTGTCAATCACCCATTTTTATCATCTTCTCCAACCCAAATCTTACTCCATGGATATCCATAAACCATCACCCAAACCCGACTCGATTTCAGCCTCAATGGTTGACTAAATCCCATAAAAATCGAACTTTTATCAACTACGAACAATTAGGGATCGATATATATCATCAATTCAATGTTTAAAAATCAAAACTTTACGAAATCGTAGCCTATTAACTCGTAATCGATCGGGATTGCTGAAATCTATATAAACACCATCACAACCTTTACAAATCGCGAATCAAGCCCATAAAAGCTCTCGGTAGAGCGGTTTTATACGTGAGCTCAAAACCAACCTAAACTAAAACGATTGTAAGTGTTCTATACCTTGTTGGATTCGTATTTTGATTACAAACAAAAGCCCCAACGTTTGGTTATTCAATCGAGATCGAGTACGATCTAATTTGATGAATTACGAAGCTAGGGTTTCGTTTTTATAAAGGAAACTGGGGAAAACGCAAGGAACCATGTTAAGTTTAATTCGAATGGAAGTATAACGCGGTTGAGGCTATTGGTCTACTGGTTATGACTCGTATGCTTTAAACTAATGGACCCAGGGCCGGTTTAAGCCACTTTTTAACCATTTTTTTTAACTTTCACATTACAAATTATTTAAAAATTCTAATTTCACAGAAAATTTTTAAATTTTATAATAAAGTATAAACAAGAGTTTTATTTAAGGCATGAAACTACATTAATTATCGAAGTTATTTAATAAATTTAATCTTGTAATCTTTAATTTCGATATTTGTTCATGGTAATATTTTATCAAACTTATTTTTAAAGCAATTACTTTATACTTTTATAGATAAACTACTATAATATTATTTAAGAATAAACTGTAAAATTATAAAGAATCTTTATAACTTATTAGAAAAAAAATTATTATTATTAAACAACCATTATTTGATGATTCATTTATTTTTACATATGAATTAAACTTTAAATATTTATTCTATTTGAAACATAAATTTTTAAGGACTTAAAGATGATTATACTTATAAACCTTTTAAGAACAAAACAATTTATAAATATTCGCATATGGGATCCGATAACACAATCTTAGTTGTAGAATGAAATTTCATAGAAAGTCATACTTCCACTATCCTAAACATAATTAAATTATCTAGGTTGATTACATTTGTGTTGGATGCTATTGAACTACATACCTGGCATCATTTAGTTGCAAAGGTTATCTCACTTATCAAGGTGAGTCTTCATAGCCCCTTTTTATGTTTTATTCTTTTTGGGGTGAAACATGTTAACTCGTTTGAAACTCTTATCATGTGAATCTAGTTTGATAACATATTAAATATTGGATTTAGTTAACAATGAGCATTGATCACTTAGTTACTATGATAGATCTATTGGACCGGCCATCCCACTGTTGTTTGATTTACCCTTCGGGGGAAGCCCGCAGTGATAGTTTCTAATTCTAAACTTGGTCAAACATTATCTGATAAAGCTTAATTAGTTAATGATTCATTTATGTTATGTTCATTATGCCATGATTTCACATGTGACTTATAACATTTGATATACATTTTATTCAACTATTTTTGGTGTGTGTGCTTAAAACTTGTGAAGCTCACCAACTTTATAGTTGACCTTTTTATTTAAACATGTTTCAAGTGGAAATGCTACATAAGGCTTGCTAGAAGTTGGATATAGATTTAGGCTTTAAATTTTGGATTTGGTATTTCCTTTATGATGTAATGAATGTTTGAGGTTAATAAAATGTTAAGTTTGAATTTATTTTAAATGATTATGTTTGGATTATTTACAACATAAACCCTGTGCTTTTAAACAATCTACACTTCGTGAATGCCCCGATGATTCCGCCATTGGTCGGGGTGTTACATAATCAGTAAGGGTCGGGCAATATTTGATCAAAAACGCAAAAAGAAGTCAAGCAAGTTAGTGTTGATAATGTTAACACAAAATATAGATTGTTACACAATCTGTATAACAAGAAGTTGATCATCTCATCACAAGCAAGTTAGCAAGTGCCACAAGATAGGAAAAAAGAAAAAAGCACGAAAGCAAGCAAGCATGACTAGCGAAGATAAGTTGTCAAGCAGCAATACTTCAGTTCATGAGCAAGGAAAATTTCCTCTTCAATGCAAGTTAACTGTAACGAATTACTTCACTTGGGCGTTGATGATAGAAATAAGGATTTGGAAAACGATTGAAGCTAAAGAATCAGTTGATGAAAAAAAGGTGCATACAACTAAGGCAATGATATTCCAAACCTTGCCTCAAGAATGTTTCAATGCAAGTTGCACAATATTCGACTACAAAGGAAGTTTGGGACTCCATCAAAGTCTAATATCTTGGAGCCGATCTAGTCCATAAAGCACATTTGCGAACTCTGAGGAGTGGACTAGAGGCTATGAAAAATGAAACCAAACAAAACAGCAAGTGACTTTGTAGGAAAGTTAAGCAACATAAAAGCCAAGTTTAAAAGTCTTGGTACGTACTTGTAAGAAAATTGCTTAACTCAGTTCCAAAAAAGTTTTTACCCATTGTGACATCTATCAAGCAATATCAAGAAATTGATAAAATGTCATTTGAAGAAGCCGTTGGAAGAATAACAACATTTGAAGAATTCCTCAAAAGCCAAGATGAACCCGAGGCAAACTATCAAATCAAACTCCTAATGGCAAGTTCAAGGAGTCAAGGTCATGGTAGAGGACGAGATAAACACTTCAACAAAAGAGAAAACATATATGGAAGAGGAATGGGTTGAGGAAATAAAGATAAAAGCAAGTTAAATGTTATGATTGTAGTGATTGTAGTGATTTTGGTCATTTTGCAAATAATTGCACCAAATGGAAGAACAAAGAGAAAGAAAAGACAGAAGCATCCAATCAAATCTATGATGAAGAACCCACTCTATTGTAAGAAGCAAGTCAAGAAGTTGAAGTCCCTCACTAAACCATATTTAATTTAAGGGGGGAGTGTTCAAATTATAAATTAAATAACTTTGGGTCTCTTATGTATATATTAGAAAGTTTATATTTAGAGTCATGTATGTAATTATGTAAAGACCAAGGGGTTAGTATGTAAAAATTCAAAGTCAATTAGGGTTATAAAAACCCAAAATGTATCTACGTATGATAATCAATGAATGAATGTGAGGATGCAAATTCTCTCTGCAAGTTTATTCTTCTCAAATTCGTTCTTATTTTTTTTTTTTCAATTGCAAGTTTGATTACCAACAAATAGACCTAATGTGAGATTAGTATGAGCAAGTTGAATATTCACTTTAATCATGTAAAGGAGACAAGTTTGGTTGATAAAAATAAAAGCAACTTATCTTTTTGTTGCATTACAAGTAGTTTTATAAACACATGCAAGACTGGTTTTTATAAAATTAGCAGTATTTTTTTGACGTTTCCATAAATTTATATTAATCTATATGAATGCTATTAATGTGTTTGACAAAACATTTTAAACTTATAGTAACTTATTCAAGTGATATCCAAGCTTTACCAAAAAGTGTTGATACCAGCATCCCAAAGGACGTTATAGAGGTAATCTTTGAAACCATTATGAGTGTCACCTTTAAAACTTAAAAATATGTCATACTCATATACTCGTATATATTTAGCTGCAAAACATAGCTTTGTAATAAAATTTTAAAAAGATTGTAATGTAAAGATGGGGGATCACCTACCACTTGTTACAAACCTTGTTACTATATCAAGTCTGACCAATTTTTATAATTTAAACAATTCATACATATGCTTGTGTAAGTAACAGTTAAGGTAATTTTTTGTGTGCTAAATAAATCAAGAATTCAGAGCTTAATTGATAAGTGAGATGTTTGAATTCCATAAATAGCAATTCATCTAATTCCATTACAACGAATACAAAAAACTTCAAAGCCTGATGTATGAATTGAACATACAAGAATTTTAAATGACCAGGTAAAATGAATAAAAACAAACAAAAACTGAAAAAAAGTTTTTTTTTTTTTTTTTTTTTTTTGTTTTGTGTCACAAGCTTTGACCCGTTATTCAAACCACATCATCCGTAGGGGTGTTAGCGAATCAAGCCATCTAGTGAACTACTCAGGTCAGAGTGGCAAAAAGCTCGAACAAGCCGAGCCTAAACGAGCCCGAGCCCGAGCCCAAGCCCAAGCCCAAGCCCAAGCCCAAGCCCAAGCTGGAGACGAGCCTAAACGAGCCGAGCCAAGTTTGAACTTGAAAATTTTCTAACGTGCCTAGCTCGAGCCTATTTAGTCATAACAAGGCGAACTCGAGCCCTAACAAGCTGGGCTCGGCTTGGCTCGCTTAAAAACCTAGTCTGTTGGAATTTTAATAATAAATATGTTTTATTATTAACTTTGGACAATGATAATTATTCATATGAGTTACGAATATGATTATTACATATTACATTTTTGTACTTGACATGAGAAAATTGCAAAGAACATAACCGGGTCCAAAATAGAGCTAAGATGAATGAGATATCGATGCTCGAATATGTGTTGTGTAAGGTGTTAAAAGAAAAAGGTAAAAGAAAATAGAAAAGTTTTAAAAGAAAACGGTAAAAGAAAATAGAAAATTTTTCATATACCTAATTAAATTGCCATGACTTAGTTTAACTAAGTCTTGAATATGTTTATAATGGTTCATGATGACAACCTTTGGAATGCCATGTGATATATGTATAAATAGAGACATTTGGTCTCTTGTTTTTGTTGCTAGTTTTTGAGAAATCTCTACACCATTTGAAACACACAAACACAAGTTTCTAAAGTTCACAACACAAGATGATACATAATTTGTTGAGTTCTCAACAACCTACAACAATCAATTCCTCGTGCTAAACACTCTTGTTTCAAGCAACGTTTTGGGTTTTCGGTTAACTCCGACAGTACATACTGCTTCGGCTGTTGTACCCTGGGAAACAGTCGGGTTCACCTGGGTGGCTGGAAATACGTTTTAAAGGACCTCTGTTGAACAAAATCGTCAGCCACCGAAATCATTTAAATTTATTTCATCTTGTTTTATACTTCTTTCTTGTAATTTAAATTTAGCATTTTTTATATTTCTTGTAGTACTTTGTTTTTATTTTGTATTTCTCTGAACTGTAATTAGTAATTGAATAATAAAAGGAATTGTTTATTTTGTGAATGGTGTTCCTATAAACTTAAAATAGATTTTAAAATCACGGTTTATAAGTTTGTGTTTTAAAAATTATCTAATTACAAAACAGAAATATAAACTATTTAGTTTCATACAAATATTTGTTTATCAAGAAATTTAAAATGTGTTTTCTAAATTTTGTTATTGGTAAACAAGTATTGTTTTCTTATTAAACACGTATCCATCCAGTTGCAAGGATGTGACTTCTTAGTTCATTATCTGGTGTGACTGATTAACACATATTGTGTTGCCTATAGTGCGTGGGCTTGGTTTTAAAAAGAGCGAGGAGCACAAAAGCAATAGGGTCCCGAGCTAAGGCGCAAAGCACAAAAGCACACGGCTTTAGGTATGCTCGGCACGATTTCTTTATATAAATTTTTTATATATTTCTCACATGGTTTTAAAATCACCTATCCTAAATTTTAGCATAAATAAGCTTTATATATGATTTAATATATAAATAACCTATATATACAACTAAAAAACTATATGTACATAATATTACATATGAAAGTGTTTAATTAAAAGATATAAACTATACGTTATGTTAATAACTAAATATAATTATGCATATTAAAAATACAACCAATTGATAATCAATTTTAAATTTTAAAATATAAAAGAAACTAAAGATTTCAAAAGAGATAAACGTAAGACGTAAAAGTTTATTTTAAAATCATTTTTAGTATGAAGACAAAATTCAAAAGTCAAAATATTTAGTTTTAAACTTCTATTTTTTATGTGAAAATAAAGAAGAACATTAAATTGCACCCAACTTCCAATTTGTAAAGACTAATAAAGGCTGATGCTCACCCAAACTTCAATTTTGTCTAAGTATAAGAGACTACACAGACAAACAGCCTTCGGAAGGAAGGAGTTACTCTTCGGAAGCAACATTGCTTCCGAAGGGTAACTAACTCCTACTGAAGGCTGTACAAGACAAACACTTTGGAAGATTGATACTCAGAGACAAAACTTCAGAACTTCCGGAGACATAAAGCTTCTGAAGAACTAAAGGCTTCCGAAGACTAACAGATTCTGAAGATTCTCCTTTGCACCAAAGACAAAGACAAGGACTTCCGAGACTTATCCTCTGACAAAGACTGTAGCTGATTACTTTCATAGTACAAAAAAAGGGACTGACACAAGACATGCTGTTCTGAGTAAAAACAAAAAGAACATACCGATAGTGAGACAGCACCTTACTTCTCTTACTCAGCATTAAATGCAAAAGATCATCTGAAGCCTTGAAGATCAACAACATTAAATGCCTTTTGTATTTAGCTAGTCTTTGTAAATTCAATGTCTATGTTTGTAATAATTGTAATTGAGTGTCTTAGCCTGTTAAGACACTATACATACTAGAATAATCTTTACTCTATGTATTGTCTAATATACCCAACTTGTATTCCTACGAGTATACGGTTGTAGCCTTAGCTATATAACCTCTCATTGTAAACCTATGTGAGTGTGCTTGTCGGTTTTACACTTGTAATACTTTGAGAGAAATATATCTTTGAGCTTGAATTTACTCTTGTGTTCTTATTATTATTCATAGATTATTTGTTCATCATTTGAGTGTTTGTGAGATCCTTCTAATAAATATTCCGCATCTATTAGATTGAAAGAGAGAAATACTTGTGAAGTGTTGTTTAGATTAAACAACCCGATCCAACAAGTGGTATCAGAGCATTGACTCTTGAACTTAAGTGACTAACCATCCTTAAGTTACCGGTTCTATTTCTTCTAGAAATCTCACTACTTCAAAACTCATATTCTGTCTGTTTGCTCAAATGGTTGCACTCAACAAACACGATACAGAAAATGGTACTCTAAACAAGCCACCAATGTTCACTCCAGAAGACTACGACACTTGGAAAGTCAGGATGGAGGGATTCATCAGGAACCAGGACTTCAAACTCTGGAAGTTAGTTCTTGAAGGGCCTTTCATCCCAACTGTTCCTGCTGCTGGTGCTGGTGGAGCTCCTGTGCCTAAAGATCCGGCTCTCTATTCTGATGAAGACTACAAAAGAATGGAGGTGGATTCAAAAGCATTGTGGCTCATTCAAATGGCCATTCCTAACTCAATTATACATGCATTCAAGAAATGCAAATCTGCTCAAGAGCTGTGGAATTCTCTACAGCAGATGTATGAAGCATCTGAAAATGTAAAAGAGAACAAGAAGGACATGCTAAAACAGAAGTTTGAGAACTTCTGTCAATAGAACAATGAGAAGATGAATTCTCAATATCTTAGGTATGTTCAACTGGTTGATGAGTTAGTAGCTGCAGGTGTCAAAATGGAAAACCAGGATGTGATCAGGAAATTTCTTAGATCACTTCCACATGCTTGGAATATCTATTCTGTTGCCATCAGAAGAACAGAAAATCTAAGGACTTTGAAACTTAGTGAGTTGTTTGGCATACTCAGTGCATACCAGATGGAGATAGATGCTCAGGAACCCAAACCGTTACATGTAAATTCTGGTTCAGCCGCACTCTATGCACCCATCAACAACCCTCCTTACCAGAGTTATCAACCCATATACCACCCTACTTCCACACCCCTTGACACCTTTACTGAAACCTCAACTCAATCATCTACTCACTTAAATGCCTTCACTAACCCAACTCCACCTCTAACCTCTAGACAAGGAGCTTTCATGGCTGAGGAAACTAACTACTTTCATCTTTGCCAAGAAGACTTAGATGGTATTCCTGCAGATGATTTGGAGGAGATGGACATCAATTATCAAATGGCCATGATCTCCTATCGAGCAAAGAAGTTCTATCAGAGAACTGGCAGGCAGTTCAAAAAGCACAACATGAAAATTGGGTTTGGTCTTGACAAGTCCAAGCTTAAATGCTTCAACTGCCAACAGTTAGGTCTCTTTGCCAGAGAGTGCAAGTCCACAGGAACTCAGCCATCAACTTCTGGGCAACCGCAACAAAGACCATCAAGCTCAACAAACAATGCAAACATTGCAGAGCAAGATTTTGCAGATTGGAGCTTTCAAGCTGAGGATGCTTCCATTTCCAACAGTGCATTGATGGCAAATGACTCTACTTCCTCATTCAAGGTAACTGATGACATGTGCACACCTGAATGTTTAGAGAAGTTAAATGTTTTTAAAAGAATAAACTCTCAACTCTGTAATGAACTTGAGTCATTACAAGTAGTCAAGGCAAATTTTTTTGAATGTGAAAGAAATTACAAAGAAAAGATTGAAGAAATGGAAAAGACCATTTCTAGCTTAAAACATGAAGACACTAACAAACAGTGTCAAATTAACAATCTTTTAGAAAGATTAACTACTGCCAAGACTGAACTTGTATTGGCTGAGTCTTATAGAGACAAATTTTTAAGCCAAGGTGAAAAGTATGAAAAGCTTTTCAGAATGAGCAGCACAACTGAACTGGTGAATAAAAATGGGGCTGGTTTGGGTTATAACAAAGTGGAGCCTCCATCTGCCTACACTCCCATTGTGGATATTAGTTGTAAACCAGTAGTTGACCTTGTGTATGATGAGGAATTGGACATACACAAGGTGGCTCAAACTGATAATTTTTCTGATCTAAACCCAAGTACCTCAACATGCTCAGATGAGGATGATATTCCTATTAAACTAGAAAAGGAAAAACCAGCTTTGAAATGTATTAAAAGAACTAAGAAAACTAAGAAACATCAATCAGTTTTTGTCAAGGCTAAAAACATTCAAAATAGGGATACCTCCTCAGATGATTATGTTACTTGTCCATCTGACAAGTCCAAAAGGGGTAGGTCAAAAGAAAGAAAGGCCAGTTTTTCAGGAAAACAGGTAAATCATCAAGGTAACAAGTCTGTTGGAACATCCAAACCATCAACTGCTGTGAATCAAAGCTCATCTTCCATCAATCATGTCACACCCCCAATTTCAACTAACGGAATCATACCGTTTGGGAACGTGACAAACCAGGATCTCAGATCATTAGACATAGCGAAGACCTCTATATGAATTTCAAAACATACGTTGGTCTTTAAAAAAAAACATAATATTCAGAGTTTACAAAAAGTTGCGGAAGCGTTTCAAATAAAAACCAATAAACTGTTGATAAGTAAAACATTACAAATCAAAATACTGAAATATTCAAATTCAAATGTTCAAAGTTTATAATGCATGAGACTCTATCTTCCTAGTCCATGCCAGCTGTTACGCGCGCCTTAGCGTCCTGAGAAAACATGCAAATCAAGTCAACACAAAGGTTGGTGCATAACACAGGTTTTAAGTAATCATAGTGTTCAAAACAGCAGTTTGAATAACAAGTTTGTAGATAACATAATCACAATTGCACAGTCATGATAGCTAGTCATATAAACTATTTACATACGTGTTCGACACCGAAGCTGACTAGTTGCCATGCTATAGCATGTTTTCGCCTTGCCACTATTGTCTATCACAACAATAGTAAAAATGTGTTTGGTCAGTCAAACACCTGCGTAGATCCCATCTACCAGGTGAGGTTTGTCAAACCTAATAGATCTATTTCCAACTACCACGCTTTGCATTACAGCAAACTAAACGGTTCGAGGTGTGTAAGGACTTTCAAGTTGATATGTTTTCACATAATGTAAACAGATAACTCATGCAAGTGTTATGTATCTAAAAGTAGTTTGTTGCACATGTTTTCTCCCCCAAAACAGTTTAAAATAAGAAAGGGGCCGTGTACGCACCTTTGATAATAGCAGAATGATCAAGTACGTGTGAACTTGCGTAGAAATCCTCTACGAAGAATCTGTGATTTAAACAATAACCTATTGTTATTCGAATAATCGTTTTGTGCTTGAAATCACATACGTATCAACACACGTGTGTTAAAGTGTGAGAATTAGGCATACGGAAGTACGCGTGCTTTTGAAATCGTTTAAATAAAATCACATTTGATTTTATTTAATTAAACGTAATTATACGCGATTTCGTGTTCGGATTAAAATATGGATTTTATCATTTCAACACGTTCGCATTCTCGTTACGGTTCCAACGCAATTTGAACGGATCGAATCGGAGTTCGTATGCGAAAGTTATGCCTAAAATACTAAAATTGATTTAAAACCTAAAAATATGGTTGGGCCGGGACTCGAACCCGCGACCCTCAACACCAAACACACCGCGTCTACCATCTCAGCCCGCTAGGGTTTCGCGATGGTTATCAGAATTAAATTGTTTTAAATCCCATTCCAGTCCAAATCCTATTCCATAATATAGCCGAAGCTTGAACCCTTCAATTGATCGTGAATTCGAACTCGATAGTCCTCAAAACCATAGGGCTTTTCATCCCTAACCATAAACGAAACTCTCTGTGTGATTTGATCGAATTCTTAATACCAATTGTTCATCAAACCCCAAAACAGTTTTTCTATCAAGAACCCTAGAATCGAACCCCAACAATTCGTTGTTTAGAACTTAAATTGGCATGTGTTTATCCTTAATCGAATGTTTCTGAAACTAATGGTGGTGTTTAATTTCACTTTAACATCCATATTAATCGAAACCCCCAAACCCGACTTCCATATGAACCCTAGAATAAGAAATCTATAAATTCGTTGTTTAAACCAGAAATTGTTCTATGTTTTAGCTTAATCGGTACATTATGAAGCTTCCTATATCAATTAATTCGATTCTTTACTACATTTGAACAGAAACCCCAAAACCGTTTCAAGTATGAACCCTAGCTCTTGAATTCTTATAATTCGATATTATCAACTGAAATTGATTTGGATTACACCTTAGTCGGCATGTTTAGAAAATGTAGAATGAATTTCTAACCTGTTTTGATGAAGAATCGATACAGAACCCTTTTGAGCCCTAAGTTCGTCACCTCTTGATTGTGTTCTTCAATCCCGCAGCAAATGTTCTCAATTGTGATGTGTAAAAGATGCTAAAAGTGCCGATTAAAGAGTATGAAACTTCAATTTGATATAATGAAGCCGAATGATGTGAATTTGAGTAGTGAGTAGCATCGGTTTCATCTTTGAGACTTCCTTTGACTTAAATTCGACATTAAGTCCAATGTAACTGTTAAGTATTGATGATAATCATCAATATGATGATTAAGAATGTTAAATCATCAGTTACAAATCGATTCATGAATAATTTCGGGTTTAATTGCAATTGTTCACTCCTTTTATTCCGAATTTTGACTTTAAGAAAGTCAAAATTGATCCTTCTAATCATATACAAATTAAAATCCTATAATCTAAGTATTTTAGACTTATTTCACTTAATTCAACCCTTAGAAATCATTCTAGATCAATAACTTAACATTTCGGTTAATAAAGTTAAACCGAAAATTCCTAATTTTCATTAATTGGATCATTTAGCTCATTGTTAGATTAAATTTACTCAATTGAGCTTCTCAAATACAATTGGGCCTCACTGGGTCTTCCTGGGCCTACCTTGTCCTTCCCTGAACACACTTTGTTTACATTGGGCCTTTTCTTGAACTTATTAGGCCTTACTGGGCCTCTCTTGACTTATTGGGCCTACATTAGCTCTGTTGGGCCTACATAGACTTCGTTGGTCCTAATTGATCTTGTTGAGTCTTCCTTGACCTTACTGGACCTTCTTTGGCTTTACTGGGCCTTCATTGGTCTTGTTGGGCCTTCATTGGCCTTGTTGGGCCTGTTGAACCTTCATTGATCTTATTGGGCCTTGATTGGCCTTATTGGGCCTATGATAGCACCAACTCCCGTTAACAAGGTTAGTGTGAAAAATCAGATTGTCACATCATCCCCTTGTTGAAGGAATTTTCGTCCCGAAAATTAACAAGTGTTAAGAGTAGTTAGGAAACTACTTACGAGTTTAAATCGTACGTGTTAGTGTGATTTGATCATTCTGTGTGCTTGTGTGTACTCACACACAAAGTCTAATGCTTGCAACATCACAACTCAATTGTGATCGTTCAATGTGACTGTTTGCGTGTACACTAGTTAGTTCACCTAACTGTGACTGTTTGTGTTTGATCATACTGTGTTGTGTAACCTCACACATAGTGAGTGTCTGAAACTGTTTGTACTATGCAACCCCGCACATAGCAAAGTGTATGTAACCAATGTACTATGCAACCCCGCACATAGCAAAATGTATGTAACCAATCGTGTATGTACTACCATAACATGTAACATATGAAATGTAGCACATAAAACATATAAAATGTAATGTAGCACAAATATCTGTAACAAAATCAATTGAATAAATAAAACGTTTGTGCTTACAGTTTGAAATTTTTGCAGTGTTGATGTGTGAAAACATCACGTCATCCCCTTGTTGAAGGAAATTTCGTCCCGAAATTTAACGTGCACTCTCCGTGTTAGCAGTAGCTGTCTTGAATAGATGAGGATATTTCTTCATCATCTGGTCTTCCCGTTCCCATGTGAATTCAGGACCCCGTCTTGAATTCCATCGGACTTTGACTATCGGAATCTTGCTTTGCTTCAGTTGTTTGACCTCTCGGTCCATGATTTCTGCTGGTTCTTCAATGAATCGCAGTTGTTCATCTACTTGTATTTCTTCCAACGGTACAATCAATGTCTCGTCAGAAAGACATTTCTTTAAGTTCGACACATGAAAAACATCATGAACTCCACTGAGTTCATCCGGTAGTTTGAGTTGGTACGCAACCGGACCAATCCTTTTCAGGATCTCAAAAGGTCCTACGTAACGTGGACTAAGCTTGCCGCGCTTGCCGAATCGTATCACACCTTTCCAAGGTGATACTTTTAGAAGAACTCGGTCTCCTACTTGAAATTCCAACGGCTTGCGACGTTTGTCTGCATAACTCTTCTGTCGATCCCGTGCCGCTGCCATACGATTTCGGATTTGAACTATCTTCTCTGTTGTTTCATGCACCAGTTCAGGACCTGTTAACTGACTGTCACCAATTTCAGCCCAGCAAACTGGTGAACGACATTTGCGACCATACAAAGCTTCAAACGGTGCTGCTTGAATACTTGTATGATAACTATTATTGTAAGAGAATTCCACCAACGGTAAATGATTCTCCCAGCTATCGCCAAAATCAATTACACAAGCTCGTAACATATCCTCGAGCGTTTGAATCGTTCGTTCACTTTGACCGTCGGTCTGTGGATGATAAGCGGTACTCATATCCAAGCGAGTCCCCAATGACTTATGAAGAGATTTCCAAAAATTAGAAGTAAACCGGGCATCCCGATCTGATATGATAGATATTGGCACACCATGCCGTGCTACTACTTCCTTGATGTAAATGCGAGTCAGTTTCTCCATTTTATCAGTTTCCTTTATTGCTAAGAAGTGTGCAGATTTCGTTAACCGATCGACAATTACCCATATCGTATCACAACCACTTGGTGTACGGGGTAACTTAGTAATAAAATCCATCGAAATCTGTTCCCATTTCCACATCGGTATCTCTGGTTGTTGCAGTAAACCAGATGGCTTCTGATATTCAACTTTGACTTTCGAACAAGTCAAACATTTGCTAACGTACTTAACAATATCAGCTTTCATATGAGGCCACCAATACAGTGCCTTCAAGTCATGGTACATCTTGTCTGATCCCGGATGGACTGAATATCTGGACTTGTGTGCTTCGTCCATCACGAGTTCCCTTAAACCTCCATACAAAGGTATCCACATTCGATCAATGAAATAACGAATTCCATCAGGTTTAATATTCAATTGTTCTTCCATTCCTCGTAAAGATTCCGGTACTAAGTTTTCCGTTTTCAAAGCCTCAATCTGAGCACTATGTACCTTGTCAGGTAGGTCAGTGTGTATTGTCATCATAAGTGCACGAACCCGTCTTGTTCCCGTTGTATCTTTTCTGCTCAAAGCATCGGCTACGACATTAGCCTTTCCCGGGTGATACTTAATCGCACACTCGTAATCGTTCAACAACTCGACCCATCGTCGTTGTCTCATATTGAGCTCCTTCTGATCAAAGATATGTTGCAAACTCTTATGATCAGTATAAATAGTACACTTAGTTCCATACAAGTAATGCCTCCAAATCTTCAAAGCAAAAACCACTGCTCCTAACTCCAAGTCATGAGTAGTGTAATTCTTTTCGTGTGTTCTTAGTTGTCTGGAAGCATAAGCGATCACTTTATCCCGTTGCATCAACACACATCCTAAACCCTGTCCAGATGCGTCACAATACACCGCAAAGTCTTCCGTTCCTTCCGGTAAGGACAGAATCGGTGCACTGCAGAGCTTCTGTTTCAATAACTGGAATGCAGCTTCCTGTTTATCCGTCCAGTTATACTTTGTTCCCTTGTGCGTCAGAGCTGTAAGTGGTTGAGTGATCTTTGAGAAACCCTCAATGAATCGTCGATAATAACCCGCCAAACCAAGGAATTGTCGTACCTCGGTAGGGGTCTTTGGCGCTTCCCAATTCTTAATCGCTTCAATCTTCGCTGGATCAACATGTATACCCTTTTCATTAACTATATGACCCAAGAACTGTACTTCTCGCATCCAGAAATCACATTTCGAGAACTTAGCATACAGTTGTTCTTGTTTCAATAGCTCTAGCAGTAATCGAAGATGTTCAGCATGTTCCTCCTCAGACTTTGAATAGATGAGAATGTCATCAATGAAAACAATGACAAACTTATCAAGATAAGGTTTACAAACACGATTCATGAGATCCATGAATACAGCTGGAGCGTTTGTCAACCCAAATGGCATGACCAAGAACTCATAATGGCCATATCTTGTCCTGAATGCTGTCTTCGGAATACCCTCCTCCTGAACTCTTAGTTGATGATAACCCGACCTGAGATCAATCTTCGAGTAGTAACTCGAACCTTGCAACTGATCGAACAGATCGTCAATCCTGGGTAACGGATACCGGTTCTTGATAGTAACCTTGTTCAATTCCCGGTAATCGATACACATACGAAAAGCCCCGTCTTTCTTCTTTACAAACAATACTGGAGCTCCCCACGGTGAAAAACTAGGTCGTATGAAACCCTTATCCAACAATTCTTGCAATTGTGTAGATAACTCTTGCATTTCTGACGGTGCAAGTCGGTAAGGTGCCCTAGCTATCGGTGCTGCGTCTGGTGTAAGATCGATTCGGAATTCCACTTGTCTGACAGGCGGTAATCCCGGCAAGTCTTCTGGAAATACCTCCGGAAACTCACAAACTACAGGTATATCTTCAAGCTTCCTCTCAGCTACCGGCTTTTCAGTTATAAGTGCTATAACTGCCGTATGACCTTTCCGCAGACATTTGTGTGCTTTCATACAAGATATGAGACGCAGTGGCGTACTGCTCTTCTCACCTTGTACATATAATGTCTCTCCCTGTGGAAGAGGTACGCGAACAATCTTTTCATGGCATACAATTTCAGCCTGGTTCTTGGACAACCAGTCCATGCCAATGACTACATCAAAACTGCCTAAGGCAATAGGCATCAGATCAATCTCTAATGTCTGACCCATCAAATCAAGAATACATCCCTTATAAATGTTTTCTACTACAATCAACTTACCATCAGCTAACTCCACAGTATAGGGACTATCTAAGGCAGTGGGACTAACATTTAACAACTTAACAAGTGAACTAGATACAAAACTCCGGTCGGCACCAGTGTCAAATAACATAGAGGCATAGTGATTATTTAAGAGGAACGTACCCGTAACAATGTTGGGATCCTCCCGCGCTTGACGTCCTCCAATCACGAACGCCCTGCCTCTAGCACCGTTATTGTTGTTATTATTATTGTTGTTGTTGTTGGTGCCATTTCCATTACCGTTGCCATTTCCATTTCCATTACCATTGTTGTCCCCGCCTTTCTTAAGTTGTGGGCAATCTTTCTTGAAATGCCCCATCTTGCCGCACTCGAAACAACCCTTCTGTGCGTTGTTCTGATTGTTATTATGGTTGTTATTGTTGTTCTGCAGCTCTCCGCGACAATCCTTAGCCGCGTGCCCAATCTTGCCACACCTCTGACACTTTGCTTTGTCACACTGGTTACCCGCATGATGGTAACCACACCTGTTGCACTTGGGGTGCTTACCAATATAGCCCCCCGATGATGATGATTGTTGGCCACTGTTGGAATTATGATAGGACTTGTTTGAGTCCTGCTTCCTGTTCTGCTGTTGGTTGTTACCCTTGAAGTTGTTATCCCACTTTCTCTTGTGATCTCCTACCTTAGTAGCAGATGTTCGCTTAGGCAGGGTTCCCTGTAACACTGCCTGATCAGTAAGCTGATGCGCTAGACGAACAGCTTGTTGGATAGTGGTGGGATTTGCTGAAGTCACCAACCCTTGAATCTGAGGCACTAGTCCTCCAATGTACCTTTCGATCCACTTACTGACTGGAGTAGCCATGTGTGGTAGCAGTCTGGCCAGTTCATGCGATCTGGTCGTGTACTCCTCAATATTTGACCCCTCCATCTTGAGGTGCCAATACTCTTCTTCCAACTTCTGCATTTCACTACGAGGACAATACTCCTCTTGTAGCAAAGTTTTGAAGTTGTTCCAGGTCAACGCATTTGCTTCTCCCAACCCCAGAGTCTGAACATTGGAGTTCCACCAAGTCAGTGCTGGACCCTCCAATGTTCCAGTAGCAAATTTCACCTTGCTGTCATCAGGGCAGTTGCACATTTCGAACACAGACTCGGCTTTTTCAATCCATCGGAGAAGTCCTATAGCCCCCTCCGACCCTTTGAAGTTGTGAGGTTTGCAGTCCAAGAACATCTTGAATGTGCAAACTTGTGGATTAACCAATCCCCCAGCTGGACCCTGTGGCCCTGTGTTGTGTGTCTGAGCATACTGTGCAATAGCCTCTGCGACTCTGTTGTTAATTAGCTCGTTGAGCTCAGCAACAGTCATATGTACGTTTCCCTCAGCCATTAGTTTCCTATTTATAAGAAGTGTTAGCACGAAGTCAAAATCCAATGTAACATGTGTAAGTAAAACAACAAACACAACATGTAATATAATCAACACAATTGTTGGAAACAAACAATAATTCTTCCATAAATAGAAACTTTCTTTGAGTACAATACTTTTTGAAATGAAATACAAAATTTCAAATTACTAAGGTAGGAACACAACCCGTTCCTAATAAGTTTAAATAAACTAAGAAAGAAATGAAAATAATCAGTCGTCCTCAACGGTGGATTCAGGATCGGACTCAGCAACTGGTGCTGGTTCCTCCTCCTCATCCTCGTCCTGTTCCTCATTCTCAACTACTACTAGATCCTCTAAAGCTTCAATTCTGCCTGCCAAGATCTCCTCTCGGTTCTCTGACTCTTCTAGACGACCAATCATGTTGATCATCTCATCCCGCATGTCATGAACTAGATGGGCAAGTTCATCTTGCCTCTCAATGGCATCCCATAACTCCTGAGATCTCTGTATGAGCTTGTCCTCTGCTGTATCCAGATCCTTGCGCAACTTGGCGATCTCCTCCGCGTCCGTCCTTCGCCTCTTAGGCTCAGGAGCATCTAGGGCGGGTGGTGGATGTGTAGATGGTCCTGCAGCATAGAGTCCCTGGGTATTCACCCATGGTGCCTCCACCGGATCCTCATCCGGGTCCTCAACTGGATCCTCGTCGGGATCCTCGTCTGGATCCTCATCAGGATCCTCGTCTGGATCCTCCTCCGGATCCTCCTCCGGATCCTCCTCTGGATCGGAGTCCTCCATCTCATAGGGTGGAGGTGATGGAATGGGTGGTGGTGGTGATGATGGTGGTGCCGGAACCATCGGCTCCTCGTCCTCGGAATCATCAATGATAACATAAGGAACTGATGATGAAGCCATGCCTGTTACATAATATCATATGTAAGTGCAGTGCCATGGAATACGTAAGCAAGTCAATTACATAATGTCATATGTAATTTCTAAGCAATGTGTATAAGCAGATGTGTCTAATGTCTAACAGTCATAGTCTAGGCCTACAAATGCAAACCTAGTTCGCTATAACCAATGGCTCTGATACCAATCTGTCACACCCCCAATTTCAACTAACGGAATCATACCGTTTGGGAACGTGACAAACCAGGATCTCAGATCATTAGACATAGCGAAGACCTCTATATGAATTTCAAAACATACGTTGGTCTTTAAAAAAAAAAACATAATATTCAGAGTTTACAAAAAGTTGCGGAAGCGTTTCAAATAAAAACCAATAAACTGTTGATAAGTAAAACATTACAAATCAAAATACTGAAATATTCAAATTCAAATGTTCAAAGTTTATAATGCATGAGACTCTATCTTCCTAGTCCATGCCAGCTGTTACGCGCGCCTTAGCGTCCTGAGAAAACATGCAAATCAAGTCAACACAAAGGTTGGTGCATAACACAGGTTTTAAGTAATCATAGTGTTCAAAACAGCAGTTTGAATAACAAGTTTGTAGATAACATAATCACAATTGCACAGTCATGATAGCTAGTCATATAAACTATTTACATACGTGTTCGACACCGAAGCTGACTAGTTGCCATGCTATAGCATGTTTTCGCCTTGCCACTATTGTCTATCACAACAATAGTAAAAATGTGTTTGGTCAGTCAAACACCTGCGTAGATCCCATCTACCAGGTGAGGTTTGTCAAACCTAATAGATCTATTTCCAACTACCACGCTTTGCATTACAGCAAACTAAACGGTTCGAGGTGTGTAAGGACTTTCAAGTTGATATGTTTTCACATAATGTAAACAGATAACTCATGCAAGTGTTATGTATCTAAAAGTAGTTTGTTGCACATGTTTTCTCCCCAAAACAGTTTAAAATAAGAAAGGGGCCGTGTACGCACCTTTGATAATAGCAGAATGATCAAGTACGTGTGAACTTGCGTAGAAATCCTCTACGAAGAATCTGTGATTTAAACAATAACCTATTGTTATTCGAATAATCGTTTTGTGCTTGAAATCACATACGTATCAACATACGTGTGTTAAAGTGTGAGAATTAGGCATACGGAAGTACGCGTGCTTTTGAAATCGTTTAAATAAAATCACATTTGATTTTATTTAATTAAACGTAATTATACGCGATTTCGTGTTCGGATTAAAATATGGATTTTATCATTTCAACACGTTCGCATTCTCGTTACGGTTCCAACGCAATTTGAACGGATCGAATCGGAGTTCGTATGCGAAAGTTATGCCTAAAATACTAAAATTGATTTAAAACCTAAAAATATGGTTGGGCCGGGACTCGAACCCGCGACCCTCAACACCAAACACACCGCGTCTACCATCTCAGCCCGCTAGGGTTTCGCGATGGTTATCAGAATTAAATTGTTTTAAATCCCATTCCAGTCCAAATCCTATTCCATAATATAGCCGAAGCTTGAACCCTTCAATTGATCGTGAATTCGAACTCGATAGTCCTCAAAACCATAGGGCTTTTCATCCCTAACCATAAACGAAACTCTCTGTGTGATTTGATCGAATTCTTAATACCAATTGTTCATCAAACCCCAAAACAGTTTTTCTATCAAGAACCCTAGAATCGAACCCCAACAATTCGTTGTTTAGAACTTAAATTGGCATGTGTTTATCCTTAATCGAATGTTTCTGAAACTAATGGTGGTGTTTAATTTCACTTTAACATCCATATTAATCGAAACCCCCAAACCCGACTTCCATATGAACCCTAGAATAAGAAATCTATAAATTCGTTGTTTAAACCAGAAATTGTTCTATGTTTTAGCTTAATCGGTACATTATGAAGCTTCCTATATCAATTAATTCGATTCTTTACTACATTTGAACAGAAACCCCCAAAACCGTTTCAAGTATGAACCCTAGCTCTTGAATTCTTATAATTCGATATTATCAACTGAAATTGATTTGGATTACACCTTAGTCGGCATGTTTAGAAAATGTAGAATGAATTTCTAACCTGTTTTGATGAAGAATCGATACAGAACCCTTTTGAGCCCTAAGTTCGTCACCTCTTGATTGTGTTCTTCAATCCCGCAGCAAATGTTCTCAATTGTGATGTGTAAAAGATGCTAAAAGTGCCGATTAAAGAGTATGAAACTTCAATTTGATATAATGAAGCCGAATGATGTGAATTTGAGTAGTGAGTAGCATCGGTTTCATCTTTGAGACTTCCTTTGACTTAAATTCGACATTAAGTCCAATGTAACTGTTAAGTATTGATGATAATCATCAATATGATGATTAAGAATGTTAAATCATCAGTTACAAATCGATTCATGAATAATTTCGGGTTTAATTGCAATTGTTCACTCCTTTTATTCCGAATTTTGACTTTAAGAAAGTCAAAATTGATCCTTCTAATCATATACAAATTAAAATCCTATAATCTAAGTATTTTAGACTTATTTCACTTAATTCAACCCTTAGAAATCATTCTAGATCAATAACGTAACATTTCGGTTAATAAAGTTAAACCGAAAATTCCTAATTTTCATTAATTGGATCATTTAGCTCATTGTTAGATTAAATTTACTCAATTGAGCTTCTCAAATACAATTGGGCCTCACTGGGTCTTCCTGGGCCTACCTTGTCCTTCCCTGAACACACTTTGTTTACATTGGGCCTTTTCTTGAACTTATTAGGCCTTACTGGGCCTCTCTTGACTTATTGGGCCTACATTAGCTCTGTTGGGCCTACATAGACTTCGTTGGTCCTAATTGATCTTGTTGAGTCTTCCTTGACCTTACTGGACCTTCTTTGGCTTTACTGGGCCTTCATTGGTCTTGTTGGGCCTTCATTGGCCTTGTTGGGCCTGTTGAACCTTCATTGGTCTTATTGGGCCTTGATTGGCCTTATTGGGCCTATGATAGCACCAACTCCCGTTAACAAGGTTAGTGTGAAAAATCAGATTGTCACAAATCAAAATCAGCATCAACCATTTCTAAACAATCAGACTGTATGTCTGATGTGTGGTAATAAAAGTCACTTTGCTCCTGATTGCTTCTACAATCAAGAAGCAGAATGTTTTCTGAGAAACAAGGAAAAGGAAGAAAGGAGAGTTGGAGCATGTCATCTTCTTATTCGAAAGAACAAGGGAGAAACCCAGTCAAGAAGGTATCAGAAGCTAGCACTTCTGATAGTCGGAAGAAATAAAACAAGAAGGGTTTCGGAAAGAAAGTATTGGAAGCAAGCACTTCTGATAATCAGAATAAGTAGGCTTCCGAAAAGAATGTTTCAGAAGATCAGGAAAGAAAGACTTCCGAAGGTAAAAGAACATCGGAAGCACATAACAAGAAGACTTCCTACAAACCAAAGAAATCTTTTCCCTTCGGAAGAAGAAGAACTTCGGAAGTAAAGCCCAACTGTTCAGCAAAAACCAAGTCATCGGAAGGGAAGGAAAAAGGTGCCTCCGATGACTGTCAAAAGAACCAAACTCTTCCGAAAATCTTAAAAATCAAACATATATGGAAGAAAAAGGAAATAGCTAAATCATCTGTTCAACCACCGGTCCCACCAACAACAAGCACATTATCTGTCCCAACTAAGATAATGTCAAAGAAATTTACTTACAATGATGCTAATGGAAAACCCAAGACCACATGGGCTTGGGTTCCCATCAGAAACTAATTCACTTCTGGACATGTGCAGGGACAGCAGGAATCAAAGAGCAACATGTGGATAGTTGAGAGTGGCTGTTCCAGGCATATGACATGCAATAAGACTCACTTGCACAAATATGATGCATTCTTTGGCGGGTCTGTTGCATTTGGAAGTGATCCAGTGGGAGGATACATCACAGGTAGGGGCACAATCACAAATGGCAAGGTAAGCTTTGAGAATGTGCATTTTGTAAAAGAACTAAACTACAATTTACTAAGTGTATCACAGGTGTGTGATCAAAAGCACAACATGTTGTTTACTAAGCATGAATGCATTGTCTTGAAACCAGGATTTGTGGTACCAAATGATAAAATTCTGCTCAGAGCTCCAAGAAGAAACAACATGTATATGCTAGACATGAGCACAGCTGCACCTCTAAGTAATATAAGCTGCTTTGTCTCAAAAGCTTCACTTGATGAATCATCTCTTTGGCATAGAAGACTTTGTCATGTAAACCTTAAAAACATGAATAAACTTGTCAAAACTAATTTAGTAACTGGTATACCATCAAAGGAATTCATTTGTGTTGATAAATGTGTTGCTTGTTTAAAAGGCAAGCAGCATAAGTCATCTAACTATGCCAAAGAGATAAATTCTATAACAACAGTCCTGTAGCTGCTTCATATGGACTTGTTTGGCCCCACAAGTGTGAAAAGTCTTGGTAGAAAGTCATATTGCTTGGTGATTACTAATGATTTCTCTCGGTATACCAAGGATGAAACTGCTGAGACCCTGAAGTCATTCATACTTAGGGTAGAGAATGAAAGTGATCACCGTGTAAAAATAATCAGATCAGATCAAGGAACAGAATTCCAAAATCATGTTTTAAATTCTTTTTGTGAATCTAAATGTATCACAAGACAATTTAGTGCTCCTAGTACTCCACAACAAAATGGTGTTGGTGAGAGAAGGAATAGGACACTAATTGAGGCTGCTAGAACCATGTTGTCTGATGCCAAACTCCCAATAACTTTTTGGGCAGAAGCAGTCAACACTGCCTGTTATGTCCAAAATAGAGTATTAGTAGTTAAGACACATGGTATGACTCCTTATGAAATTTGGCATAAGAGAAAACCATTCATTGGATTTCTCAAACCATTTGGATGTCAGTGCACCATCTTGAATACCAAAGATCACTTAGCCAAGTTTGCTGAGAAATCTGTAGAGGGCTACTTTGTTGGGTACTCTTCACATGCAAAAGCATATAGAGTATACATCAAAGCTTCTAGAATTATTGAAGAGTCTGCAAATGTTCAATTCAATGAACATACTATCAATAAGCCTAGAACTGGTCCTGATTGGCTATTTGATCTTGATAGCTTTACATCTGCATTTAATCTTGTGAAAGAGTATGTTCCAGAATTACAGTCAACTACCATAGACTCCTCCCAGTCTACAAGAGAAGAAGACTTTCGTGTTGAACTGCCAATAGCTTCAAGACAAATCTTGGTTGAATCCACTTCAGCACATAATAATGTGTCTCAGTTTGAGACAGTAAACACATCTCATGATATTCCTTTAAGTGACTCTACTTCAGTTCCAATAAGTCAGGAAGAAGATGTGAATCCTTCATCAGTCCAAACGGTTCCAATCACTCTGGAAGCCTCCTCTTCCAGAGAAAGTGACCCCACAACAGTCCAATCTTAAAGACTACAAGATATGCCAGAAATCCAACCTGAAGTGGTACTTCCTAACCTTGAGTCAAATAATCTGGATTTGGCTTCTCAGCTGGATGTAGTTCCAAGAACTCGAATTCATAACACTCATCCAGTTGAGAACATTATTGGTAATGTTGAAGAAGGAGTCAGAACAAGAAGCTCTATGCATGAAGCAAACATCTGTTTGTTTTCTTGCTTTCTATCTCAAGTAGAACCAAAGAAAGTTGCTGAGGCATTGAAAGACAACAGCTGGGTAGAAGCCACGCAGGAAGAGCTTCTTCAATTTGAAAAGCAAGGTGTCTGGAAGATTTGCCCTTTACCTAAGGGTAAGTATCCCATTGGAACAAAATGGGTTTTCAGAAACAAGAAGGATGACAAGGGAGTGGTCATCAAGAACAAGGCAAGGTTGGTTGTTCAGGGGTATACACAGGAAGAAGGCATTGATTATGATGAAGTTTTTGCTCCAGTTGCAAGAATTGAAGCAATCAGAATACTTTTAGCCTTTGCAGCTGCCAAAAACTTCAAGGTTTTTCAAATGGATGTGAAGAGTGCCTTCCTGTATGGAAGGACTGATGGGGAGGTGTATGTGTGTCAGCCTCCTAGTTTTGAAGATCCAAGGTTTCCTGACCATGTCTGTAAGCTTGATAAAGCTCTATATGGGCTGTATCAAGCTCCCAGAAAATGGATTGAAACTTTGTCTTCATTTCTATTGGCTAACCACTTCAAGAGAGGAACAATTGATAAGACTCTCTTCTTCAAGAAGTCCAATCAACATATCATGTTGGTACAAATCTATGTTGATGACATTATCTTTGGTTCTACTGATGAATCTCTCTGCAAGGAATTTGAATCACTAATGAAGTCCGAGTTTGAAATGAGTTCAATGGGTGAACTTACCTTCTTTCTTGGACTTCAGGTGAAACAAACTCCTACAGGGATCTTCATTAGTCAATCAAAATATGTCAAGGACATTCTTGAAAGATTCAAACTCACTGATTGCAAGGCTCTAGGTACTCCATGTCTAAGACAACATCTCTTAGCCCTGACCTTGAGGGGGAGGATGTTGATCAACATCAATACAGAGCTATGATTGGTTCCTTGATGTATCTGACAGCAAGCAGGCCTGATATAATGTTTGCAACTTGTTTGTGTGCAAGATTTCAGGCCAATCCCAAGGCTTCACACATGCTTGTTGTAAAGAGAATTTTTAGATACCTCAAAGGAGCACCAAGTCTAGGATTATGGTATCCTAGAAATGAAGACTTTCAGTTCATGGCTTATACTGACAGTGATTATGGAGGTTCTAACATCAGCAAGAAATCCACATCAGGAGGGTGTCAATTTCTTGGATCCAGAATTGTGTCTTGGCAATGCAAGAAACAATCATGTGTTTCTACCTCTACTGCAAAGGCAGAATACATAGCTGCTTCAAGTTGTTGTGCACAAGTTATATGGATTCAAAATCAGATGAAGGATTACGGAGTGGAGCTGTTCAATACTCCTATCCAGATAGACAATTCCAATGCAATCTCCATCACTAATAATCTTGTCAAGCACTCCAAAACCAAACACATTGATATCAGGTATCACTTTATCATAGATTCTGCAGAGAAGAAGTTGATTCATCTAGTTAAAGTTGATACAGAACACAATTTGGCTGATCTTTTCACCAAGGCATTTGATGAAGGAAGATTCAGGTATTTAATAACAGCCATTGGCATGATTAACTTTGAGTAGATTAACTAATAAGGAATCAATAATTCTTTGGAAGATAAACTTAAATTATCTTCTGATGATTAATTACTCTTCAGAAGATAGTTTAAGTCTTCGGAAGCATTCTTCCTTCCTTATGTCGGAAGATGTCACACTTCAGAAGATAACTTTCCTTCTGAAGTATTATACTTCCGATACATTATAACTTCGGAAGAAAAATCTTCTGAATCTTCTATTCAGAAGAATGTGTCTTCCGAAGAACAATTCTTCTGATGAATTTATCTAAGTCTTCAGAAGATACACTTCCGATAATATACTTGTATATGCTTCGGAAGTAAGTATCTTCTGAAGAACATTCTTGGTCTCATGAACCTCTTCCGATACATAACCTCTCGGAAGAACTTTGTACTCAGAAAATTTGAATAATAAATGAGCTGTATTCGGAAGACCTTTTTCTGACATCCGGATCTCAAAATTTAATGTGCTTCTATATTAAATGCTGACATCCGAATGTATAAAAGGTCTCCCGCTCATACATCCTCTCTCACCTTTTCATTTCAAATTGCTTTTCTCTTCTCTCTTCAAATCTAACCTAAAAACCGTCGATCATCATGGCTCTTCTTCCCTTCAAACCTGCTCATAACCTGTCTGCGGAGTTATCAGCGGAACACGATGCTGATTTCGCACCGATCGTCTCCTTTCTTCAAAGGAGCAGGTATAATTTTTCTCTCACTGTTCAGCCCATGGTGTATGAATCTCATCACCAACAATCTTGGGCTTCCTGTTCGGTATCTTCATATCCCAATGATCGGATTCTTAGTGCCACCATTGATGCTCATCCCATATCTATTACAATGGAGACCATCTGTCGGCATCTTCAACTTTGTGATGCCGGGGGAAGGGTCTCATTCACTAAGGATGAGGTAGCATTGACCTTCAGGTCAATGGGGTACGAAGGTCCTCTCCCTTCAACAACTTATTTGAAGGGTAGAGTGTCCTATAATTATAAGTACCTCATAAATTTGTTTTTGCACTGTCTTTCTAATAAGACAGGTGGTTGGGATCAAGTTCCCTCTTATTTAGCTTCGGCTATTCATGGCTTGGTTTCCAATCAACTTTTTAACTTTTCTGCATTTATTTTTAATAATCTAGTTGACAATCTTTCATCACCAAAGAAATTTTGTATGTATCCCAGAGTTTTGCAGCATATATTCTATGGTGAGTTGGGTTCTGTCCTCTCACTAACTGGGAATATATACAAAGTCCCCTTGGTCACTTCCAAGGTTATTGTCCAGTTGAAGAAGAAGAGTAATCAGTTCTCTGGGAGCTTTACTCCTCTTCTTCCTTCCATGGAGTTACCAACTCCAGAAGGTGACAACTCTGTTGCACCCACAGATGTTGAACCCACACCTTCCACTTCTGTTCCACATCCCATCACAATCACCTACAAACGCCGTCGAACCCCTGAACAGCTTTCCATAGCTGTTCAGGCCCCTTCTTCTGAACACATAAAGAAAAAGGTGAAAAGAACTGGCAAGAGCACAGTTCCACCTAGGGTGAAAGCCACACTTGTTCTTATTCCACAGGTTCTTCCTCTGGAACCTGTGGCTGCCCTTAACCAGGCTGATAGCCCTCAGAGTATGTCACAACACATACCTGAGAATATTCAAAGGGATACCCCTATTATTGAGTATGCTTCTCATGAAGCAACTCCATTAGATCAGAGACTGTCTCACAAGTATCCACGTTCTTACCACCCTGAAATGCCCCCACCCATACTATCACCCAAGCTCAAGGATCCTCTACTGTTGCTGTGGAGGAACCACTCTCTCCCACTACCCAAACACTCATGAGAGTGGTAACACAGCTACAAGCTAGGTTTCCTGACCCAGAGCCTACCACTTCAGAGGTTGACCCCAGGAATACAGAAGGGGTCAATGCAGATGAGGCTGCCACTACTGCTGATCCTATTTAGGATTTTCAGGCTAGAGGTACAGGCACTAGGACCTCACCTGCGGTAACCCACACTGGGGAGGACTTCTTTGAAGCCCTACTCAATGAGGGGAATCCAGGGTGCCAAGAAACCACATCTGGTGGTGGAGGTGCAGGAGCCAGGCTCAGGACTCTATCGCCCAATGACTCCACTCATATGGATGAGGGAACCATTACAGAGGAATTGACGGCAACAATAACATCCCTCCAAGCCAGGGTAGCTCATCTAGAAGCTGAGGTTGCTACCCTGCGGCTTGAGGTCCAAACTAAAGATGCTACTATTCTGGATCTCCGGAGGCGCCCTCCAGTGCTCTTCACACCATTCCATCCTGGTCCTGTTACAACTACCTTCATCTCCCCTGATGCTACCAAAAAGGGGGAGAATGCACCTTCTGCAGGGTCAGGACCAGAAGTAAGAGAAGAGGAAGTGGCACAGGATGTCAACCCATCCATAGTCACTTTGACTACTGAATGGGATAACTTCTTGGGCACATACTTCCATGACTCTACTACTACTTCCTCTTCCTCTTCTTCTGAGGCAACAGAGACTGTCAAAGAGACAGAGCAAGAGCTCACAACCACAAATGTCTCTATGGAGCCTCAGTCCCCTGTTGGGACTCAACAGTCCCCTTCTGGGATTAAGTCTCCTGCTGAGACTACAGTCCAGGTTGCCATGGAGGAAACTACTCAAGAAGAACCAATCTCCATGGAACCTATGTCCCCTTCTGGGACAAAGGATGTTGAAGACCTCTCCTCCACTCCTGAGCACTCTGTGGATACTGCTAAGGAATCACCCAAGATGGTTGGTCAACTGGAGGAGGCATTGTGCTAAGGTTAACTCCAAAGCTGCAGCTGCTTTCGAAGGCCCAGTCATTATTAATGATTCCTCCACAGAACAGCTACTGGCCAATGAACTAGTTGGTGAGGCTACATGATCCATCTCCTCTGGGACAAAAGCATTGGACAAAGGAAAAAGGAAACTCACCCCAGAGGAGGAAGCAGAGCTAGAGGAGAGGGTACCCAAGAAGAAGAAGGGCCGAACAGACACCTCTCAGGCTGAAGAGCGCATCAGACTCTCTGCTCTACTCGAGGAGAAGAGTTATGATTTTGATGAAGTATTGCTCTGGTCGGTACCTCAGATGGCTACCGAGCTGGACAGGGTGCAGCAGCAGGAACAGGCAGCTGTTGCATCCAAAGCCATGGTGAAACTGAATAAGACACAGAAGGATAAGGCCTACAGAGACAAGTTGAAGGCTTTCCTCCTTGAATATGGCTTCCATGCTTGGCAGTTAGGCCTTATGAAGAACTCAACCATGGACATACATGTCAGAGACATCAAGGCCAAAATAGCCAGAGGTGAGTTGCTTCCAGTTGAGTAGATACAGGCTCAAAGGGCAAGCCTAATTAGAAGCTTAGGTCTAGGAGAAGGAGCTACAATTGAAATTCCCATCTCTGGATCTGGGATCAGAGAAGGGGAGAAAGTCATGTGTGGGGAAGCTACTAAGGCCATGTTCCCCAATATGTTTCCCCTAGACCCTAAAGAAGAACAAACATCCCCTCCATCAAGTCCTTCTATGGACAACATGCCAATCTCTTCAGTGATCAAGATCAATAAGGGTAAAATGAATACAAGGAAACAACAATCAACAGACCCTGATCCTGAGAGACAAACACAGGCTGATGAGAGGAGAACAGAGCACTCAACAACTGAGGATGCTGGCCCACAGCCCACTGCAACAATAGGTGCAGCAGTGGGCTCAAATGTGGAAGAACAGCAGGCCAGAGATCAGAGGAGTCAAGCTACTGCTCAAGACAGACCAAGATTCAGCAGCTTCAATGCCTAAAGATCATCCAAGAGACCACTATGAACTAAAGCATCATCATACCTACATCCCTATTGTAAAGTGGAGCTTCAATGCACTTCACAAGGAGTTTATCCTCACTCAGATCAATGGAGGAATAAAGGTTTTGGATTTGGCACAACTGATAGTGCTGGCTGAGCCCTTTGTTTTTGATTTGGAAAAACTCCCTCTTGAAAATCCAGACAATGGATCAGATGGGAGACAAGCACTCAGATGGGTAAAGGAAAGGGCTCAAGTCTTGAGAGGAGAAAAGATAGTAAGGAGAATCCCATAAGAAGTTTTGGTAGCATCAGCCTAGGGGAAGACTGTAAAGACTAATAAAGGCTGATGCTCACCCAAACTTCAATTTTGTCTAAGTATAGGAGACTACATAGACAAACAGCCTTCGGAAGGAAGGAGTTACTCTTCGGAAGCAACATTGCCTCCGAAGGGTAACTAACTCCTACTGAAGGCTGTACAAGAAAAACACTTCGGAAGATTGATACTCAGAGACAAAACTTCAGAACTTCCGAAGACATAAAGCTTCTGAAGAACTAAAGGCTTCTGAAGACTAACAGATTCTGAAGATTCTCCTTTGCACCAAAGACAAAGACAAGGACAAGGACTTCTGAGATTTATCCTCTGACAAAGACTGTAGTCGATTACTTTCATAGTACAAAAAAGGGGACTGACACAAGACATGCTGTTCTGAGTAAAAACAAAAAGAACATACCGATAGTGAGACAGCACCTTACTTCTCTTACTCAGCATTAAATGCAAAAGATCATCTGAAGCCTTGAAGATCAACAACATTAAATGCCTTTTGTATTTATCTAGTCTTTGTAAAGTCAATGTCTATGTTTGTAATAATTGTAATTGAGTGTCTTAGCCTCTTAAGACACTCTACATACAAGAATAAGCTTTACTTTATGTATTGTCTAGTATACCCAACTTGTATTCCTACGTGTATACGGTTGTAGCCTTAGCTATATAACCTCTCATTGTAAACCTATGTGAGTGTGCTTGTCGGTTTTACACTTGTAATACTTTGAGAGAAATATATCTTTGAGCTTGAATTTACTCTTGTGTTCTTATTATTCTTCAAAGATGATTTGTTCATCATTTGAGTGTTTGTGAGATCCTTCTAATAGATATTCCGTATCTATTAGATTGAAAGAGAGAAATACTTGTGAAGTGTTGTTTAGATTAAACAACCCGATCCAACACAATTAATCACTTCGCTTTTCATTTCTTTCTCCACCTCTCCAATGATAGTATGCTCCTTAAGTAGCTCATATAGAGTCTTCTCCTTAAGTAGCTTGAAGCACACCAGCTGGTGCCTGAGGGTGTCTCACGCCTAGTCGCACCTCAGGCATGGTTTTTAAAGCCAAGCATGTGAATTTTAATCATGTGATATCTCTGACTGTTTTTTTTGTGAGAAAGCTTTAAACGATGTCGTTCTCTCTTCTGGTGAAAAGAAAAAAGATGAAAACAAGTAAAACATAAATTAATTATTAGTCACATAAGAAGACTTGACCAAATTCTATTAGTAAAAACAACACATACCTTTAAACATGGTTCCACGTTTAAAGAAAGGGTGATAATCTAAATATGTTACTTCATTTGAATGCAAACTAAATTGAGGGTGATGTAGGATGTATTTCCCTGTTGTAGTTTGAAAATAAAAGAGATCTCCACCAATGATGTGATTCCATGACTTGTAATAACCCAATGCATCTTCTTCTTTCTCCTCCCCCTCATTCTTACCATCATCATCATACACAAGACCAATCCCACACTTTAATGCTATAGAAAAACATGTTTCTTCTAGAGTGATAGTAATGTGGTCACCAGCTTCCATCTCATTCGGCCCAAACATCCAATGGCTTAAATAACTTAAACAATACCCTGCACCATCTTTAGAATACTCGTCAACAAATCCAATATAGTGTTTATAAATCCAGGTGTGGTTTTTTGTAATATTACTAATTTCAATCATTGGAATGTAAAAGTGACTCCAGTTCATCGTTTCTTTCATCACACAGCAGTAGAAATTCAATCCTTGGAGATTGTTACAAGAGGATGGGATGGTAATTGATATTGAAGTGCCGTTTCTTCTACAATCAATCCACTCCGGTATTTCTTCCCCGTATAAAACATGCTAAATATTCCAAATTCATAATACATCTGCCAAACAAATACAACATTTATTAATCACCGTAAAATTCATAATACACACCGAGAATTAGTTAATGTTAGAGGAAACCTGCGTTTGACAATCAATTAAATATCCACTGTAGGAGTCTTTAATCGTTAAGTGCCTTTCTTTGGTGAAGTCTAAATTCGTCCAGCCCAGACTATTTAATACATTTTCTTCAACACTTATCATAACTTGGATTTTCACCATGCCGTCAATTTCTATTGATGATACTAATGGATAGATTCCATCTAAGTTGAGTGGGGCCATTTCTGGATCAAATTTAACTTTCCTTATTGAAGGATTATATCTACCTTTGGATCTGACAAATAATTCTCTTAGTGTACATGGAGGATACTCGATTGATATCATCTTATGACACTCATTCATTTTAAGTCTCTCAAGCACCGGAAGGGTTCTCACACAATTGGATTTCCATCTAAACATAATTGCTTTAACATGGCTAGGCAACTCAAGTCCACAGGAAAGCTTTCGTTTGACAACTTATTATTTGCAATGGACAAAATTCTCAATGAGCTCGATAAAGGAATCGTAGTGAACATGAAATCACTTGGTATGGCCTTCACATTCCCCATCTCATTAAGAGATTCACGGGGATTACAACCATCTAACAATAGTGTTTGGACCTTCTTTAACTTGTGTAGGTATTTTGGAAGCTTTCTAAGATTGTGGCAGTAACTCACATCAATATGGACAAGGTCATCACATAGCTCAACTAATTCACACACCTTAATCAAACTTGTGCAGTTTCTGAGGATTAACCTCTCAAGTGCAGGGAGTAAGAAAAAACCACCAACACTATGAAGTTGTTCACAGAAACTCAGATCCAGAATCTTCAATGATCCAACCAATGGCTTGTCTTTTGAGCTTAATCCAATTAACCCCTGAAGTAAAGTTAAGTTCAGATGCATGGTTAGTGAATTTTAGCTCAACATAAAGTGAAGTAATTTCATCAAAATCTCTTAATTACCTTTATTCTGCTCACAAATAGTTGTGAGAAGCTATATGACATGTCAAATGATTTGATTTTGCTATATGACATGTCAAGAACAACTAGTTTCTCCATCGGTAATTCTAAAGGAATCGAATTGAAACAAAAACCATGCATACACAACCATCTTAATTCTTTTGAAACATTCTCATAAGACCCGTTAATTTTCACATAATTGAGTTGTAGAAGTCTTAGTTTATCCATCTTACTCAATGCATTTGTTTCTAGCTGTAATGGTCCACTTAGTTTCTTTTTCTCAAGCATTCTCATGTCAAGAGCAAGTCCAACAAGATTTTCTGTGCCCTATGAAGAAGGAAATGCAAAAAAATGAAGTTTTTTTTAACAAACATATAGACAAAGAAAAATACTTAAAACATCCAAATTACCAACAGGCACACATGGCATGTACCTGTTTTTGTTTCAAGACTTTGAATGACTCCTTGTGACACCATAATCGACTACACTCCCAAGGTCTGTAAGGTGATTCGTGGCGTACTAAATCTCTTCTCATCTCTTGAATCAATGAATGCATCGCCAATGTGTTATTCCATCTGATACTTAGAAGGAATTTGTCAATGAGATTGGTGATCCCATATTTTGCATTAAGATCACATGAATTCAATATTGTTTCAGCCACATCTCTATCTATTCCCGCAAAAAAACATGAAACATGCTTAAACAAGTCCTTATCATTGTCAAATAACAAAGCGTCAAAGCTCATCTTCAACGCGTTGTTTATATGTGAATGAGGTTCTCTCTTTAGCACTTTTATGCACTCTTCCCAATATGCAGCATCTTGATTTTGTAAAGACTTGCCCAAAACTTCAATTGCCAATGGGTGTCCATCACAATACTTCACAAGCTTTTTTGAAACCTCTTCATAACCTTCTTTGGGATTTTGGCTATTGAATGCACAAATGCAAAGAAGTTCTAGTGAATCAAAATCATATAAACCATTAAGTACGACTTCTGTATGATTGAGATGAACTTGTGGCTTGAATAATGCACACCCTTTTGTTATAGATGCATCCTTGGTTGTAATTATGAATTTGCTTCCAGGATGCAAACCTTTGTTTCCAAACAAATCATCCAACTGCTTCAGACTACCAATATCATGAAGCACTATAAACACCCTTTTACGAGCTAGCACATCTTCGATCTTAGAGGCGTACTCGATGACATCATTAACTCGTAACTTGATCTTTTTTGAAATATCTCCATGAAGTTGCTTTTGTAAATTAAGCAAACCATTAAAGTGTTCATTAGCCTTTGTATTAATTCCTTCAATAAAGCTGCTTTTATCAAAACTACTATAGTGTAACCTGAAAACATGTCTAGCCAAAGACGTCTTTCCGATCCCACTCATGCCTACAACTGTGAGAATGTCAGCACTATGACAAGATCCATCCATCTACCATGAACTAATGAATTCAATTTTATAGCCTCTCCCGATCAGACGTGGCAGATTGTTACATAAGGGTACACGTAATCTACGGTGGATGTCAGCAACGACTTCTTTAATAAACTCTGACTCTTTCCTGAAAATTAATTTAAGTGAGAAATAATACTTGAATAACTTGATTTAAAGATATGAAAACTCAAAGATTCAAACCAAATGCACATTTTTATAATTACGTATTTATGATTGTGTTAAATAAGATTGTAACAGAAAGATTGTAACAGAAAGATGGGGGATTTACCTATCTTTAACATCCCTTCCTTTTAGATCGGCAACTTCTGTGAGAGCCATCTTCCAAAGCTCCAACTTTTGAGCAAACTGACTTCTTTTCTTTGCGTCTGTTTCTGACTACATCTTCTGTTTATGTTTCGCCATTGCTTCCCCGAAACTGTTAAGCTGCTTCCTGACGTGGGTGGGTTCGACATGATAGAAGATGGGGATGACGATTTGTTTACGGTTCCTCTTTTGGTCAAGGATTATTACCAGTTCATCCAGGCACCATGTTGAAGAGGCGTAATTCTTGGACATGAGGATAACAGAAGCCCTTGATGATCTAATCGCACTGTCGAGTTCTGGTTTCAGTGGCTCGCCGGTTTCAATTTCTTCATCATCCAGAAAGGTTTTGATACCGGCATCCAGAAGGGTGTTGTAGAGGTGATCTGTGAAACCATTACGAGTGTCTACACCTCTAAAACTTAAAAAAACATCATAATCATACGTACGATTTTGATCATGATCATGAGTTGAAGATGAAGAAGAAGATGGTAAAAGTTGAGAGAGAACAACCATAGATGGTGAAGAATTTGTGAAAGCTAATTTGAATGTAGAGACGAGGAAGATGAGGATCTGGTAATTCCATTTATCAGCAACGTTTTTATATTGGTTCCATTATTCAATTTACGTAATGTAAAACGACGACTTTTGGTTTAAACAACCAATATATGAATTATTTGGAAACATGAGTGATTTGAATGAGGAGACAAGGAGGCCATGAGGCAATGTGCCATGCAGGTAGCGTAACACACGTTTTAAGGTTACCCAGTGAAGATTGGTGGGTTGTTGCATGAATTTTGAGAGTTTGTTAACCACATAGGAAACATCCGGGCGAGTGAGAGATAGGTATTGGAGGGCTCCAACAATAGAGCGATATGTGGGAGATGAGATGGGTATACCATGAGTTGTTGTGAGGGTGTCGGAGGTGGACATTGGAGTAGATGAGGGTTTGGAATCCTGCATGTTTGCCTTAGTAAGCACATAAGTGATGTACTTACATTGAGATAAAAATAAGCCATCTTTTGGGGGAGAACTTCAATACCAAGGAAGTAGGAGAGGTTCCCAAGGTCTTTAAGTGAGAATTTGGTGGAAAGAGAGGTGATGAATGAAGATATAAGGGATGGGTTTGGGCCGGTTATGATTATGTCGTCAACATAGACAAGAACATAGATAGGGGAGGAAGAGGTTTGATGGATAAAGAGAGACGGGTCCGAGATGGTTATTTTAAAATGATTAGAGATAAGGAAGGATTTGAGTTTGTCATAACAAGCTCTCGAGGCATGGAAAAGACAATAGATAGCTTTATTGAGTTTGCACACATGATATGGAAAAGATGGATCAAAAAAGCCGAGGGGTTGAGACATATAAATAGATTTGGTGAGATTTCCTTAGAGAAAGGCATTATTGATATCCAATTGGCGAAGACACCAATTGTTGGAGGCTGTAAGGGATAGAATAAGGCGTAGGGAGGCTGGTTTCACAACGGAGCTAAAAGTTTCCATAGTGTAGTCAAGGCTCGGACGCTGATGAAAGCCATTTGCAACAAGGCGTGCTTTTAAGCGATCAATGGAACCATCAGGTTCGAATTTTATGCGATAGACCCATTTGAAACCAACAATGTTTGAAGCGGTGTCAGAGGGAACAATAGTCCAGGTTTGACAGAGCATAGTCATTGTTGTGATATTTTGGATTGGGTTTACGAGAGGTACATGTGCATGGGGCGAGGGTGGTGTTGTGCATGGGTGGATTTGGAGGGTTAGGGGAGGGAAGTTTGTGTCTGGTGTATGTGATAATAGGAGGGGATGAAGGAATGTCATGGGTGGAGATAGGAGCAGAAGTAGAAGATGAGGTTTGGTCTTGAGAGGAGATAGGTGTGAGTGGAGGAATAGGCGAAGTTGGGCGTGGGGAAGGAGAGAGTACTGAGGGTGGGATGAATTTGACATTGAGCCAAGTGTTGGGGTTAGGTGTACTGGAAGGTGGAGTGTGTGTGAGTTGGGGATAAGGAAATTGGTGTTCTGCAAAATGAACGTAACGCAAAGTGTATATTTTGTTATTTGTGGTGTCAAGTAGGTGGTATGCACTTTGAGAGGAGGAGTAACCCACGAAAATGCAAGGCTTGGATCGGTGATGGAGTTTGTTAGGAGAGTATGGACGTAACCAAGGGTAGGCGAGGCAACCAAAAAAGCGTAATTAGGTATAGTCAGGAAGTTTTTGGAAGAGACGAAGTGTAAGGATCTTTAAGGCTGATGCACACCAAAACATCTCTTGATCAAGTTTTGAACTATCGGAAGATATACAAACACTAATCAATAGGGATTAGCTTTCGGAAGAACCATTGCTTCCGAAGGATAATTCCTTTCACTGAATACAACCGGTTCCGTGGTAGAAGGCTCAAATCGATCGGTGCTTCCGATCGACCATAAGTGATTCCGATCATCAGTGGTTCCCAAGACAAAGACTTCCGAAGACTTTTCTCTGACAAAGATTCTCGACACTTTAGGAAATAAACAAAGCTGCTTTCTCACACTCAGAATAACAGAGAAGACATTCCGATGTTAGTCAGCAACAAAGAAGATTTGTCAAAGCTACAGACATACTAAACAGTTAATGCATTTTGCTGTTTAGGTCTTTATTATAAAAGTCAATGGAGTCTTTTGTATTGATTGTAATTAATATGGCTTGGCATGTCAAGACCATAACAGATACTAGATTAAGCATACATGTGTTTCTAGTGTTTTGTCCAGCCATGTATCCCTACGAGGATACGGATGTACATCTTAGTATATAATCCTTCACTTGTTAGTTAGAAAATCACGAGTGAGTGCTTGAGCTAAGTGTTGTAATCCTAACAGTTGAATGGAATATACTTTGACCTTGAATTTACAATTGTTTTCAGTATTTTGTTTTCAAACTGTTTTACAAAACTAAGTTGATAGATTTCCGCAACTATCAACTTTCTAGAAGATAACTTGTGATAAGGTTGTGTAGATTACTCAACCCGATTCAACAAATGGTATCAGAGCTTTGGCTCTTAGCTTAAGCAACTAACCATTCTTAAATTACCGTTTGTGTATCTTCTACTACTCTTTGTTTTTCAAGCTACTTTAAAGTCACAATGACCACCATCAGCAAGCATGACACTGAGAATGGTACTCTCAATAAGCCTCCCATGTTTACTCCTGACGATTATGATACATGGAAGGTAAGGATGGAAGGTTTTATCAGGAACCAAGACTTCAAACTTTGGAAGTCAGTTCTTGAAGGACCGTTCATCCCAACTATTGTTGCTGCAGGCACCGGTGGAGCAGCTGTGCCGAAAGACCCAGCTTTTTATTCTGATGAAGACTACAAGAGAATGGAGGTGGATTCGAAGGCTTTATGGCTCATCCAGATGGCGATTCCCAACTCAATCATACACGCATTTAAGAAATGCAAATCTGCACAGGAGCTGTAGAACTCTCTACAGCAGATGTATGAGGGATCTGAAGATGCCAAGAAAATCAAAAAGGACATGCTGAAACAGAAGTTCGAGAACTTCTGTCAAGAAAACAATGAGAAGATGACTTCTCAATATCTAAGGTTTGTCCGGTTGGATGACGAGTTAGTGGCTGCATGTGTAAAGATGGAGAACCAAGACGTGATAAGGAGGTTTCTTAGATCACTTCCACAGGCGTGGAACATCTACTATGTTGCCATTCGGAGAACAGAGAATCTAAGAACTTTAAAGCTTGGGGAGCTATATGGTATACTTAGTGCATACCAAATGGAAATTGATTCTCAAGAACCTAGACCTTCCCCCATACCTTCTGGTTCAACAGCCCTATATGCACCCATCCATAATCCACCTTACCAAAATTACCAACCCATATACCACTCAACTTCTACACCCATTGTCACTTTTCCTGAAACCCCCACTCCATCAACCTCACACACAAACCCATTCACCAACACAATCCCATTGCTTACTTCAAGCCAAGGAGCTTTTATGGCTGAAGAGACCAACTACTTCCATTTATGCCAAGAAGATTTAGATGGAATTCCTGCTGATGATCTTGAGGAGATGGACATCAATTACCAGATGGCCATGATCTCCTATAGGGCAAAGAAGTTCTATCAAAGAACTGGTAGACAGTTTAGGAAACACAACATGAAAACCGGGTTTGGCTTAGACAAGTCCAAGCTAAAATGCTTCAACTGTCAACAACTAGGGCACTTTGCCAGAGAGTGTAAATCTCCAAACTCTCAGCCTTCAACATCTGGACAGCCACACCAAAGATCATCAAGCTCCTCAAATAGTGCCAATGTTGTAGAACAACATGATTTTTCAGATTGGAGCTTCCAAGTTAAGGATGCTTCTATCTCCACCAGTGCCCTGATGGCCAACAACTCAAACTCTACATTCAAGGTAACAGAAGATATGTGCACACCTAAATGTTTAGAAAAGTTAAATGCTTATAAAAGGTATAATATTCAAGTCTGTAACGAACTCGAGTCATTACAAGTTGTCAAGGCTAATTTCTTTGAATCTGAAAGAAATTATAAAGAAAAGATTGAGGAACTGGAAAAGAGCATTTCCAGTTTAAAGCATGAAGACACTAACAAACAGTGTCAAATTAACAATCTTTTGGAGAGGTTAACAACTGCCAAGACAGAACTAGTATTGGCTGAGTCTTACAGAGACAAATTTTTGAGTCAGGGTGAAAAGTATGAAAAACTTTTTAAAATGAGTGATACAGCTGAGTTAGTAAAGAAAAGAGGGGCTGGTTTGGGTTATAACAAAATGGAACCCCCATATGCTTATACCCCGATAGTGGAGGTTCAGTGTAGACCAGAAGTTAATCTTGTGTATGATGAAAATTTAGATACACACAAGGTTCAACAAGAAAATGATTCGCCTGAATCTAGCCCAATTCAATCATCTCATGCATCTGAAGATGACATAATTAAAAATTTTGAAAAGTTAAAATCAGTTTCTAAACATAAGAAAACTAAGAAAAACAAATCATTTTTTGTGAAAGCTAAATATGTTCAAACTAAAAGTACATCTTCAGATGAGTATGTTACTTGTCCATCTGACAAGTCAAAAATGGCTAGATCAAAGGATAGAAAAGCCAGTGTTTCAGGGATTCAGGTAAACCACCCAACCAACAAGCCAGTTGGAACTTTTAAACAATCAAGTTCAGTAAACCATAGCTCAGCCATCTTCCAAGGAGAGAAGCCTTAGAAATCTCTCAATGATCAGACTGTGTGTCTGATGTGTGATGAGAAAAACCATTTTGCTGCTGACTGCTTCTATAATCCAAGAAGCAGAATTCAATTTAGATCACAAGGGAGAGGAAGAAAGGAAAGTTGGAGAAAGTCATCAGTGTCTTCAGGAGAAAAGTCTGCTCCAGGAAGAAGAAAATCAGCTAAGAACTCATCAAAAGCCTGCACTTCTGTTAATGAGAAAAGAATAACCAAACAGTCTTCCGAAACCAAAAAGCCATCAGAAGCAAAAGTTAAAAGTGCTTCCGACACTCAACACTTAGAAAGAAGGAAAGCAGAAGAAAAACCCTCTCACAAGATGAAGTTCAAACCAACAGAATTAAAAGCAAAAGTTGCTTTCAAGGGCAGTCAGAGGAAGAAAACTTCTCCAATAGCTCCAAAGGTCACGAAGATTTGGAAGAAGAAGGAAACCTCTGAACTACCAGTTCAACCAATTAATCAACCAGTCTGCTCATCATCTACCCCACCTAAGATGATGTCAAAGAAATTTGTTTATAATGATGCCAATGGAAAACTCAAGACCACATGGGCTTGGGTTCCCATTCGGAACTAATTCACTTTTGGTCATGTGCAGGGACAGTAGGAATCAAAAAGCAACTTGTGGATTGTTGACAGCGGCTGTTCCAGGCACATGACAGGCAACAAGACTCATCTGCACAAATATAAACCATTCTTTGGAGGGTCTGTTGCATTTGAAAGTGATCCAGTAGGAGGTTATATCACAGGTAGGGGCACAATCACAAATGGCAAGGTAAGCTTTGAGAATGTGCATTTTGTAAAGGAACTGAATTACAATTTACTGAGTGTATCACACGTGTGTGACCAAAGGCACCACATGTTGTTTACTGAGGATGAATGCATTGTCTTGAAACCAGGATTTGTTGTTCCTAATGATCAAATTCTGCTCAGGGCTCCAAGAAGAACCAACATGTATATGCTGGATATGAGCACAGCTACACCACTCAGTAATATAAGTTGCTTTGTCTCAAAAGCTTCACTTGATAAATCATCCCTTTGACATAGGAGACTTTGTCATGTAAACCTTAAAAACATGAATAAACCTGTCAAGAATAATTTAGTAACTGGTTTACCAACAAAGGAGTTCATCTGTGTTGATAAATGTGTTGCTTGCTTGCAAGGGAAGCAACACAAATCATCTCATCATGCCAAAAAGATAAATTTTATCACAACAGTCCTGCATTTGCTTCATATGGACTTGTTTGGCCCCACAAATATTAAAAGTCTTGGTAGGAAGTCATGTTGCTTGGTGGTTACTGATGATTTCTCTCGGTATACGTGGGTATCTTCTTGAGTACCAAGGATGAAACTGCTGAGATCATGAAATCATTCATTCTTAGAGTTGAGAATGAGAGTGACCATCATGTCAAAATCATCATATCAGATCAAGGAACAGAATTCAAAACCATATTTTAAATTCTTTTTGTGAATATAAAGGTATAACAAGACAATTTCGTGCTCCTAGGACTCCGCAACAGAACGGTGTTGCTAAGAGAAGGAATAGGACACTAATTGAGGCTGCAAGGACCATGCTGTCTGATGCCAAACTACCAATAACTTTCTAGGCAGAAGCGGTCAACACTGCCTGTTATGTTCAAAATAGAGTATTGGTGGCTAAGTCACATGGTATGACTTATTATGAAATTTGGCATAAGAGAAAACCATTTATTGGAATTCTCAAACCATTTGGATGTCAATGCACCATCTTGAATACTAAAGATCATCTAGCCAAGTTTGCTGAAAAATCAACGGAGGGCTACTTTGTTGGGTACTCTTCACATGCAAAAGCATATAGAGTATACATCAAAGCTTCCAGAATTATTAAAGAGTCTGCGAATGTTTAGTTCAATGAACATACTCTCAATAAACCTGGAATAGGCCCCGATTGGTTATTTGATCTTGATAAATTCACATCTGCATTTAATCTTGTGAAAGAGTATGTTGTAGATCAACAAATACCTACCTTGGACTCCTTCAAGCACACAAGAGAAGAAGACTTTCGTGTTGAACTGCCAATAGCTTCAAGACAAATATTGGCAGAATCCACTTCAACACATGATGCTGCTTCACAGACTAAGACAACCAACACTTCTCAGGCTGTCCCTTTAAGTGACTCTACATCGATTCCAGTGAGTCAAGAAGAACTTGAGAGTCCTTCTAATGAAGCAAACACTCAGGAAACTCTTTCTCCCAGAGAAAATCATCCCACAACAGTCCAGCCTCAGAAACCTCAAGATCTACCAGCAATTCAGCATGAGGTGGTACTTCCAAACCTTGAGCCAAGCAACCTGGATTTGAATTCTCAGCTGGATGTGATCCCCAGGACTCGCATTCATAATACCCATCCAGTTGAGAACATTATTGGTAATGTTGAGAGGAATAAGAACAAGAAGCTCCCTACATGAAGCAAACATCTGTTTGTTTTCTTGCTTTGTATCCCAAATAGAACCAAAGAAACTTGTTGAAGCACTGAAAGATAGCAGTTGGGTAGAAGCCATGCAGGAAGAACTTCTCCAATTTGAAAGACAGGGAGTTTGGAAGGTTTGCCCTTTACCCAAGGGTGTTCAGAAACAAGAAGGATGACAAAGGCGTTGTCATAAAGAATAAAGCACGGTTAGTGGTTCAGGGATACACCCAAGAAGAAGGAATTGATTATGATGAAGTTTTTGCTCCAGTTGCCAGAATTTAAGCCATCATAATATTTCTAGCATTTGCAGCTGCCAGAAACTTCAAATTTTTTCAAATGGATGTTAAAAGTGTTTTCCTCTATGGCAAGATTGATGAGCAGGTCTATGTTTGTCAACCACCTGAATTTGATGATCCTAAGTTTCCTAATCATGTCTGCAAGCTTGATAAGGCTCTATATGGGCTGCATCAAACTCCCAGAAAGTGGTATGAAACTTTGTCCTCTGTTCTGTTGATAAACAACTTCAAAAGGGGAACAATCGATAAAAAATTTTTTTTTCAAGAAATCCAATCAACATATCATGCTTGTCTAGATATATTTTGATATTATTTTTGGTTCAACTGATGAAACTCTCTGCAAGGAGTTTGAAGCACTAATGAAATCCAAATTTGAAATGAGTTCCATGGGTGAACTCACTTTCTTCCTTGGATTACAGGTGAAGCAAACTCCTACAAGAATCTTTATCAATCAATCAAAATATGTCAAGGATATACTTGAAAGATTTAGTTTCACATACTATAAAGCTCTTGGTACTCCCATGTCCAAAACAACATCTCTGCAAGGAGTTTGAAGCACTAATGAAATCCAAATTTGAAATGAGTTCTATGGGTGAACTCACTTTCTTCCTTGGATTACAAGTGAAGCAAACTCCTACAAGAATCTTTATCAATCAATCAAAATATGTCAAGGATATACTTGAAAGATTTAGTTTCACATACTATAAAGCTCTTGGTACTCCCATGTCCAAAACAACATCTCTGCAAGGAGTTTGAAGCACTAATGAAATCCAAATTTGAAATGAGTTCTATGGGTGAACTCACTTTCTTCCTTGGATTACAAGTGAAGCAAACTCCTACAAGAATCTTTATCAATCAATCAAAATATGTCAAGGATATACTTGAAAGATTTAGTTTCACCGACTGTAAAGCTCTTGGTACTCCTATGTCCAAAACAACATCTCTAGGCCCCGATCTTGAGGGGGAGGATGTTGATCAGCACCAATACAGAGCAATGATTGTCTCTTTGATGTATCTCACAGCAAGCAGGCCTGATATCATGTTTGCAACTTGCTTGTGTGCACGGTTTCAGGCAAATCCTAAGATCTCACACATGCTTGCTGTAAAAAGAATTTTTAGATACCTCAAAGGAGTACCAAAGTTAGGATTATCGTATCCTAGGAAAGCCGACTTTCAATTCATGGCCTACACTGATAGTGATTATGGGGGTTACAACATTAGTAAGAAGTCTACATCTGGAGGATGCCAGTTCCTTGGATCCAGGATTGTGTCATGGCAATGTAAGAAGCAGACATGTGTCTCCACTTCTACTGCAGAAGCTGAATATATAGCTGCCTCAAGTTGCTGTGCACAAGTACTTTGGATTCAAAATCAAATGAAATACTATGGAGTAGAATTGTCTAATACTCCCATCCAGATTGACAATTCCAGTGAAATATCCATCACTAACAATCCAGTCAAACATTCCAAGACCAAGCACATTGACATCCACTACCATTTCATGAGAGATTGTGCAGAAAAGAAGCTAATTCATTTAGTCAAAGTTGATACAAAACACAACTTGGCTGATCTCTTCACCAAGGCTTTTGATGAAGGAAGGTTTAGGTATTTAATCACAGCCATCGGTATGATCAATTTTGAGTAAATGTAATTAGGTCAAGGCCTAAATGAGATAAACTCAACTTATCTTATGAGTAGTACATACTCAGATATTTAAATATTTAATGTTTCGTTATATTAAATGCTAACATCCGAAGGTATAAAAGGTTCCATTCAAATTCTCACTTCCTTCTTCGACAATTGACAGTTTCTTCTTACACCAAACCCTAACCGTTCATCTCAATAATGGCTCTCTTTGCATTCAAACCTGCACACAACCTGACCGCTGAACTTTCTGCTCACAATGATCTTGATTTCGCTCTGATCATCTCATTTCTCCGTCGGAGTAGGTATTTTACTGCTTTAACTATCAACCCCGTGGTGTATGAATCTCATCACCAGCAGTTTTAGGGTTCTTGTTCTGTGATTGACTCTCCAACAGATAAACGTCTTTCTGCTACCGTTGATGCTCATCCTATTTCTATTTCCATGGAAACTATCTGTAGACATCTTAATGTTAATAATGCTACAAGCAGTGCTTCTTTCACAAGAGATGAGGTAGCAGCGACCTTTAGGTCGATGGGATACGAAGGTCCTCTTCTTTCACCTACTTATTTGAAGAGAAGAGTGTCCTATAATTACAAGTATCTCCTACGTGTGTTTTTGCATTGTCTTTCAAATAAAACTGGTGGTTGGGATCAAATTCCATCTGACTTACCTTCGGCTATTCATGGATTGATTACCAATCAAGTGTTTAACTTTGCGTCTTTTATTTTTAATAACTTGGTGGATAATGTGTCATCCACAAAGAAATTTGGTATGTATCCCAGATTTTTGCAACAAATCTTTAACAGTGAGTTAGCATCTTCGCTCTCACTAACTGGGAACATTTATAAAGTCCCTTCGGTACTTGCGAAGGTTTTTGTACAACTGAAGAAGAAGAAGAGTGTTCAGTTCTCTGGAACTTTCACTCCTCTGCTCCCGTCCATGGAGCCACCTGCTCCTGAAGGTGACAGCTCTGTTCAACCCACAGTTGCTGAACCCACACCTTTCACTTACATAGCCTCTTCCATTCTAGTCACCTACAAACGCAAAAGACAACCTAAACAGTTATCTACAACTGTTCAGGCCCATTCTTTCGAACCCAAAAAGAAAGAGGCTAAGAAATCTGGCAAGGGCCCAGTTCTGCCTAAGGTGCAAACCACACCTACAGTTGTACCATCGGATCTTCCTCTGGATCCAGTGGCTGCCCTTCACCCTTCTACTAGCCCTCAGGATATGTCACCATACATACCTGAGAATATTCAAAAGGATACCCACATTACTGAGTCTGCTTCTGCTGAAGCAACTCCACTAGGTCAGGGACTGTCTCCCAGGTCTCCTGATGTGTCTAGCCCATCTCTGCCCCCCACTCATACATCTACCCTGGCTCAAGTATTCTCTGCAGTAGCTCTGGATGACCCTCTCTCTCCCTCCACCCAAGCTTTAATGAGAGCGGTGACAGAATTACATGCCAGGTTTCCTGACCAAGAGCCTTTTGTTACAGAGGTTGACCCTGGTAGTTTTGAAAGGGTTAATACAGTGGAGGCTGCCACTACTGCTGAACCTTCTCAGGTTCTTCAGACCAGTGGTACAGGCAATAGGACATTCTCTACGGCAACTCACATGAAGTCATTCTCAATGAGAGGAATCCAGGGCGCCAAGAAACCACGTCTGGTGATGGAGGTGCAGGAGCTCGGCTCAAGACTCCATCGCCCAAGGATTCCACTTCTATGGATGAGGGCACCAACATTCAGGAATTGACGGTCACCATTTCCACTCTACAGGCCAGGGTTGCTCAATAGGAAGCTGAGGTTGCTACCCTGCGGATGAAGGTTCAAACTAAAGATGCCAGTATTCTGGACCTCCAGTGCCACCCTTCGGTCATCTTTAAACCATTTCATCCTGACCCCAGCCAGGTGTCTTCCATTTCCCCTAATGCTACCAAAAAGGGGGAGAAGGAACAACCTATGGGATCATCATCATCATCACCATCATCACCTATAACCACAATATCTCCAGCAAAAGGAGAAGAGGCAGCTGCTGCATTGGAAGAAGGAGAAGTAGAAGCTACTCATGAATCTCCTCCATTCCTAACCAATTTGGATAAGGAATGGGATAGTTTCTTGAGTACCTACTATCATAACTCCTCTAGTTCTTCATCCTCTTCTTCTAGTGCTGCAAGGGAACCCTTGGAAACCGAACAGGAAAATGTTTCTAAGGAATTCAAGTCCCCTGATAACACCTCAAAGTCTCTTTCTGAGACTATGTCCCCCTTTGGGACAACAATATAGGTAGCTATGGAGAACCCCAGTTCAGCTACAAAATCTATCTCCATAGAACCTAAGTCACCTCCTAAGACAGAGGCTGTTGATGAACCTGAATCTCCTCCTGAGGTAACAGCCAATGAACGTATGTCTCCTCCTGAGATAGAGGTTGTGTATGAAGAACTCTCCTTAGATTCTAAGCTCTCTGTGGGCACCACTAAGGAACCATCCAATGTGGTTGGTCAACTGGATGAGGCAGTGAATGCTAAGGTTAACTCCGAAGTTGCTTCTAAAGGCCCAGTCATACTTGATGATTCTTCCACAGAAGAGCTATTTGCCGATGAACCAGCTGGTGAGGCTACAGGATCCATCTCCTCTGAGTTGAACTTGATGGACAAACGAAAAAAGGAAACGGACCCCAGAGGAGGAAGCAGAGCAGGAGGAGATGATGCCAAAGATGAAGAGGGGCCGACCAGATACTTCTCTGGATGGAGAGATAACAAGACTCTCAGGTCTCCTTTAGGAGAAGGGCTATGATGTGGATGAAATCCTACTCTGGTCGGTACCCAGAATGGCTGAAGAGCTGGATCGAGTGCAGCAGCAGGAACAGGCCGCTGCTACAGCCAAAGCCGCGGTGGTCCTTACCAAGAAGCAAAAGGAGGCTGCCTACAGAGATAGAATGAAGGCTATCCTTTTGCAATATTGATTCCATCCGCGGCAACTCGGACCCATGAAGAACTCCACCATGGACATGCACGTAAGAGAAATAAAAGCTAAGATTGCCAAAGGTGAGTTACCTTCTAGGGAGCAGATCTATGCTCAAAGAGCAAGCCTGAACTTAGGCTTAGGGGGAGGAGCCAACATAGAAATACCTATATCTGGTTCTGAAATCAGAGAGGGTGAAGAAGTGATGTGTGGAGAGGCCACAAAAGCTATGTTCCCTCACATGTTTCCACATCAAAAAATGGAAGAACCCATCACTCCTCCCTCTAGTCCTTCATACGACAATGTGCCAATATCTTCAGTGATGAGGATCAATAGAGGTCAAACAAAACAGCAAAACACAAACCCTGATCCTAAAAAACAGTCAAGGACAGAAAGGAAAAAGGAAGCATTGGCTTCCACTGAAGCTGCAGTGGAATTCACGGAAAGAAGGTCCTCCACTGAAGCAACGAGAGCTTCAATGGATCTTGGAAGAGCTTCCACTGCTGAAGCAACCGCTTCCACTGCAGAAGCCACTCCAGAAACTACTGATGATGATGACAATAAAAGGAAGCAGGAACCTCCACAAGGAAGTACAACATCACGTCAAATTGTTCCGTTCAAAATACGCGGTCCGTTCAGAAGAAGACATACTGCAGCTAGAAGACGAAGTGATGAACCAGCCTTAAATACGTACTTTCCTATTGTGGAATGGAGCTACCTATCCACAGAAAAGGTATTCGTTTTGAAGTTTTGTGATGGAAACATTATGAAGCTCCAAGATTATCAACTATGCGGTCTTCCTGATCCAAATATCTTCGATCTAGTAAGTCTTCCTCTACTCAATCCAGATAACAATTTTGAAGGAGGACTTGCTACAGTACTTGTCCAAAGAAGAGCTGAAAATCTAATAAAGGAAGGACATAAGTTTTAGTAGCATCAGCCTAGGTGGAGACTGTAAGGATCTTTAAGGCTGATGCACACCAAAACATCTCTTGATCAAGTTTTTAACTATCGAAAGATATACAACCACTAATTAATAAGGATTAGCCTTCGGAAGAACCATTGCTTCCGAAGGATAATTCCTTACACTGAATACAACCGGTTCCGTGGTTGAAGGCTCAAATCGATCAGTGCTTCCTATCGACCATCAGTGCTTCCGATCATCAGTGGTTCCCAAGACAAAGACTTCCGAAGACTTTTCTCTGACAAACATTCTCGATACTTTAGGAAATAAACAAAGCTGCTTTCTCACACTCAGAATAACAGAGAAGACATTCCGATGTTAGTCAGCAACAAAGAAGATTGGTCAAAGCTACAAAGATACTAAACAGTTAATGCATTTTGTTGTTTAGGTCTTTATTACAAAAGTCAATGGAGTCTTTTGTATTGATTGTAATTAATATGGCTTGGCCAGTCAAGACCATAACAAATACTAGATTAAGCATACATGTGTTTCTAGTGTTTTGTCCAGCCATGTATCCCTACGAGGATACGACTATAGGTCTTAGTATATAATCCTTCACTTGTTAGTTAGAAAATCACGAGTGGGTGCTTGAGCTAAGTGTCGTAATCCTAACAGTTGAATGCAATATACTTTGACCTTGAATTTACAATTGTTTTCAGTATTTTGTTTTCAAACTATTTTACAAAACTAAGTTGATGGATTTCCGCAACTATCAACTTTGTATAAGATAACTTGTGATAAGTGTTGTGTAGATTACTCAACCCGATCCAACACGAAGGTAGGGGGAGTCATTGTTTAAGGTGGAGGATGGAAGTCGGTTGATGAGATGTGTGGTGATGACAAAGGGCCAAAAGGTGAGGTAATTTGGCACGTGAAAAGAGGGAGAGGCCGGTTTCGACAAGGTGTCGGTGACAGTTTTCTGCAAAACCAATATGTTCCGGTGTGTGGGGTTGAGAAGTTAAGTGTGAAATGCCACAAGAGTTGAAGTGGGAAGAAATTTTAATATATTCTCGCTCGTTGTCCGAGAAGAATTGTTCGATTTTAGTTTGGAAAAAGTTTTCAATAAGACATTGAAAACGAAGAAAAATATGGAGTCAGATTTATTTTTTGTGACAACTGGTACCCGACCGCCCGGCAAGTCCGTACGGTATGTGTACTTGCATACAGTAACTATGTGTACATACGTATTTGTAAACAGTGCTTGTATTAACAGGATTCTAAATACAAGAACAGTTGTACGTATTTTCGTATAAACTTAAATACATTAAGTACAACGCACATTTGAAACATTAGTTGTGTTTATTAAGTGAAAACTTAATGACAATTAACACAACAAATCATGAGAAACAACGGTGATTCAAACGATATTCAGAAACAAATCGGTTGCGATCTGATGTCCATAGATGACAGGAATCAGATGGCCGACAATTCAAAGTGAAAACAATGCGAAAACAGGATGTTTAGTTGAGTCCGACAGTGAGGAAACACAATTTAAACATAAACTGCAGTGTCGTTTCAGAATAACGAACTGACAGTGTGTTTGCGTGGGTGATGATTCACACAAACATATCTGTGAGTTTAACGTTCTGAAATGATGACTGGAAAGTAGAAAACAAAAGTCGGAAAGCAAAACCATCGTCGTGTTCGTTCGAATGACGATTCGAACGAATACGCGCGATGGTGACGCGATTCGACGAAACGAAAACGAATTACGACGCGAAACGATTTTAAATTTAATTAAATAAAATAATAAACATTTTTACAATTTTGAAACTCATTAAATTAATTAAATTAACATTTTTAAGTATTTATTCCAAATTACGCGTAATTATCCGGATACGCGACGAATTAACGAACCGAGCAACCGAAATGGACCCAGACACCACACGTGATATAAAAGGCCTAATAATTGTGTTTTTCTCATTTTCCACCTACCATCTCCTTTCTCTCTCTCTTTTTCCGGTTACACCAAGAACCACCATCAACCCACCTTCAATCAACCATATCTTGGTCAATACTCAACCGATTTGGGTGATTTTCGAACCCACGCGAAGCCCTCGACGTCCTCTACATGAAAGTACAGCAGATCTAAGAGTTTAATCACTGGAAACGAAGGTATGAGGTCATGAAAGTCCACGAAATTAGGGTTTTCTTCCTTGTTTTGGTGTTTTTGTTCGACCCAGCTCACACAACCGGCCAACCTCCTTGTTCTGATGAACCACACGATCGTGAAACACCTTAATCGCCTAACCAGAGCCATGTAGACAACCTGGGTTCGATGAGCTTGATGAGGATGAGGGTGGAGACTGGTTTCGTGGACTGCGAACCTGTGTGTTCAAGCCACCATGGCCGAACCCTACTTTGTAACTAACGAACCATGTGCGAACCAGTGTGTACAGCCACGAACTCTCTACAGGTCCCGAACCCTAGATGCCATCAACATCGAGCCTTGACTCATTCATCACGAACCAGTTTCTGCTCACGAACTCTCAACCTTGCTAACAGAAACCACGAACCATTGATAGCTTGGCGAACCCTGGTTGACTCTCACAAATCTCCTGCTGGTCTTCACGAACCCTAGAACGATCTGTGACGAACCATATTGGTTGGGAACGAACCTGTGCAACATAGGAGCAGCCGAACCATCTGACCATTTAGCGAACCTTGCCGGCCGATCTATTCCCACAGCCAAGCGAACCCATCGTACTACCAGACCTTTAGCCGAACCCTCATGTGAAACCATGGCCGATTCTTAGCTGGGTTAAGACTAACACGTTCGCTGCCTAGAACCTAATAAACATTCTGGTTGATATTGCCAACAGTTGGCCCAATATGAAATCTGAGCCCATGAACATTCGAATTAATACAGTTGTTATGGCTGGTTATGTTCAAGTATAGGCCCAAAAGAATTTTATTTTCGGCCCATGTTGGCCAACGGGCCCATGGTTCTTGTGCAATTGCCCAACAGCCTATGTCCACCAGCCGAGGCCCAACCATTATTCAGCCCACATCAACTAGTTGGGCCATGACCATTAAACCGGCCCAAGCACACACACATAATTCATGATCTAATTCGGCCCAATTAACTACATAAGTCATACACCTAGTAAATAATGACATACATAGAATTATGAAGATTGAATAAAATCACTACAAATGTGGGCATATTTTGGGATCTAAAGAACATTATAATCTGAAAACATTAAGTGGATACAAGAGTTACTACTTAAGTTCACCTTTGGGTTTTGTTACTAAACATCAAATCTGAACAAATGACTAACACTTAATGAATAGGATTACAGATTTTCAAGAAGGAATCCAGTTTAAACACACAACATGAAGTCACATTATAATAATAACCTATGATGTGTGAAATGAGGGCCGGATCAAGAACATGAGTCACAAGTGTTAGCCAACAATAGGGCTAACATACACGCGCACAAAACCTTACAACGTATACTTATAAATTACACGCGATATGAAATCAATACAGGAACGTGAAAACTACAACAAGAACAACAAAGAGCGCGTGTCTTCATTTTAAGCTAAGTCAACCCTGCAACACAAGGTGAGTTCATATGCCCCTTTTACTTTAATCTTTACTGATTTTAACTCTCGGGGCTGAGAAACATGTTTACTTTTATTATTTAAAAGTTTTGCTTAACATGTTATTTATACTTTGATTTAGATAATATTAAATTGGTTATTATCGTTTATCATTGTATGCATGCTTGTATGATTATGAGATAACAGGGAAACTCAGATGATTATGATAATGTAATTTCTTAATCATCAACACATTAGAATAACGTAGTTATAAGATAATAGCTTATAACACTTAGTTATTTTCACATGAGCAAATACCTAGACAGTTTACACATAAGCATAACGAGAACAATCCCTCATTGAGACTTTGGGATCACACGGATTACAGTAAATGATGATCATGATAACGTAACTTCATGGGATTCTTATCATTTACAGTAAATGATGATCATGATAACGTAACTTCATGGGATTCTTATCATTTACACATAATTAACATAATGTAATAAGACAAGTTCTTATTCGACTTTGTTAAACACACGAGAACATTCCCACACGGATACTTTGGGAACACATGGATTCAGTAAATGACGATTCTTATCATTTACAGTGAATGACGGTCATGATAACGTAACTTCATGGGATTCTTGTCATTTACACCCGATTATCATAACGTAATAAGACAAGTTCTTATTCGACTTTGTTAATCACATGATACAATCCCACACGGAAACTTTGGGATCACACGGCGGGATAGGAGAGAATGGAATGCATTTTAATCTGATTACGTGAGGATTTAAAATGGATTCCATTCGGATTCTATACGCTACATTTGGAGACACATGATGAACAGTTAACTAACACTTTTAATATTTAGAAGTGAAACAACAGTTAACCCCTCAACTATAGAATAATTTAAGGAATGGATTTAATAAATCTAACATCCTTAACACATATATTGGTTATTAATACTTCAGTTTGATAATCGCAACGTTATCATATTATTATTCTATACATGAGAACACAGGTGATCAAGGAAGAGATAAACATGTGAATTGAGAGTGGGAATCAATAGTTGTATTACAAGTAGTGTGGAGTTCTAGTGGTGTTGTGGTGGGATGTTGGCTAGGGCTTAGTTCCCTTACATATGCCCTATATATAAGCAACACTACTAGGATGATATAGTACTTGTGGCTATAACTATTGAGGAGCCACTGGATGAACAAGTGAATCAGACAATCATACGAGTAACATATTATCATTGTGAATGTGCATGTGAATGAATCAAGGTTTTACATTAATTTACTTATGAACTCACCAACCTAGTGTTGACTTTGTTTTAAATACATGTTTCTCAGGTGACGAGCAGGTGTAGACATATACATGCAAAGATTAAGCTAGTGGACTTTTAGAAGACCTAGCTTTATTTTGTGTTGCATGCTTTTGGGGAAACAAGGATATGAATCATCTTTTGTATATCTTGTACATATACAAGATATAGTTACATTGATTCTTTTTGGTAGATTTACTTGATTAAATTATGAACGATACTGTGTAATTAAATCTTGTAATTCTATATCATGGATGTGTTAGAAATTTCTCATTTATTTATCATGTGCTATGTAAACAATCTGATCATTTGATTATCACTCAATGATATCGCGCCCCGGGAACCTTCCGCCCGACGGAAAAACCCGATCCGTTCCCGCCGGCCCGGGGTGTGACAGATTGGTATCAGAGCCATGGTTATAGAGAAATATAGGTCATATTACTTAAACGGTTTGGCCTAGACTATAACCTAGGGACCCGCATGTAGAGATCATATGATATAGGATTTTATTTGCATATGTCTTCTGCTTCTGATCACTGCACTAACCGATTTATTCTCGGTTATGATCAGAATGCCGCCGAGAAGACAACCACCTCTGCTACCCCTGACTCAAGGTTCAGCTCCGCACTCATCTACACCGACACCGCCAGACTCTCCTCCACATCTACAACCACCTCCACCTCCTCCTCCGCCACCACCGGCTTTTCAGTTGGATCCTGCTACTGTGGCCTTGGCCACTCTTCTGACTAGCCAGCTGAGGGATGTAATCCCAGAGATGATGAACCGCATCAACAGTAACAACAGCAATAACGCTGCCAACTCAACTGGAGAAGGCAGTGGCAACACTCGGCAGAATCAGGACTACGGCTACAAGAACTTTGTAGGTTGCAAGCCACCCAGTTTCAGTGGCAGTGAGGGTGCTGTCGGATTGATCCAGTGGATCGAAAAGATGGAGACTACCCTTGACATCAGTGGCTGTCCTGAACAGAACAGAGTCAAGTATGCTGCAGGGTCATTTCATAAGCGAGCGTTAACTTGGTGGAACGCTCAAGTTGCGATCAGAGGACGAGATGAGGCCCAGGCAATGCCTTGGGATGACTTTAAAGCTATGCTGAGGGCAGAGTTTTGCCCAAGAAACGAACTGAAAAAGGTTGAAACTGAGCTGCTCAACCTGGAGATGATTGGTGGTGGACATCTGGCTTACACCACAAGATTTCATGAGCTTGCCACTTTGGCACCTGATGTGGTGCCGACACTAGAAAAGAGAATAGAGCGGTACATCGGTGGATTACCGCCCAGCATTCGGGGGCATGTGATTTCTGCCCACCCCACTACCATGGAGTTAGCTGTCACTCTGTCAGCATCTCTAACAGACATGATGGTTACCTCTGGGGCATTCAAGAAAGAGGCTGACTCAGCAAAGGCTGGAACTTCCAAGAAGTCGGACAAACGTCCGGCTAAGAGACAAAAGGTGGCCAGAAACTTTGCTGCCACTACTCAAGCTCCAATACGCAACCAGCCACAACCATTGGAGATCAGGAAGCCATACACCGGCACTGCACCTCTGTGCAACTCATGCCAGCTTCATCACTTGCCAAATGTTCCGTGCAGACATTGCACCAACTGTGGAAGATTTGGTCACACTGTAAACTACTGCAGGAGCCCGAGAACTCAAAACAGGAACAACAATGCAGCTACTGCTGCTGCTGCAGATCCTAGGTCTTGCTACAACTGTGGCGAACCAGGACATTTCTCTCGGGATTGTCCCAAGAGGAACCAACAAGGGGCTCAAGCACCAAGAGGAAGAGCCTTTCAGATAGGAGCTGCTGCCGCTCGACAGGACCCGAATGTTATTACGGGTACATTTCTCTTATCTGACTTCTATGCATCCATATTATTTGACACTGGTGCGGATCAGAGTTTCATCTCATCCGACTTTGCATGCCATCTTAATTATGATAAGGAATTGTTAGACTCCCCTTATACTATTGAGATAGCAAATGGCAAACAGATTACAGTAGACACTATATTTAGGAATTGCCCATTGACACTTGGCGATCATACATTTTCCATCGACTTGATACCGATGGAGCTGGGCAGTTTCGACATCATCATCGGAATGGATTGGCTATCTCTTAATAGAGTTGAGTTCATCTGTTCCGATAAGCTACTACGCATTCCTGTGGAGAACAATGAGGTCTTGGAGATTCGTGGAGACCAAGCGAAACGCAGTGTCAAGATAATATCGTGCATGAAGGCTCGCAAGTACTTACGAAAACAATGCGTTGCATTCCTAGCTCACGTGATTCAGAAAGACAAGAAGGCGATCAAGATTCAGGATGTACCAGTTGTGAGAAACTTTGCAGATGTGTTTCCGGATGACTTACCGGGACTGCCACCTGAGAGATCGGTGCAGTTTCGAATCGATTTGATTCCGGGAGCAACTCCGGTAGCTAAGTCTCCTTATAGACTTGCTCCATCAGAAATGCAGGAGCTGTCTAACCAGTTACAAGAGCTACTTGATAAAGGATTCATCCGACCGAGCTTTTCCCCGTGGGGAGCTCCGGTTCTTTTTGTTAAAAAGAAGGATGGAACCTTCAGGATGTGCATAGACTATCGAGAACTCAACAAACTCACCATCAAGAATCGGTACCCATTACCGAGGATTGATGATTTGTTTGATCAGTTGCAGGGAGCACAGTACTTTTCAAAGATAGACCTGAGATCAGGTTATCATCAGCTCCGTATTCAAGAAGAAGACATACCAAAGACGGCCTTTCGTACTCGATATGGTCATTACGAATTCATGGTGATGCCATTCGGTTTGACGAACGCACCGGCTGTGTTCATGGATTTGATGAACCGGGTGTGCAAGCCGTATTTAGATCAGTTTGTTATCGTCTTCATTGATGATATACTGATTTATTCAAAGAACGAGAAGGGACACGAGCAACACCTCAAGACAGTTTTGGAGCTTCTGAAAGAAGAACAACTCTATGCCAAATTCTCCAAGTGTGAATTTTGGTTAAGAGAAGTTCAGTTCTTGGGTCATGTGATTAACAGTAATGGTATTCATGTGGATCCTGCCAAGATAGAAGCAATCAAGAACTGGGACGTGCCTACAACACCGACGGAGATCAGATCATTCTTGGGATTGGCAGGTTATTACAGGAGATTCATTTCGAATTTTTCTAAGATAGCCTTGCCTCTCACCAAGCTCACACAGAAGTCTGAACCTTTTGTGTGGACACATAAGCAAGAGGAGGCATTCCAGACATTGAAACAAAGATTGTGCAATGCTCCAATCTTAACACTCCCAGAAGGCAATGATGACTTTGTAGTTTATTGTGATGCTTCCCATCAGGGACTCGGATGTGTCTTGATGCAACGAGACAAAGTCATTGCTTATGCCTCACGACAATTGAAGATACATGAGAAGAATTACACGACACATGATTTAGAACTGGGAGCTGTTGTCTTTGCATTAAAGATCTGGAGACACTACCTTTATGGTACCAAATGCACTATCTTCACAGATCACAAGAGTTTACAGCACATATTTGATCAGAAGGAGCTTAACATGAGACAGAGACGTTGGGTTGAGCTCCTGAACGATTACGATTGTGTGATCAAATACCATCCGGGCAAAGCAAATGTTGTTGCAGATGCTTTGAGTCGGAAGGAAAGAGTCAAACCTTTACGCGTTCGCGCAATGGGAATGACTGTGCAAACAAGTTTGAGAGATCACATTTTGCAAGCACAACAAGAAGCAGTGGCAAGAGACAATCTGAAACGCGAGCTCGACTGTGGAGCCGAGAAACACTTCAAGACAAAACAAGACGGAGTTATCTATTATCTGGATCGTGTTTGGATCCCAACAGTAGATGAACTTCGAACACTCATACTTGACGAGGCACACAAGTCACGTTACTCAGTTCATCCTGGTGCCGATAAGATGTACCAAGATCTTAGGTCATTTTATTGGTGGCCGGGTATGAAGAAAGACATTGCCACTTATGTTGGTAAATGTATTACATGTGCCAAAGTCAAAGCAGAACACCAGAAACCTTCGGGTTTACTGGAACAACCGGAAATACCACAATGGAAGTGGGAACAAATAGCTATGGATTTCATTACCAAGCTACCCCGCACTTCCAGCGGATATGATTCTATTTGGGTCATCATTGATCGATTGACCAAGTCCGCACACTTCTTGCCAATCAGAGAGACTTACAAGATGGAGAAACTAGCAAGGCTATACATTGATGAAATAGTAGTGAGGCACGGAGTGCCATTATCTATTATTTCCGACCGGGACAGTCGATTTACTTCGCGGTTCTGGCAATCATTGCAACAATCCTTAGGGACAAGTGTTAACTTGAGCACTGCTTATCATCCACAAACGGATGGACAAAGCGAACGCACCATTCAAACCCTAGAGGATATGTTGAGAACATGCATCCTAGACTTCGGTGGAAGTTGGGATACACACTTACCTCTCATTGAGTTCTCCTACAACAATAGCTACCACAGCAGCATCGGATGTGCTCCTTTCGAAGCACTCTATGGTAGAAAATGTCGGTCTCCAATTTGTTGGACCGAAGTGGGAGACAACAGAATCACTGGGCCTGAACTTATTCAGGAAACTACTGATAAGATTGCCCAGATACAACAACGATTACAAGCAACACGTAGCCGTCAAAAGAGTTACGCAGACAAACGGCGCAAGCCTTTGGAATTCGATGTGGGTGACCGAGTCATGTTGAAAGTGTCCCCATGGAAAGGCGTAGTTCGTTTTGGGGCTAAAGGCAAGTTAGCACCTAGGTATGTCGGACCGTTTGAGATTACTCAACGAATAGGTCCTGTGGCATACAGACTCAGACTCCCTGATGAACTCAGCGGAGTACACGATGTGTTTCATGTATCAAATCTCAAAAGGTGCTTAGCAGACGAGTCATTGATCATACCATTGGAGGAAATACAAGTTGATGAGCAACTACACTTCATTGAAGAACCCGTAGAGATTATGGAACGTGAAGTTAAGAAACTGAAACGTAGCCGTATTCCTATTGTAAAGGTTCGATGGAACTCCAAGCGTGGACCAGAATTTACTTGGGAGCGCGAGGACAACATGAAAGCAAAGTATCCCCACCTGTTTGAGAAGTAAAGACCGATCTTTATGCTTAAATTTCGGGACGAAATTTCTTTAACAAGGGGAGACTGTGACAACTGGTACCCGACCGCCCGGCAAGTCCGTACGGTATGTGTACTTGCATACAGTAACTATGTGTACATACGTATTTGTAAACAGTGCTTGTATTAACAGGATTCTAAATACAAGAACAGTTGTACGTATTTTCGTATAAACTTAAATACATTAAGTACAACGCACATTTGAAACATTAGTTGTGTTTATTAAGTGAAAACTTAATGACAATTAACACAACAAATCATGAGAAACAACGGTGATTCAAACGATATTCAGAAACAAATCGGTTGCGATCTGATGTCCATAGATGACAGGAATCAGATGGCCGACAATTCAAAGTGAAAACAATGCGAAAACAGGATGTTTAGTTGAGTCCGACAGTGAGGAAACACAATTTAAACATAAGCTGCAGTGTCGTTTCAGAATAACGAACTGACAGTGTGTTTGCGTGGGTGACGATTCACACAAACATATCTGTGAGTTTAACGTTCTGAAATGATGACTGGAAAGTAGAAAACAAAAGTCGGAAAGCAAAACCATCGTCGTGTTCGTTCGAATGACGATTCGAACGAATACGCGCGATGGTGACGCGATTCGACGAAACGAAAACGAATTACGACGCGAAACGATTTTAAATTTAATTAAATAAAATAATAAACATTTTTACAATTTTGAAACTCATTAAATTAATTAAATTAACATTTTTAAGTATTTATTCCAAATTACGCGTAATTATCCGGATACGCGACGAATTAACGAACCGAGCAACCGAAATGGACCCAGACACCACACGTGATATAAAAGGCCTAATAATTGTGTTTTTCTCATTTTCCACCTACCATCTCCTTTCTCTCTCTCTTTTTCCGGTTACACCAAGAACCAACATCAACCCACCTTCAATCAACCATATCTTGGTCAATACTCAACCGATTTGGGTGATTTTCGAACCCACGCGAAGCCCTCGACGTCCTCTACATGAAAGTACAGCAGATCTAAGAGTTTAATCACTGGAAACGAAGGTATGAGGTCATGAAAGTCCACGAAATTAGGGTTTTCTTCCTTGTTTTGGTGTTTTTGTTCGACCCAGCTCACACAACCGGCCAACCTCCTTGTTCTGATGAACCACACGATCGTGAAACACCTTAATCGCCTAACCAGAGCCATGTAGACAACCTGGGTTCGATGAGCTTGATGAGGATGAGGGTGGAGACTGGTTTCGTGGACTGCGAACCTGTGTGTTCAAGCCACCATGGCCGAACCCTACTTTGTAACTAACGAACCATGTGCGAACCAGTGTGTACAGCCACGAACTCTCTACAGGTCCCGAACCCTAGATGCCATCAACATCGAGCCTTGACTCATTCATCACGAACCAGTTTCTGCTCACGAACTCTCAACCTTGCTAACAGAAACCACGAACCATTGATAGCTTGGCGAACCCTGGTTGACTCTCACGAATCTCCTGCTGGTCTTCACGAACCCTAGAACGATCTGTGACGAACCATATTGGTTGGGAACGAACCTGTGCAACATAGGAGCAGCCGAACCATCTGACCATTTAGCGAACCTTGCCGGCCGATCTATTCCCACAGCCAAGCGAACCCATCGTACTACCAGACCTTTAGCCGAACCCTCATGTGAAACCATGGCCGATTCTTAGCTGGGTTAAGACTAACACGTTCGTTGCCTAGAACCTAATAAACATTCTGGTTGATATTGCCAAAAGTTGGCCCAATATGAAATCTGAGCCCATGAACATTCGAATTAATACAGTTGTTATGGCTGGTTATGTTCAAGTATAGGCCCAAAAGAATTTTATTTTCGGCCCATGTTGGCCAACGGGCCCATGGTTCTTGTGCAATTGGCCCAACAGCCTATGTCCACCAGCCGAGGCCCAACCATTATTCAGCCCACATCAACTAGTTGGGCCATGACCATTAAACCGGCCCAAGCACACACACATAATTCATGATCTAATTCGGCCCAATTAACTACATAAGTCATACACCTAGTAAATAATGACATACATAGAATTATGAAGATTGAATAAAATCACTACAAATGTGGGCATATTTTGGGATCTAAAGAACATTATAATCTGAAAACATTAAGTGGATACAAGAGTTACTACTTAAGTTCACCTTTGGGTTTTGTTACTAAACATCAAATCTGAACAAATGACTAACACTTAATGAATAGGATTACAGATTTTCAAGAAGGAATCCAGTTTAAACACACAACATGAAGTCACATTATAATAATAACCTATGATGTGTGAAATGAGGGCCGGATCAAGAACATGAGTCACAAGTGTTAGCCAACAATAGGGCTAACATACACGCGCACAAAACCTTACAACGTATACTTATAAATTACACGCGATATGAAATCAATACAGGAACGTGAAAACTACAACAAGAACAACAAAGAGCGCGTGTCTTCATTTTAAGCTAAGTCAACCCTGCAACACAAGGTGAGTTCATATGCCCCTTTTACTTTAATCTTTACTGATTTTAACTCTCGGGGCTGAGAAACATGTTTACTTTTATTATTTAAAAGTTTTGCTTAACATGTTATTTATACTTTGATTTAGATAATATTAAATTGGTTATTATCGTTTATCATTGTATGCATGCTTGTATGATTATGAGATAACAGGGAAACTCAGATGATTATGATAATGTAATTTCTTAATCATCAACACATTAGAATAACGTAGTTATAAGATAATAGCTTATAACACTTAGTTATTTTCACATGAGCAAATACCTAGACAGTTTACACATAAGCATAACGAGAACAATCCCTCATTGAGACTTTGGGATCACACGGATTACAGTAAATGATGATCATGATAACGTAACTTCATGGGATTCTTATCATTTACAGTAAATGATGATCATGATAACGTAACTTCATGGGATTCTTATCATTTACACATAATTAACATAATGTAATAAGACAAGTTCTTATTCGACTTTGTTAAACACACGAGAACATTCCCACACGGATACTTTGGGAACACATGGATTCAGTAAATGACGATTCTTATCATTTACAGTGAATGACGGTCATGATAACGTAACTTCATGGGATTCTTGTCATTTACACCCGATTATCATAACGTAATAAGACAAGTTCTTATTCGACTTTGTTAATCACATGATACAATCCCACACGGAAACTTTGGGATCACACGGCGGGATAGGAGAGAATGGAATGCATTTTAATCTGATTACGTGAGGATTTAAAATGGATTCCATTCGGATTCTATACGCTACATTTGGAGACACATGATGAACAGTTAACTAACACTTTTAATATTTAGAAGTGAAACAACAGTTAACCCCTCAACTATAGAATAATTTAAGGAATGGATTTAATAAATCTAACATCCTTAACACATATATTGGTTATTAATACTTCAGTTTGATAATCGCAACGTTATCATATTATTATTCTATACATGAGAACACAGGTGATCAAGGAAGAGATAAACATGTGAATTGAGAGTGGGAATCAATAGTTGTATTACAAGTAGTGTGGAGTTCTAGTGGTGTTGTGGTGGGATGTTGGCTAGGGCTTAGTTCCCTTACATATGCCCTATATATAAGCAACACTACTAGGATGATATAGTACTTGTGGCTATAACTATTGAGGAGCCACTGGATGAACAAGTGAATCAGACAATCATACGAGTAACATATTATCATTGTGAATGTGCATGTGAATGAATCAAGGTTTTACATTAATTTACTTATGAACTCACCAACCTAGTGTTGACTTTGTTTTAAATACATGTTTCTCAGGTGACGAGCAGGTGTAGACATATACATGCAAAGATTAAGCTAGTGGACTTTTAGAAGACCTAGCTTTATTTTGTGTTGCATGCTTTTGGGGAAACAAGGATATGAATCATCTTTTGTATATCTTGTACATATACAAGATATAGTTACATTGATTCTTTTTGGTAGATTTACTTGATTAAATTATGAACGATACTGTGTAATTAAATCTTGTAATTCTATATCATGGATGTGTTAGAAATTTCTCATTTATTTATCATGTGCTATGTAAACAATCTGATCATTTGATTATCACTCAATGATATCGCGCCCCGGGAACCTTCCGCCCGACGGGAAAACCCGATCCGTTCCCGCCGGCCCGGGGTGTGACATTTTTCATGGGATAAAACCAAATATATTTTGAATAGTGATCAACAAATATAATATAACTAGGTTTAATCTGACCCGTGCGTTGCGGCGGGTTATCACAGTACACTCCCGAGAACGGGTGTTATATATCATTTGCAAAAGTATAAGTTACATAACAAAATCAAATATCTCATCACAAACTCTATACAATTTTTCATAAAAACATAAAATTATACAACTCCTAACAAATATGTTACAAAAATATTAGACAAAATTACTTACAAAATCTTTCTCACCGACAACCAATCATTTGAATTAAAAAAAACCCAAATTTTTAAACAAATCTTTCAAATTTAGTGGCCAAGATCGAAAAAACAAAACTTTAAAAATTTTAGTGGCCAAAATCAAAAACAAAACTTTATATTATAAAAAAGTTTTAGTAACCAAAATTGAAAAAACAAAACTTTACTATTAAGTTTTAGTGGCCAAAATCGAAAAAACAAAACTTTATATTATATAAAAGTTTTAGTGGCCAAAATATAAAAAAAAAACTTTAAAAAGTTTTAGTGACCAAAACCAAAAAAACAAAACTTTATATTATATAAAAGTTTTAGTGGCAAAAATCGAAAAAATAAAACTTTAAAAGTTTTAGTCGCCAAAATCAAAAAATCAAAATTTATATTATATAAAAGTTTTGTGACTAAAATCGAAAAAACAAAACTGTACTAATATAAAAGTTTTAGTGACCAAAATCGAAAATCAAAACTTTAAAAGTTTTAGTGACCAAAATCAAAAAAACAAAACTTTATATTATATAAAAGTTTTAGTGACCAAAATCGGAAAAACAAAACTTTACTATTAAGTTTTAGCGGACAAAATCGAAAAAACAAAACTTTATATTATATAAAAGTTTTAGTGGCCAAAATTAAAAAAACAAAACTTTAAAAAGTTTTAGTGGCCAAAATCAAAAAACAAACATTTACTTATTACTAATATTATATAAAAGTTTTAGTGGCCAAAATCGGAAAAACAAAACTTAACAAAACTTTAATATAATTATTGTGTTCAAATTGAAAATCCTAAAACTATAATATTCTATAAAAGTTTTAGTGGCAAAAATCGAGAAAATAAAACTTTACTTATTACTAATATTATATAAAAGTTTTAGTGACCAAAATCGAAAAAACAAAACTTAACAAAACTGTAATATAATTATTGTGTTCAAATTGTAAATCCTAAAACTATATTATTCCTTTTCAATGTGTTTTAATATATATATAATATAATATAATATTTGAAACCATCATTAGAAGTAATGAGGGATGACCAAACATCCGAAAATAATAATTGTAAAAGAGAGTTTGAAACAAGAGTGGAATCATGAAAGGGTTTATGACTTATTGATGCAATATGCATTACAAGATTCTTTAGAAACAGTAATACTAGGAACAAAAGATGCTAAATGATTTGAAACTTGAAGATGCGGATGACCAAGCCGGTGAAGCCAAGGACTTGATTTATTTGTGAGCATGTTGAAGGCTGAAGGCACTTGGAGAAGTGGAGCGGAAAGTATAAAGTCCATGGTTAGCCGTCCCGTGGTGGAGGATTTGATTGGTTTGAGGATCCTCGATAAGAAAATGGAAAGAAAAAACTAGATTAGTATATTATTGTCAATACATAATTGAGAAATGGATATAATGTTTTTAGACACAGATGGAACACATAAAACATTAGTAAGAGTAAAAATATGTGTATCAAAAGTGAGTGCTAAAGAACCAATATGGGTGATTGGTAGTGACGAACCATCATTGATGACAAACTCCTCGTTACCATCGTATGGAGCATGTAGAGACAGTGCATTAAGATCATTTGTGATGTGGTGAGAGGCACCACTATCAAAAATCCAAGTGGGGTTGGATGAGGTGATCGGAATATTATGTGAAGTCATCACGTGGGCTTGAGGTTTGGAAGAGGATTGGGGAGGAAGAGGAGGCAGATTGATGTTTGGGAATTGCTTTTTGAAGGCATAATAGGAGGTTAAAAGTGTCCTTGTTTGTAACAGAATTGACATTTTCCAAGAAAAGGACTAGAATTTGGTGAGGAAGGGGTGGGTAAAAGGCATGGAAGGGCATTGTTGTGGACAAGACATCCACGGTTTAGGAGTTTGGCGAGAGTGAGCATGGTTGTAGAAATCGCTAGTCGGGCGGCAGGGTAGGGACTAGAGATTAATCGGGATTGATTGGAATTAATCGGATTGGAAATTTTATATATAATTTTTCAAATTTATATATATACATCCAAATTTCCTATATAATTTTTATAAAAATGTTGAATTTTATATAGATATATATATATATAACTTCAAAAAGGCACCGGATTTTTTTGCCGGAATTCCAAAAGTTGCCATAAAAGTCACCGGAATCTCAAAATTTGCCACAAAAAATCGCTGGAATTTGAAAAGTTGCCGGAAAAAATCGCCAAAATTCGAAAAGTCGACAGCCGATTTCAGGTCAACTAGGCCGATTTTTTTCCGACTAGACCCGATTTTGACCCACTAGCAAAAATTAATCAGTGCCTAGCCGACTACCGATTAATTGGGCAACTAGGCCGATTTTTACAACAGAGAGAGTAAGTGAGAAAAGCGGTGGTGGGTTGATGTAGGGTGGGGTTAGGGGATGAGTCTTGAGCAAGAGAAAGTTCATGATTGATGAGTTTTACATGAAATTCATGAAAGAAAATGGGAGTGTCTAGTGCATGGATGGCTGTAATGATGGGTTTATAGGTGTTTTGGTCAAGTCCATTGAGAACGATATTAGTGATATCCTCCTAATCAAGTTGTTTGCCGAGAATGGTTAATTCATCAACAAGGGTTTTGACGGATTGCATGTAATCCGTGATGGATTGGTCGTGGGTTTTGGTTGATTGTTTTAATCAATGTTACAGCACCCGTTACTCTAGCTAATTGTCGTACACATGTACATCTTTGTACAAGGAAGCCCTATCCATGGAGTTTTGAAAAATCCGATGTTGCTTAATGTGGCCACGAGAGGGAGAAGCATAGGTGTGGGAAAGAATTTTCCAAGCATCAAGAGAAGATGATGTGTTGGTTATGAAGGGAAAAATAGGTGAACAAAGAGTTCCAACAAGGGCACCAAATAGAAGGTGGTTTTGACAAAACAAGGAAGGATAGTCCGGATCAGGTGTGGACGTACCAAAAGCATCAATGGTGGGTGGGGCAGGGGGATGGGAGCCATCAATGAATTTATACATGTCAAGATCATGTAGAATAGCTTGAGTTTTCCAATCAAGATATTTGGTGGAAGGGAGTTTAAGAGAAGAAGGGTAATTAACAACGGTGAGAGATGGGGTGAGAATAGGGATTGTGGTGATGACAGGAGATTCATATGAAGTTGAGGTGGACATATTGAAAAAGAAGGTGCGGAATGAAGGTGGCAGGAATCAGATGATATGTGCGGTGGCGGAACCTGGCTGATACCATATAAGATTATCAACCAAGAACTTGTGTATTCATTGATTACAAGGGATTAAATACATGCAATACAGATCCTATAATTTTAGATCTATAACAATATAGAACTTATCTAATATATTTAAATTACAAACATAAATACAAAATAAATGGAGGGAATAGTTGGATCCAAAGTTAATCTTTTGATGTGTTAATACAATATACTTAAAACATGCAAATTACCAACAAGCACACATGACCTCTACCTGGTTTTGTTCCAAAACTTTGAATGACTCCTCGTGACACCATGATCGACTACGCTCCCATGGTTTGTCCGGTGATTCTTGGCGTACTAAATGTCTTCCCATCTCTTGAATCAATGAATGCATCTCTACTTTGTTATTCCATCCGATACTAAGAAGGCATCTTTCAATGAGATTGGTGATCCCATATCTTGCATTAAGATCAAATGAATTTAATATTGTTTCAGTCACATCTCTATCTATCCCCACAAAAAAACACGCAATATGCTTAAACAACTCCTTATCGTTTTTAGATAGTAAAGCGTCAAAGCTCATCTTCAATGCCTTGTTTATACGTGAATCAGGTTCTTTATTTAGAACCTTTATGCACTCTTCCCAATACCCTACATCTCGCTTCTGAAGAGACCTGCCCAAAACTTCAAGAGCCAATGGATGTCCTTGACAATACTTCACAAGCTTTTCAGAAACCTCTATATAACCTTCTTTGGGCTTATTGCTCTTGAATGCATGAATGCATAAAAGCTTTAATGATTCATATCTGTATAAGCCATTGAGTGAGAGCTTCTTATGATTGGGTTGAACAGGCAGGTCAAATAATGCACACCTATCTGTTAAAGATGCATCTTTGGTTGTAATTAAAATTTTGCTTCCTTGGTGAAAAGCTTCGTTTCCTAGTAACGCATCCAGCTGGTCCAGACAACCAACGTCATCAAGTACTAGTAGTATCTTCTTACGAACAAGTGCATTGTTTATCTTAGAGGCATAAACAGAAACATTATGAATTTTTGAAATATCTCCAAGCAATTGCTTTTGTAAATCAAGCATCCCGTTTGAGTTTTCCTTACATTTTGCATCGATGCCTTCAATAAAGCTACTTTTGTTGAATTTATTGGAGTGCAACTGGAAAACATATTTAGCTAAAGTTGTCTTCCCAATTCCACCCATTCCTACAACTGTCAGAATGTCAGCTGCAATATTACAAGATTCATCTGTCAACCATGAACGTATAAATTCAATTTCATAGTTCATCCCGATCAGACATGGGTGTAATCGAGCCGAGCCAAGCCAAGCCAAGCCGAGCCAGCTCGATAATTTTTTCGAGCCAAAAATTCGAGCTCGAGCTCGTATAGAAAATCAAGCCTCGAGCCGAGCCACGAGCCAGCTCGTTTTTTTTTACCTCCTCCACTTTATATACATACATTCATATATAATATATATAAAATCTAATATATAACATCAAATATATATAATCTGGGGATGGTTCCGTTTTTAACCCATTGTAATTGTGGTAACCCAAATAACCCTGCAAAAAATTACCGAATTTTTGATTTTTTTTCATGGTCTTTATTATACATATTTAGGGGGGATTTCTTTTTTGTGTTTTGGCTAATTCTCAAGGCAAATCAAATTTGCATCGGTGTAAATTCGATTTGCATTTCGCAACATTTTAAAAGTGCAAAACTTTTACACCGATGCAAATTCAATTTGCATTGTGAATTAGTCAAAACACAAAAAAGAAACCCCCCTAAATATGTATAATAAAGAACATGAAAAAAAATCAAAAATTTGGGTATTTTTTGTAAGGTTAATTGGGTTACCACAATTAAGCAGGGTTCTTATTTAAACCAAATCTTATATTAATCTAATATATATATATATATATATAATCTAATAAATATATATATATATGTTATGTATAATATATATGTATGTATGTATATTTATATACATATATTTATATGTTGTGTGTAATATAGCATATGTGTGTATAATTTTATTATATATATATATGTGTTAAAAATCGAGCCGAGCCACGAGTCGAGCCACGAGCCGAGCTCGAGCCTAGCCAACCCTAGCTCGGGCTCGGCTCGTCTTTATCAAACTTTTTTCGAGCCGAGCCTTTTTCAAGCCGAGCCTCGAGCCGCGAGCTTTTTGAATAGCCCTATATATATAGTAATTTGTGGGCCTAATTTATTATATATATTCAAAATCATATTTATATTATATTATAGATATTATTATATTATTACATATTGTATAATTTAGGTGTCTGACTCATGCAGTGATGTTTTAAAATTTAGACTTAGATCATGAGAAATTTTTTAACTTTAAAAAGTAGTAAACAGAGATAAGGAAATTAAATTGGAGAGATTTGCATAGAAATTTGGGTTTTTATATTATATTATTTAGGTGTTTGACCCATGCAGTGATATTTTGAAAATTTAGACTTGGACAATCATAACTTTTTTTAACTTTGAAAAGTAGTAATAGAGATAAGGGTATTAAATTGGAGATTTGCTTAGAAATTTGGGTTTTTATTAAATTTGAGAGATTTGTTTAGAGATTTGAGTTTCTTTTAATCCAAACAATTGGTGAGACAAATTTTGTGAATAATTTTTTTGTTATTTTTATAACATATTTGTGAGAATTTTGTATGATTTTATGTTTTTATGAGAAATTTATATAGATTTCGTCATTAGAGATTTGATTTTGCGATGTAACTTATAGTTTTCAGGAGAGTGTCCTGTGATAACCCGTCACAACGCGCGGGTGAATAAACCTAGTTTAAATTAAAAAAAACTAGCGGCTTGTAGCCTAATGGTTTACCCTGTTACTTAATCATAGAAGGTCTTGTGTTTAAATTCGTGTTAAGACATATTTGGTGACTCAAGGCAAGTAAGTTTACTGAGTGGTGGGCTTGAGCATATGACTCAAAGCGTTAAATTTGGGGGAACGGTTGGAATTTTATCTTGGATTTTGTTGTACCAAGCAGTTCAAAAAACCATATAATAAATATGAACTTATTATAAAATTCATAAGAATTAGTGTATTATTAATATGTTTCTTATAAATAGTCAAAATGGAATTAAGAAATATAAACAAAAAACGGTTTATAAAATTATTTTACGAGTTTTGTCAATATGCATTCTTATACAAAAATATGTCACAAGCTATATAAAAAATTTCATGACTTAAAAAAAATAAAATATAATAATTGTTTTTAATTAAATTTATTTTAAATATCGAAAAATATATTCTTTTTAATAAGATTATTATTTAACAAGAGAAAAAAAGTGAGAAAATGAGAAGATATTAGTTAATGCCACGTGTTACCTCAATTAATGTGATAGAGATGTCCTCAAGTGTTAAGATTAAAATATCATAATTGTCTGATATAGGGGCCGTTTGTTGGGTCTGAATCATTAAGTGTTGAATGGTTAAGATGTCTGAATGATTAAGAGGGTCTGAATAGTTAAGTGTTGAACCAGTTAAGTGTGTTTGGTTCATATGCCTGAATAAAACTAAAAAAATCTCAAAACCCTCATTTCTCAAAACCATCGTCTTCTCGTACCTTCGCCGGCCATTGAGCAACCGTCCCTTCGTCTTCAATCGTCATCGTCGAGCCATTGAGCAACCGTCGCTTCACCGGCCCCGTCGCCACCGCCTTCATCGACTTTTGCAACCCCCATCGTTGATTGTTCGACCTCCTGAACGGTCATCTGCCTTCATCTTCGAATCGTCTGAACCGTCGTCTTGGTCGATCATTTGTCTTCGTCGTCTGCCTTTGTCGATAGTTCAGAGGTTGACGATCGGGAGCAGCGACGGTGAGTGTAACGGAGGTTGACGATCGGCAGCAGCGACGAAGGGTTACGATCGGGAGACGAGGTGGAGTGCGACGGAGGTTGACGATCGGGAGCAGCGGTGGGGTGGAGGTCGAAGATTGGAGATGAGGTGGAGTGCGATTGAGGGTTACGATCGGGAGACGAGCCCTTTTTTTTCCATTGAGACCCATCCCAAGTCTAAACCATTCAGACCTGCCTTCCGTTCAGACCTCCATTTAATGTCGAAACAAACAGTCTGAATCTGAACCATTCAGATTTTGACCCATTCAAACCCAAACAAAAGGCTCCTTAGTGGTTAGATTATAATAGCTTAGATGTAGATAAAAGTGCAGTGAGAACCTAAAATTGTGTCTTATCTATGATACTGACAACAATCATGATCATGTGTTTATTTATTACGAAAAGAAGATAAGGATCATGATAAAAGTACATTAAGAACAACCAAGATATGAATTATTGGAACTTGGAAGCATGAGTTATTTGAGTGAGAAAGACGAGGAGGAAGGGGCAGCTAGTGGTCTTCATGGTTCTATTCAAACCACGAAACCGTAGTGAAGTGTTTGATTTACGGTGATACATGCATGCATACACACATTATAGATAGAAAGATAGATAGATAGATAGATAGATAAGTTAGAAGGATTAAGCGTCATTTACCAAGAAAAATATATTTTGGCTCACAATGTAAGTAGTTCATCTCAAATCTTAAAACGGTTTCGTTTTTATTTTTAATGAGTCAAAAAGCCCAAACCGTAAACCAAACCGGAACCAAACCGTTGATAACGGTTTGGTTTGGGTTGATTTTTATTTTAACGGTTTGGTTTTAGTTTTCATTATAAAAAAAACCGTTATTAAAGGTTTGGTTTATAATTTTACTCAAAAACTGTAAAAACCAGACCGTAAGCATCCCAATAGTAAATATTTAAAGCATTGATAGCAATTAAGTCCAAGTCAACAACTGCATTTAAGCATAACCTCTTTGTGATTTGTATGACTGTAATTTGTTATCAACTAATTTTGATATGACTCATCTGCCATGAAATTCCAGAATACATTTCCATAAACATATTTTTTATATAAATCTTTTAAGTGTGTAAATTTTGGTTGTATTGATATATTTTTTTTTTGATTAAGGTTACAATGGGAGTTACATAAAGCAACTAGCATAATACTACCTCTAAATATTGGTAATTACAACTTGATCTAATAATCCATCGCAAACTAACGGTGAGAAACGACCTGTAGCTACAAAAGTAAGAACATTAATCTTTGAGTCGTTAGTGGCTCTGTCAATATGCATGCAATCCGATCACCTATTGAGATAAACTGTACTTGAAGTTTTCCTTGTGCAACTTTTTCACAAACAAATTGAAAACCATTTCTAACATGCTTTGTTCAAGCATGAAAGACTAGAAGGTATATTAACCAAGTTGTCACACCATAAAGTGAAAGTAGATTTTGTTTGTACCCCAAGTTCTCGAGGAATAGCTTCTAGCCACGTTAACTCTGCAACCGTGTTAGTCAAAGCTATTATTTTGACTCAGTAGATAATCAAGAAATGGTCTCTTGTTTCGTGTGGTTCAGGAGATAAGGTTGGTGCTAGAGGTGCATAAACCGGTTAACTAGTTGGTTTTGGAATAATCGTACTGGTTAACCTAAGATGTTTTCAAAACCATTTTGACCATAACTGGTTTGGTTAATAACTGCTTTTTCAAGCTCAAAAACCAAAACTGATCTAATAACCAAAACCGGTTAACAGATCCGGTTAACCGTTAAGTAACTAATTTTTTTACTTAAGTGGATGTGTTAAACGGTTTGAAAAACCGGTTAATAACATGTTTGGTTTCTTTAAACTTCAAACCAGTCCTAAACATCCAAATTTTCCCAAAACATAAAACCGATTCAAAAAACCGGTTAGGCGGTACCCGTTCAATTAATCGGTTTTTTGTGTCTAATTGGTGCCCAAATAGATAGCAAATCCCCCGTGGACTAAAACCCATCTGGGCACCTCCTAGTCGTCATCTGAAAAAGCGTTAAGAGATGAGAGTCCTTTCCGAGAAATATCAGTGAAGGCCTGAACGGCAAAGTTGGAATTGTGACAAATGAGTAGACGTTGTTCAATAGTACATGTTGGTACCAAGACCGAAGTATGCAATTCAGGGGTATGCTTGGTGCGGTTCGGTATGATTATGACCATTTCCATAACCAAAACCACTACTTCGGTTAATTATAAATCCATATACATAACCATAACCAATTGATCGATTAACCTTTAATAGTGTAATCATCAGTTATGCTTCGGTTTCGGTTAAATTTCAGTTAATAATGAAATTGATGAAAAACTAAGAAAGACTTGTAAATAAACTTGTGAATTAAATATATATATTGATGATAAAAATCAAAATGAAGCTCGTATGACTTTGGACTGACTGAGAATGAATGAACAAAAAGTAAAAAAAAACATATGAACACTAACTCATCTCATGATATATTTAGTCTTACATGTAACGCGTAATATTTTCATCCAATAAAAAGTTATACAATAGGTACACTTGTCTGTCAGTAGCTTAGGTTTTAGAGAGTCTAGATTTATTACTTAGTGTCTATTTTGGTTTCGGTTTTTAGTTAGTTTATTAGCTAAGCTCCGTCAACATCAAGTTTTTGGCGCCGTTGCCGGGGACTTCTTAGTCGATTGTGCTTACTAGTTCTTTTGTCTTGTCTGTGCATATTTGTTTTTAGTTTTAGTTTTGTTTTGTTTTATTTTATTCCTTTTTGATTCATTTTTATTTGTTGCAGGTTTGGTAGTGTATGCCACACTTACGCTCACACGGACCGCCACCTGAGCTTTCATTGCCTTCAAGGAGCGATTCGCGAGACCTGTCTGAAGGTTCTACGAGCGAGGTAAGTGCTTCCACTCCCATTTTTGCTGATTCTTTTGAGCACACACCATATTCTTCTTCTAGTTCTTCTACTCACTCTAGTCCACGCTCGCCTTTTGATCCACAAATGGCGGCGCGTCGCACGTTGCATCTGCAGGCCACCGCGGGTTTCACGGGGCTTAACAACCCCATTACACCGCCACCGATCCCGAATGAAAATTCGTGGCAGATTCCTTCATATATCATGACCGCTATTAATAATGCTCAATTCAGCGCCTTTTATAATTGACTTGCATCATAACTTCTTTGACTGTAGACGAGTAATTATTTGTTGGGCTATGCACATGTTGGATCGGGTTGTTAACTATAAACAACACTTCACAAGTATTTCTCTCTTACAATCTAACAGATGCGGAATGTCTGTTAGAAGGATCTCTCAAACACTCAGTGGCAAACTAATAATCTTTGAACAATAGTAAGAACACAAGAATAAATTCAAGCTCAAAGATATATTTCTCTCAAACTATTGCACAAGTTACCCGCAAACAAGCACACACTCAAGCACACGTTTACAGGTTATAATGAGAGGTTGTATAGCCAAGGCTACAATCCTATACACGTAGGAATACAAGTTGGGTATACTAGATAATACATAAAGTAAAGCTTATTCTAGTATATAGAGTGTCTCAACAGGTTAAGACACTTAATTACAATCATTACAAATATAGACATTGACTTTTAAATAGAAAAGACATTTAATGTTGTTGATCTTGAGGCTTCAGATGATCTTTTGCATTTAATGCAGCTGTGGAGAAGTAAGGTGTTGTGTCTAACTTTAGGTATGTTCTTTTTGTTTTATTCAGACCAGCATGTCTGTTGTCAGCACCTTTTGTACCATTAAAGTAATTAGCTACAGTCTTTGTCAGTTTCGGAAGTCTTTACAAAGGAAGATGTTGAGGAGTGTCTTCGAAAGCTTTTGTTCTTAAGAAGCTTCAAGTCTTCGAAAGCTTTGAAGCTTTAAATTTTTCAAGTGTTGGTCTTCCGAAGTAGTTTTCTTGTACAGTCTTCAGTAGGAGTGAGTTAACCTTCGGAAGCAATGTTTTTTTCCGAAGAGTAACTCCTTCCTTCCGAAGGCTGTTGGTCTCTGTAGTTCCTTTACTTAGACAAAATAAGAAGTTTGGTGAGCATTAGCCTTTATTAGTCTTTACAGTCTCCCCCTAGGCTATGCTACCTAAACTTCCTATTTTGTTCTTCTTTTAGGGATCCTTCCTCCCCTTAGCACCTGAGCTCTAGCCTTTTCCCATTTAATGGCAATTCTCCCATCACCTCCATCATCAGGATTATGAAGTGGAAGAGTCTCAAGATCATATACAAATGGGTCGGCTAGGCGAATCAGTCCAAGAAGATCCAGAACCTTGGTTCTCCCATGAATTGTAATGAGTAGGAACTCCTTCTTCTGTGCACTGAAGCTCCACTTCACTATTGGAACATAGGATTGAATGGGATCTATTGTTTTCTTTGGTTCTGGATCAGGCTCAGAGTCAGATGGGACAGTAGTTTTCTTTCTTCTTCTAGCAATTGACTTTCTTTTCTTTGGTTTGACTGTGGCCAAAGCTTGATCCCTCTGACCTCTAGCCTCTTGATCTTCCTCATTTGAGCCTTCTGCTGCATTTGCAGCAGACTCTGGACCTTTATTCTTAGATCCAGGATGCTCTGTCTCTCTCTCCTCAACTTCCTTATCTTGTCTCTCAGTATTAGGATATCTTGATTGTTGAGATTGTGCAGCTTGTTAACCTTTTCTGATCCTAATTACTGAGGAGATTGGTATGTTGTTTAATGAAGGACTTGATGGAGGAGTGATTGGTTCTTCCTTAGGGATTATAGGAAACATGTTGGGGAACATAGCTTTTGTAGCTTCCCCACACATGACTTCCTCACCCTGTCTGATCCCTGCACCAGTGATAGGGATTTCTATAGCAGCTCCCCCTGAGCCCAAGCCTAGGTTTAGGGTGGCTCTCTGTGCCTGGATCTGCTCATAGAAGGCAACTCACCTTAGGCAATCTTTGCTTTTATGTCTATGAGGTGCATGTCCATGGTTGAGTTCTTCCTAGGGCCTTGCTGCCGAGCATGGAAGCCATATTGGAGGAGAATAGCTTTCATTCTGTTCCTGTAAGCATCCTCCTTTTGTTTCTTGGATAGCTTCACTTTGGCTTTGGCCGCAGCAGCTGCCTGTTCTTGATGTTGCACCTTATCCAGCTCAGCAGCCATCTGAGGTACCGACCGGAGCAACACTTCATCAATATCATATCCTTGTCCTGGAGAAGAGTAGAGAGTCTCATAAGCTCATCATCCATGGAAGTGTCTGGTCGACCCTTCTTCTTGTTGAGAATCCTCTCCTCTTGTTCTGCTTCCTCCTCTAGGGTTAGCTTTCTTTTTCCTTTGTCATCCATTTTGTTTAACCTAGAGGAGATAGATCATGTTGCCTCACCAGTTGGTTCATTGGCATATAGCTCCTCTATGGAGGAATCATCAATGATGACCGGGCCTTCGGAAGCAGCTGCAGCTTTGGAGTTAACCTTAGCATTCACTGCCCCCTCCGGTTGACCAACCACCTTGGATGATTCCTTAGCAGCATCCACAGAGTGCTTAGGAGTTGAGGAGAGGTCTTCCTCAGCCACTGTCCCAGAAGGGGACACAGGTTTCAGGGAGATAGGTTGTTCTTGAATGGTATCTTCTGTGGCAGCCTGGGCTGTAGTCTCAGCTATTGTCCCAGTTTGGGACACAGGTTCCATGGAAGATTGATCTTGAAAGGGTTCCTCCATGGCAACTTGAGTTGTAGTCTCAGGAGGAGACTTAGTTCCAGAAGGGGACTGTTGAGTCCTAGTAGGGGACTTAGCTCCATAGCGACATTTGTTGTTATGACTTCTTGCTCTATCTATTTGGCAGCCTCTGTTGCCTCAGAAGAAGAGGAAGAGGAAGAGGAAGTAGTGGAATCATGGAAGTAAGTGCTCAAGAATTCAACCCATTCATTAGTCAAGGTGACTAATGAGGAGATGGATTCTTATGCACCTTCCTCTTCTCTTGCTTCCGACCCTGACCCTATTAGAGATGCCCCTATTAGAGACGCCTTCTCCTCCTTTTTGGTAGCATCAGGGCGGAGAAAGGTGACCTCATTTGGATCAGGGGAAAAAGGTTGGCATATGATCGGGGGTCTAGTCTGGAGGTCCAAGATGGTAGCATCTTTTGCTTGGACCTCCTCCCTCAGGGTAGCTACTTTAGCTTCAAGAGAAGCTACCCTGGCCTGAAGAGTGCCGATTGTAGCCGTCAATCCCTGTATTTTGGTACCCTCATCTACCTGAGTAGAATCATGGGACGATGGATTCCTGAGCCTAGCTCCTGCACCTCCACTACCAGTTGTGGTTTCTTGGCACCCTAGGTTCCCTTCATTGAGAAAGGCTTCAAAAAAGTCCTCCCCAATGTTGGTTGCCACAGATGAGGTCCTATTGTCTGTACCACTGTCCTGAAGAACCTGAGAAGGTTCAGCAGTAGTGGCAGCCTCATCTACATTGACCCCTTCTGCACTCCTGGGGTCAACCTCTGATGTGGTAGGCTCTGGGTCAGGGAACCTAGCGTGTAACTGTGTCACCACTCTCATAAGTGTTTGGGTAGTGGGAGAGAGTGGTTCCTCCACAGCTATAGCTGAGGTTCCTTGAGCCTGGGAAGTAGAATGGGTGGGGGTATTTCGGGGTGATAATAACCTAGAGACCTGGGAAACTGTCTCTGATCTAGTGGAGTTGCTTCATCAGAAGCAGACTCAATAATGGGGGCATCCCTTTGGATATTCTCAGGTGTGTATGGTGACATACTCTGAGGGCTATCAGGCTGGTTAGGGGCAGCCACAGGTTCTAGAGGAAGAACCTGTGGAATAACAATAGGTGTGGCCTTCACCTTTTCTTATTTCTTTTCTTAATTTTCAAAGCTGGTTTTTCTTTTTCCAAGTTAATTGGAGTATCATCCTCATCTAAGCATGTTGAGTTACTTGGGTTTAGATCAGAAAGATCATCATTTTGAGCCACTTTGTGTATGTCCAACTCATCATCATACACAAAGTTAACTACTGGTTTACACCTAATATCTACCATAGGAGTATAGGCAGATGGAGGTTCCATCTTGTAATAACCCAAACCTTTCCCTCTTTTCTTTGCTAACTCAGTTGTATCATTCATTCTCAAGAGTTTTTCAAAATTTTCACCTTGACTTAAAAATTTGTCTCTGTATGACTCAGCCAATACAAGTTCTGTCTTGGCTGTGGTTAGTCTTTCTAAAAGATTGTTAATTTGACACTGTGTCACACCCCCAATTTTCAACTAACGGAATCATACCGTTTGGGAACGTGACAAACCAGGATCTCAGATCATTAGACATAGCGAAGACCTCTATATGAATTTCAAAACATACTTTGGTCTTTAAAACATAACATTCAAAGTTTACAAAAGTTGCGGAAGCGTTTAAAAACCATAAACAGTTGAAAAGTAAACATTACAAAACAAAATACTTAAATGTTCAAATTCAAATATTCAAAGTGTTTATAATGCATGAGACTCTATCTCCTAGTCCATGCCAGCTTTAACGCGCGCCTTAGCGTCCTGAGAAAACATGTAAATCAAGTCAACACAAAGGTTGGTGCATAACACAGGTTTTCAATAATCTCAATGTTCGAAACAGCAGTTTGAATAACAAGTTGTAGATAACATAATCACACATGCACAGTCATGATAGCTAGTCATATAAACTATTTACATAAGTGTTCGACACCGAAGCTGACGGATTGCCATGCTATAGCATGTTTTCGCCTTGCCACTATTGTCTATCACAACAATAGTAAAATTGTGTTGGGTCAGTCAAACACCTGCGTAGATCCCATCTACCAGGTGAGGTTTGTCAAACCTAATAGATCTATTTCCAACTACCACGCTTTGCATTACAGCAAACTAAACGGTTCGAGGTGTGTAAGGACTTTCAAGTTGATATGTTGTCACATAATGTAAACAGCTAACTCATGCAAGTGATATGTATCTAAAAAGAGTTTGTTGCACATGTTTTCTCCCCCAAAACAGTTTAAAATAAGAAAGGGGCCGTGTACGCACCTTTGATAATAACAGAATGATCACACACTAAAAGCTCGTGAAAGAAATCCTTCTACGAAGAATCTGTGTTTAAACAATAACCTAGTGTTATTCAGAATGTCGTTTTGTGCTTGAAATCACATACGTGTCAACACACGTATGTTAGAGTGTTAAGAATGTGCATACGAAAGTACGCGTGCCATTGAAATCGTTTAAATAAAATCATATTTGATTTTATTTAATTAAACGTAATTATACGCGATTTCGTTTTCGGACTAAAATATAGATTTTGTTATTCTAATACGTTCGTATTCCCGTTACGGTTCCAACGCAACTCGAACGGATTAAAACGGAGTCCGTATGTGGAAAATATTTCAAAAATACCAAAAATGCCATTTTTATCAAAAACTGGCCACCCCTTGGCTCGAACCCGCGACCCTTCACACACAACACACTTGATCTGCCAACTCGCCCGCTAGGGTATCGCGATTGTTATCAGGAATTAATTCTTTTAAACCCACTCTGATGAGGTTCCCTGTGTTCACCTATAGCCGAAGCATCTAACCACAATTGGACCTCGATTCGAACCTGATCAACTCCAAAACCATAGGGTTTTCATTTAAAAACAAATTTCGAATCTCTCCATAGTGGCTAATTCGATTAACAGGTTCAATTAAATCAAAAATCCTTCATTCGTTCACCATTAAGAATCTTAAATTCAAACTTATCAATTTCGTTATCATTTCAAACAATTGGCACCTGGTTCGTAATCTAAAATGAATTCCGAACCTTTCTGTGTCACTCAATTGGATTCTATAACCCATTTGTATCGAAATCCCCAATTCATTTTAAAGCATGAACCCTAGAACTAAAATCCATCAAATCGTTGTAACCTAATGAAATTGGTACCTGGTTTAGTTACATCGAACCCTTCTGAAACTATTGGTGTAGTTTAATTCCATTTTAAAGCTTATTTGATTTAAAACCCCCAAACCCGACTTTGTTAAGAACCCTAGAACTCGAGCCTTATCAAATCGATGTTAACAGTTGCAATTGATTTAGTAGAACTCTTAATCGATCATGTCAGAAGGTGTGGGATTGATTACTTACTTGTTTTGCTATCCAATTGATATAGATCGACTTGTACTTGAACTTCGATCAACTTCCGAATCAAAATCCTCTTCTGGCCGTCTGATAGTTCTAATTGATGTATGGAAAAGCTTCTAAGTATGCCGAATAGAGTCTCTGTGTGATCGATTTGTGTTAATTTGATCTAGGTAATCGATTTTGATAACTACAAGTTTCGGTTACGACTTTTAGCTATCATTTCGATTTAATTCGGCCAATCAATGTATCATTAACCCTCAGAAACTGTTACAAATCATAATTGTCATGCTTACAACTGATCAATTTCAGTTACAACATAATATTGATGTGAAATTCGAATTTCATGATTCATTTGGTCGAATTTTGACTTTCTAAGTCAACGTCTTTGCATTTTACTCAAATTACAACCTAAATCCTTGAAATTGTGGTAACTATAGGTTGTTTTGTTCAACTCCAACCCTTGTAATTGTTTTTGTTCGAATTCACAACATTTCGGTTAATAAAGTTGGACCTAAAATCGCAAATTGCCACAAATCAGGCTTCTTAGAACATTGTTGAGTTTAATTAACCTAATTGAGCCTATCTTAACCTTACTGGGCCTTCCTAAATCTCATTGAACATCCCTGAGCCTTATTGGGCCTTACTGGGCCTTCTTTGACCTTGTTGGGCCTTCATTGGCCTTGTTGGGTCTACACTGGCCTTATAGGGCCTACATTTGTCCTGTTGGGCCCACACTATCTCTGTTGGGCCTATGATATCACCATCTTCCGTTAACAAGGTTAGTGTAAAAAGTCGGATTGTCACATCATCCCCTTGTTGAAGGAATTTTCGTCCCGAAAATTAGTAAGTGTTAGGAGTAGTTAGGAAACTACTTACAAGTTTAAATCGTACGTGTTAGTGTGATTTGATCATTCTGTGTGCTTGTGTGTACTCACACACAAAGTCTAATGCTTGCAACATCACAACTCAATTGTGATCGTTCAATGTGACTGTTTGCGTATACACTAGTTAGTTCACCTAACTGTGATTGTTTGTGTTTAATCATACTGTGTTGTGTAACCTCACACAGAGTGAGTGTCTATAACCGTTTGTACTATGCAACCCCGCACATAGCAAAATGTGTGTTGTGTAACCTCACACATAGTGAGTGTCTATAACCGTTTGTACTATGCAACCAATCATGTGTTGTACTACCATAACAGGTAACATATGAAATGTAGCACATAAACAAAATGTATATAACTAATCGTGTATGTACTACCATAACATGTAACACATGCAATGTAGCACATAAAATATATAAAATGTAATGTAGCACAAATGTTTGTAACAAAATCAATTGAATAAATAAAATGTTTGTGCTTACAGTTTGAAATTTGCAGTGTTGATGTGTGAAAGCATCACGTCATCCCCTTGTTGAAGGAAATTTCGTCCCGAAATTTAACGTGCGCTCTTAGTGTTAGCAGTAGTTGTTTTGAATAGATGAGGATATTTCTTCATCATTTGATCTTCCCGTTCCCATGTAAATTCAGGACCTCGTCTTGAATTCCATCGAACTTTGACTATCGGAATCTTGCTTTGCTTCAGTTGTTTGACCTCTCGGTCCATGATTTCTGCCGGTTCTTCAATAAATCGTAACTGTTCATCTACTTGTATTTCTTCCAACGGTACAATCAATGTTTCGTCAGAAAGACATTTCTTTAAGTTCGACACATGAAACACATCATGAACTCCACTGAGTTCATCCGGTAGTTTGAGTTGATACGCAACCGGACCAATCCTTTTCAGAATCTCAAAAGGTCCTACGTAACGTGGACTAAGCTTTCCGCGCTTGCCGAATCGTATCACACCTTTCCAAGGTGATACTTTTAGAAGAACTCTGTCTCCCACTTGAAATTCCAACGGCTTGCGACGTTTGTCAGCATAACTCTTCTGTCGATCCCGAGCCGCTGCCATACGGTTCCGGATTTGAACTATCTTCTCTGTCGTCTCGTGCACCAGTTCAGGACCTGTTATCTGACTGTCTCCAATTTCAGCCCAACAAACTGGTGAACGACATTTGCGACCATACAAAGCTTCAAACGGTGCTGCTTGAATACTTGTATGATAACTATTGTTGTAAGAGAATTCCACTAACGGTAAATGATTCTCCCAGCTATCACCAAAGTCAATTACACAAGCTCGTAACATATCCTCAAGCGTTTGAATCGTTCGTTCACTTTGACCGTCAGTCTGTGGATGATAAGCGGTACTCATATCCAAGCGAGTCCCCAATGACTTATGAAGAGATTTCCAAAAGTTGGAAGTAAATCGGGCATCCCGATCTGATATGATAGAAATTGGCACGCCATGCCGTGCTACCACTTCCTTGATGTAAATGCGAGTCAGTTTCTCCATCTTATCAGTTTCCTTAATTGCTAAGAAGTGTGCAGATTTTGTTAATCGATCGACAATTACCCATATCGTATCACAACCACTCGGTGTACGGGGTAACTTAGTAATGAAATCCATCGAAATCTGTTCCCATTTCCACATCGGTATCTCTGGTTGTTGCAGTAAACCAGATGGCTTCTGATATTCAACTTTGACTTTCGAACAAGTCAAACATTTGCTAACGTACTTAGCAATATCTGCTTTCATGTGTGGCCACCAATACAGTGCCTTCAAGTCATGGTACATCTTGTCTGATCCCGGATGGACTGAATATCTGGACTTGTGTGCTTTGTCCATCACGAGTTCTCTTAAACCTCCATACAAAGGTATCCACATTCGGTTAATGAAATAACGAATTCCATCAGACTTAACATCTAGTTGTTCTTCCATTCCTCGTAATGATTCCTGTATCAAGTTTTCCTTTTTCAAGGCCTCGATCTGAGCACTGTGTACCTTGTCAGGTAAGTCAGTCTGTATTGTCATCATAAGTGCACGAACCCGTCTTGTTGAAGTATCTTTTCTGCTTAAAGCGTCAGCTACCACATTAGCTTTTCCCGGGTGATACTTAATCGCACACTCATAATCGTTCAACAACTCAACCCATCGTCGTTGTCTCATATTAAGCTCTTTCTGATCAAAGATATGTTGCAAACTCTTATGATCAGTGTAAATGGTACACTTAGTTCCATACAAGTAATGCCTTCAAATCTTCAAAGCAAAAACCACTGCTCCTAACTCACGTTGCATCAACACACATCCCAAACCCTGTGCAGATGCATCACAATACACCACAAAGTCTTCTGTTCCTTCCGGTAAGGACAGAATCGGTGCGCTGCAGAGTTTCTGTTTCAATAACTGGAACGCAGTTTCCTGTTTATCCGTCCAGTTATACTTCGTTCCCTTATGCGTAAGAGCTGTAAGTGGTTGAGCGATCTTTGAGAAACCCTCAATGAATCGTCGATAATAACCCGCCAAACCAAGGAACTGTCGTACCTCGGTAGGGGTCTTTGGTGCTTCCCAATTCTTAATCGCTTCAATCTTCGCTGGATCAACATGTATGCCCTTTTCATTAACTATATGCCCCAAGAACTGTACTTCTCGCATCCATAAATCACATTTCGAGAACTTAGCGTACAATTGTTCCTGTTTCAATAATTCCAATAATAGTTGAAGATGTTCAGCGTGTTCCTCCTCAGATTTTGAATAGATGAGAATGTCATCAATGAAAACAATGACAAACTTATCAAGATAAGGTTTACAAACACGATTCATGAGATCCATGAATACAGCTGGAGCGTTTGTCAACCCAAATGGCATGACCAAGAACTCATAATGGCCATATCGTGTCCTGAATGCTGTCTTCGGGATATCCTCCTCCTGGACTCTTAGTTGATGATAACCCGACCTGAGATCAATCTTCAAGTAGTAACTCGAACCTTGCAACTGATCGAACAGATCGTCAATCCTGGGTAACGGATACCGGTTCTTGATAGTAACCTTATTCAATTCCCGATAATCGATACACATACGGAAAGTTCCGTCCTTCTTCTTAACAAACAAAACTGGAGCTCCCCACGGTGAAAAACTAGGTCGTATGAAACCCTTATCCAACAACTCTTGTAATTGTGTAGATAATTCTTGCATCTCTGACGGTGCAAGTCGGTAAGGCGCCCTAGCTATCGGTGCTGCATCTGGTGTAAGATCGATTCGGAATTCCACCTGTCTGATAGGCGGTAATCCCGGCAAGTCTTCTGGAAATACCTCCGGAAATTCACAAACTATAGGTATATCTTCAATCTTCTTCTCAGCTACCGGATTTTCAGTTATAAGTGCTATAACTGCCGTATGACCTTTCCGCAGACATTTGTGCGCTTTCATACAAGATATGAGACGCAGTGGCGTACTGCTCTTCTCGCCCTGTACATATAATGTCTCTCCCTGCGGAAGAGGTATGCGAACAATCTTTTCATGGCATACGATTTCAGCCTGGTTTTTGGACAACCAGTCCATGCCAATAACTACATCAAAACTGCCTAAGGCAATAGGCATAAGATCAATCTCTAATGTCTGACCCATCAAATGAAGAATACATCCCTTAAAAATGCTTTCCACTACAATCAACTTACCATCAGCTAATTCCACAGTGTATGGACTATCTAAGGCAGTAGGACTAACATTTAACAACTTAGCAAGTGAACTAGAAACAAAACTCCGATCGGCACCGGTATCAAACAACATAGAGGCATAGTGATTATTTAAGAGGAACGTACCCGTGACAATGTTGGGATCCTCCCGCGCTTGACGTCCTCCAATCACAAACGCCCTGCCTCTAGCACCATTGTTGTTGTTGTTATTGTTATTGTTGTTGTTGGTGCCATTACCATTACCGTTGCCATTTCCATTACCATTACCATTAGTGTCCCCGCCTTTCTTGAGTTGTGGGCAATCTTTCTTAAAATGCCCCATCTTGCCACACTCAAAACAACCTTTCTGTGCGTTGTTCTGGTTATTATTCTGGTTGTTGTGGTTGTTCTGCAGCTCCCCGCGACAATCCTTAGCCGCATGCCCAATCTTGCCACACCTCTGGCACTTAGCTCTCTCACATTGATTACCTGCATGATGGTAACCACACCTGTTGCACTTGGGGTGCTTACCAATATAGCCCCCCGATGATGATGATTGCTGACCACTGCTGGAATTATGATAGGACTTGTTTGAGTCCTGCTTTCTGTTCTGCTGATATGATTGTTGGTTGTTACCCTTGTAGTTGTTACCTTCCCACTTTCTCTTATGATCTCCTACCTTGGTAGCAGATGTTCGTTTAGGCAGAGTTCCCTGTAACACTGCCTGATCAGTAAGCTGATGCGCTAGACGAACAGCTTGTTGGATGGTGGTGGGATTTGCTGAAGTAACCATCCCCTGAATCTGAGGCACTAGTCCTCCAATGTACCTTTCAATCCACTTGCTGACTGGAGTAGCCATGTATGGTAGCAGTCTGGCCAACTCATGTGACCTGGTTGTGTACTCCTCAATGTTTGACCCCTCCATCTTGAGGTGCCAGTATTCCTCCTCCAACTTCTGCATTTCACTGCGAGGACAGTACTCCTCTTGCAGTAAAATTTTGAAGTCATTCCATGTTAAGGCATTTGCCTCTGCTAACCCCAGAGTCTGAACATTTGAGTTCCACCAAGTTAGTGCTGGACCCTCCAATGTTCCCGTAGCAAATTTCACCTTGCTTTCGTCAGGGCAGTTGCACATTTCAAACACCGACTCCGCCTTTTCAATCCATCGGAGAAGTCCAATGGCCCCCTCCGACCCTTTGAAATTGTGTGGTTTACAGTCCAAGAACATCTTGAACGTGCAGACTTGTGGGTTAACCAATCCCCCAGTTGGACCATGTGGTCCTGTGTTGTGTGCCTGCGCATACTGTGCGATTGCCTCTGCAACTCTGTTGTTAATTAGCTCATTGAGCTCAGCAACAGTCATGTGGATGTTTCCCTCAGCCATTTGTTTCCTATTTACAAGAAGTGTTAGCACATAATCAAAATCCAATTTGACATGTATAAGTAATAGAACAACACAACATGTAATATAATTCAACACAGTTGTTGGAAAAAAATGATAACTCTTCAATAGATAGAAACTTTCTTTGAGTACAATACTTTTGAAATGAAATACAAGTTTTCAAACTACTAATGTAGGAACACAACCCGTTCCTAATAAGTTTAAACAAAACAAGAAAGAAAAGAAAAGAAAAGAAAATCAATCGTCCTCAACAGTGGATTCAGGATCGGACTCAACAACTGGTGCTGGTTCCTCATCCTCATCCTCATCCTGTTCCTCATTATCAGAGGCCACTAAATCCTCCAAGGCTTCAACCCTGCCAGCCAAAATCTCCTCTCGGTTCTCTGACTCTTCTAAACGACCAATCAAATTGATCATCTCATCCCGCATATCATGAACCAGATGGGCAAGTTCCTCTTGTCTCTCAATGGCATCCCATAGTTCCTGAGATCTCTGTATGATCTTGTCTTCTGCTTCATCCAAATCCTCGCGCAGTTTGGCGATCTCCTCGGCATCCGTCCTTTGCCTCTTAGGCTCAGGAGCATCTAGTGCTGGTGGTGAATGTGTGGAAGGTCCCTCAGCAGGGATCTACTGAATGCCCTCCTCTGACTCCTCCTCCGGATCTTCATCCGGGTCCTCATATCTGGATCCTCCTCCGGATCCTCCTCCGAATCTGAGTCATCCTGCTCATATGGTGGAGGTGGTGGAATAGGTGGTGGTGGTGATGATGGTGGTGCTGGAACTATCGGCTCCTCGTCCTCGGAATCATCAATAATAATGTAAGGGACTGATGGTGAAGCCATGCCTGTTACATAATACCATATGTAAGTGCAGTGCCATGAAATATGTAAACAAATCAATTACATAATGTCATATGTAATTTCTAAGCAATATGTATAAGCAGATGTGTCTAATGTCTAACAGTCATAGTCTAGGAATACAAATGCAAACCTAGTTCGCTATAACCAATGTCTCTGATACCAATCTGTCACACCCCCAATTTTCAACTAACGGAATCATACCGTTTGGGAACGTGACAAACCAGGATCTCAGATCATTAGACATAGCGAAGACCTCTATATGAATTTCAAAACATACTTTGGTCTTTAAAACATAACATTCAAAGTTTACAAAAGTTGCGGAAGCGTTTAAAAACCATAAACAGTTGAAAAGTAAACATTACAAAACAAAATACTTAAATTTTCAAATTCAAATATTCAAAGTGTTTATAATGCATGAGACTCTATCTCCTAGTCCATGCCAGCTTTAACGCGCGCCTTAGCGTCCTGAGAAAACATGTAAATCAAGTCAACACAAAGGTTGGTGCATAACACAGGTTTTCAATAATCTCAATGTTCAAAACAGCAGTTTGAATAACAAGTTGTAGATAACATAATCACACATGCACAGTCATGATAGCTAGTCATATAAACTATTTACATAAGTGTTCGACACCGAAGCTGACGGATTGCCATGCTATAGCATGTTTTCGCCTTGCCACTATTGTCTATCACAACAATAGTAAAATTGTGTTGGGTCAGTCAAACACCTGCGTAGATCCCATCTACCAGGTGAGGTTTGTCAAACCTAATAGATCTATTTCCAACTACCACGCTTTGCATTACAGCAAACTAAACGGTTCGAGGTGTGTAAGGACTTTCAAGTTGATATGTTGTCACATAATGTAAACAGCTAACTCATGCAAGTGATATGTATCTAAAAAGAGTTTGTTGCACATGTTTTCTCCCCCAAAACAGTTTAAAATAAGAAAGGGGCCGTGTACGCACCTTTGATAATAGCAGAATGATCACACACTAAAAGCTCGTGAAAGAAATCCTTCTACGAAGAATCTGTGTTTAAACAATAACCTAGTGTTATTCAGAATGTCGTTTTGTGCTTGAAATCACATACGTGTCAACACACGTATGTTAGAGTGTTAAGAATGTGCATACGAAAGTACGCGTGCCATTGAAATCGTTTAAATAAAATCATATTTGATTTTATTTAATTAAACGTAATTATACGCGATTTCGTTTTCGGACTAAAATATAGATTTTGTTATTCTAATACGTTCGTATTCCCGTTACGGTTCCAACGCAACTCGAACGGATTAAAACGGAGTCCGTATGTGGAAAATATTTCAAAAATACCAAAAATGCCATTTTTATCAAAAACCGGCCACCCCTTGGCTCGAACCCGCGACCCTTCACACACAACACACTTGATCTGCCAACTCGCCCGCTAGGGTATCGCGATTGTTATCAGGAATTAATTCTTTTAAACCCACTCTGATGAGGTTCCCTGTGTTCACCTATAGCCGAAGCATCTAACCACAATTGGACCTCGATTCGAACCTGATCAACTCCAAAACCATAGGGTTTTCATTTAAAAACAAATTTCGAATCTCTCCATAGTGGCTAATTCGATTAACAGGTTCAATTAAATCAAAAATCCTTCATTCGTTCACCATTAAGAATCTTAAATTCAAACTTATCAATTTCGTTATCATTTCAAACAATTGGCACCTGGTTCGTAATCTAAAATGAATTCCGAACCTTTCTGTGTCACTCAATTGGATTCTATAACCCATTTGTATCGAAATCCCCAATTCATTTTAAAGCATGAACCCTAGAACTAAAATCCATCAAATCGTTGTAACCTAATGAAATTGGTACCTGGTTTAGTTACATCGAACCCTTCTGAAACTATTGGTGTAGTTTAATTCCATTTTAAAGCTTATTTGATTTAAAACCCCCAAACCCGACTTTGTTAAGAACCCTAGAACTCGAGCCTTATCAAATCGATGTTAACAGTTGCAATTGATTTAGTAGAACTCTTAATCGATCATGTCAGAAGGTGTGGGATTGATTACCTACTTGTTTTGCTATCCAATTGATATAGATCGACTTGTACTTGAACTTCGATCAACTTCCGAATCAAAATCCTCTTCTGGCCGTCTGATAGTTCTAATTGATGTATGGAAAAGCTTCTAAGTATGCCGAATAGAGTCTCTGTGTGATCGATTTGTGTTAATTTGATCTAGGTAATCGATTTTGATAACTACAAGTTTCGGTTACGACTTTTAGCTATCATTTCGATTTAATTCGGCCAATCAATGTATCATTAACCCTCAGAAACTGTTACAAATCATAATTGTGATGCTTACAACTGATCAATTTCAGTTACAACATAATATTGATGTGAAATTCGAATTTCATGATTCATTTGGTCGAATTTTGACTTTCTAAGTCAACATCTTTGCATTTTACTCAAATTACAACCTAAATCCTTGAAATTGTGGTAACTATAGGTTGTTTTGTTCAACTCCAACCCTTGTAATTGTTTTTGTTCGAATTCACAACATTTCGGTTAATAAAGTTGGACCTAAAATCGCAAATTGCCACAAATCAGGCTTCTTAGAACATTGTTGAGCTTAATTAACCTAATTGGGCCTATCTTAACCTTACTGGGCCTTCCTAAATCTCATTGAACATCCCTGAGCCTTATTGGGCCTTACTGGGCCTTCTTTGACCTTGTTGGGCCTTCATTGGCCATGTTGGGTCTACACTGGCCTTATAGGGCCTACATTTGTCCTGTTGGGCCCACACTATCTCTGTTGGGCCTATGATATCACCATCTTCCGTTAACAAGGTTAGTGTAAAAAGTCGGATTGTCACACACTGTTTGTTAGTGTCTTCATGTTTTAAGCTAGAAATGGTCTTTTCCATTTCTTCAATCTTTTCTTTGTAATTTCTTTTAGATTCAAAGAAATTTTCCTTGACAACTTGTAAAGACTCAAGTTCATTACAGAGTTGAGAATTTATCCTTTTAAAAACATTTAACTTCTCTAAGCATTCAGGTGTACACATATCATCAGTTACCTTGAATGAAGAAGTTGAGTCATTTGCCATCAAAGCACTGTTGGAGATAGAAGCATCCTCAGCTTGGAAGCTCCAATCTACAAAGTCTTGTTCTGCAATATTTGCACTGTTTGCTAAACTTGATGGTCTTTGTTGTGGTTTTCCAGAAGTTGATGGCTGAGTGCCTATGGACTTGCACTCCCTGGAAAAATGCCCTAACTGTTGGTAGTTGAAGCATTTGAGCTTAGACTTGTCAAGCCCAAATCCAGTCTTCATGTTGTGCCTTTTGAACTGTCTGCCAGTTCTTTGGTAAAACTTCTTTGCTCTATAGGAGATCATGGCCATCTGATAGTTTATGTCCATCTCCTCAAGGTCATCTGCAGGAATGCCATCTAAGTCTTCTTGGCACAAATGGAAGTAGTTGGTTTCCTCAGCCATGAAAGCTCCTTGCCCAGAGGTTAAAAGTGGAGTTCGGTTGGAAAAAGGGTTTGTGTGTGTATTTGATGGAGTTGGTGTTTCAGGAATGGTGACATTTGGTGTGGAGGTAGGGTGGTAGATAGGTTGATAGCTCTGGTAAGGAGAATTGTTGATGGGTGCATAAATTGCTGCTGAACCAGGAGTTGCATGAGATGGTTTAGGTTCCTGGGCATCTATTTCCATCTGGTAAGCGCTGCGTATACCAAACAGTTCACTCAGCTTTAGAGTCCTTAGATTTTTTGTCCTCCGGATGGCCACAGAGTATATGTTCCAAGCTTGAGGAAGTGATCTGAGAAACTTCCTGATCACATCCTGGATCATTTTGACACGTGCAGCTACCAACTCATCAACAAGTTGAACATACTTGAGATATTGAGAGGTCATTTTCTCATTGTTTTGTTGACAGAAGTTTTCAAATTTCTGTTTCAGCATATCCTTCTTGTTTTCTTTAACATCCTCAGATCCTTCATACATTTGCTGAAGAGAGTTCCATAGCTCTTGAGCAGATTTGCATTTCTTGAATACATGTATGATTGAGTTGGGAATGACCATCTGGATGAGCCACAAAGCCTTTGAGTCCACCTCCATTCTCTTGTAATCTTCATCCGAATAGAGAGCTAGATCTTTTGGCACAGGATCTCCACCGGCACCAGCAGTAGGAACAGTTGGGATGAATGGCCCTTCCAGAACCGACTTCCAGAGCTTGAAGTCTTGATTCCTTATGAAACTCTCCATCCTGACCTTCCATGTGTCATAGTCTTCTGGAGTAAACATCGGTGTCTTGTTGAGAGTACCATTTTCTGTATCATGTTTGTTTAGAGCAACCATTTGAACAAACACACAGAGTATGAGTTTTGAAGTAGTGAGATTTTAGAAGAAATAGAACGGGTAACTTAAGGATGATTAATCACTTAAGTTTTGAGAGCCAAAGCTCTAATACCACTTGTTGGATCGGGTTGTTAACTATAAACAACACTTCACAAGTATTTCTCTCTTACAATCTAACAGATGCAGAATGTCTGTTAGAAGGATATCTCAAACACTCAATGGCAAACTAATAATCTTTGAACAATAGTAAGAACACAAGAATAAATTCAAGCTCAAAGATATATTTCTCTCAAACTATTGCACAAGTTACCCGCAGACAAGCACACGCTCAAGCACACGTTTACAGGTTACAATGAGAGGTTGTATAGCCAAGGCTACAACCGTATACACGTAGGAATACAAGTTAGGTATACTAGACAATACATAAAGTAAAGCTTATTCTAGTATATAGAGTGTCTCAACAGGCTAAGACACTTAATTACAATCATTACAAATATAGACATTGACTTTTAAATACAAAAGACATTTAATGTTGTTGATCTTGAGGCTTCAAATGATCTTTTGCATTTAATGCAGCTGTGGAGAAGTAAGGTGTTGTGTCTGACTTTAGGTATGTTCTTTTTGTTTCATTCAGACCAGCATGTCTGTTGTCAGCACCTTTTGTACCATGTTGTCAGCACCTTTTGTACCATTAAAGTAATCAGCTACAGTCTTTGTCAGTTTTGGAAGTCTTTACAAAGGAAGATGTTGAGGAGTGTCTTCGAAAGCTTTTGTTCTTCAGAAGATTCAAGTCTTCGGAAGCTCTGAAGCTTTAAATCTTTCAAGTGTTGGTCTTCCGAAGTAGTTTTTTTGTACAGTCTTCAGTAGGAGTGAGTTAACCTTCGGAAGCAATGTTTTCTTCTGAAGAGTAACTCCTTCCTTCCGAAGGCTGTTGGTCTCTGTAGTTCCTTTACTAAGACAAAATAAGAAGTTTGGTGAGCATTAGCCTTTATTAGTTTTTACAGCACATATTGTCATGCTTTGTTGAATGCAAAGGCAATATCCGACGTAAAGAGAGTAACATACTGAATGACACCAACAAGCTTTCAATACTTTACACGTTCAGAGATTAGAGACGTCCCCAAGAGATCATGTTAGAGATGTTCATTGAAGCAGAGAATAGTTTGGCTTTTGAAAGACTAGCTTGTTTAGATAACAGAGAATAGGCTGGCTTTTGAAACATATAGTTTTTGTTTATAAAAAAAAATTATTAGTTACATGATACCCGACGTGTTTTAAGTTAGTTATTATCAACAAGTATATTTAGCTAACTAACAGGTATACCTTTTAAAAATGAAAAATGTAAAACATGTATACTAACTAAGATCACAAGGCAACCATTTCATAGTGTTGAACGATCATAGGAATTGTTAAATTTGATATATAGTGATTTATGTGACTTACATGCTACTCCCTCATTAGAAAATAAGAAATATTTTTTCACATTTATTGATGATTCTTCAAGATGTTATTTATATTTGTTAAATATTAAATATGAAGCTTAAGATAAATTTAAGATATACAAAACATAAGTAAAGTTATAAAAAAGTAACTTAATTAAAAGGCCTCATACAAATAGAGGTGGGGAGTATATGGATCCTATATATATTTTTAATGTGTAGGAATTATTCATGAAACAACTTATCTGTATACACCACAACAAAATGGTATACACCACAACAAAATGGTATATCAAAGAATTGGTTAACTCTATGTTATCATATTCTGAATTAAGTGATGGATTTTGGGGTGAAGCTATGTTAAGAGCTTGTTATTTGCTAAATCGTGTTCCAAATAAAAGGAATAAGGTAACACTTTATGAATTATGGTACACACGTAAACCAAATTTGAATTATCTTCAAGTTTGGGGATATCGGCCATTGTAAGAGTCCTAGAATCTAAAAGCAAATCTTTGGATGAAAGAGGTATGAATTGTATTTTCATTGGTTGTGCCGAGCATTCCAAGGCTTTAAGAGGCTGATGAATTCATATCGGTTAATACAATGATTGAATCAAGAGATGCAACATTTGATGAGAATCATTTCTCAAGTATACCAAGACTTAAAGATATAGGTGCAAGTACCTATGGAACTAGCAAATAAAAAGATAGTTCTGATCAATCTTTAGAAACCATTTGAACCACAAAAAAGCAAACGTGAAGGAAACCAAAATCCTTTAGTTCTGATTTTCAATTATACTTAGTTGAAGGATCTAGAAATCAAGTCTATATTCAATACCCATATTTCTTCAATGTTGATGATGATCCAAAGACATTTATGAAGCAATGAAGTCTCATGATGTTTCCTTTTGGAAAGAAGCATTATATAATGAAATGGATTCGGGTATAACACTTGGGTAAGAACAAATTTACCCTAAGGGTGCAAGCTTTTAGGGTGTAACTGGATCTTTAAATGAATAAAGAGGAAAGTAGATGATACCATTGATAAGTACAAAGCTAGATTAGTCATTCAATGATTTAGACAAAAATCAGGAATTGACTATTTTGATACTTATGCTCTAGTTGCACGTATATCTAAATATTATTGATTGCATTAGCTGCAATACATAATCTAGTGATACCCCAAATGGATGTGAAAACTGCATTCTTAAATGGTGATTTAAATGAAGAGATATACATGAAACAACCTAAAGGCTTTATATTTCCTAGAAACTAAAACAAGCAACTTTTCAATGGCATCAAAATTGTGATGAGCTTGTGTTACAAAATGGTTACAAGTCAAATCAATCTAACAAGTGTTTATATAGAAAATTTGATGATTTCGGTAAAGGAGTTATCGTTTGTCTATATGTTGATGATATGTTGATCTTTGGAACTGCTCAAATTTAAGCAAGTCAAACTAAAGATTTTCTATCTTCAAAATTTTTCATGAAGGATATGAGGGAGGCAGACGTGATCCTAGGAATAAGGATTACACGTGAAAACAAAGGGATTTTTATATCATAATCTCATTACATTAAGAAAGTGTTAAATAAATTTAATTGTTTTGATTGTTCGCTAGTAAGTACTCCTATGGATCCTAGTATAAAGCTTATGTACAATACTGGGAGCTGTATCTCAGTTATAATATTCACATATGATCGGTAGTCTAATGTATGCCATGACTAGTGCAAGGCCAGATATTGCCTTTGCTGTGGGAAAATTTAGTAGGAATACTAGTAGTCCTAGTACTCATCACTAGCAAGCTGTGAGACGTGTACTAAAGTATTTAAAGAAAACTATAATTTATAGTTTATCTTATATGGGATATCCTTCGGTGTTAGAAGGATATTGTGATGCTAGTTGGAAATCAAATATGGAAGATCATTCCTTCACAACAGGTTGGGAGTTTCTTCTAGGAGGAGGTGCCATAAACAGGACATCCAAGAAGCAAACTTGTATAAAAAACTCTACAATGGAATCGGAGTGTGTTGCTTTGGCTGTTGCTGGTAAATAAGCGGAATGATTAACGAATCTAATCCATGAAATTCCTGTGGCCAAAACCGATCTCTTAATATCTATTAGGTGTGATAGTGCTTACCTTGGCTAAAGCTTATAGCCAAGTGTACAATGGCAAGTCTAGACACATAGATATTAGACATAGTAGGGTTCGTGAATTAATTACGAATGGGTTGATATGAGTAGAACTTATTCGAACGCAACACAACTTAGCCGATCATTTAACAAAGAGTTTGGCTAGAGACTTACTGCACAAGTCTGCCATAGGGATGTGCTTAAAGTACACTTAAGTTCTTTGAGAATAATATACCTAATTCCCTATTAATATGGTATTAGAAGTTGAATTCCATGTGGAAAGCTTATTTTAAAGACCATAGTACATTTATTAAACATCCCAAGGTATGTACACAAACCCTTCAAGTTAAGAAGGCTAATATTGCATTTTAATAATTCTTTTAAAAAAAGTGCATTGCAGGAGCATGATAAAAAGAGTTTCCTATATGGATGTGAAGTTTTGTTGCTTCATAAAGCTTGGACTTAGCTTTTTTGTACATAATGAATGGATAGTGACACATGGCTTGTAAAATGTCTAGTTTGTAGATATGGATTTCAAAACTTACGTGTATATTATCTTCAGGCATTCAAATGAGTTGAAGGGTTGAATTCTTAGGAACACCCTGATTCTCGAATATTTGAAATGTGTAGCGTACTAAAATAATAATTAAATTGTTTAGACATTTTCATTTATGCATGAGTTTGTACTTTTTTGTTACGTTTTCTATGTTTTAGTGATACAATAAAATATGGGAGGATTGTTGCATATTCGCTTAACTTTTCTGAGCTCCTAACCAAGCGCGGGGGTCAAGGGGGCTACGACCCGTTACGGGGTCCAAGGGGCAGAGCACCTGGTTGCGGTTGGTTGGTGTTTAACAGAGAGGATGACTCACAGAATAAGAACAATAGAAATTCGTGTCATAAAGATCAATTATTGGATTATCCCGTGATCAAATTTCTCGATAGATTTTCAAGTTTGATTACTGAATTTCTCCAACAGCTAGCAACCATCTTGTGTTGGAACTTCAACCCATGAACCAGTGAGAAGACAATGGTTAGATGCTCTAAAATACCATTCTTATATGCACTTCCAACTCTATTTTTTAAGCATATGGTATTAATCATAGTTGGGAAGCTAGTGAAATCCATGTGCATAAGGCTATTCCCCACTGCAGGTTGTTGTCCATCTTTTGTGGAATGCAGATGATATTTGTGACGATGTTTAACCAATGACCCTGAAGCATACACCATTTTGAATTCCCAAATAGATAAGGTATGATTATACGCCATTCTTATCGAACTTTTATTATGAATGGGAAGGATCCAGCAGCTGGTCATCTGACCCATTTGAGACATTATCTTTGGTAACTGACTTGTGGGAATCAATCCGTGGAGAACGCCATGGCACCCAATGATCTGAATTCTGTTGATCAGGTCTATCTATTCTCTCTATCCTTTATCTTTATGTCATTAGATTTTTGGTGAGATCCGTTTTGAAGTGTATATGTTTGTGTTTTGTGGTGAACATTTTCAGTCATTGTGTGGTTTGTTTTGGCTGTGTGATCATTTCATGAAACTTGGTCTATGCTTAAAATCAAGGTTTTAAAAGTGAAAAATATGCAGAGAAAATTTCGAGAGTTTCTGTGGAAGAAAAAACTACTTTTCATTTCATAAACCTAGTGGCTATATAATAGCCTTACACACATTACGTGGGAACATGGATACCACACAATACTCTACTTTCTAAAGAAATGATATACCCACTATTTCAGTTCTTCACCTACAAAACCTACTTAATAAAAATAAATAATAAACATACTAATTAATAAAAAACATATAACATACTAAGTCAAAATTAAACCCAACATTCACCCCCTTAATTTTGGCCTATTTGTTCAAAGGAATGTTGGTTCTTTATCTTGGATCAAGTTAGCTTCATTGTCTCTGTCTTTTCCTTTCCACTTGGTGCACTCATAGCTAAGATGCCCAAACACCCCACAATCATAACAACGAAACCCACTTTTATCACTTCGACCCAATCCTTTTCCTCGGCCCTCTACCAACTCTTTCATTGTGCCTCCCACAGCCTCTTCCTCGTCCACTACTTTCACCATATTTTTGTTCACTAGCCACCAAAAGTTTTCCTTGCTCATCTTCATTTACTTCAAGACTTTGAAGTCTGTCTTCATATGCTTTCACTCTCCCAACCGCTTCTTCAAATGTCATAGTTGCAAGATCCGAATATTTTTCAATTGGGGCAACAATTGGCAAATACTTCTTAGGAAGTGTTTGACATCCAGTATTAGATCGTCCGACAAGTCCGTACGGTATGCGTACTTTCATCTTATACTATGTGTAAATACATGTTTGTGAACAGTACTTGTATTAACAGAATTCAAAATACAAGAAACAGTTGTACGTATTTATGTGTAAACTTAAATGCCGTAAGTACAACTCTCATTTGAAGCAATAGTTGTTAGTATTTAGGTGAAAACCTAAGTATAAATAATACAACGAAACACGAGAAACAACAGTGTTCAAGTAAATAACAAGAACAAATCGGTTGTGATATGATATCCATAGATGACAGGAATTAGATGGCCGACAAATCAGTGTGAAAACAATGTGATAACATGATGTTTAGTTGAGTCCGACAGTGAGGAAATACAATTTAAAACAATATTTCAATGTCGTTTCAGAATAACGAACTGACAGTGTGTTTGCGTGAGTGACGATTCACAAAAACATATCTGTGAGTTTAACATTCTGAAATGATGACTGGGAAGTAGAAAACAAAAGACATAATGCCAAACCATCGACGTGTTCGTTCGAATGACGATTCGAACGAATACGCGCGATGGTGACGCGATCTGAAGAAACGGAAATGAAACACGAGGCGAACGAAAATAAATTAATAAAATAAAATATTTAATATTTTACAATTTTGAAACTCATAAAAAAGTAATTTAAAACTCATTTTCTATAAATAACGTAAAATACGCGCGTTACATTCCGGAAACGCAACAAAAACGCGAACCGTGTAACCGAAACGAACCCGAACACCACCCATAGTATAAAATCCCTAAATGAGGCTTTTCCCCTCATTTAATTCAGCCCTATCTCTCTCTAGAAGCCATTCACGAACCTTTTCTCACACTAGAAGAATCACTCTTCAAATCGCGATATCTTGCTCGTTTCTTGAGGGATTTGGACGTTCTTGGTGTCCACTCAAAGCTCTCGACCTTATCTACCTAGAAGTACAGTAGATATGAGCTTTTGACATGCCGAAATGGAGGTATAATCGAAAGAAAGTCACTCTTAACACACGTAGAACCAATATACGCGTACACAGTACACGGCTGGGGGTTGAACCTGGTATAACATGACACAGGATCAGCCACACGACAGGGTAGGGATCAGTGATGATGGTGATGCGTATGGTTCGTGTGGGTGCAGTATGACTGACATGTGGTTAGAACAACGATGACAGAGGAGCAGCGAACCTTCCTCACCGAACCACCTGCAGAGAATCGTCATCAACGAACCCTAGAGGCCACCAAACCTGCCTTGGCCGAACCTGTGCCCGCGAGCCACCAGCCGAACGTATGAGAAGGAACGAACCCTGATGGTGGCCGAACCCATGCATGAGCACACGAACCATTAACCCTACGAACTTTGGGGGTGGCTCACAAAACAGCATCAACGGATGAACCTATACGCATCAAAACATGGCCGAACCTTTTGAGTTTTATGTTCACCGAACCTTCAGCCAGCCCTGCCCAGTCGAACCATCCCTTGGCTAACCTTTGAGGACTCCCGAACCATGTTGATGCATCAGCCAAACCCCATGGCTGCTGAACTCCAACTTATGCGGCCGAACCTATGCTGGTTAGACCTAACAGGTTCGTCGAGCTGCTGGGACCGAACCTTAAACTTAAACGCACCCAAGGTTCACTGCCATAGGGGCCATTCTCTTCGATCTGTTCAAGTTAAATCCCTTGGCCCAGATGGATTCAGTTAGCCAAAGTTTCATGTAATCCAAACACCTCATTTGATTAAACCAAGCAGCAGCCCAAACCGTTGTGTAATCGGTCCACCGGGAAAATAAGGGCCCACGATGTTCTAACCGGCCCATCACAACTGTTTCGACCATACAACCTCTCCGGCCCAATAGTTGGCCCATGCGTGAATGATAGGCGCACATGATAATATTCGACACAATAGGGTTCTCGGCCCACAAGGAGTGTTCTGGCCCAGTTTATTCAGCCCAAATATGGTACTTGGCCCACATGGTGTATTATATAATCTAACACACTAGATCAAAGAACATGAATAATGGGAATGGGATTATATATACAAAACTCTTTTACTACAAAGGTGAAGATAAGAAAGTATTATTATGTTACAAAACTCGAAACAATAAGGATTACAAGGGTTAGTGATTACTTAATGGTTAACTAAGTGTACAAATATATAAAGTGCAAAGTTTTCACAAGGTAACAAGTGTTAAACAAATTGGACATAAAAAATATCATAACAAATATTAAAACCTTAATTTAAGGGAGTTGGTTGTTATTAAAGTCCACAACATTTTAATGGAATTGGGTCGAATGAGGATTGAGACCAAGAGGTGATAACCAAGTTAAGGATAACATATACACGCGTATAAAACCTTAAAACTTATACTTATAAGTTACAACAACATGAAATCAATACAGGATCGTGAAAACTACTACAAGTCAATCAAAAGCGTGTGCATTCTTTGTTTAAGCTAAGTCAACCATTTCAACCACAAGGTGAGTTCATATGCCCCATTTCGTTAATCTTAACTGATTTTAAACTCACAGAGAACATGATTTACTTTTATTTATTTAAAAGTTTTGCTTAACATGTTCCTATTACTTTGATTTAGATAACATTGAATTGCCTATAATCTTTTATCATTGTATGCATGCTTGTATGATCATGTTATGACAAGGAACAACTACGATGAATATGATAATATAATTTCATGACTCATCAACACAATAGAATAACATAGTTGTAAGATTACATCTCAAAACACTTAGTTATTCTTACAAGAACAAACATTGGAACAATCACAAGTAACATCCACTACCTAAGTCGATTAAGTGTAGCAAGACTAGTTTTTACTACAGCTTAGTGACAACATGGTGACTATATGGAAAACAAGGAATGGTAATCATGATATCATAACTTCATGATAACAACACCATTCACATAAAAATTAACATAATGTACTAAGACAAGTTCTTAATTAATCTTGTTAACAACAATGAAAACATCTAACAATGAGAACAACAACATTGATGAACATAATACAATTGATTTCTATTGATCTGCCAGTATTATATCATGTCAATCATGTACCATTTATTCAAGAATCATTGTAAGTCCCTTCAGAACCGTTTACCAATTAATTTAGTGGGATCTAAACCGACGATAGCATAGTGGTACCATAGGTTTGACAAACCTCTAGCTTGTAGGGCTAGTATGTTGATCGTACTCAATCATTGGCCGGTAACGTATGACTGGTAATAGGGTGACTCAAGTCAGGTTTGGTAAACGACGCATGGTGATATAATTTGTTAGTGAAATGTAATCAATCCATCGAGTTTTGTTAACTAGCATACTAAAGCATTTATTTTCTCTCATGTCATATTACTAGTAACTGTTACGATGAGGTCTATGGTAAACAAAGTGGTAGAGGTAAAAAGAATGCATTGAAATCTGATTACGTGAGGACTACAATGGACTCGTTTTCGGCTCTATGCACTTGAAGTGAGAACAAAGTACAATTGGTTAACTAACACTCTTATTATTAGAAATGATTAATAAGTTAACCCCACAAGAATCAGAATAATACCAAGGATTAGATTTAATTAATCTAGTTTCCTAAACACACAAAGGGTTTATCAATACTCAGGGTTTGGTAACTAATTCCCTTTCATTATATTATTCTATATATGATACATACAGGTGAAATACAATTTCGTGATGAACATATACAGATGAACACATATAAGAGAAGTTGAACAAATGGGAAATGGATATCCTTAGTTGTATTGCAAGTAGTGTGGAACTGGACTGAGCATGTGGTGGGATCGCGTATGGGCTTGACCCTTTCGTATGCTTTATATATAAGCATGCTTGATCGAGTGATACCTTACTTGTACCTATAACTAGGGAGAGGCCATTGGGTGGAACATGTGAATCAATTTATTACATGTATCAATCATGACATTGTGATTGTGTGTATGAACAATACAAGGATTTCAATTATCAAACTTATGAACTCACCAACCTAGTGTTAACTTTGTTAAATGCATATTTTCTCAGGTGACGAACAGGTGTAGTTACTCATATGCAAGAACTAAGCTAGTGGACTCTTAGAAGACCTAGCTTCATTTTGTGTTGCATACTCTTGATGATAAAACAATGAATCATCTTTTGTATATCTTGTACAGATACAAGATATAAACATATTGGTTCTTTTTGGATATATTTACTTAATTAAATTATGAACGATACATTGTAAGTTAATCTTGTAATTCTATTTCATTGTCGTGTTAGCATTTCTCATTTATATCTCATGTGCTATGTAAACAATCTGATCATTTCGATTATCACTCACAATATCGCGCCCCGGGAAGCTTCCGCCCGACGGGAAAGTCGATCCAGCCCGCCGGCTCGGGGTGTGACACATTGGTATCAGAGCCATGGTTATAGAGAAATATAGGTCATATTACTTGAACGGTTTGGCCTAGACTATAACCTAGGGACCCGCATGTAGAGATCAAATGACATAGGATGTTATTTGCATATGTCTTCAGCATCTGAGCATCGCACTAACCGATGTTCTTTCGGTTATGATCAGTATGCCGTCACAAACACAACCAGCTTTATTGTCGCCACCACCCGATAATTCAGCACCGCACTCATCGACACCTTCACCAACTGACTCTCCTACACAACCATCTCAACCTCCTCCTCTGCCGCCACCTGTTCATTAGTTGGATCCTGCTACTGTGGCACTGGCCACTCTTCTGAATAGTCAGCTGAGAGATGTGATCCCGGAGATGATGAACAGGATCAACAACAACAACTTGCAACTCATCTAAAGAAGGCAACGGGAAAACCAGGCTTTATCAGGACTACTCCTACAAGAATTTCGTAGGATGCAAGCCACCAAATTTCAGTGGCAGTGAGGGTGTTGTTGGATTGATCCAGTGGATCGAAAAGATGGAGACCACCCTTGATATTAGTGGCTGTCCTGATCAGCATAGAGTGAGATATGTTGCAGGCTCATTCAACAAGAGGGCGTTAACTTGGTGGAACGCTCAGATTCAAAATAGAGGCAGGGATGAGGCTTTGTCAATGCCTTGGGATGACTTAAAGTCCATGCTAAGGGCAGAGTTCTGCCCGATAAACGAAGTGAAGAAGATTGAGACTGAACTACTCAATCTTGTAATGATTGGTGCTGGAAATCTGGCCTACACCACCCGATTCCATGAGCTTGCTACCTTGGCACCGGATGTGGTGCCTACACTAGAGAAAAGAATCAAGAGGTACGTCGGTGGATTACCTCCCTACATGCAAGGGCACGTGATTTATGCTCGCCCTACTACTTTAACTGACGTAATGGTTGCTTCTGGGGCACTCAAGAAAGAAGCTGACTCGAACAAAGCTGGAGCTTCAAGGAAGCCGGATAAAAGGCCGGCCAAGAAATAGAAAGTGTTCAGGAACTTTGTTGCGGCCACTCACACTCCGATGATCAACCAACCACCACCGCTACAAATCACGAAGCCCTATACTGGCAGTGCACCTTTGTGTAACACTTGCCAGTATCATCATGTACCAAACATCCAGTGCAGACAATGCACTAGCTGCAGGAATTTTGGGCACTGGGCCAACAACTGCAGGGGCACGGGAGCTCCAAACAGAAACAACAATGCAGCCACTACTGCTGCTGCTACTGATCCTAGGTCTTGCTACAAATGTGGCGAACCAGGACACTTCTCTCGAGATTGTCCCAAGAGAAATCAACAAAGAGCTCAAGTTGTAAGACGAAGAGCCTTTCAGATTGGAGCTGTTGCTGCTAGTCAAGACCCGAATGTGGTCACGGGTACATTTCTCTTATCTGACTTCTATGCATCTATATTATTTGACACTGGTGCGGATCAGATTTTTATCTCGTCTGAATTTGCATGCCATCTTAATATTGTTGAAGAATCTTTATACTCCCCTTATACTATTGAGATAGCAAACGACAAACAAATTACAATAGACATAGTACTTAGGAATTGCCCACTAACACTTGGTGATCACACATTTTCCATCGATTTGATACCGATGGAACTGGGCAGTTTTTACATCATCGTCAGAATGGATTGGCTACCTCTTAACAGAGATGAGTTCATCTGTTCCGAAAAGCTATTACGTATTCCAGTCGAGAACAATCAGACCTTGGAGATTCATGGAGATCAAGCGAAACGTAGTGTCAAGATAATATCGTGCATGAAGGCTCGCAAGTACCTCCGAAAAAAATGTATCGCATTCCTAGCTCACGTGGTGGAAAAATACAAGAAGGAAATCAAGATTCAAGATGTACCAGTTGTGTGAAAGACTATGCGGACGTGTTTCCGGATGATTTACCGGGACTGCCACCCAAGAGTTTGGTGCAGTTTCGAATCGATTTGATTCCGGGAGCGACTCCTGTAGCTAATTCTCCTTATAGACTTGCACCATCTGAAATGCAGGAGTTGTCCAATCAATTACAAGAGTTACTCGATAAGGGATTCATCCGACCGAGCTTTTCCCTGTGGGGAGCTCCGGTTCTTTTAGTCAAAAAGAAAGATCGGTCCTTCAGGATGTGCATTGATTATCGAGAGCTCAAAAAACTCACCATCAAGAATCGGTACCCGTTACCGAGGATTGATGATCTGTTTGATCAGTTACAGGGAGCTCAGTATTTTTCCAAGATAGACCTGCGTTCAGGTTATCACCAGCTCCGGATTCAAGAGGATGACATACCCAAGACGGCCTTTCGTACCCATTATGGTCACTACGAGTTCATGGTGATGTCATTCGGACTAACTAACGCACCGACAGTGTTCATGGATCTCATGAATCGGGAGTGCAAGGCGTATTTAGATCAGTTTGTTATTGTTTTCATTGACGATATACTGATTTATTCAAGAAGCGAGAAGGAACACGAACAACATATCAAAACAATCTTGGAACTCTTAAAGAATGAACAACTCTATGCCAAATTCTCCAAGTGTGAATTTTGGTTAAGAGAAGTTCAGTTCTTGGGTCACGTGATTAACATAAATGGTATTCACGTGGATCCTGCCAAGATTGAGGCAATCAAGAACTGGGATGTGCCCACAACACCGACGGAGATCCGATCATTCTTGGGATTGGCAGTTTATTACAGGAGATTCATTTGGAATTTTTCTAAGATAGCTTTGCCTCTCACCAAACTCACTCAAAAGAGTGAATCGTTTGTGTGGACCCAGAAATAAGAAGAGGCATTTCAGACATTGAAACAAAAATTGTGCAATGCTTCAATCTTAATACTCCCAGCAGGCAATGATGACTTTGTGGTTTACTATGATACTTCCCATCAGGGACTCGGTTGTGTTTTAATGCAACGAGACAAAGTGAAAATACACGAGAAGAATTACACAACACATGATCTAGAACTGGGAGCTGTTGTTTTTGCTATAAAGATATGGAGGCATTACCTGTATGGTACAAAATGCACTATCTTCACAGATCACAAGAGTTTACAGCACATATTTGATCAGAGAAAGCTTAACATGAGACAGAGACGTTGGGTTGAGCTCCTGAACGATTACAATTGTGTGATCAAATACCATCCGGGAAAAGAAAATGTTGTTGCAGATGCTTTGAGTCGGAAGGAAAGAGTCAAACCCTTGCGCGTACGAGCAATGGGAATGACAATTTGAAACGCGAGCTCGATTGTGGAGCCGAGAAACACTTTGAGACAAAACAAGATGGAGTTATCCATTATCTGGATCGTGTTTGGATCCCGGCCATAGATGAACTTCGAACACTCATTCTTGACGAGGCACACAAGATACAATATTCAGTTCATCCTGGTGCCGATAAGATGTACCAAGATCTTAGGTCATTTTATTGGTGGCCGGGCATGAAGAAAGATGTTGCCACTTATGTTGGAAAATGCATCACGTGTGCCAAAGTCAAAGCCGAGCACCAGAAACCTTCGGGTTTGCTGGAACAACCGGAAATACCACAATGGAAGTGGGAGCAAATAGCTATGGATTTTATTACCAAGCTGCCCTGCACTTCCAGCGGACACGATTCGATTTGGGTCATCATTGATAGATTGACCAAGTCCGCACACTTCTTGCCGATCAAAGAAACTCACAAGATGGAAAAGCTAGGAAGACTCTATGTTGATAAGATAGTAGTCCGGCACGGTGTGCCGTTGTCTATTATTTCAGACCGGGACAGTCGATTTACATCACGGTTCTGGCAATCATTGCAACAATCCTTAGGGACAAGTGTAAACTTGAGCACCGCTTATCATCCACAAACGGATGGACAAAGTGAGCGAACAATTCAAACCCTAGAGGATATGTTGAGGACATGCATCCTAGAATTCAGTGGAAGTTGGGACAAACATTTGCCACTCATTGAGTTTTATTACAACAATAGCTACCATAGCAGCATTGGATGTGCTCCATTTGAAGCACTTTATGGTAGAAAATGTCGGTCTCCAATTTGTTGGACCGAAGTGGGAGACAACAGAATCACTGGGCCTGAACTTATTCAGGAACTACTGATAAGATAGCCCAGATACAACGGAGGTTACAAGCAACACGTAGCCGCCAAAAGAGTTACGTAGAAAAACGACACAAGCCTTTGGAATTCGATGTGGGTGACCATGTTGTGTTGAAAGTGTTACCATGGAAAGGCGGTGTTCGTTTTGGGGCTAAGGGCAAGCTAGCACCTAGGTATGTCGGACCGTTTGAGATCACTCAAGCATATGTCTCGTGGCATACAGAATGAGACTTCCTGATGAACTCAGCGGAGTACACGATGTGTTTCATGTATCAAACCTCAAGAGGTGCTTAGCTGACGAAACATTGATCATACCATTGGAAGAGATACAAGCTGAGCAATTACATTTCATTGAAGAACCTGTAGAGATTATGGAACGTGAAGTTAAGAAACTGAAACGAAGCCATATCCCTATTGTAAAGGTTCGATGGAACTCCGAGCGTGGACCAGAAGAAAGCAAAGTATCCTCATCTGTTCGAGAAGTAAAGCCCGACCTTTATGCTTAAATTTCGGGACGAAATTTCTTTAACAAGGGGAGACTGTGGCATCCAGTACCAGATCATCCGGAAGTCCGTACAATATGTGTACTTTCACCTTATACTATGTGTAAATACATGTTTGTGAACAGTACTTGTATTAAAAGAATTCAAAATACAAGAAATAGTTGTATGTATTTATGTGTAAACTTAAATGCCGTAACTACAACTCTCATTTGAAGCTATAGTTATTAATATTAAGGAGAAAACCTAAGTATAAATAATACAACGAAACACGAGAAACAACAGTGTTCAAGTAAATAACAAGAACAAATTGGTTGCGATCTGATATCCATAGATGACAGGAATTAGATGGCCGACAAATCAGTGTGAAAACAATGTGATAACAGGATGTTTAGTTGAGTTCGACATTGAGGAAATACAATTTAAAACAAAATTCCAGTGTCGTTTCAGAATAACGAACTGACAGTGTGTTTGCGTGGGTGACGATTCACACAAACATATATGTGAGTTTAGCGTTCTGAAATGACGACTGGGAAGTAGAAAACAAAAGCCAGAAAGCCAAACCATCGACGTGTTCGTTCGAATGACGATTCAAACGAATACGCGCGATGGTGACGTGATCTGAAGAAACGGAAACGAAACACGACGCGAACGAAAATGAATTAATAAAATAAAATATTTAATATTTCACAATTTTGAAACTCATTAAAAAGTAATTTAAAACTCATTTTCTTTAAAACACGAAAAATACGCGCGAAACGTTCCGGAAACGAAACGAAAACGCGAACCGAGCAACCGAAACGAACCCGAACACCACCCATAGTATAAAAGCCCTAAATGAGGCTTTTCCCCTCATTTAATTCAGCCCTATCTCTCTCTAGAATCCATTCACGAACCTTTTCTCACACTAGGAGAATTACTCTTCAAATCTCGATATCTTGCTCGTTTCTTGACGGATTTGGGCGTTCTTAGTGTCCACGCGAAGCTCTAGACCTCCTCTACCTAGAAGTACAGCAGATCTGAGCTTTTGACCTGCCGAAATCGAGGTATAATCGAAAGAAACCCACGGGAATTAGGGTTTTCTAACCTATCTTGTTCATCCACACTCTTAACACACGTAGAACCCATATACGCGCACACAGTACATGGCTAGGGGTTGAACCTGGTATAACATGACACGGGATCAGCCACACGATGGGGTAGGGATCAATGATTATGGCAATGCGCAAGGTTCGTGTGGGTGCAGTATGATCAAACCTGTGGTGAGAGCAAGGATGACAGAGGATCAGCTAACCTTCCTAACCGAACCACCTGCAGAGAACCATCATCAACGAACCCTAGAGGCCACCGAACCTGCCTTGGCTAAACCTGTGCACGAGCACACGATCCTTTAACCCTACGAACCTTGGGGGTGGCTCACGAACCAGCATCAACGGACGAACCTATATGCATCAAAACATGGCCGAACCTTTTGAGTTTTATGTTCACTGAACCTTCAGCCAGCCCTACCCAGTCGAACCATCCCTTGGCGAACCTTTGAGGACTCCCGAACCATGTTGATGCATCAGCCGAACCCCATGGCTGCCAAACTCCAACTTCTGCGGCCCAACCTATGCTGGTTAGACCTAACAGGTTCGCCGAGTTGCTGGCACCGAACCTTAAACTTAAACGCACCCAAGGTTCGCTGCCATGGGGGCCATTCTCTTCGATCTGTTCAAGTTAAATCCCTTGGCCCAGATGGATTCAGTTAGCCAAAGTTTCATGTGATCCAAACACCTCATTTGATTAAACCAAGAAGCGGCCCAAATCCTTGTGTAATCGGCCCACCAGGATAATAAGGGCCCATGATGTCCTAACCGGCCCATCACAACTGTTTCGACCATACAACCTCTCCGGCCCAATAGTTGGCCCATGCGTGAATGATAGGACCACATGATAATATTCGGCCCAATAGGATCCTCGGCCCACTAGGGCTGTTCTGGCCTATTTCATTCGGCCCAAATATGGTACTTGGCCCACATGGTGTATTATATAATCTAACACACTAGATCTAAGAACATGAATAATGGGAATGGGATTATATATACAAAACTCTTTTACTACAAATGTGAAGATGAGAAAGTATTATTTTGTTACAAAACTCGAAACAATAAGGATTACAAGGGTTAGTGTTTACTTAATGGTTAATTAAGTGTACAAATATATGAAGTGCAAAGTTTTCACAAGTTAACAAGTGTTAAACAAATTGGACATAAAAAAAATTTATAACAAACATTAAAACCTTAATTTAAAGGGAGTTGGTTGTTATTAAAGTCCACAACATTTTAATGGAATTGGGCCGAATGAGGATCGAGACCAAGAGGTGATAACCAAGTTAAGGATAACATATACACGCGCACAAAACCTTACAACTTATACTTATAAGTTACAACAACATGAAATAAATACAGGATCGTGAAAACTACTACAAGTCAATCAAGTGGGATCTAAACCGACGATAGCATAGTGGTACCATAGGTTTGACAAACCTCTAGCTTGTAGGGCTAGTATGTTGATCGTACTTAATCATTGGCCGGTAACGTATGACTGGTAACAGGGCAAATCAAGTCAGGTTTTGTAAACGACGCATGGTGATATAATTTGTCAGTGAAATGTAATCAATCCATCGAGTTCTGTTAACTAGTTGACTGAGGAATTTATTTTCTCTCATGTCATATTACTAGTAACCGTTTCGATGAGGTCTATGGTAAACAAACTGGTAGAGGTAAACATAATGCATTGAAATCTGATTACGTGAGGATTACAATGGACTTGTTTTAGGCTCTATGCACTTCAAGTGAGAACAAAGTACAATTGGTTAACTAACACTATTATTATTAGAAGTGATTAATAAGTTAACCCCACAAGAATCAGAATAATACCAAGGATTAGATTTACTTAATCAAGTTTCCTAAACACACAAAGGGTTTATCAATACTCAGGGTTTGGTAACTAATTCCCTTTCATTATATTATTCTATACATGATACAAACGGGTGAAATACAATTTCGTGATGAACATATACAGATGAACACATATCAGAGAAGTTGAACAAATGGGAAATGGATATCCTTAGTTGTATTGCAAGTAGTGTGGAACTGGACTGAGCATGTGGTGGGATCGCGTATGGGCTTGACCCTTTCGTATGCTTTATATATAAGCATGCTTGATCGAGCGATACCTTACTTGTACCTATAACTAGGGAGAGGCCATTGGGTGGAACATGTGAATTAATTTATTACATGTATCAATCATGACATTGTGACTGTGTGTATGAACAATACAAGGATTTCAATTATCAAACTTATGAACTCATCAACCTAGTGTTGACTTTGTTTAAATGCATGTTTTCTCAGGTGATGAACATGTGTAGTTACTCATATGCAAGAATTAAGCTAGTGGACTCTTAGAAGACCTAGCTTCATTTTGTGTTGCATACTCTTGATGATAAAACAAAGAATCATCTTTTGTATATCTTGTACAGATACAAGATATAAACATATTGATTCTTTTTTGGATAGATTTACTTAATTATATTATGAACAATACATTGTAAGTTAATCTTGTAATTCTATATCATTGTTGTGTTAGCATTTCTCATTTATATCTCATGTGCTATGTAAACAATTTGATCATTTTGATTATCACTCACGATATCGTGCCCCGGGAACCTTCTGCTCGGAGGGAAAGTCGATCCAGCCCGCCGGCTCAGGGGGTGACAAAGTGAATTTAGAAACTTTCTCACACTCACCTCCTCTTCAAGGGTTGAACCAAGGCTTTTAGATTTCGCAACAATACCACTAATCTTACCCGCAAAGTCGTTGATTGATTCATTGTCCATTTTCAATCTTTCCAATTCGTCCCTCAACGTTTGCAACCTTGTCTTTTGCACCCGGTCGGCTCCTAGATATCGAACCCGAATTGATTCCCAATCATCTTTCACATTCTTGTGTTTAGAAACCTGTAAAAGAACATTTTCTAGGAGAGTTTGATAGATAATACCCTTTGTAGTAAAAATTTTTTCTCATCAACTTCATTTTTGGTTATAGCATCCCAATGACCATATGCTCTTAACATGGTTTCAATCATAATAGACCAAGTGGTATAATTACTCTCGGTTAATTTTGGGCACTGAAATGGTACATTGTTAGCTTGATCACGAACCACAATTTATAGTTTCTCCCCTGCCATCTCTCTCTTTGTTTTTTATAAAGAATATGATACACAAGAAACAAGAGCACCAATCTGTGAGAACCAAAATAAATAATTCACGTACTGAACAAATGAAAGCTTCTAGAAGGTTTTGGTAATTTCCCTTTTTAGTTAACATAAACACGGACAGTCTCCTTTTTATCCACGGTCGTCAGGTTTTTTTTCTTTCTCTTCTCACCGGTGCTTCGTCAGCGGCGATTTCTATCTCGGTCTTCAAGTTGCTTGATTTTCGTCACAACAAACGGTCTTCTCGGTCCGAAGGCTTGATTTTTTTCAGCCACGGTCTTCTTCATGGTCTCCGGTGAGCAATCGGTCTTCCTTCGCCGGTATTCGGTGACGCACCTTCGGTCTAGAACGTCTACCGGTCTCTATCTTCTCGCTCTGATTCTTTCACGCCGCCATTCACCACTGAGGCTTATTGGTCTTCGCAGGAATCTTCTCCGGCCGGTCTCTTCGGACTTCTCCCTTTCTAACGATTCACATTGGACCGCACTTCTCCTCTTTGATCGAGCCTAAGTCTAGAAACCAAATGTTAGTAACAAGTCCTTTGTAGATTTAAAATCAATGCTTTAAAAGTGGAAAATATGCATTGAAAATTTCGAGAGTTTCTGTGGAAGAAAAAACTACTTCTCATTTCATAAATCTAGTGGCTATATAATAGCCTTACACACGGCATGTTACTTATTTCGAGAGTTTCTCGCCAAACCCACCCTCACCAACCCCATCCTCACCGACACCACATTCACCAATCCCACCGTCACTCCCAACACTAACACCGCCACCCCAACCAACTCACCCAATGATAAGTCGATCCAAAGTTGGTGTGGTTAAACCTAGACTCCCCTTCAATCTTCTTACACAAGCAGACACATCCATCTCACCTTTACCGACCTCCCACTTAACAGCCCTTACTGATCCAAATTGGCATTCCGCCATGCATGATGAATATCGAGCTTTATTGGACAATAAAGCGTGGGTTCTTGTTCCACGGCCTCTTGATGCTAATATTATTAGATGCATGTGGCTTTTTCGTCATAAGTATCATGCTGATGGGTCTCTACAAAGATATAAAGCTCGGTTGGTTGTTAACGGTAAAAATCAACAAGTCGGCATTGATTGTTATGAAACATTTAGCCCGGTGGTCAAACCCACAACCATTCGCATGGTTCTCAGTTTATCTGTCTCAAGAAAATGGCCGATTCACCAACTTGATGTAAAAAATGCATTTCTACATGGTGACCTAAATGAAACTGTGTATATGTTTCAACCTCCGGGGTTCAAAGATCGTCATCATCCGGAATATGTTTGCAGGTTGACTAAGTCTTTGTACGGGCTCAAGCAAGCCCCCAGGGCTTGGTATGATAGATTTGCTACTTATCTAACACAAAAATGTGGTTTTCGTAGCGCCGTCAGTGACTCATCATTGTTCGTTTACAAACAAGGAACTCAAACGGATTACCTGTTGTTATATGTAGATGACATCATCTTAACAGCCTCTGATGACACTCTTCTCTGACACGTTATTACAACACTTTCTCAAGAATTCAATATGTCGGATTTGGGTGCGTTACATCATTTTCTTGGGATACATGTCACACGTGACAACAATGGCTTATTTCTATCACAACTTTCTTATGTTTATGACATATTATCACGTGCTCACATGACAAATTGTAAACCCTCGGCAACACCTGTTGACACAAATTCGAAGCTAAGTGCCACAACCGGTGACTTACTACAAGATGGTACTCTCTATCGCCAACTTGCCGGTGCTCTTCAGTACCTCACCTTCACTCGACCTGACTTAACTTATGCGGTTTAGCAAATTTGTCTATTCATGCATGCTCCTCGTGAATCACATTTCCAGTTCCTCAAACCTGTATTGCGCTATCTTAAAGGAATGCTTCATATCGGACTCACAATTACTCCATCCTGATCTAACGACCTCATTGCATACTCCGATGCTGATTGGGCCGGATGTCCTGACTCTCGGCGATCTACGTCCGGCTATTGTGTATTTTATGGAGACAATCTTATATCATGGTCCTCTAAAAGGCAACCTACCGTATCCCGCTCTAGTGCTGAGGCTGAATATCGGGGTGTTGCAAATGCAGTCGCTGAAACTTCTTGGTTAAGGAATCTGTTACTTGAATTATGTGTACCTACGAGGAAGGCCACTGTTGTTTGTTGTGATAACGTATCTGCAGTTTATTTGTCTAGAAAATCCGGTTCATCATCAACGAACTAAACATGTCGAACTAGATGTTCACTTTCTTAGAGAAAAGGTCCATCTTGGAGACATACGTGTTCTACCTATACCTGCAGATTTTCAATATGCTGACATTTTCACTAAGGGATTGCCTCAACAACTGTTTACTCGTTTCCGGTCCAGTCTGTGCCTACGCCCTTCTCCGGCTTCGACTGCGGGGGTGTATTAGCTACACAATATATTTGTATATCTTTGTATTTCTTTGTAATATTCTAGTGATAAATCAGTTCCTAGTTTTTAGCTTTACTAGTTTAGTTTATATTATATATATATTGCAGTTGTATAGAGAGGCAAAGGGGAATGAGATTGAGATATTCTGTGAATACTTTCAATTACGTGAGAACATGGATACCACACATACTCCACTTTCTAACGAAATGTTATCTTAATAACTAAATTTATTTAACATATGAAAAATATAATCAATTGATAATCAATTTAAAATTTTTAAATATAAAATTAAATAAAGATTTCAAAATAGATAAAATGTAAGACAAAGTTTATTTTAAAATCAGTTAGTATAAGACAAAAAAGAAAAAAGAGAAATATTTTATTAGTTCAAAAAATGCAAAAGTTAAAATATTTAGTTTGTAAACTTTTAATTTTTATATGAAAATAAAAAAAGAAAATTAAATTGCACCCACCTTCCAATAGCTTCACTCTTCATTTCTCTCGGAGCCTCTAACAAGAAGATCGTCATATCTTCTCCACCTCTCCGGCGAGAAGATAGTCTCCTTAAGTAGCTAATTTACAGTCTTCTCCTTAAGTAGCTTGAAGCGCACCTGCCAGTGCCTCAGGTCGCATTGCGCCTAGGCACACCGCTAGCGTGCTTTTTAATGCCTAGTGTGTGGGTATTAATCATGTGCTTAGAAAAGCATTATTTTTAACGGCATTTAATCTCAACGTGTGAACCACTGATTTTCAGGTCATGTCACCAAGGTTCCCAGGAGGAAACCGCACCGGAAAACTCTCTGACCTCCCAAGGACCCTTATTTCACCTTGAAAGGAATTTGAACCCGTGACCTCCCATATAGAAGCCAAGAGGGTAACCATTAGTCTAGAAGCCCTTGTTTGGTTAGAAAAGCATTTGGGTGTTGAAATCTGTCTCAACAACAAATATCAGACTTCTTTCTTTTTTTTTTTTTCCTTTTTTTGTGACAAAGCTTTAAATGATGTCGTTCCCTCTTCTAGTGAAAAGAAATAAAAAAGATGAAAACAAGTTAAACATAAATTAATTATAGTCACATAATAAGACCTACCAAATTCTATTAATAAAAAAAATACCTGCCTATAAACTTGAGTCTAGGTTTCATGAAAACGAAATACTCCAAATATGCTTCATATGCAAACTCATTAAATAGCCTGTGATCTAGGATGTATTTCTCCGGTCGTAGTTTGAAAAGGGGAGAGATCTCCAACCCAGCTTCTTTCTCATCCTCCTCATTCTTACCATCCTCATCATACACAAGACCAATCCCACACTCGAATGTCAGTAGATTTACAGAAAAACTTCTATGTTCAACAGTAATAGAAAAATGGAAGAATTCTCCACCAATGACGTGATTCTGTGAACTTGTAACAACCCAATACATCTTGACTACCACCATCATACACAAGATCAATCCCACATTCTAATGTTAGTTCTAGTGAATATCTTGTTGATACAGTAATACTAATGTGGTTACCAGCTTCCATCTCATTCGGTCCAAACATCCAATGGCTTAAAATACATAAACAACCAATGGCTTAAAATACATAAACAATACTCTAATGATCTATGTGTCGACAGCTTTTGAGGGGCAAAAGTAAAATTGCACTAATTTTAACGTTATTTTACTTACTCAGTGAAAATAACGTTAAAATCGTTTCGGACGGTTGATCAAGCATCATGAGCCGAGGGTCTCACTGGAAGCAGCCTCTCTACCCCTACGGGATAGGGGTAAGGCTGTCTACATCTCACCCTCCTCAGACCCTGCCTTAGCATGCTAATGACGGGATATACTGAGTACGTTGATTGATATCTTTAGAATTCTTTTCGGTGTATTTAGAATGCTCTTCAACTTCTTCAATACAATGCTCATAAATCCAAGTGTGGGTTTTTGTAATATTACTAATTTTAATCAATGGAATATCAAAGTGACTCCAATATAACATCAATTTCAAATGATGATAATAATGGATGGATACCTTTAATGTTGAGTGGGGGGCTATTTCTGATGAAATTTAATTTTCCTTATTGAAGCAATATTATCAAATTTGGAATAGACGGATAATTCTCTTATTGTATATAGGTAGCAAATTCTCGATTGATATAATCTTATGACAGTTATTTATATGAAGTATCTCAAGCCTTGTAAGATTCTCACACAATTGGGCATTGAAACAATTGGATTATAATCTAAACATAATTCCTCTAGCACGGTGAGAGGCCCCGAACCCCAAGAGTCCCTTCGTTTGGCAAAGCATCAAACACATAGTTTTTAAACAGTGAATACCTTATTACAACATATGCCACAAGCCATCCTGCTATCCTTTGTCAAACTATTCAACCTGATATGCATGTAAAACAAGTTAGCTTTATGCTGGTGAATTCTAAGTTAAATTTTTCTAAAGAAATTTTTAACCATTTATATAATCACATAACATAATTCAAATACATAACATACATGTCATCATAACTTTAATCATATTGTGAAGAGAACTTCACCCTCAACTGCTGACCGAAGTCAACAGGTTTGTGCAGCACAAGACACCTAAACTTATGACCCGAAGTTGACAGGCTTGTATATATACAAGACACCTCAACTGTCAACCCGAAGTTGACAGGCTCATGCATGCATAAGACACCTCAACTACGTCGGCAGGCTTGTGTTTCCACAAGACTCTTTAACTATCAACCCGAAGTTGACAACTTATACTGGTACAAGACTTCTTTAACAACAATCATTCATTCACACATAACATGGTTTAAATCATTTAAACCATCATATTCATAAAACAATTCTCTGCACCGCAGTGCTCACTTTTTTTTCCAACCGCAGCCGGGATTTCAAAACCACATTTTATGCTCGACTTCGCCCGAGACTTTAAAAAATCAATTACTTCTCATCCACAGTTGAGACTTAAGACATTCTTTACACTTCAACCGAGACTTTTAAAATCATTCACTTCTCAACCGCAGTTGAGACTTAAAACATTCTTTACACCTCAACTGAGACTTTTAAAATTATTTATTTTCTCAACCGCATTTGAGACATAAAACGTTCTTTACCTGACCAAAGTCGGGCTAAAATTATTTTCACAAAATAATTTCAGCACATGCATAACAACCTAAAATGATAAAACATTGAAAATAGGGCTACGAAGAACTCACCTTATTCCAAAGCTTGATTCGCAATAAATTCCAAATTAGCCTCAGCTTTTGGAATTGTTAACAACCTGCATCACATTATCATTTTAACATACCTTTCAAGCATTCCTATATAGAACTAATAGGGCTAGTTTATAAATTAAACTGTGTCCTTACATTCATAACTTATCCTAACCATTCACACCCATGCTTGACATTCATATTTTACCTTACTCCTATTTGCATAATACCCATTTACTTTCTTTCAATCATACCAGCGTTCTTGGTAATTCATATCAACCCTCATACCCATTCATATTACCAATACACAGACACATAAAACGTTACGTAAACTTTACTTGCTTCCTTCCTTGGTTCCAGACATATCCACAACCCTAGGTATTCATGATCACATAGTATATAATCATGCTAACCTCGTGGTTATACACACACCAATACAATCCATTAATCCATTCACATGCGTTGAGTTTCTCTTAACTGGTTCCATACACATCAAGAGATTCTTGGTCACATCAACAAACCCACATGTTTGTTCTTGTCTAATGTTATTACTCAACAGTAATAACCCTTGAATAACATTCAATATTAAATCTAATCCATATATTAACAAACTAATAGGAGAAATCGGATAATTACCTGTTCAGACGGATTTTCGATCGAAAACTTATGATCCGTTGTTTAGAAACCATCCCCAGCTCACTTATGACGTTTCTGGACCTTGATCATACTGATTTGAAGGTTTAAGATCATGTAGATTGAATTTTGAATCTTTGAATTCGAAAGAAGATGAAAAAATTAAGTTTCTTCATGCTAATATGATGATTCTAGGCTCTTATAGTCGGTGTCCCTTCGTCGCGTACCGCCAAGAGGGTCTAAAAATGCTTGGCGTAGCGTGAAGAAATCCGGAGAATCTTAAATATTTTTGGTTCATCGCGTACCGCCAAGAGTTACCAAATTCTTCTTGGCGTATCGCGAAGGATTCCGGGACTTAATATGAATCTCATTTTCTTTCGATTTACGATTCTCGATGATACAAATTCGAACGGTTACAAAATTTTTCAGTTGTTACACATGGATAAGCAATTCAAGTCCATGGGGAAGCATTCGCTTGACAAGTTATTATTTTTAATTGACACGATGAGCTTCGAATCACTTGTTATGGCCTTCAAATTTCCCATATCATTATGAGATTCACGGGAATTACAACCATCTAACAATAGTGTTTGGACCTTCTTTAACTTGCCTAGAGATTTTGAAAGCTTTTTAAGCTTGTAGTAGTAACTCGAATAGGATCAAAGGTGACCTTAACTTTTGGTACCTTTAGTTAACCCACAAAGAGAAAAAATAAATAAAATAAAATAAAATAAGAATAATAATAACAACAATAAATATAGGTATAGGTATGTATATATGTATGTATATGTATGTATGTATGTACGTACGTACGTACGTACTAGCCTAGAAACCCGAGTATTACACGGGTTCCATATTAAGAAAACATGAAATTTTTAAATGTACATATAATAGTTAATTAATGAGGTTCAAGTGAAGAACCATCTGCTGCAAGAATTAGAGTTTGCGTTTAATCTATTGAAAACATAAAATACGGATGTCAATTTGGGTATAAACAGATTATTGTAAGCATTAGTCTTGGGTCAAATAATAGGTGGGAGAATGAAAAATCTAGGATGCCAAAATCTTGACAAGTGTCCCCTAAATATACTCCTTTATTAGTTTAGGAGGATATTTCAGAAAATATAAAACTCTACCAATTTACATTATATGTAAAATCTAAAAGCCCACTACGAAACACATATACGCCTGATACTCAATCAACGTTTATAAACACATCTGACACAAATCTGGCCCTTGATCGTTATTAACATATCTCCATCTTCTGGTTATAACCACTTCGACCAAGCCCAAAGGAACATCAGCTTGTTGTTGAAACAAGACCATGTCAAACCCAAAACCAGCCTCAAATAAGTCCCCATAACCGGTGACATCCTAAGCCAAATAAATCTTTGACTAACTCCTTCTATAGTCACCAGACAATTCACACAATGGATAAAAACCACCCATCTATAGATGAATGTACAATCCATGTCTCATCCTACTCCCTCACAGCCACTCCCTACAATTCATGGCTGCCACAACACATTTTACAAATGATAAGCCACCATCCACAACCAACAAACTCCTCTATGAACTCACAAAACCAAGAATTGGACACAAACTACCAACACCAGTAAGCTCCCCTTCCTCCGGTCAGTGGCAGAACTCGAAAAATATGTTCAAGGGGGCTGAAAGTCATGGGGCAAAATTTTCATCTTTATCGTTATGTTTCAGGCTAAAAATTCGGGTCGACACATGATAATTTGAGCTAGGTCAAACAATTTAAAGTTTAAAATATCAAATATTTGTTCCACTAAAAAAATAGTTTGTATCAAACAAGTGTTTAAGACGAAAATGCGAGTACACGAAAGAAAAATTAAGATTTAGCGCGATGGCCTTTAAGCTCTTTGAACTCATTGATTCTACCTCCGAATCAAACTTCTAAGCAATTTCCTTTGCGAAGACGATTCTTGAGATATGTAATGTTCAATAGTTAAGGCACATTTTAATTTTTAAGACCCAAAAAAAGCTTTAAACTCAATATCGACTAATGAATAAGATAATAACCGACACTATGAACCTTAAAGGTAATGTTAACACTTACAATATTAGTTCAACTTTATCATTTTTTTAATATCCAAGGGGGCCCAATGAATTATATGAAGAAAAACCGAAGAGGCCGGGCACAATACCTATAAAAAATTTTCGACCGAAAACTACTATATCAAGACTTCTGACCGGAAAAAGAAAAACGGCAGGGGCGGTGTAACATCTGTACATATTCCCAGTGTAATCATTAATGTTATGCAATCACAATTCATGTATGCAAACAATCATTGTATCATTGTACAATCGTTTGTATGTTTTAGGAATTCTATCGTAAGTGATTAAGTATATACTTGTTTATTTATAGTCAAATACACTATGCAATAATGATATTGTAATATGTCGAAACAGTAGTGGACTGGCGGATGACAAGGCAGGTAGCCAGACTCTGCGTATGCCCTATACATAAACTGCGTTCGGTGTATTGGGATAGTGTTAGTGCAAAGTGTTAGTGCATAGTGTACAGACGAATAGTAAAACAAATAAACTATTTAAACAAAATCGTAATACGCAAGAGAGACTCGGTATCTTTATTGATGACGATCCCTAAAGATATCCATGTTGAACTTATAATTATGAGTAAACGTTAATAAATACTTGAAATAACCAAAAACGTATATAGTTACGGGTATACATGTAAATATGTTCGTTAACGGTTCGAAACAGACGAATATTACAAAATTGCGTAAAACATTATATTATATATTTTTACAATTTTGAAACTCGTTAAATACAACTCAAAATGATGAAATAAAACTATTTTTAGTGAAAATGTAACCTTAACATATTTTACGTAACGTAATGCGTAAACGGGAAACCGAACAAACACGAACGCGCGGAAAACCACTCGGGGTATTTAAGCCATGAATACCTTCATTTATGGCTTCACCAACCAGAAAATTTCTCCACTCTCTCTCTCTCTCTAAAATCAGATTACTCTCTCTCGCTACTTTCTCTCTCTAAAAACCCACTTGAGATCTTGCTCATTTCTTGACGAAATCGTGAGATCTTGGAGTCTACGGAAAGCTCACAAGGTGTACATTAAAGATTCGGAAGTTTTTGAGGTTACTATTCATCATCTTCTTGAGCTTCAAACCGACTTTAAAGTAATCAAAATGAGAGAACTAACACCCAAATCACTTTAGAAACACTTAAAATACTACGGATTGAAGTTATAAAGGCTGAGGCTGGCTGAAATGGTCAAACCTAATAGTATCCAAGCATGAGGAGCTGGGAAAAATAGTATCGGTGGAAGAACTTTGAAGATTGTTCTTCTATCGACACTAATAAGTTCCTTGGATCCAGATTCGATAAAGCCTCATCGATATTGTTAAGTTCGAAGGACTTCAAGATCGATTAACCAAGGCCTGCTTCGATACTGATAGTATCGATCCCATACTGTCGAGATTAAGCTACCATCGATACTCTTAGTATCGATAGAATGCTTGGCCGCCAACTAAGGGTTTGATCGTTATTATCAAGCTCCACAACCTGTGTAACCACCAGGAGTTACCATGAAAGTGTAGGAGTATGAGATCCAAGGATATGGTAATGGGTTAGGATCGATATTAGAGAGTTCAAGAGGTTAAAATCGACGGATGGGAAGACCATAGATACCATTAGTATCGATGGGTCTCCTATGCTATGATCATCGATATAAAAAGCTGATGACTATCTCTTTAACTAAAAATCTGTCGATACTAATTATTGAACTAACCCAAGAATCCTAATCCATATGGCAACCAAACTACATCATAAACAATTGGTTAATTCATCATGGAATCCTAAGGGTTGGGTGTGGTGGTTTTAGCCATAAACGATTCTATGCGCTAGGGTTTTTGGCCATGCAGCTATCTAAGCTTAGTCTTACTTATATCTAACCTAAGTTAACATAGTTAAACTAATAAACTTGATTAGTACACTATGAACACTACACTATCCATACTATGAGTAAAACCTAAAATACATTATGCATGGATACCATGCTTAGTGTAAGGGGTTTATGTTTTTATATTTTACTAAGTAAACTTAGACTAAAGTTTAAACATAAAATCATATAAAATAATAAACGTTATAATGTTAACATAAAGGGTTATGGACTAAGCTTAGGATGGTAATAAAGACCAAGTCACTAACATATGCTTAAACAAGTAAGTCTAAATAACATGGAGTACTTAACAAGAAACAAACATAAACTTACAAATACATGAATCGTGTTAACACAATTAGGGATTTGAGTACAAACAACAAAAACAAGTGAGAGCATCGACTATCATCCTTAGTTCACTACACATTTAATCAAGGTGAGTACATGGCCCCTATTTTCTACTTTGAAATCTTTTGGGGTGGAACATGTGAATACTATTTTTGAACTTAACTTCTTAAAATTGTTTTCACTACTCATAACTTATGTTTCGTTTATGTTGGTAAACTTAAACACATTTAAGTTAAACTTTGGATATAAGGCACTTAGTGATAAAAAGTCATGGAACTTGACCTATTCTATTGCATTCTTTTGTACAAGTTATTTTCAAATATCATAATAAACTCTGTAACATGGATGCACTTTTGTAAACAAACTTATTCACATCATGTATGCCTATATTCAGGATTTCAAGGGCTGAAATCACTATTCTTAGATTTTCAGACTTGAAGTTCATGCAATCGTTAATCTTAGGACTCAAGGGTTAGAAGATATAAATTTAGCTCTAAACTTGAGTTCATGCAATCGTTTATCGTTGGTACTGGGTGATCACAACAAGGAAAAGCAGGTTCTACACCAAAGTCAGGGTTGGCGTTAATTAACTTTATAGCCTATGGTGGATTGGTGTAGGTTTGGCAATGTGAGTTTGCTGTCAAATAACTTTAACAACCTATATCATATTGGACACATTCTTAGTAACATGGAGTTGGTTTTATTTAAACTGTATTTGACTAGTTAATATAAAAATGATGTTTAGAATTTTTAACATAATTTTTATAAAAAAATATGTTGAAATGGCAAAAAAAAAAAACCAGTTCTGTGGGAGGAAAAGGATTCGAACCTAGGTCACTCCCTCAGCTGACGGCTTGCTACCGCTGGGCTGAGGGGGTAAATTGTTAACAAGGTTGGTTTTCACTTATGTTAATGCTGGAGTACAATTCTTCCCCTTCACAGCTAAACCCTAGAACTTGTTTAATCCAATTTGATTGATCTGGTAATAGTGAAACATCAAAAGTATAGGTTTTTTGATCTCTACAATCAAACGAGTGAAATGGTACCAAGAATTACCTGGTTCGTGTTCGGACGAGTATGGTTCGAGTAGGTAGGAGTTCCGGTCGGTTTCTTGAACTTGAATCGCGACTAGAGAGATGGTGTGCTCGAGTTTCTTTCTCAGACTTGTTCGGAATTGACAAAGGAAGAGACTGTGATAAATTAATTCGGATTTTATGCTAGTTTTACTCGATTTCGAATTTTGGTAATAATTGGTATCTTAGGAATGATTATTAACGCGTTTAAAGGTTTTAATCCTATTAATTGTTGATTTGAATTCAATCCCATAATCACTAATATGCTAAAATCAGTGGGGATCAAGCTGTACACATGTTGATTTGAGCTGGAACCCAACCGGGTTGTAATTTGGGTATGGTTTGGTTCGGGTGTTGTGAACAGGAGAGGGAGAAGAGGGGATTAACCCCTCATGTTTCTGCTTCTTTAAAATTTAAGTTTTAAACATTTTCCTCTCACAATTCAAGTTTATAAAATGTTCTTTTTCAGCCCCTTAACATATCATTTATTAAATAACTTATGTTTTATAAGTTTAAATAATTTGTCAAGACATTTAAAATTTTATAAAACCTTTTATAAATTTTATAATTTATGTTTTATAATTAATAATTTAACCTTTATATTATTTCTATTATTTCATTTTAAAATAACTAAAAGTTTTATAAATATCATTTTAAGTTTAATTATAATCTATATAATTTTGTATACACATTTTATATTCAAACTTATAACTTTATAGCTTTAAAAGGATTATTTTTATAAATTTAAAATTTATAATAGCTTAAATTTTGTTTAAACTTATTATTAGTATTTATTACATTAATGTAATAATAAGTATTTATAATTATCCAAAAATTTATGGATACAAATATTTCAAGGACGTCAAAGACTTTATTTTATTACGAATTGATCACAATTACAATTCTCGTTTTTTGAAACTATAAACCCTGGGGATTACATTAAGTAGCTCATGTACAGTCTTTTCCTTAAGTAGCTCGAAGCGCACCAGCCGGCACCTGAGGTCGCCTCGCACCTAGACGCATCGCATGTGCCCTTTTTAAAGCCAAGCATGTGGGTTTTAATCATGTGGTTAGAAAAGGATTTAGGTGTTGTAATCTATCTCAGCAACAGATATCTCTAACTTCTTATTTCTTTTCTTTTTTTTGTGAGAAAGCCTGAAATGATGTTGTTGTGTCTTCTAGTGATAAGAAAAAAAGATGAAAACAAGTAAAACATAAATTAATTATTAGTCACATAAGAAGACTTGACCAAATTCTATTAATGAAAACAACACCTACCTTCAAAAATGGATTTCATTTCCTTAATCAAAGAGAAATACTCCAAATATGTATTCAATTCATACATATTAAATAGCCAGTGATCTAGGACGTATTCTCCTGTTGTAGTTTCAAAAGAGGAGAGATCTCCACCAATGATGTGATTCCATGACTTGTAATAACTCAACACATCTTCTTCTTTCTCCTCCTCCTCCTCATTCTTACCATCCTCATCATACACAAGACCAATCCCACACTCGAATGTTAGTTGATTTTTAGAACCCTTCTGTTCTACAGAAATAGTAATATGGTCACCAGCTTCCATCTCATTCGGCCCAAACATCCAATGGCTTAAATAACTCAAACAACTCTCTTCACCATCTGTAGAATTCTCTTCAGTGTTGTTAAAATGATATTCAACATTTTTAGTATAATGTTGATAAATCCAGGTGTGTTTTTTAGTATCATTACTAATTTCAATAAATGGAATATAAAAGACAGCTTTTGGACTCTTCTCCACGCAGAAGAAATTCAATCCTTGGAGGTTGTTACAAGAGGATGGGATGGTAAATGATATTGATTGACCCTTCCTTCTACGATTAATCCACTCTGGTATTTCTTTTCCCATATAAAATGTGCTAAATATTCCAAATTCATAATACATCTGCCAAACAAATACAACATTAATTAATCACCATAAATTCATAAGACATAACGAGAAACAATTAATGTTAGAGGAAACCTGTGTTTGACAATCAATTAAACATCGATTGTAGTAGTCTAGAAACTTCAAGTGCCTTTCTTTAGTGAAGTCTAAATTTATCCAGCCAATGCTATTTAATACCTTTTCCTCAACACTTGTCATACCTTGGATTTTCACCATGCCATCAATTTCGACTTCGAATGATGGTAATATTGGATGGATACCATTTATGTTGAGTGGGGCCATTTCCGAATCAAATCTAATTTTCGTTAATGCATAATTATGTATAGCTTTGGTGTTGACAGATAATTCTCTTAGTGTACGTGGAGGATTCTCGATTGATGTCATCTTATAACACTCATTCATATGAAGTATCTCAAGCCTTGGAAGGGTGCTCACACATTTGGGCATTGAAACAATTGGATTTCCATCTAAATATAAATCCTTTAACATGGCTAGGCAACTCCAGTCCATGGGGAAGCATTTGTTTGACAAGTTATTATTAGCAAGTGACAAAATTCTTAATGAGCTCGGTAAAGGAATCATATGGAAGTTCAAATCACTTGGTATGGCCTTTGCATTCCCCATCTCATTATGAGATTCACCAAAATTACTACCATCTAACAATAGTGTCTTCACCTTTGTTAAATTGCCTAAGGATTTTGGAAGCTTTCTAAGCTTGTCGCAGTAACTCATATCAATATGGACAAGGCCATCACATTGCTCAATAGATTCGCACACCTCAATCAAACTTGTGCAGTTTCTAAGGATTAACCTCTCAAGCACAGGGAGTAAGCGAAAACCCCCAACACTATGAAGCTGTTCACAGAAACTCAGATCCAGAATCTTCAATGATCCAAGCAATCGATTCTCTTTTGAGCTTGATCCAATTAAACCCTGAAGTAAAGATATGTTAAAGTAAGTAAAGAAATGTGGTTACTAGCATTGAAAGAATAATAAGAGTTATCATGTGTGAGTGATCATTCAAGCTTCATCACTTATATTTTCAAGTAATTGAGAATTACACAAGACCAATGAGATTTCAGGTTAACTTCTAGTATTCGGGTCAACCCAGTTTGAAATTCAAAAATAAGAATTTGATAAAAAACCGAATTCGAAATCGGTTTGGATACTAAGCAAATTCGAATTCATTATTTGACCAGAAATCGCCATAATCAACCATTTATCCACTCCAACCTGATTGTGATTTCATGTAAGCCTAGAAATTGTTGATAAATTAATTATTACTAATCTCATATGAAAATATCTAAAATCTTACCTTATGCCTCTTCGAGGGTGGTTGTGGGTTATTATACGACGTGCCAAAAGATTCAATATTGCTATAAGACATGTCAAGAACAACCAGATTCTCCATTGTTATGTTTAAATCTATAGACTTTAAAGGGAACCCATGCATACACAACCATCTTAACTCATTCGGGAAGCTCTGGAAACACTTATTTAACAGCACATAATTGAGCTTTAGTAGCATTAGATTGTCCATCCTAGTTAATGAATTTGCTTCCAGCTCGTGTGTCTTCTTTTTGTCAAGCATTCTCATGTCAAGGGAAAGGCCTAACAGATTTCCCTTATCCTACAAAAAAAAAAATGTAAGCCACAAAAAAAAACAAATTATAAATGTTATATACACAGAATAAAAATACTTAGAACATGTGTAACTACTAACAACAAACGAGCTATTACCTTTTTTTGTTCCAAAACTTTGAATGACTCCTTGTGACACCATAATCGACTACGCTTCCATGGTTTGTCCGGTGATTCTTGGCGTACTAAATCTCTTCCCATCTCTTGAATCAATGAATGCATCTCTAGTTTGCTATTCCAGCTGATACTAAGAAGGCATCTTTCAATAAGGCTGGTGATCCCATATCTTGCATTAAAATCACATGAATGCAATATTATTTCGGTCACATCTCTGTCTATTCCCACAAAAAAACATGCAATATGCTTAAACAACTCCATAATATTTTTAGATGGTAGAGCATCAAAGCTCATCTTCAATGCCTTGTTTATATCTAAATGAGGTGCTTTCATTAGCTCCTTTATGCACTCTTCCCAATGCACTACATCTCGCTTATGAAGAGACCTTCCCAAAACTTTAAGAGCCATTGGATGTCCTTGACAATACTTCACAAGCTTTTCTAAAACCTCATTATAACCTTCGTCGGGCTTATTGCTCTTGAATGCATGAATGCATAAAAGCTTTAATGATTCATCTTCATATAAGCCTTTAAGTGAGAGCTTCTCATGTTTGGGTTGAAGTGGGAGCTCAAATAATGCACACCTCTCCGTTAAAGATTCATCTTTGGTTGTGATTATGATTTTGCTTCCTTGATGAAAAGCTTCGTTTCCAAGTAACGCATCCAGCTGCTCTAGACAACCAACGTCATCAAGTACTAGTAACACCTTCTTATGAGCAAGTGCATTTTTAATCTTAGAGGCATACATAGAAACACCATGAACTTGTAATGGTATGTTTTTTGAAATGTCTCCAAACAATTGCTTTTGTAAACCAAGCATTCCGTTTATGTTTTCCTTACATTTTGCATCGATGCCTTCAATAAAGCTACTTTTGTCGAAGTTATTGGAGTGCAACTGAAAAACATATTTAGCTAAAGCTGTCTTTCCAATTCCACCCATGCCTACAACTGTCAGAATGTCAGCTGCAGTATCACAAGATCCATCCGTCACCCATGAACTAATGAATTCAATTTTTTTGCCCATCCCGATCAGACATGGCGGTGTGTTACTTAAGGGTTCACGTAATCTATGGTGGATGTTGGCAACAACTTCTTTAATAAACTCCGTCTCTTTCCTGAAATTTAATTATCTAGAAAATTTAGCTGAATAATAAATGATTGTAGAGGTGCACAAAAACACTGGTTACCCGAACCGAACCGGTTATTGGACCGGTTATAGCTACCTGGTCGAGTCAGTCGAATAAACAGCCGGTTATTGACCGATTCCTTGTTTTTTGGGCAAAACCGGTTAGGAACCGGTTAAAGTAAAACCAGTTTTTTAAATCGGGTTAAAACCGGTTATAGAATTCAAAAAAATAGCCGTTTGTAGCCGGGGGGGGGATAGCCGTTGGAACCGGTTTAACCGGTTATTTACCGGTTAACCGGTCGTGCAAAAATAAAAAACTAGATGTTTCCAGCGCGCAGTTTGAAACATTTTGGACCATTTTGCCCCCTAAACGAAAGTACAAATAGATGGGGGGTGTTTTGGTTTGATCACACAACATCTATTCTTCTATTACGATCTTAAACGCTCTAAAACGATCATAAACGCTCTAAAACGATCATAAACGCTCAAAAAACGATCACCTACTTCTCGATTCAATCTATTATTCTATTACGCTCTTACTCTTAATTCAATCTCTATTCCATGTCAAGCTCACGAAGTGCTAAAAGTTCTGTTGGTGTTGGCGCATCCAATTCAACCGAACCAACCGCTGTTAGAATCAAATCTACAACGGGGAAAAAAGATCTATTTCAACATTTTAACTTATGCGAAATGTCAAACGGTGTCGATAAGGCACGTATAAAGGTTGCGGTACTTTTTTTAACCCGGAATCTAATTCTACTTTAAGAAGCCATTTGACCCAACGTTGTGTTGTGATCAAAAATAATCCGGTAAACGATCAAGCAAAAATGTCTACCGAGTGTGGGGTTTGGAATTTCGATCCCGACATGGTTCGTGAAATGATGGGAAACTTAATAATTCAAGAAAATTTGCGGAACAATAGCCCAGAACTACAATCTGAAGCACATTTTGGATTGTATTTTGAATTTCGATCTCGATAAAGAACAAACAATGGATGAATGGATGGGGAACAATAGGCTGGAACTACAATCTGACTGAAGGCTAATTCGATTTAGATTTTATATTTATTTTTTTATTTACAATCTTGTGTAATTAAATGTTAAAATTTTTTTATCTAGTTATTTTTTAATTTATCTTTATGAAATATTGTTATTTTAAATTCTTACTTAATAAAGTTCATTTAATTTTATATACATTAAGTTTGTCAACTAATATTAGTTTTGAATAAATATTTTTTATTTTATTTATATAAATTAATCTTTACTTTTTATTTTTTTAATTTATCTTTATGAAATATTGTTATTTTCAATTCAAACTCATTAAGGATTTAAGTTTATTTATTTAATCTATCTATTCTAATAAACAAAAATCTTCGTTTGCCACTTGTCACAATCTAAGATCATAATGCCACTTGTCACAATCTAAGATCAGAATGCCACTTGTCATTTTTTCTATGTACTTATTTAATTATCTCTTATTAAATATTTATATTATCTTTCATATTAAATAGATTATATTATCTATCTTATTAAATAATTATTATACTAATAATAACTAATGATATTTTTTTTGCAAATTTAAAAATACTTTTTGTCTTGTATGTATAACGATAATTTCAAATTAGGTTCTTTAACTTTAATAATTACAAAAATATTGTAAACGATATAAGGGAGGGTTAACACGGGTTAACGATATAAGAGAGGATTAACATTTGAACCTTTCCCAATATATATATATATATATATATATATATATATATATATATATATATATATACAGGGTAAGGATCAATAGAAATGTGTGGTACATATTAATTGTGAAAAAATGAGTGGTTGGGATTTCTTTAAGGTATTTTAGATATTTGTTATGTGTACTTGATTTGATTTTTAAAATAAAAGTTTACCCCCCCCAATTTTTCAAACCTTCGTAAGTTTTATATACATTATTATTTTTTTAAAAAAATTACACCATTAAATTTGCCATATTATTATCTTTAATTCAAGTATAGTTTTGTCAAAAAATTTTTAAATTTTTCGAAATTACACTGATGTAACGAGCTGAAGTTTTTCAAAGTGTTCTTAATTACACTGATGTAACGAGCTAAATTTTTTCAAAGTGTTCATAATTACATTTATGTAACGAGTCGTTACACTGATGTAACGAGCTATAACTTATTATTTTTTTTAGGTTACAATTATCACACTTTCTATCTTATTTGATATAAATTTATTTAATTAACTAAATTTTATAATAAAATATAAGTTTGTAATATATATTTAAGATGGGAAAAAAACTTTGATAGAGAGGGATCTTATAGTACTTATGTTATTTACGTTAGTGTAATTAGGAATGCCAGAAATTTTTTTTTGGCATGACTATAATGAAATTGAAGAGAAAAATATGACGAGTTTAATGGTGTAATTTTTATAAAAAATAACATAGTATAAAAAAGTTATAAATGTATAAAAATCAAGGGGGGAAACTTTAATTTAAAAATAGGAAAATAGATGATTTTTTAAGAGTACGACACTTGTCACTCTTATATTAAATCTGATTTTTGTAATTAACACAAAAGACTATAATGCCCTTTTTGTATTAAAAATTAATTAGTGACACATGTCACCATTAGATTAAATCTAAAAAATTTGAACCATTAAATTTGAGTTATATAGTTTTCTTAATTAGAGTGAATTATTATATGATCCCTTCCCTATATATATATAGGATTGGGATCAAATAATAACCCACTCTTACGGCGATAACCCATTAACTTTGCCAAAACGAAGCCGAATCTTGAATTTTTTTTAACATCATTGTAACACAATTAGAACACCATGTTCAGTTTTGAATTTGGGATAATTCATCACCGTTTAAAAAATATCATCGTTGTAAGGTTTTTGCTACAGTACTGTAAGTTTTAAATATTTAAACACCTACAGTACTGTAAGAGCTCAAACGGTAATGAATTAGCCCAAACTCAAAACTGAACATGGTGTTCAAATTGCGTTACAATGATGTTTAAAAAAAATCAAGATTCGGCTATTTTTTTGCCAAAGTTAATGGGTTATCGCCGTAAGAGTGGGTTAGTATTAGAACATTACCCTATATATATATATATAGGGGATGAAATTTTTAATAACCATTACCTTTCGATACAACCAAATAACTATTATCCAATGGTTAATTTAAAAATCAATTGTATAGGATCGTGTAACGTGTTAATTTCGTTTTTTTAATATGATGAGCATTTAGGACATTTGTCATTTATGTAAAGTTTACCCCCTTATTTTTTAAACTTTAATAACTTTTTTATACTATGTTATTATTTTTTAAAAAATTGCACCATCATACTCGTCTCATTTTTTCTTTAATTTCTTTATAGTCTCGACTAGTTTTTTTTGATGTCATGTATTTACATAATTGTAACGAGCTTAAAAATAACAAATTATATTGAAATTTTTTCTAACAATGGTAAATTGCAGTAATGTAATTAACGGTGACGTAACACATTATTTACGGTAAGTTAAAGTAATGTAACACAAAATTAAGTAATTTGCAATGACATAATTAACGGTGACGTAACACGTTATTTACAGTGATGTAATTTTATCTTTAATTCCCGTTATAATGTTGACTAGTTTTTTAGTTTTTTTTTCTTATTGTCCATTATTTACATCGATGTAACGAGCATAAATATATCATATTATTTTGAATTTTTTTTATAACAATGATAAACATATTGATGTACTATAACACATTATTTTATTTTTTTCTATAACAATCGTAATTATAATGATAAATTACAGTAATTAATATAACCCATTATTTTGATTTTTTTTTATCTAACAATGATAATTATAGTGATGTAATTTATCATTGTTCGAAAAAAATGCAGACTAATTTGTTGTATTTAGGATCGTTACAAATTAGGGATGAAGGAAAAGCCAAAAAAAAACCGAACCGAAACCAAATTAACCGAAAAAACCGAACCGGAACCGAATTAACCGAAAAAACCGAAACCGAATTTTACGTAAGCGTAAATTACATCACTGTAAATTACGTCAATGTAAATTACATCACTGTAATTTATCATTGTTAGAAAAATTTTCAAATAAATTTGTTATATTTAAGCTCGTTATAATGATATAAATATTAAACATAAAAAAAAGTAAAAAAAATTAGTCGAGACTATAACGGAAGTAAAGAGAAAAAAGAGACGAATAAAATGGTGCAATTTTTTTAAAAAAATAATATATTATAAAAAAGTTATTAATGTTTCAAATAGAGGGGGAAAACTTATAAAACTAAAATTACTATGATACCCTTTGTAATATTTTAATGAAAAACTTATGTGTAATTTTATTATTGGTTGAAATGTGTTATGTAGTTGTAGCAAAAAAAAAGGTTATTTCTTTTACCTTTCCCTATATATATATATAGGGTAAGGAGTGAATAATAACCCTCATTAATTGCGGTAACCCATTTACCCTGGCAAAAAACGCTCAAATCGCAAATTTTTTTATGGTTTTTTTTATGAAAAATAGGGGGGACTCTTTTTTTAAGTGTTCGCTAATTGATAAGCGTTAAAAAGTAAACGAAATGTAAGTTTGCGTTACACTGCGAAGATATATATAAGTGTCGCGATATAACGCAAAC